>CM029021.1:88807861-89444111 GCA_016801055.1 Panax notoginseng | reverse complement strand
ATTGTTTTCGTAAGGTTGTTAGCTTTCATATTCCTAATCAACTTATTGTGTGAATTCAAGCGACCAAACCATTAAAATCAATCACGGTCATCTCAAGCTATAAAGTTATTAGTTTATTAAAAAATGGATGTCAAGCTTTCTTAGCTCATGTCACAGATTTAAATAAAAACACGTCAGATTTGAATGATATTTCTTTTGTTAATAAATTCCCTGACGTATTCCCCGAAAAACTTCATGGCCTACCCCCGGAGCGTGAAATCGAGTTTGGTATCGACCTTGAATCCGGTACAAAATCCATTTCCAAAGCCCCATATCGAATGACTCCTATTGAACTTCAGGAGTTAAAAACCCAACTACAGGAATTGTTAGACATCGGTTTCATTCATCCTAGTACGTCTCCTTGGGGTGCTTCTGTTCTATTCGTGAAGAAGAAAGGTGGAAGTATGCGACTTTGTATTGATTATCGGGAGGTGAATCATGTCACCATCAAAAATAGGTACCCGTTGCCTCGTATTAATGACCTATTTGACCAGTTGCAAGGAGACAAATTCTTTTCAAAGATTGATCTTCTTTCTGGATATCATCAGTAAAAGATTAAAACTGATGACATTCCAAATACTATTTTCAGAACTCGGTATGGGCATTACGAATTCCTAGTCATGTCTTTGGGATTGACTAATGCTCCTGCTGACTTCATGGATATGATGAACCGAGTATTCAAGGAATATTTGGATCACTTTGTGGTCGTCTTTATTGATGACATCCTCATTTACTCCAAACGCCGTGAAGATCATGAGCAACACTTGAGGCTGATACTCCAAAAGCTTCGTGAAAACAAGTTATATGCCAAGTTAAAGAAAATGCGAGTTCTAGCTTGAGGAAGTAGCATTCCTTGGGCACGTGATATCAAATCATGTAATATCTGTTGACCCGACCAAGATTGAAGTAATTCAAAGCTGGGAGCAACCTAAGTCAGTAACTGAACTACGTAGCTCTCTCGGCTTAGCTGGTTATTATCGAAGATTCATAGAAGGGTTTTCTCGAATCACTACTGTGACGTCCCCAAAATAGGTCCATTCCATCCAACCTATTCTAAGTCGTCAAATACATGGAACAGAAAACAACTACAACTTTATTACAACAATTGTCGTGCAAAATACAACAACACATATGCTGTGAGTTTGGATACAATATATACCAAATGTGACTCGTGTCCCAATCGTGGATAGCACCTCACAATGACACCTTACATAAAGGTATAGTCAAAAACTGTTTTAGAAATTAGAATCTTTGGGAAGTGCTTAAGAAAACCTTTGTACATGGGAGGCCATGCTTCTAGGTTGTGATAGATATCATATGCCCACAGAATTATCCTTGGTTGACCCAATATACCCCAAAGAAAAACGAGAAGATTACTATCATATTCTTCCCAATGGTGAGTCTTTTCTTGACTTATCATTATCTCCATTGTCTCTAATTGAGAATTATACTTCAAATAAACACCAAGATTATATAGGTAGTGCTCGTAAATATACTCAGCAAGTGAATGAGCACAATCCTATCTTATGATGACACGAGGTTGTATATCATTAGACATCTTGTATGATAGTGGCAAAACACCCTTCTAACGTTGGGTTCGCTTCACCCTAGATGATTCACCAAATATAACTACTAAATGATGACCACCGTTCTATTCCCCTGTTACCCCCGCTCAACCCAGCTACACTCTTATTACCTGAAAGGAATTGTGAAACAAAAGAGTGAGCACAACTAGCCCTGTAAAGAATATCATGACTAAAGATAATTAAATTATCAATAGCCTTCATCAGTAATAAATCAAAGATTTAGAAAATATGGTAAATGTAACAATTCAGATTTTTATTGTAATATTTAAATATTTATTAAATTATATAAATATTTAATGAATGTGTTTATCGTTGAATAAGTATTTGTTTAATTGATTTGATGTGATTTGATTATTTATTTGTTTAATAAATAATTAATGAGTTAAGGAAAGTAATTATTTTGAAATAGTAATCTAATTTAATTTAATAATTAAGTTAGAGAGTTTATAATGATTAAATAAATTATTATATTATGCAACGAATTGTTATTTGAATTAATTAATTAAGTATGAAAACTTAATTAATTAGAAGTGTGACAAATAACTATATTATTAGTAGTTATTAAAATAAATTAAAGTAGTTTTAATTTATTTTGCCAAATAAGGCTTAAATATATTAATTCTTTAATTTTAAAGAGTTTTGCCAAACGGAGCCTAATATTTTTAGATTTTAAATTTTGAATTATTAATAATATAATATAAATAATATATATTAATTTGGTAACTGCTAATTTAATAAGGTCATTAGTTTTTTTAGACGTTTTAAATTAGTACGTTGATTTTATTTTCTACGTATAATCTATTTGGCTAAAGCCTAAGTAAGAAAAGGGAAGAAATTTTGTCAGAGAAAAGTTAGAGACAAGAGGGGTTTGAGAGAGATTGTCAAGGGTTGGAGAGAAAGTTCTGAGTTCTGTATTTTCAGTGTTTAGCAAGGGTTTCTTAAACAACTAGAGGTATGTTTTAAAAACTAAACATATGTGTTTTACGTTATAATTTGATTGTCTCTGTATTTCTGCATTTGACTATAAGACAAAGTTCTTTACAAAAATTGTCTGTAAACTATGCTTCACTAGTTGATTATGAAATTATGGGTATAAGTAATGTTATAAGTATCATATGTATATGTTGTAGGCTAAATTTTCGTTTTCAAGAAAGAAATAGTTTTTACAGTGAACATATACTTATGAATGTGAGTTGTGGAAAATCAAAGGTTCTATATTCGATTTTATGCTAGTTATGAAATTGAAACTTGTATATGTAATTGAGTAAGATATAAAGCAGAACATGGTTCAAAGGAATCAAATTGGTAGGATGGCAGTCTTCACTCTATAAACAAACGTCAGTTATGGAGTTTGGTTTTTAAAATAATGCTTTCAATGATTTAAGATTTCTAGAATCATGGTTTAGTCGTTGGTAATTAGTATATACATGTTGGGTAATGTGTATATGTGTAATTGGCTTAGGTTATACATGTTAATTGGGGTTAATTCCTGTTAAAAATAAAGACAGTAGCTTTGTTCTGTTCTTCGTGGTTGGGTTCTGCAAGTTTCGGCGCCCCAGCGCCAAAATTTGAGCCCCAGCGCCAAAAATCGCGCCCCGGCGCCAAAAATCGCGCCCCAGCGCCAGAAGTTGGCACCCCAGCGCTGAAATTCGCACGCCAGCGCCAATCTCGCGCCCCAGCGCCACTAGTTGGCTTAGTCCTCACGCCCCAGCGCAGGTACAGAAGTCTGACTTGGACAATTTTGACCTCCTGTAGTAAAATGGACATAACTTCCTCATACGAACTCCGATTGAGGTGATTCAAGATGATCCGGAATGAGGACGAGTAGACCTACAACTTTTGTTCTTTAAGTTTTTCAATTTGAGGTCATTAGTATGGGTCAAAATGGTCATTTTTAGGACTGTTGTGTTTTCGGAGGCAATCGGAGGGTGTCGGGCATGCACATATGCATGTGTAGTGCTCCAAACCGTAAAAGATGATGTCCTAAGTTATAAAACATGAATCTTAGTAAATATAATGATGCATAACATTAATAAATAATGTATTAGATAAGTTATAGAAGCATAGTAAGCATACACAAGAGAGGCAAATCGGGCGTGTGACGATTGAACGTCGAAACGCCGTGCCAAGTGTTAATGAGCTTAAAAAGTGTTTCAATTCCATTGAAATGGATATTATAAGATATGGAATGGGTTTAATATAAAACCAATAAGTAGTCCTAGCAAGACTTAAGTACTTGAACTTCGAGTTTGACTAAGCAGAAATATAGTGAGTCGTAAGTCGAAAAGTTAACACAATCTAATTGACCATTGTATATTTATTAATAGGAAAGATTATGAGATGTGGAGTAGAGTTTACATTACAATTGCTATGTGTTGTTATGTGACTAATAGTTGATGTGTATGATTATATAATTGTGTAGGGCACGTGAAGTGCAGCAAGTCTTTCGGTTCCTATTTTCTACGTGGATTTGATGAACTGTTTTAAATTACATGATATGTTATGCATGTTGAAATCATGAAATGTTAAAGTCAATATATGACTGCATTGTTTTGACTAAGTAATGATGATTGAGTAAGGAACTCAATCTTTATATTTGTTATGTGAATTAAAAGCATGTATGCCATGTTAATTTAATGAGATGTATGTCGAGCATGTTATTAGGTGCTTTGTGATGCATGAAAACTGTTAGACTTTGTTGGGCTGTCGAGCTCACTCTTGCAAATAAACACTTTTACAGGTCAAGATTTTAAGGTAAAGATACGTGTTATGTGAGTTATAGAGTTCTATATTCACGAAGATTACTTATGTTTTATGAGAAATGTATTTCATATTTTGAACGTAACATGTTGTTGAAATGTAAGTTGAGCTATCCAATGTATATGGATATTTAGTTATGATGTAAGACTTTGTATAGTCATTTTGTTGTAACGATTCATGATATAAGATTGAATCAAAGAGATGTAATGTAATGGTTGCGATTCAGGGCAAGAAAGAAGGAAATGTATAAAAGTTTTAAATATTTCGAAATTTTATTAAGTTTAACATCGAATAATGATGTATTATTTAGAGGTTGAATGTATGGTTAACGACCGAAGTCGAGATTTAAATTGTATTGATTTTGGGGTCGTTACAATAAATGATAAAACTTTTCAACCATAGTTGCAGCAGAACGAGCAATCCATTAGAAGAGTCAAATAGATCATAAAGTCTATTATCTTCTCCATGTTAAAAATTCACCAACAATATTTTATCCCTGTAACATAAATCAACAGTTCCTGTCCACATTCATGTGAATAACTCATAATCATATTTATGGTTCTAAATTCCTCTTCTCATCCAGGACAGGGATAATTTTTATCGCTTATCTTTACCTGAAACATCAAAGATCATGGTTATACCAAATCACAGTTCCTATTTATAATCATACTAACAATTTCATCTTTGCACTACGGCCAAAGATATTCATCAACAGACCATCTTTGCACTACAGGCCAAAGATATTCAATAACAGGTCATCTTTGCACTACGGGCCAAAGATATTCATCAACAATTCATCTTTGCACTACAGGCCAAAGATATTCCTCAACAGTTCATATTTGCATTACAGACCAAATATATTCATCAACAGTTCGTATTTGCACTACAGACCAAATATATTCATCAACAGTTCATATTTGCACTACAGGCCAAATATATTAATATCTCAAAGAAATATATAATCATTTCAGAATTATTTAAACAATAATTATAACCATGTTGATCAATTCACCTTTACACTTAAGCTAAAGATATTCAGTTATAAATTCAATGGTCATGATCATACCAGTCAACAATTCAACTTTGCACTACTGGCCAAAGAGAACTCATAGTCATGATCATACCAACAATCTACCCATCTTTACACTCAAGTGAAAGAGAATTTCAACATCAGGGTTATAAAAATGTTATATATGATAATAAAAACAATATAATCAAAATATAGATTTAATTTCAAGAGTAATATTCATAAATTAACTATAATTTAGTCAGAAAAAGAAACCAATTTTGTCGTGAATAGTAACTCGTGAATAGTAATTCATGAATAGTAACTCGACATGAAAAAGGTAAAAATTCCACAATAAAATCCATACCAATATTTCGGTATAATGATATTGAAAGAATAATATTTCTTAAGCTTATAAACAATTTATTTTAATTGTTTACACTTTACTAAATAATGCATTTAATCATCCTAAAATGCCAAACTCATAAGATTTCATTACCAATAACCAAAATCCTCATCAAAAATCTGCATATACCTCATATAGGATTCTCAAGCCATAAAATCCTATTTTCCAATTTTCTTACTTCACATAACATATTTAATTCATTTACTCATACTTAGTCCATTTTATGAAAAATACCAAATCAGTTCCAAAAATATTTTTTTTCTGAGATTTAGCAGAATATAGTCTCATATTGAACATATATTTTTCTCAGAATTTTTCAAACTCATTTACTATTTTTCATATGGCCAAAACAGCCGAATATTTATACATTTATCATAAATTTTAATTTTATCCAAAAATTTTGAAATTCACAGAGTACACTGATATTATATAGATATACTTCCAATAAAAATTTCATCAATTTTGGAGTTAACCACAAGGAGTTATAAGCGGTTACTTTTAAAATAGTCTTTTCCCGTAAAATTCATAACTCTTTATCTATACATCTAAAAATCACCATTTTTGGACACAATCAATAAAACTCATCAAAATATCATTTCAAATTTTTCCAGAATTTTTTGAAGGTCAGAAGAATTACGAACTGAAAAACATAATAACCCTTAAAATCCCTTACTATCCCTTACCTCAAAAGTGCAGTATTTCTGACTGGAATGCAAAGCCGAAGGAAACTTGCACTGAATAGCAACTCTCAAAGTATCTAAATACTCACAAAATATGCTTCATAATATAGAGAGAGAAAGAGAGAAAGCTTATGTTTCTGGTGTGATTTTCAATTCTAACTTAGCCCTCTATTTATAGAAAAATGTTAGCACGCCGAAGCAGACTTAACCTGCAACCTGATGGCTTTACCTGATACTATTCCCACCCACCACATTTGAATAAAAATTTCAGCATATTTCTTTACCAACCAAAAGTGGGGCCCACCAATTCTAAAATTTTCTACCAAAATGATAAACTCCTAAAATTCAATAATTTTTGAACTAGTCATCTCGTAAAATTCATAATACGTCATACGTTCATTTTTAACGGTTCAAAATTTGTGGACATATACTCAACTTATATATGTATAACATATCCAAAAATTACCACGATCCAACGGTCGGATTAAAAATTATAACCCTCGCAAACTATATCAAAAACCCTAATTTGATTTTCAATACCTCCGTTCCGACAAAAATACAGATAAAACACCTCAACATTAACTCCTTCATTTTTAACCACAAAAATATATCCCTCATTTATATCCACATAAAATAAATATTTCCTTATCACATGAATCAATAATTAATTATTCACAAATAATATTACAGAATCACATTTATGACAACCAGGCCGTTCCCAGGAAAGAGGGGGCTTTCCCATAAGAATTTCTCCTTACTGGCGCGCAATTAGATGACCAAACCTCCCCTTAGACAGAACTTTCTAGACATTGTCAATAATGTTATCTAATAATATTATTCAAATAATATGAATTATTGATCTGATAATGGGAAATAATGTGCAGCGACAATTATTGAACAACAATAATATAAAATTTTAACGTAGCAATTATTGAATCAATAAAATAAAATATTGAACAGTAATTACTGTAACAATTATTGAGTAGTGCCTTCTTACGTAAAAATTAATAATTTCAAAAATACTGTGCAATACCGTGTGCTACTGTGCAATAACGCGTATTACTGTATTTTAACCACCGGGTATTCCAACAGTGTTAACGGTAACAACTATGTCGTTATTTATAAAAACTCAATTTTGTCGTTATCTTCATCTGACAGTTATTCTGTTATGGGGCCCATAAATAGCTGCGCCGTCGTACGAATATTCCCCGACAAAAAGAATATTCCACGACCAACGAATATTCCCTGACAAAAATGATTATTTTATAACCACTTGTTTATTTTGAAAAAATTTCACATTTCACCCATAACTTTAACTTTTTATCAATTTAACCATTTACTGAATTGTAATTATAAGAAAAATTGAATACTTTTATTTCATAAAATTCGGGATCTTACAACTACTCCATTAATTCAGCTGACTCGAAAAGATACAAAATTCGATTGGAGCGATGAATGTGAGAAGAGTTTTCAAGAACTCAAGAAGAGGCTTATTTCAGCACCTGTTCTGACAATACCATCTGGCTCGGAGGGATTTGTCATCTACAGTGATGCTTCAGGCAAAGGGTTAGGATGTGTTCTCATGCAATATGGGAAAGTCATAGCTTATGCCTCACGATAACTCAAAGAATATGAGAGGAATTATCCTACTCATGATTTAGAGTTGGCAGCTGTCGTTTTTGTGCTTAAGATTTGGAGGCATTACCTGTATGGAGAGAAGGTGGATATCTATACGGATCATAAAAGCCTCAAATATTTTTTCACTCAAAAGGAACTCAACATGTGGCAACGACGATGGCTTGAGCTATTGAAAGATTACGATCATACGATTCAATATCATCCTGGAAAAGCGAATGTAGTAGCTGATGCATTGAGTAGAAGGTCATATGCGGGTACGAGTGCATTATTGTCAATGCAAAGGCCCATTTTTTATGACTTACAAAGGATGGAGATAGAGTTAAAGACTCCAGGGACCCATGTGATGATGGCGAATATACGAGTAGAACCGACTTTAATCGATAAAGTTAAAGCTGCTCAAGCTACATACCTGGAGCTAACGCGTATGAGGAAGAAAGTGCAAGAAGGTGCTATTTTGGAAGCAAGAATCGATGAAGAAGGAATACTTCGAGTCAACTCTAGACTTTGTGTTCTTAATGATTCTGACTTAAAGTATAAAATCATGATGGAGGCGCACAACACACCGTTTGCAATCCATCTTGAGAGTACCAAAATATATCGTGATCTTCGACATGCATTTTGGTAGAGTAATATGAAGAGAGAGATAGCGGGGTTTATCTCAAGGTGTCTAACTTGTCAACGAGTCAAGGCGGGGCATCAAGTGCCAAAATATCCATTGATACCACTTGAAATTCTAGAATGGAAGTGGGAGCACATTACCATGGATTTCGTTACTGGTCTTACCAAGGTTTTTCAAGGCATAGATGCGATTTGGGTCATTGTTGATAGATTGACCAAGTTTGCTCATTTCTTACCGATACGAGAAACTTATACACTTGAACGTCTTACTCGTATGTACATAAAAGAGATTAAGATTGCATGGTATGCCAGTATCCATAGTTTCTGATCGAGACCCAAGATTCACTTCAAGATTTTAGGTTAGTTTGTAAAAAGCTATGGGCACGGATTTACGATTTAGTTCGATATATCATCCTCAAACGGACGGGTAATCAGAAAGGACTATTCAAACTCTTGAAGATTTATTAAGACTCTGTGTCCTTGACTTCAAGGAAAGTTGGGACAAGCTCTTACCATTGGTGGAGTTTTCCTACAACAATAGTTATCAAGCAAGTATTGGCATGGCTCCATTTGAGGCATTGTATGGAAGAAAGTGTCGTTCTCTAGTATACTGGGATGAGGTGGGTGATGCAACGTTGTTGGGACCGAATTTGGTACGTATGACTACGAAAAAGATTCAAACGATCCGACAACGTATAAAAACCTCACAAGATCGACAAAAGAGTTATGATGATCTTCATCGTAAGGACGTGGAATTCAATATTGGAGATCATGTGTTGTTATGTGCTGCTCCATGGAAAGGAGTTACGAGATTTGAAAATAGAGGAAAGCTCAATCATCGATTCATTGGCCCATTTATAATCCTCGATCGAGTAGGAACTGTGGCCTATAGAATCGCCTTACCGCCAAGTATTTTCACATTATTGAATTAGAGCCAGACGAGATAGAGAAAGATTTAACGTATGAAGAGTTACCTGTTAAAATCTTAGATAAGAAGGATCATATTCTACGCTCTAAAGTTATACCTCAAGTCAAAGTTTTGTGGAGAAGCCACGATGTTGAGGGAATGACCTGGGAGTTAGAATCTGAAATTAAATCAAGGTATCCTCACCTCTTCGACATACCAGGTACGCACCCTAATTTTGAGGTTGAAATTTCATAAGAAGTGGAGGTTGTAAAATCCCAATGATATAATATTATAGTTGTGGGTAATATTTTCAAATTTTGCAAAGTAAGCAAGTGGTTATATAATATTCGATTGGTCGGGGAATATTCGTTTTAACAGGGAATATTCGTACGACAGCACAATCATTGGTGGACCCCACAACGAAATTATTGTCGTAGTTAGAAAATGACAGAATTATCTTTTTATAAAAATAACGGCGAAAGTTTTACCGTTAAACTGTTGAACTACCTGATAGTAAAAGTACAGTAATACGCGTGGTTGCATAGTAGTACACTGTATTTATTATTGATGCTTACATGAGAAGTCACTCAGTTATACTCAATTATTGCTACAGTAATTGATGCATCATATCTCTCATATTATTGATTCAATTATTGTCACAGTATCATCTGTATAATAATAATTATTATTAAATCAATAATTGAGACGACAAAGTTATTCATATTATTATTTGAAATATTGACAATGTCTAGAAGTTCTGTCAAGGAGAGGTTTGGTCACCTAATTGCGCGCCAATAAGGAGAAATCCTTATCGGAAAGCCCCCTCTTTCCTGGGAACGACCTGGTTGTTAAATATTGTGAGTTATAATATTAATGATGAATAAGTTGTGTTGATTAAGATGAAATTGATAGTTCTATTGTGTTGGGATTATTAGTGTTAGTGGAAATCAACATTTATTTCGATAATAATTGATGTCTGGAGTTTATATTAACCAATCGGGTAATTAATTGGATAAATGAGCAATTAATTGCTATTATTTCGCATGCTTATAACTATTTATTTACATATGTGTACTATTAATTTATATTCATGTACTATTAGGGGAGGTGGTGCAAGATTGATAATACTTGCATGACTAAATTAAAAATAAAGAAAAAGAGGAAGGTATTACACTGTAATAATTTGAGCCCCAAAACGTGCAATTATCGAAACTATATTTTCCTATAAATAGAAGCTCATTCTTCCTTCATTTCTCACCAATTCACTAAAGCTATAGAGCGATTATTATAGAGAGAAAGAAGAATAGAAGTCTGCTACCTCACTATTCCAGTATCCAATCTTCTTCTAAGGTAAGGGGTATTATTCTTTCGTATTCATGAAGAGGGTTATTTTCTTTCAATACTCGTAAGGGTTGTTATTCCATTCTATATTATTATGTTGGAATAACATGTCTATGCGAAGTACCGCATACATGATAAAATTCTTCTGTTATTCCATTCTTTATTATTCTGTTGGAATAATCTGTCTGTGCGGTCTATCGCATGCCTGGTGAATTATGTTGTTATTCCATTCTTTATTATTCTGTTGGAATATCATGTCTGTGCAGATTACGCATGACCTGGTTCTATTCTTTATTATTATATTGGAATATCTTGTCTGTGCGGATTACGCATGACCTGGTTCCATTCTTTATTATTCTGTTGGAATAACCTGTTTGTGTGGATTATGCACGCCTATTGAATTCTTCTGTTATTCTATTCTTTATTATTCTGTTGGAATAACATGTCTATGTAGATTACCGCATACATGGTGAATGATCCTTCGTATTCATTCCTTATTAAATTTTGGAAATGATCTGTCTACGTGGATTACTGCATGGCGGGCAAAAATCCATTTGCAGTTTCATATATTCTATTATACTCAGTTGGTTAAAATTTTGGCTTCTATACTCCATGAAATTAGTATAATATCTTGGATATTTACGCTTCATCCAGTATCTTTTCATGGAAATATTCTTCAAAGCATTCTTGAATTTTACTCCACAAAACAGTATCATGTTGACAATTTGGACGTTATTGATTTCTGGATAAATTAAATTATAAATCTTTAAAAATTTATCCTTGAACTTGTTATTATTGAATTCTTATATCATTTTCATCATCCTAATGTTTATAATATGTTGAATGTCATCTGTGGCCTGTAGTGCATAGATGAACTTGGTGTGATTATGACCAGGGATTATTTTGTATAATCATGACCGTAATGTTACAAATGTTGTGGTAAAAGTCCTCTGCATTGTTGGACAGTTGTTGGCATGATCATGACCATTGATGAATACACGAATACCCGCATACAAGCCAATCATGTATGATGATAAAGCCTATACTTTGTAATCAATATTATTTGTTTATTAATAAAAGAATTATTTATTAAAAGTATTTATTATCTACATGGTGCTGTTTTAATAATATGTGATAAACCCATAGTTTTAAGCAATTCTTTTAAAATCATGATGAGATCATGCTAATGAGATCTAAATTCTTAGATAGCTTAAAACTAAAATGTTCCTAATCAATGGAATACTAAAAAGGGGATTAGTGAATCCGGATAGATTGGTACGTACGTTGCTTGCTCATTGGATGATGATGATTGATCTCATGATCATTTGTGTGGAGACACTAAAGCAAGTATGTAGGTGCTTATTAGAGAATAAGTTCACTGAAGGTGACTCGCTAAGGAATACCTAATGGAGTTTTACTTGCCTGTCAATAGGAATTCCTATAGTGATAGTAGTACAAATGATTCTTAGATTTGAGATTATCATAGTATCTTATATATAATGAATTACACTTTGACTTATTCCTTAAGACTTTTAGAGTATATCAAAGGGTATGCTTGGGTGTAATAAGTTATATATAGAGATAATGAATGATCAATAAAGAATCTACCACTTCTAGTAAAAGAAGAGAAATGTCATATGTGATTCGATAAATGACAACCCAGGAATCCTTGGCCAAGGTAGAATGAAATTTGAAAGTAATTTCTAATTTGCATTCATTAGGAGTTGTGCATTTAGGAATTAAAATACATATACTTAAATAAAATAAGACTTGCCAGTAATTTCATGTCTTATATTTAATTGGGACATTGTATGGTGGAAAGATTGAATTGTACGGTAACTATTAACTCAAATGTTCTTTTATGATTAATATTAAAATCTATATTATCTGGAAACTCGTTGATCGCTAGGGAGGCTTATCCCTATTGTAGAATAAATATTATTTATTTAAATAAATTAATAGTTTAATTTATTTATTTAAATAAGATTAGAATTGTTCTAATTGATTTATTCACAACCGGTTTAATATGGAGAACCTAAAGGGTCACACCATAAAAGGAAGAATAATTATTTAAGAAGTTAATGGCATAATCGTAATAATATGTTAAGTATATTTAATTTAATCTATGGTGATAGAATAAAGTAAATAGCTTAATATTTATTATTTAATATTTTAGAAATATTAAATATAAATTAATAAGAGGAGTCTTATTAATATTATTACAATTATTATTATTTTAATTTCTAAAAGAGTTTAGGAATTAATTTAATATAAGTACTCTCATTTATTCCTATAGGATTAAGAGAGAAAATTAATTAAATGAGTTTAATTAATTATCCCTAATAGGATTAGGGAGCCCATTTAATTAAAAGAGTTTAATTAAATAAATAATACCTTATTTTAATTAAATAGGGTTACCTGATATCTTTATAAGATGATTCTTATATCAGATATCAGATATACGTGATTCTAATAGTTGGAGAGTAGGCCTCCTTTTTCTATAGAGATAGGAAAAACTAGGGTTTGAGCCAATACACCCATCTTCTTGAAAATTATTCTTTCTTGGTGGATCACCTCTAGAGGTCACACACTTGGGTGGCTAATATTGATCAAATGAAGGAATCTATCCGGAGATTCAAGGAGATCGCGGAGAAGTAGGAGTTGAACTCGTACATGTGGAAGCTCGTATCTACAAGGGTATGATTCCATAACTTCTTGTTCTTCGTTATAATTAATAATATGCATAAATAATGATCCGGGTAATTAATTTGTGAAAAATTTTAAAATCTGATTTTATTTTGCTTCAAATATTTTTACAATTTGATTGCTACTTTGATTTTCACAAAACCTTACAGTTGTATCAAGAGCCAAACTTTATGTAAATTATTAATTGTTTTGATTTCATATATGTATGGGTATGTATGTAAAATAATTTATTAGATATAATTTGTTGTATAAAATTATTATTTTATGAGTAAAAAAACATTTTTTTTACTGAATCCGTGATCCGCGTGTATGTTGATTGATTTACATTTTTTTTTTCTAAATCATTATCCTGCGCCGTGATTCGCGTGGCAATGATTTGTTATCTAATTCACGTTATATATATATATATATATATATATATATATATATATATATATATATATATATATATATATATATATATATTAGTATTAGTATTTCAAAAGTTGATCCAGGCAAATTTGATTACTTTCACGCGAATCAAGAAATATATATATATATATATATATATATATATATATATATATATATACTATTTTTAATAATTTTTAATAATATAAAATTAAAAATTTATTTTAATCTTAAAATTGGATTTCATGCAATTTAAAAATGCCCATTAAATGATACTCATATATATATATAGAATGATTTTATTTATTGATACATATGATGATATGTATGATAATAAATGGGATTGATTATGGACTATTGAACAATGTGATTGGATTTATTTTGGTTGGATGTTTGAATGAATGAGTTTTATTATATGAGGTCTGCGTACCTTGTCTTTTCTGATTTTCTTTTTGATGTAAATTCTATCTCTCTCCTATGTACTTCCCCTTGACTGCTGATCAAGGTTTCTATTTAAATTAAATAGTTTAATGTAATATGATTACTTAGATTTTTTGAAGAACCGGAGATCAAGGAGAAAGGAGCGCTCGAAGACCCTTTGTAACGGAGCCCGGATTTAAATGTAATAGTTATATTTAAATGTTTATTCTTGCACCCTAGGATTTGACCTTTTGGATCACTTGGTGGCTCTAGTGAACCAAACTAGAATAATAGTCCATAATCAATCCGGGTAGAATATAGTATTCTATATGTGCATGCTAGTATTATATACATTATATATTATGCAAACATGCTTCGCATGTTTAATAATATGACGCGTATTTTATATATATATTTGCATGCGAACTAAACAAGATGAGACTAATAATAACAAACCCCTCAATGAAATTATATTAAGTTATAACGTTCAAAGATATTTGGAATATCGAACGTCGCCTTCTAGCATGATAAAAATAATAGAGCATTGAATATTTAATATGAGTTTGTTGTGCACACACAAGGCGAGTATTAAATATTTGAGATGTTATTTTTATTACATTTGATGTTTATAAGGAATTGAACATTACCGTTTTGTTGTGCACACACAAGGACTGTAGTTTTCTCTTCACTTATATGGAACTGCTGGGTATGACTTAACTTAAATCATTTTAGTTCGGATGTGCACACACTTGACCATTATGATTTAAGAGGCAAAATATAAGGAGTTACATGATGATGTAATTGACAAAAGTTGTCTACCTATTTATTTATATATAGTTTGTTGTGCACACACAAGGCTATATACATTTAAAATGAGATCCTTATTCTCACTAACAAATTTTTAATTAGATATTGCCGAACTATATTCATGAGGGTAATATAGTTTGAAGAAATTAGTGGGAGATACCAATATAAAATAAGTCCTATTTATTTTGGTAATTAATTAAATGAATGTTTGCTAAAATATTTTCTTTTTACATGCAGAATTTTGAAAATGTCACATTCACTAATTTCACTGCGTAGAATACTTGATGCTAACAAACTGATCGGACCGAATTACACGGACTGGTTAAGGAATCTGAGAATTGTTCTCACTGCTGAAAAGATTTCTTATGTCCTAAATTCGCCTGTACCTACAAAAGTTTCAGAAACAGCCTCTGAGAAAGAGATTGCTACTTTTAAACAGTGGCAAGATGATGCATCAGTGGCTCAATGCATCATGTTCGCATCCATGATCAACGAGCTTCGGCGTCAGCATGAAAACATGGATGCTCCTACTATGCTACTGCACCTTCAAGAGTTGTATGGTGAGCAAAGTAGGACTGCTAGATATGAGATATCTAAGGAGCTCTTCCGATCTCGGATGACCGATGGCACTACTGTTGAGACTCATGTCTTAAAGATGATCAATCTAATTGAACGTCTTAGACAACTTGGGTTCGTCATAGATGGGGAGTGGAGTCAAGATTTAGTCTTGCAGACACTCCCAGACACCTTCTCACAATTTGTTGTGAATTTTCACATGAATAAGTTAGATGTCAACTTGCTTGAATTACTTAATATGTTGAAAACTGTTGAAGGTCACTTCCCATCCATGAAGAACCATGTCTTACTGGTGGATGATTCTTCCAAGAAAAGGAAGAGACCCAAGGTATCTTCTGAAAAAAGGAAATCCAAGAAGGCTAAGGGAAAGGCGAAAGTGAAGGATTAAAAGAAACCTGACCCAGCTAGCAAAGGAATTTGCTTCCATTGCAACAAGCCGGGTCACTAGAAGAGGAACTGCAAGGATTATCTTGCGGAACAAAAGTAGAAGAAGCTTGGAGAAGCTTCGAATCCTAATCAAGGTTTGTTTATGATTGAAATTAAATTTTCTGAAAGTCAATCTTCTACTTGGGTATTGGATACCGACTGTGATTCTCACATATATAATAATATGCAGGGACTGGTCAGAAGTAGAAAGATGAGCAAGGATGAGGTCGTCCTACGAGTGGTAAATGGAGCAAAGGTTGCTGCATTAGCTGTAGGAACTTATTGTTTAGCACTGCCTACGGGTAAATCTATTAGTTTAAATAATTGTTATTTTGTTCCGTCACTTATTAGAAACATTATTTCAATATCTGTATTAGATATGGATCGTTTTGACATTATAATAAAGAACAATAGTTGTTCTATTTATAATAATAATGTTTTATATGGTGTTGGTAATTTACTAAATGGACTTTACATTCTTGACTTGCATGAAAATATACTTCAAATTGAACAAACTAAGAAAATGAAAAGAGATTATACCTATATGTGGCACTGTAGACTTGGTCATATTAATGAAACAAGATTATCTAAGTTATATAAAGATGGGCTCCTAGAGCTATCAGAGTATGAATCATATCCAACTTGTGAATCTTGTCTCATGGAAAAAATGACTAAATCTCCTTTTAGTGGAAAAGGAGAAAGAGTTACAGAGTTGTTAGCGATGGTACACACGGATGTATGTGGACTTATGACAACGAATGCACAAGGAGGGTATTCTTATTTTATTACATTCACTGACGATCACTCAAGATTTGGATATGTGTATTTAATGAAATGCAAATCTGAATCATTTGAAAAGTTCAAAGAGTTCAGAAGTGAAGTAGAGAAACAAACTGGCAAAAGTATTAAGATTCTTCGATCAGATCGACGTGGTGAATACTTAAGCGGTGAGTTTCTCAATTATCTCAAAGAAAATGGTACAATCTCACAATGGACTCCACCAGGGACACCACAGCTGAATGGTGTGTCTGAAACGAGAAATCGAACATTTTTGGACATGGTTCGTTCCATGATGAGTTTTACCGATCTTCCGGTATCATTCTGGGGATATTCCCTAGAAGCGGCTACATATCTACTAAATAAGGTTCCCTCAAAATCTGTCTCTAAGACTCCATATGAGATGTGGACAGGGAGGAAACATAGTCTTAAGCATATTAAGATTTGGGGATGCCCAGCTTATGTGAAAAGGTTTCAGAATGATAAGCTTGGGACAAGATCTGATAAGTGTACTTTTGTGGGATATCCTAAAGAAATTTTAGGATATTATTTCTACAATCCTACTGAACAAAAGGTGTTTGTTGCCAAACATGCCGCCTTCTTGGAAAAGGAGTTTATCCTTGAAGGGGCCAGTGGGAGGAAAATAGATCTTGAATAAATTCAAGAACCACAAACCACTACAGATCAAATGGATGAACCTGTCCAAGTAGATATTCCTTCTGTTCCACACCCTATTCGTAAATCTGGAAGAGTACCAAAGATACCAGATTGGTATGGACTTGTCATAGCAAATGACGATGAGGTACGCATTATAGATGATGATGATCCATTGAATTACGAACATGCTATGAGTAGTAAAGACTCAGAGAAGTGGTAAAAAGCCATGAAATCTGAGATAGACTCCATGTATGAGAACCAAGTATGGACTTTGGTTTCACCACCTGAAGGCATTAAGCATATTGGGTGTAAATGGGTCTTTAAAAGAAAGACTGGAGCAGACGGCAAGGTAGAGACCTATAAGGCCCGACTAGTCGCAAAAGGTTTGAAACAAAGACAATGAGTTGACTATAACGAAACCTTCTCACCAGTAGCAATGCTAAAGTCCATTCGGATTTTACTTGCGATTGCAGCTTACCATGACTACGAAATCTGGCAGATGGACATGAAAAATGGCCTTCCTCAATGGGAAACTTGAGAAGGATGTGTTTATGACTCAGCCAGAGGGATTTGTTTAAAAGGTTGGAACAAATCAAGTCTGTAAGCTACAACGATCCATTTATGGATTGAAGCAAGCTTCTCGTAGGTGGAACATCCGTTTTGATGAGACAATCAAAGAGTTTGATTTTATCAAAAATGAGGATGAACCATGTGTGTTCATGAAGGTTAGTGGGAGTGCTGTTTCATTCCTCATATTATATATTGATGATATATTACTGATAGGGAATGATATTCTTTTGCTACAATCAATTAAAATCTGGTTATCTAAACACTTCTCCATGAAGGACTTGGGAGAAGCATCCTATATTTTGGGGATAAAGATCTATAGAGATAGATCTAAAAGGATGATTGGCTTGTCCCAAGGAACGTACATTGACTCGATGCTAAAGAGGTTTAGCATGGAAGATTCTAAAAGACGTCTTATGCCGATGAGCCATGGAATACATCTCTCATGTACGATATGATATGTACTAGACCAGATGTCGCTCATGCACTTAGTGTAACAAGCAGATATTAGTCGAATCCAAGAGAAGAACACTGAAAGGCAGTGAAAAATATCCTAAAGTACTTAAGAAGAACTAAGGATGTATTTCTTATCTACGGTGGGACTGAATTGAAACTAGAGGGCTTCACAGACTCAAATTTTCAAATAGACCAAGATGACAGTAAATTCGTTTCGGGGTATGTGTTTACCTTAAACGGTGGCACAGTGAGTTGGAAGAGTTCCAAACAGCAAACAGTTATTGATTCAGTGACAGAGGCAGAGTACATAGCTACAAGTGAAGCTGCAAAGGAAGCTGTTTGGATGAAGAAGTTCATTACCGAACTTGGTGTGGTTCCTAGCATTACATGACCAGTGCCTTTATTATGTGACAACACTGGAGCTGTTGCGCAGGCTAAGGAACCCAGGTCTCATCAGAAATCCAAACACGTGTTGCGGCGATTTCATTTGATCAGAGAGATCATTGAAAGAGGAGACGTCACCCTGGAGTGTGTGGACTCTCAAGACAATATTGCAGATCCATTTACTAAAGCGTTAACACAACAGCAGCTTGATCGTCACTTAGAGAAGATGGGTATGAGATACCACGACGATTGACTTTAGTGCAAGTGGGAGATTGAAAGTAGTATACATACAAGCCAATCATGTATGATGATAAAGCATATACTTTGTAATCAATCTTATTTGTTTATTAATAAAAGAATTATTTATTAAAGGCATTTATTATCTACATGGTGCTGTTTTAATAATATGTGATAAACTCATAGTTTTAAGCAATGCTTTTATAATCATGATGAGATCATGCTAATGTGATCTAAATTCTTAGATAGCTTAAAACTAAAATGTTCCCAATCAATAGATTACTAAAAAGGGGATTAGTGAATCCGGATAGATTGGTACGTACATTACTTGCTCATTGGATGAGGATGATTGATCTCATGATCATTTGTGTGGAGACACTAAAGCAAGTATGTAGGTGCTTAATAGAGAATAAGTTCACTGAAGGTGACTCGCTAAGGAATACCTAATGGAGTTTTACTTGTCTGTCAATAGGAATTTCTATAGTGATAGTAGTACAAATGATCCTTAGACTTGAGATCATCATAGTATCTTATATATAATGAATTACACTTTGACTTATTCCTTAAGACTCTTAGAGTATATCAAAGGATATGCTTGGGTGTAATAAGTTATATATGGAGATAATGAATGATCAATAAATAATCTACCACTTCTAGTAAAAGAAGAGAAATGTCCTATTTGATTCGATAAATGTGACAACCCAGGAATCCTTGGCCAATGTGGAATGAAATTAGAAAGTAGTTTCTAATTTGCATTCATTAGGAGTTGTGCATTTAGGAATCGAAATACATATAATTAAATAAAATAAGACTTGACAGTAATTTCATGTCTTATATTTAATTGGACATTATATGGTGGAAAGATTGAATTGTACGGTAACTAATAACTCAAAGGTTCTTTTATGATTAATATTGAAATCTATATTATTTGGAAAGTCGTTGATCGCTAGGGAGGCTTATCCCTATTGTAGAATAAATATTATTTATTTAAATAAATTAATCGTTTAATTTATTTATTTAAATAAGATTAGAATTGTTCTAATTGATTTATTCACGACCGGTTTAATATGGAGAACCTAAAGGGTAACACCATAAAAGGAAGAATAATTATTTAAGAAGTTAATGGCATAATCGTAATAATATGTTAAGTATATTTAATTTAATCTATAGTGATAGAATAAATTAAATAGCTTAATATTTATTATTTAATATTTTAAAAATATTAAATATAAATTAATAAGAGGAGTCTTATTAATATTATTACAATTATTATTATTTTAATTTCTAAAAGAGTTTAGGAATTAATTTAATATAAGTACTCTCATTTATTCCTAATAGGATTATGAGAGAAAATTAGTTAAAGGAGTTTAATTAATTATCCCTAATAGGATTAGGGAGCCCATTTAATTAAAAGAGTTTAATTAAATAAATAATACCTTATTTTAATTAAATAGGGTTACTTGATATTTTTATAAGATGATTCTTATATCAGATATCAGATATATGTGACTTCAATAGTTGGAGAGTATGCCTCCTTTTTCTATAGAGATAAGAAAAACTAGGGTTTGAGCCAATACACCCTTCTTCTTGAAAATTATTCTTTCTTGGTGGATCACCTCTAGAGGTCACACACTTGGGTGGCTAATATTGATCAAAGGAAGGAATCTACCCGGAGATTCAAGGAGATCGCGGAGAAGTAGGAGTTGAACTCGTACATGTGGAAGCTCGTATCTACAATGATATGATTCCATAACTTCTTGTTCTTCGTTATAATTAATAATATGCATAAAGGATGATCCGGACAATTGGTTTGTGAAAAATTTTAAAATATGATTTTATTTTGCTTCCGCTATTTTTGCAATTTGATTGTTACTTTGATTTTCTCAAAACCTTACATATCTTTGGCCCGTAGTACAGGGATGATGTGGTTTATTTATTAAGCTGAGTCTCAGCGATAAAAGTGATGAAAAACCTTTTAAATCATAGAAGATAGTAGATTTTATTCTCTACTTGACTCTTCTAATGGATTGCTTGTTTCGCTGCAGTTAAACTTGATGTTTGTTATATTTTATCAGTTTAACACTGTTGAAGGCTAACGATAAATTATTCTGCATTATCTTAGTCATAATATTTCTTACTGGGCTAGTTGAGCTCACCCTTTCTTTCACTATTCTCTTCAAAAAATGAGAATATAGCTGGGACGAGTCGGGGAACGGATTGACGGTCCAGATAGTTGTTTTAGTAGTCTTCACTATTCTATAAAATAGTGTGATAATAAATGTAATGAGGACTCCATTGAGTGTGGATATTGTATAGATGACATTATTCTTATTAAAACTCTTAGTTATATTTTGTTGTATTTTACATGACTGTTGTATAATTAAGTTGTATTTGAATTTTATACCGTGTATTTGGTGACTCAAGATGGGTGATGTATACCTATTTTGGGGGCGTCATATTACTTGTATGAGGAGAAAGTAGAGATATTTACGGATCATAAAAGCCTCAAATATTTTTTCACTCAAAAGGAACTCAACATGCGGCAACGACGTTGGCTCAAAATATTGAAAGATTATGATCATACCATTCAATACCACCCTGAAAAAGTGAACGTGGTAGCTGACACATTAAGTAGAAGATCATATGCAGGTACGAGTGCGATATTGTCAATGCAAAGGCCCATTTTATATGACTTGCAAAGGATGGAGATAGAGTTAAAGACTCTAGGGACCCACGTGATGATGGCGAATATACGAGTAGAACCGACTTTAATCGATAAAGTTAAAGCTGCTCAAGCTACAGACCTGGAGCTGATGCGTATGAGGAAGAAAGTACAAGAAGGTGCTATTCCGGAAGCAAGAATCTATGAAGAAAGAATACTTCGAGTCAACTCCAGACTTTGTGTTCCTAATGATTCTGACTTGAAGTATAAAATCATGACAGAAGCGCACAACACACCGTTTCCAATCCATCCCGGGAGTACCAAAATGTATCGTGATCTTCGACGTACATTTTGGTGGAGCAATATGAAGAGAGAGATAGCAGAGTTTATCTCAAGGTGTTTAACTTGTCAACGAGTCAAGGCAGAGCATCAAGTGCCAAAAGGTCCATTGCAACCAGTTGAAATTCCGGAATGGAAGTGGGATCACATTACCATGGATTTCGTTACCGGTCTTCCTAAGGTTTCTCAAGGCATAGATGCAATTTGGGTCATTGTTGATTGATTGACCAAGTCTGCTCATTTCTTACCTATACGAGAAACTTATTCACTTGAACGTCTTGCTCGTATGTACATAAACTAGATTGTAAGACTGCATGGTATGCCAGTATTCATAGTTTTTGATCGAGACCCAAGATTCACTTCAAGATTTTGGGTTAGTTTGCAAAAAGCTATGGGCACGGATTTACGATTTAGTTCGTCTTATCATCCTCAAACGGACGGGCAGTCGAAGAGGACTATTCAAACTCTTGAAGATCTATTAAGACTCTGTATCCTTGACTTCAAGGAAAGCTGGGACAAGTTCTTACCATTGGTGGAGTTTTCCTATAACAACAGTTATCAGACAAGTATCGGCATGGCTCCATTTGAGGCGTTGTATGGAAGAAAGTGTCGTTCTCCAGTATACTGGGATGAGGTGGGTGAAGCAACGTTGTTGGGATTGGAATTGGTACGCATGATAACAGAAAAGATTCAAATGATTCGACAACGTATAAAACCCTCATAAGATCATCAAAAGGGTTATGCTGATCTTCATCGAAAGGACGTGGAATTCAATGTTGGAGAACATGTGTTGTTACGTGTTGCTCCATGGAAGGGAGTTACGAGATTTGGAAAGAGAGGAAAGCTCAATCCTCAATTCATTGGTCCATTTGAAATCCTTTACTGAGTAGGAACCGTGGCCTATAGACTCGCCTTACTGCCAAGTATGTCTCGTGTTTATAACGTTTTTCACATATCTATGTTACGTAAATATGTGGAAGACCCGAACCACATTATTGAGTTGGAACCGAACGAAATAACGGAAGATTTAACGTATAAAGAGGTTCATGTTAAAATCTTGGATAAGAAGAAACATATTTTACGCTCCAAGGTTATACCTCAGGTCAAAGTTTTGTGGAGAAACCACGATATTGAGGAAATGACCTGGGAGTTAGAATTTGAAATGAAATCAAGGTATCCTCACCTCTTCGTCATACCAGATATGTACCCTAATTTTGAGGGCAAAATTTCATAAGAGGGGGAGGTTGTAAGACCCCAACTTTTATGAATAAAGATGAATTTTCTATATACGTAATTTTTGAATATTAAGGAGTGAATTTGTTATATAATGTTATAGCTGTGAGTAATATTTATAAATTTTTCAAAGTACGCAAGTTGTTATATTATATTCGATTGGTCGGGGAATATTCGTTTTAAACAGGGAATATTCGTACGACGGCACAATTATTGGTGGACCCCACAACGTAATTATTGTCGGAATGAGAAAACGAAAAAAATATCTTTTTATAAAAATAACGGCAAAAGTTTTTACCGTTAACTGTTGAAATAATCGGTGTTAAAAGTACAGTAATATGCGTGGTTGCATAGTAGCACACGGTATTGATATTGATGCTTACGTGAGAAGTCACTCAGTTTTACTCAATTATTGTTACAGTAATTGTTGCATAGTATCTCACGTTATTTGATTCAATTATTGTCAATATTTTATATATTATTAAATCAATAATTGACATGACAAGTTATTCTAATTATTATATGCATAATTAACAATGTCTAGAAAGTTCTGTCGAGTAAAGGGGTTTGGTCACCTAATTGCGCGCCAATATGGAGAAATTCTTATTGGAAAGCCCTTTTTTTCCTGAAAAAGATCTGGTTGTTAATATTGTAAGTTATAATAATATGAATAAAGGTTGTTAAAAATATTGAGGGAATTTTTATGAAATATTTGTTGTAATTTTTGACGTATTTTATGGACTCCCATTTATCCATTTTTTAAAATAATCGATAGAAAATTATTTAATATAATAAAGGTGGGGACCACATGTGGGGCCCATATTTGTTGAAAATCTGATTTTAGAAATGGGGGAGGGGTGTAGTTACGTAGGAAGAAGGAAAGGTAATGTTATATATATATAAAAGTTTTGTTTTTATATATATATATATATATATATATATATATAATATATATATATATATATATATATATACACATGTGATGGAAATGGTCAGGAAGAAAAAAAATGAAATGGTTTGCCAGGGAATTGGGGGAGGGAAGGTTACGTATAACAAAGGTAATATATATATATATAAATATATTTTATAAGTTTTATTTTTTATGAAAAATAGAATATATTATATTATATATAAAGTTATTTGTTTTACTTGAATTTTATATTATTATTTTTTAAAAAATATTCGACGTTTAGAAAAAAATTTGATCAGTGAAAGTTTTGTACTGTGCAGCCAGTGATTTTAATTTCTAAATAGTACCATTCCATTATCCTATAAATAGAATGCTTAGTTAGAATTGAAAATCACACCAGAAACAGAGAATTCTTCTTCTATAATATTGAGCGTATATCTTTAGAGTTTAAAGAAGCTTTGAGCGTAGAAAACAGTATAAGTTTTCTTCAAGAATATTCCCGCCCTACCAGTTGGAATACTCTTCTTTTTAAGGTAAGAGATGTTATTTTTGTTCAATATTCATATAAAATAATATTTTCTTCCATACTCTGTAGTATGTAAGTAATACTATTTCGTTTCAGATTCAGAATTCTATACTCATTTTGTTAAAGTTTTGGCTTCTATATTCCACGAAATTAGTAGAATATCCTTGATATTTGCGCTTCATCCAGTATCTTTTCATGAAAATATTATTCTGAGCATTCTTGATAAGTTTTAACTTTTTCATGCCGGGTTACTATTCACGAGGTTACTATTTCTGAAGTTACTATTCATGGGTACTATTCACTCGGTTACTATTCACCCGAGTTCCTATTCATGATAAAAATTAATTTCTTTTTTGGTCCAAATCATTTTTGATATAATATTATTCTTGAATTTTACTCCACAAAGTAGTATCATGTTGACAATTTGGACATTATTGAATTCTGGATAAATTAAATTATAAATCTTTAAAATTTATAATATACTTTCATTTAATTGAATTCTTATATCATTGTCATCATCATCATGCTTATATTGTTATGAAAGTCATATGTGGCATGTAGTGCATAGATGGACTTGGTATGATTATGACCAATGATTATTTGGTATAATCATGACCATAATGTTACAAATGATGTGGTAACAGTCATTATTGGCCCGTAGTGCATTGATGGACAGTTGTTGACATGATCATGATAATTGATAAATACACGAATATCCTTGGCCCGTAGTGTATGGATAATTTGTGGTCGTTATACTAATGAATATCCTTGGCCGTAGTGCAGGGGTGATTCGATGATGTGGATTATTTATTAAGCTGAGTCTCAGCGATAAAAGTGATGAAAAATCTTTTAAATCATAGAAGATAGTAAATTTTATACTCTACTTGACTCTTCCAATGGATTGCTTGTTCCCCTACAGTTAACTTGATGTTTATTATATTTTATTAGTTTAACACTGTTGAAGGCTAACGATAAATTATTCTGCATTATCTTAGTCATAATATTTCTTACTGGGCTAGTTGAGCTCACCCTTTGCTTTCATTGTTCTCTTCAGGAAATAAATATATAGAAGGGACTAGTCGGGGAACGGAGTGACGGTCCAAATGTTTGCATTAGTAGTCCTCACTATTTTGTAAAATAGTATGATAATAAATGTATCGAGGACTTATTTTGAGTTTGAATACTGTCTAGAAGATAATATTTGTATTAAAACTCACAGCTCATGTTGTATATTTAAGTTTGTATTTGTATTATGTACCATGTATTTGGCGACTCAGAATGGGTGATGTATACCTATTTTTGGGGTATCACACCAGTCTTTAACATAATAACAACAACTTGGTCAAACGTATTAACAGTAGCAAGATCCATGACTCTGGGAAATTTCTGGGTTGCCCAGAAGTTAGTTTTGTGATCAGTCAACTAGGTTTGACCGTTTATAACTTGCAATATAAACATGATCTGGACCTGATTTCAGTTCCAGATCATAGTCAACATAGCATACTACATATTTATAACACAAAACACACATAACAGTTAACACAGAAAGATCTGGAGGCACTGACATTCGGTTGTTAGACAACTTTTGAAAGTTCAAGAACAGTTTCTAAAAATACTATTTTTGTGCATCTAAGTGTTATAGATCTATGATTTATCAACCTAGATCACTAAAAGACACCTTAATACATAACTTTAAACAATCAATTACAACATATAACATCATATCATAAAATTTCTAAAATTTAGGGTTTATACCACTTTGAGCCTTGATTTTTTGATTCTGATCCTTGATCTTGTTATGGAAAGCTTTGATCTGATCATGGTTTATCTTTTGGTCTCACTATCTCTCGAAATTTCAAAAATATAGAGAGAGAAAGTCTTGGTTTCTTTTCTAAATAAAGTAAGAGATTTCTTACTTTTTAAATTTCTAAACCTTGATGCAATGAATAAGGTTAATGTAATGGTTGATTGCTGAGATTTGTAGCACATGGATAGGGCTAGGGTTGGTGAACAACTAAGAGTAGGGTTAGATCCATACTCCACCTTATAAGAATACAAAAAGGCTAGTTTGGTCATTTGGTTTCTAAATTTAATGGCATTTTTGACATTTGGCTAACCCTTAGGGTTTGACCCTTAGGGTTTGACCATTAGGGTTAAAACCTAAGGTTCCAAAAAAATTCAATTTCTAGAATTTTTTAATTTAGGTTTTCAAAAATAAAAATTAATATTTTTAAATTATAATTAGGATTTGATAATTATATTAAAATTTCTTAATCATAATCCAAGCTTGCTAATTAGGATTATTATTTCCTAATTAAAATTGCTAATTTCGCAATTAGGGTCAAAATGGTACATTAGGGTTTATAACCCAAGAATTAGGATTTTTAATAAAAAAATAATCTTTCTAATTTAGAAATTAGGTTTCCTAATTAGATTAGGGTTTCCTAATTACTTATAACTTGAAAATTATGATTAATATTTTCTAATTAATATTAAAAGTATTAAATTAACAATTAGGTTTTTCCTAATTATAAATTAGGGTTTCTAATCTAGAAATTAGGGTTTTCGAAATCAATTAGGGTTATCCCTAATTAGATATATATTAATAACGTTTAAACCTTATACTAGCATTTGCATTCCCAAACTAGGGTTTTCAACTTCCGAATTAGGGTTTTAGATTCTCAGAACTGAAATTAGGGTTTACAAAATCGGTTTTAGGGTTTCTTATAATTCGTAAGAATTTTCTAACTGAATGTTGACGTTTTTAATATAATATTAGGGTTTGCCACTGATATATCTTATCTGGTCAACCCTTAACCTTTAACCACATACTGTACACATATAATAACATATACACAATACATATTCACGTATACCCTTAATCCTGAATAATTCACCACAAAAATTTTAAATTCACGAAATTCCTTCTCGGAAATCTCAAATCTATTCACTTATTTTCTGTCTAGGTTTATTATTTAACCTTAATTCAATATTTTAATATTCTATAAATATTCAAATTCTCGGGTTGTCACATTAGGTATTTAGCGAGCCACGTTCAGTGTACTTCTTCTCCAATAAGCACATACGTACTTGTTTTAGTGTCTCCGCACAAATGATCATGATATCTATCATCCTCATCCAATGAGCAAGTAACGTATGTACAAATCTATCTGGATTCACTAATCCCCAATTTAGTAATCTAACGATTGGGAACTATTTTAATTTTTTTAAAGTTTTCTAAGAATTTAGATCTCATTAGAATGATCATCACCATTAGTCTAAAAGCATTGCTTAAAACTATGGGTTTATCACATATTATAAAGCAGCATCATGTAGATAATTAAAAAGCCTTTAATAAATTAATACTTTTTATTAATAACTGAATAAGATTGTTACAAAGTATATGCTTTATCATCAACATGATTGGCTTGTGTGCATACTACTTTCAGTTCTGTACGTGCATATAAACTTCACAAACACATTGCTAACAATTCCCAACCATATTCACAAGATTTCATGAAAAAAAATTTAGACATTTATCAAGTTTGGAAACTAAGAACACAAACCAGAAATGTTACCTCTTAAAGCTTAAATGGCTACTCCTTGCAATCTCAGACTCCTCCTCACACACTAATGCACTTGCACTCTCTATATAGACTACTTAGACAAATTACAACAACAATAAAATTGAAGAATAAGGCTATTATATATAGAGAATTGAATGACCCGTTAATGGTTTTGCATTAGGGTTAGAATCCATTAGGAAGAAGAAGAGGCCAATGGTTATTGGAGAGTTGCTCAACCACTCCCTCCTTGTGACGCCCCCAAAATTAGGTATACGTCACCCATCTTGGGTCGCCACTTACATGGTACATAAATTCAAATACAACTTAATAATACAACTGTCGTGTACAGTAGGACAAAATATAAGCTGTGAGTTTTAATACAATTATTGTCGTCTAGACAATATTTACACTACTACAAAATACTAAATAGACAACACTTAAACCACAACGTTTTTATAAAAAATATTGTGGTATTTTTTTTTTCATAACGTTTTTTAAAAAAAATTATAGATACATATGCAAAAACGTTATCTATTTAAGGTTATAAAGTTTTTTTTAAACAAAACGTTATCTTTTAGAAAAACACGGAGGTATGTGCTGGGAGTCCGTTAAGAAAAAAAAACACGGAGGTCTTCATTTGTTCCCTTCTCCTTTTCGAAGTCCTCAAACCCTAGTTCATAAATCTCTCTCTTTTTCTCTTTTTCTCTTTTTCTCTTTTTCTCTTTTTTTCTGGTTCGCATGAAAAATGGGAAAGAAACATAGCGATGTCAAGAAGAATGGCGAATCTAAAGGCCTTCTTCAGTTGACATTTTGGTCCGTCTTCTTCAATCTTTTTTGACGACAATAACAACAAAAAAATGGCTCAGCTCATTCTTCGGTTTCTCCCCTTCACCCAATGGTCCGTCCCACATGGACCTCCTCGACTGGCTCGGCTCATTCTTCAGTTTCCAAGCCGATAACTTCCGCAATCAGTGGGAACATCTTGTCCTCCATCTGGCCAACGCCCAGATGCGCCTCTCCCCTCCTCCTGACAACATCGACTCTCTCGACCCCGCCGTCCTCCGTCGATTCCGCCGCAAGCTCCTCTGTAACTTCTCCAACTGGTGCTCTTTCCTCGGCCGCAAACCCAACATCTGGATCTCCGGTTCCTCCCGCGATGGTATGGAAAGTTTGTTTGACACTTAAACCCTTCTGAATTTGCATTTTACATTCTTATGTAATTTACTTTTGTTATAGCTGTGTATTCGTTGCACTTTAAGAGAATTGCCTGGCCTTTTGGTAGTTTGCTGCTTGTTAAAGTAGGTTGCTCCATAAGGCTATTAAGTTGGAAGTGTATACTAATATTGTTTAGTGATTGAAAATTGAAATAAATATAAATACAAGTATCTAGTTGTACTATGTAAACTAGTTGTACTTTATTTATGCATGTTTTACCAAGTTAAATTTTGTATTTAGTATTTAATTTAAATTTTGATGTATGTAAACTAAATACTAATATTGTTTAGAGATGCCATGTTTGTTGATGTAGATGGCAAGAAGGGCAGTGTCTATGTTGCTACGCCCCACCCGTCAAAACAGGCTGGGAAAACTCCTGCTAACAAGTTAAACCAGCAGACTCCAAAGTCTGAGGGATCCCATTCCTGCAAGTCCTGCAATAGGTAAGTCTTTGAGTTGGTAAATTTTCAAGTGAAGGTGTATTTGCAGCTGGAGATGTACAGGTAAATATACTAGATACATTTCTGCTCTAGTTTGTTGTGACCTGAGTTTTTTTTTTGACAAGTTTGTCCTTGGAGTTTTTAGTAGAAATTGTGTCTCCAATATAAATAAATATAAATTAAGATGGGATGATATGAAGATGGATGATGATGAACACAAGATGTTTTGTTCATATATATGTTGGGACCGGACATGGGTATACAAGAAGTTATATGTGCCAGTAAATTAATGGATTAATGTTCTTGTCTATGGGTTTTGATTTATTTGATCAATTTGTAAATGAACTTCCTTCCCATTCTCTTTAGCTGTTAATTGCAGATAGTGAAAATGGCTGGATCAGATGAAAATTGTCTCGGTGCGATCAGGCCTGCAAATGCTCAAGGTAGAATGAATTTGCTTGTTCTCTATTAGAAAGTATCAGCGTAGACATTATATTTGGTTGTTTGTGTATGTATATGAATGTGACTGCTAAACCATAATCTAATCTATAATGGGATTTGCTTGTAAACACCATAGGGGGTCTAAGGGCCGGAAGTAGGAAGTTCACAGCGGGAATTGGGCATAATAGGAGGGAACTGAGTTCTATTAACCGAAATATAGTCGAAGTTGCACCATACCCATGCGCAGTTAGCAAGAGAGGTGGCTTGTCAAAGTAATTTCTGAGACCCTTTTCTTTTATAATTTTCATATAATATCTTTTATTTTGGAGGTACCCTTTCTGATCTTTTGGGGTCATTTTTATTGTTATTGCTATTCAGGAAACAGGTAATTCCATATAAGAACCAGCTGATTCCGGTGCATCGACCAATGACTAGGTCTGTAGCTGATGCTTCTTATTGTTGGTCGTAAAGTGTTTGTTTTCACATATGTATGAATTTGGATTATCCCTGTTGGCATTAATATTGTATATATGTTTTCTTTCTTTTTCTCTGTACTTTTTTTAGGAAGCTGGCTACACAAATGTCTTATCATTATGATGGATCCTCGGGTTCAAAGCCAGAATTTATATTTGCTACTAGTGATGAGATGGTTGAGAAGTCTACCCAGGTTCCTTCTGCAATGCAAGAAGAAGCTAGTCGTAGCTATGATTGTATTCTCAAAAGTGCCTCCCAGAAAAATCTCAATGTCTCCGAGGTAATCTAGTTCAATGCTTTAATACTGTTCGCGTGTTCCTCAAGTCTGCCATCGACTTCTCTTTGTATGTTCTTTTTGTGATGCAGGATGTTCCTCATATTACGAGATGCACCCGGACCATGCAAAATCCTTCCTTAATTGATTCTCCAAGCTTCTCCCATCGAATGCCCAGGTCACTCTCTGCTGAGACAGTTTGGGTTTTTCAAGCAGTTGGCGGACCTGATTCAAAGAAATAAGTTCAATGAATTGAAGACCCTTCCTCCTCAAGTTCAGCTTGATCAACAGACCATTCAGAACTATGAGCAGGTGCTCAAGAACTATTTGTCTGGACACCTTCTAGACCTTGCCGAGGAGTCAAAGCATCAAGAGTTTAGTAAAGTATTGACTGCTTTGCTGGCTTGTAGAAGGATTCCTCCGAGCTTACATCAGGGCTTCTTATCCCTTTGTTGGGAATTGCCAACTCTAGCCAGTAGAGCCTCTAAGCTTCACAAACAAGTGACCCGAGGCCTGCTGTTTCCTATTGCCAGGTCCAAGGAGAAAGAGCAACCAACAAAATCTGGGAACCATCAAGTCTTCTAACTTGTGTACTGAGATTATTAAGTATACAAGTCCAACAGAAACTGCTGTATGTAATCTGGCAACAATTGCTCTACCACGATATGTTAGAGAGAAGGTGTGTTATGATGGTATGCATTTTTGTTGAGAGATTGCTCTTTTTGTATTTTTGTTGGTTTCTTATTGGGTATTTTACTTTTGTTTGTTGTAGGGGTTCCCAGTGGAATCGCAACCATCTAAGCTTGCAGGCAGTCGTGGTTCTAAAAATCGTTATTTTGATTTTGACAAACTAGCAGGCGTTTGACTTGTTCTAATTATGAAGTTTCCAAGTTACCTACATCTACTATGCTTCAAAGTCAATATTATTTGCGAAGGCTAGGCCTCTGAGTGCAAGTTCAGTCTCATTGTCTTTGAAAGAAATTTAGTTTCACTTGTATTTTTTAATTCATGTTATTTCATAATCAATGCTTGAGACATTTGAAACTGTAAACGAATGGTATTATTGGGATGTATTTTGAATGGTTGATACATTTTGGTTTTAAATTTAAATGAGAATTTAGACCTTTTAGCTATATATCATGGCATTGCAGGTGCATTGGTAATATAGGTGAATCACAATAATTTTTTCTTCTTTTTTTTTCTTTATCTATAACATTTTAAAAATGTTGTATAAATTGGTTAAAAACATTGTCTGATATACTAAACTATAACGTTTTTATTCAGAAAATGTTGTGGAATCATACCTACTACAACGTTTTTAAGCATCTGCTAATTTTTGAAAAACAAATTTACAATATTTTTTTCCTAAAAAACGTTGTGTATTGTGCTTAACTACAACGTTTTTAAAACGTTGTGTAAGGGTACGTTGTGTAAGGGTGTCAAATAGATGATACTCTTAACCACGACGTTTTCCTGACTGAAACCACAACGTTTTTTCCGCGTTGTCTATTTACTGTTTTCTAGTAGTGTCAAACTCAAATTCAATATTATTACATTTATTTTCCACTATTTCACTGAATAGTGAGGACTACTAATGCTATCATCTGGTCCGTCACTCCGTTCCCCGACTAGTCTCTGCTACGTTCTCATTTCCTGAAGAGAACAATAAAAGTAAAAGGGTGAGCTCAACTAGCCCAGTAGGAAATATTATGACTAAGATAATGCAGAATATATTATCGTTAGCCTTCAACAATGTTAAACTGATACAATATAACAACCATCAAGTTTAACTGCAGCGGAACAAGCAATTCATTAAAAGAGTCAAGTAGAGAATAAAATCTACTATCTTTTATGATTTAAAAGGTTTTTCATCACTTTTATCGCTGGGACTCAGCTTAATAAATAATCCACATCATCGAATCACCCCTGCACTACGGCCAAGGATATTCTTTAGTATCACGACTGATGAATAAAAGAGCAAAAATGCCCTCGTGGTTGAATAAAAGCATAAATAAAAGCATAAATAAATCTTGTATTTACCCTAAGACTTGGTAATTGCTTAGTTTTAACCGGAGTTGTTATGTTCACAAAAGTAATTGAATTGGAACTGAAATTTTCCTTATAAGAAGTTTGTTATGTGATTATCTTGAATTGTGGTTGGTTAGAATGGTTAACAAGCACACACGCACAACATGGGTGATGACAGGTTTGAATTGACTAACTGGTTAGAGTTATGGACTTTGATTTGATCGGACAAATTGTTTGAGTATCATTGGTATCTTTGAGGCATGTTGTTATATATCATATTGATTTATTACTGGGTTTGTAGGTATATTAAAAAGTAGATCATGCATATGCATTCATGAAGTTGAGTTAGTTTGTTTATTTTTAGTTCTTTTGTGTTTTTGCTTGAGGACAAGCAAATGTTTAAGTTTGGGGGTATTTGATGAGTGAGTTTTATACACGTGAATTGGATACATTCGGGCTTAATTTATTGTTGTTCTCAAGTCTTTTAGAATAGTTTTAAGTGTTTGTGTCCATTCATGCTTGTTTTACATTGTTTTGTAGGAATTGGGACAAAAGTTACTTGAATCGACGTTTGGGGTGGCTAGATGCGCGTTTTCGGATTGTCATTTACACAGCAGTCACTTCAGAGCCAATTTGAGTATTGCTCGGGACCTTATTTCGAAACACTCAAAGAATGAAAGTTGTAGATCTACTTCTCCTCTTTCCGGAACATCTTGAATCATCGAAATCGGAGTTCGGACGAAGAAGTTATGGCCATTTTCCCAAAGGACGTCAGAGCAGAAAATTCCAGAAAAACTTCCAGCGCCAGGGCGCTATTTCTCTATGTAATCCCAGCGCCGGGGCGCTAGGGGGCAGAATCCCAGCACCGTGCCCAGCGCTGGGCGCTGGGGAAGAGACTGGGAAGGCTTGGACGCGTTTTTGGGCGAATTTTGACACCTTTTTGACTCCAAATAGGATTGGGTTTGTTCCTAAGCTAAAAATTGGACTTGTAACCTATAAATACATGATGTAAGGCATAAAATAAAGGGAGATTACATAGCTTAGATTAGAGATACACTCGATTAGATTAGAATATAAACCCTAGTTCTTATTAGTTTTGGAGATTGAAGCAACTTGGAGAACATTGAAGATCAAGAGCAGGAGCAAGAGGGGAGCATCAGATTTGCTGACAACAGATTCTATTCTCTTCTCTTATCATACTTTTATCTTTTAATGTCTATTCAATTGTGGATTCTTGGTTTCCATTCATTAATTATGAACTAACTCTTTTATTAAGATTCCAATTGAACCTTTTATGTCTATAAATTAGTTATTCGATTTCTTCCAATTATTTATGTCAAAGTGAATTATTTATCTTGTCTTGTGCTTATTGCTTAATTATTTGATCAGTAATTACCTTGTTACTCTAGAAGGAATTGGAAGAGGAATTCTAGGGTTAGAACTGGGCATGATATCATGTGACTTAGTTATTTGCAAAGTGAATAATTAGGTTTGTGAATTGAATGGAAATATCTGTTTACCGCATGTAACACTTAAGGAATTGGGATTAGAAGGAGTTTAATTCATTTGTTTTGCATAGAAATATAGCAAGATTAATCTGGATTAAATAGAAGTCAATTGATCACTTGGAAAATGACTTTTGGTATTTGAGAATTTCTGTTAACAATTCAGTAGGCATAATAATTGGGATAATTGGATAATTGATTTATAGTTCATAATTGGGGATATTGTAGTCTTAATCTTTATTTATTTGAATTCATTTATAAAGTAATTCAGTTTAATTAGTTAATTTAGTTTTCTTAATTAGAAAAATCACGATTTGAGATTGTTTAAATAAAATTAGTTTGGTTAAGAGTTAGTACTTGGTGATCTTTATTAAATAATTCCTCGTGGGAACGATACTCTACTTTCACTTTATTACTTGTTGACCGTGTATACTTGCACGTATTCATTGATTGCGAAATCGATCAACAACGACCACAATTATCCATGCACTACGGGCCAAAAATATTTGTATATTTATTAATGGTCATGATCATGCCAACAACTGTCCATCAATGCTCTACGGGCCAATGAGGACTTTTTCCACATCATTTGTAACATTACGGTCATGATTACGCCGAATAATCCCTGGTCATAATCATACTAAGTCCATCTATGCACTATAGGCCACAGATGACTTTCAATAAAATATAAACATGAGAATGATGACAATGATATAAGAATTCAATAAAACAAGTTCAAGAATTATTTTATCCAGGAACTAATAACGTCCAAATTGTCAACATGATACTGCTTTGTAGAGTAAAATTCAAGAATGCTCAGAAGAATATTTCCATGAAAAGATACTGGATGAAGCGCAAATATCAAGGATATTCCACTAATTTCATGGAGTATAGAAGTCAAAACTTTAACCAACTGAGTATAATAAGGAATGTAATAACAAAAGAAATCACCAAGCATGCGATAGACCGTACAGGCAGGATATTCTAACAGAATAATAAATAACGGAATCAGGTCCGGCGTAAAACGCACAGACAGGATATTCTAACAGAATAATAAAGACGGAATCAGGTCCGGCGTAGAACGCACAAACAGGATATTCCAACAGAATAATAAAGACGGAACTAGGTCTGGCGTAGAACGCACAGACAGGATATTCCAACAAAATAATAAAGACGGAACCAGGTCCGGCATAGAACGCACAGACAGGATATTCCAACAGAATAATAAAGACGGAACCAGGTCCGGCGTAGAACGCACAGACAGGATGTTCCAACAGAATGATAAAGAATGGAACAACAGAAGAATTTTACCAAGTATAGGGTAGCCCACGTATACAGGTTATTCCAACAGAATAATAAGAATAGAATAACAGAAGTTCTCTTCATAGATAAGAAAGAAATAATACTCCCTACCTTGGAAAAACTGGATACTGGAATAGTGAGGTAGCAGATTTCTCTTCTTCTTTCTCTCTATAATTTCTCTCTATAATAATCGCTCTAAAGCTTTTGTGAATTGGTGAGAAATGAAGGAAGAATGAGCTTCTATTTATAAAAAAATATAGTTTTGATAATTACACGTTTTGGGGCTCGAAAATTATAGTATAATACCTTCAACTTTTCTTTCATTTATAATTTAGTCCTGCAAGTATTATCAATCTTGCACCAACTCCCCTAATAGTAAATAATATGAATCAATAGTTCAATCATGTGAATCAATAGTATAATCATGTGAAAAATACGAATTACAGTACAGTACCTCCATCTATACCTCAATTTTTAACTTAGTCATGCAAGTATTATCAATCTTGCACCAACTCCCCTAATAGTAAATAATGTGATTCAATACTACACATATGTGAACAAATAGTTATATAAGCATGTAAATTAGTAGCAATTAATTGCTCATTTATCCGATAAATTATCCGATTTATCAATATAACCCCTAGACATCAATTATCATCGGAATAAATGTCGATTTTTACTAACACAAACAATTCCAACATAATGAAACTATTTTTATCAAAAATATAAATTTTGAAATTTCGAAGTTTGACTTTTCCCGAAAAGTCAACTGTTGACTTTTTGACCAAATAGTGAATTCCGGAAAATTTTGTGTTTGTAGACTATTTTTACTAATTTCGTCGTTCCGGACTCAAATATCACGCCCGCGTCTCCAAATTCAACTCCGAACAACATTCATCAGTAATATTATAACTCACAATATTTATCAAACAGGTCGTTCCCAGGAAAGAGGGGGCTTTCCAATAAGGATTTCTCCCTATTGACGCGCAATTAGGTGACCAAACCTCTCCTTGACAGAACTTCTAGACATTGTAAATATTGAAGTTTATAATATGAATAACTTTGTCGTCTCAAGTATTGATTTAATAAAAAAAACATTTTATGCAGATGATACTGACCGTAATTGAATCCATAATATGATAGATATGATGCAGCAATTACTGTAGCAATAATTAAGTATAACTGAGTGACTTCTCACGTAAGCATCAATAATCAATATCGTGTGCTACTATGCAACCACGCGTATTACTGTACTTTTAAAATCGGGTGTTTCAACAGTTAACGGTAAAACTTCCGCCGTTATTTTCATAAAGTATTTTTGTCGTTTTCTCAATCCGACAATAATTCCGTTGTGGGGGTCCACCAATGATTGTGCCCGTTGTACGAATATTCCCCGACCAATCGAATATTATATAACAACTTGCGTACTTTGCAAAATTTATAAATATTACCCACAACTATAACATTATATCAAATCCACACCATAATATTCAAAAATATATTTCGAGAAAATTTAATCTTTATTCGAAAAGTTGGGGTCTTACAACCTCCCCTTCTTATGAAATTTCATCCTCGAAATTAGGGTGCGTACCTGGTATGTCGAAGAGGTGAGGATACCTTGATTTCATTTCAGATTCTAATTCCCAAGTCATTTTCTCAACATCGTGGTTTCTCCACAAAACTTTAACTTGATGTATAACCTTGGAGCGTAGAATATGTTCCTTCTTATCCAAGATTTTAACAGGAACCTCTTCATACGTTAAATCTTCCTCTATTTTGTTCGGTTCTAACTCAATAATGTGGTTCGGGTCTTTCACATATTTACGTAACATGGATATGTGAAAAACGTTATGAACACGAGACATACTTGGCGGTAAAGCGAGTCTATACGCCACAGTTCCTACTCGATCGAGGATTAAAAATGGGCCAATGAATCGAGGGTTGAGCTTTCCTCTCTTTCCAAATCTCGTACCTCCCTTCCATGGAGCAACACGTAATAACACATGATCTCCAATATCGAATTTCACGTCCTTTCGATGAAGATCAGCATAACTTTTTTGTCGATCTTGTGAGGTTTTTATACGTTATCGGATCGTTTGAATCTTTTTCGTAGTCATACGTACCAACTCCGGTCCCAACAACGTTGCTTCACCCACCTCATCCCAGCATACTGGAGAACGACACTTTCTTCCATACAACGCCTCAAATTGAGCCATGCCAATACTTGCTTGATAACTGTTGTTGTAGGAAAACTCCACCAATGGTAGGAACTTATCCCAACTTCCCTTGAAGTCAAGGACACAGAGTCTTAATAGATCTTCAAGAGTTTGAATGGTCCTCTCCTACTGCCCGTCCGTCTAAGGATGATATGCCGAGCTAAATCGTAAATCCGTGCCCATAGCTTTTTACAAACTAACCCAAAATCTTGAAGTGGATCTTGGGTCTCGATCAGAAACTATGGATATTGGCATACCATGCAGTCTTACAATCTCGTTTATGTACATACGAGCAAGACGTTCAAGTGTATAAGTTTCTCGTATAGGTAAGAAATGAGCAGACTTGGTCAATCTATCAACAATGACCCAAATTGCATCTATGCCTTGAGAAACCTTGGGAAGACCAGTAACAAAATCCATAGTAATGTGTTCTCACTTCCATTCCGGAATTTCAAGTTATTACAATGGACCTTTTGGTACTTGATGCTCCGCCTTGACTCGTTGACAAGTTAAACACCTTGAGATAAACTCTGCTATCTCTCTCTTCATATTGCTCCACCAAAACGTCTGTCGAAGATCACGATATATTTTGGTACTCCCAGGATGGATTGCAAATGGTGTGTTATGCGCCTCCATCATGATTTTATACTTTAAATCAGGGTCGTTAGGAACACAAATTCTGGAGTTGACTCGAAGTATTCCTTCTTCATCGATTCTTGCTTCTGGCATAGCACCTTCTTGCACTTTCTTCCTCATACGCATCATCTCTAGATCTGTAACTTGAGCAACTTTAACTTTATCAATTAAAGTCGGTTCTACTCGTATATTCGCCATCATCACATGGGTCCCTGGAGTCTTTAACTCTATCTCCATCCTTTGCAAGTCACACGAAATGGGCTTTTGTGTTGTGAATATTGCACTCGTACCCGCATATGATCTTCTACTCAATGCGTCAACTACCACGTTCGTTTTTCCAGGATGGTATTGGATGGTATGATCATAAACTTTCAACAGTTCAAGCCAACGTCGTTGTCGCATGTTGAGTTCCTTTTGAGTGAAGAAATATTTGAGGCTTTTATGATCCGTAAAGATCTCCACTTTCTCTCCATACAAGTAATGCCTCCAAATTTTAAGTGCAAAAATAACAGCTGCCAACTCTAGATCATGAGTAGGATAATTCCTCTCATATTCTTTGAGTTGTCTTGAGGCATAGGCTGTGACTTTCCCATGTTGCATGAGAACACATCCTAACCCTTTGCTCGAAGCATCACTGTAGATGACAAATCCGTCCGAACCAGATGGTATTATCAGAACAGGTGCTGAAATGAGTCTCCTTTTGAGTTCTTGAAAACTCTTCTCACATTCCTCGCTCTAACCGAACTTTGTATCTTTTCGAGTCAGCTGAGTTAATGGAGTAGCGATTCGAGAAAATTCTTCCACGAATCTCCAATAATAACCAGCTAAACTGAGAAAGCTACGTACTTCGGTCACTGATTTGGGTTGCTCCCAGCTTTAAATAGCTTCAATCTTTGTCGGGTCAACGAATATTCCATGACTTGATACTACGTGCCCAAGGAATGCTACTTCCTCAAGCCAGAACTCGTATTTCTTTAACTTGGCATAAAGCTTATATTCACGAAACTTTTGGAGTATCAGCCTCAAGTGTTGCTCATGATCTTCACGGCTTTTGGAATAAATAAGGATGTCATCAATAAAGACGACCACAAAGTGATCCAAATATTCCTTGAATACTCGGTTCATCATATCCATGAAGGCAGCAGGAGCATTAGTCAATCCAAAAGACATGACTAAGAATTCATAATTCCCGTACCGAGTTCTGAAGGCAGTCTTTGGAATATCGTCAGTTTTAACCTTCAGCTGATGATATCCAGAACGAAGATCGATCTTTGAAAAAATTTTGCTCCTTGTAACTGATCAAACAGGTCATCAATACGTGGTAATGGGTACCTATTTTTGACGGTGAAATGATTCAACTCCCGATAATCAATACAAAGTCGCATACTCCCATCTTTCTTCTTCACGAATAGAATAGGAGCACCCCAAGGAGACGTACTAGGACAAATGAAACCAATGTCTAACAATTCCTGCAATAGGGTCTTTAACTCCTGAAGTTCAATAGGAGCCATTCGATATGGGGCTTTGGAAATGGGTTTTATACCGGGTTCAAGGTCGATACAAAATTCAACTTCACGCTCTGGGGGTAGGCCAGGAAGTTCTTCAGGGAATACGTCAAGAAATTTATTAACAATAGAAATATCCTTCAAATTTGACGTATTTTTGTTTAAATCCGTGATATGAGCTAAGAAATCTTGACATCCGTTTTTCAATAAACGAATAGCTTTGTGGCTTGAGATGACCGTGATTGATTTTAATAGTTTGGTCGCTTGAATTCGCATAATAGGTTTATTAGGAATATGAAAGCTAACAACCTTACGAAAATAATCAATTTTAGCATGATGAGTAGTTAACCAATCAATCCTTAGAATCACGTCAAATGCAAGTATTTTTAAGGACATAAGATCGACAGGTAACGTGCGGTTACCTATTTGAATCAAACAAGACTTATAAACAGTGGATGTAATGAAGGTTTCTCCTAATGGAGTTTCAACAGATAAGTCAAAGTCTAATTTCTCCGGAGTCAAATTTAATCGTTGAGCGCAAGTAGGAGAAATAAAAGAATGGGTAGAACCAGTATCAAATAAGGTATAGACTTCGCTAGAGTTTATGATAAGCTTACCCGTGATGACCTCGTTCTGGTTCCTTGCTTTCTGGGAGGTCACAACAAACGCTCTCCCTTGCACTATCGATTTTGACTTTTCTGGGACGGCCTTTGGTGCCTCCATCCTAGTTGAACTTGTCTTCGGTGAACGACAAAATCGGGCTAGGTGACCTTCTCTTCCACAATTATAGCACGCTTTGGATGGCATCGCGCAGTTTGGACTGATGTCCCTCCCCTCCACATTTGAAGCATATGATAGGTGGTCGTTCTCCTTCCTTAACCACGGTTGCTGGTGCTGACGTCTTTCCATCATTGTTGAATCTCCTTTTCTTGAAATGTCCATTTTTACTGTCTTGGCCATGATTACCACCGAAGTGGTTACCATTTCTGGCATGTTGATTCCCTCCACGCTTGTTGTCACCGTTTCGATGACTGTTAACACTGGTATTTTCATGCTGCCGGCTGCTTTCCCTTGGTTGCGTTGACTCGTTACCGCGCTCCAATAACTGAGCCCTATTTACAACATCTGAGTACAAACACAGTTTATGAGAAATAAGATATTGACGTATCTCCTGTTTCAAACCTCTTAAAAACATTCGTGTCATTCGCTCCTCATTATCGACCAAATGGGATGAAAACCCGGATAACTCTGCAAATTTAGCCTCGTATTGCGACACGGTCATATTTTTTTGTTCCAACTTGATAAACTCCACCTCTTTTATGTGACGAATGCTTTCGGGAAAGTACTTGTCATTGAATAGCTCTTGGAACTTCTCCCAAGACATCTTGAGTTCGTCAGGCTGGGTACGTTTTACAGATTCCCACCAGTAATCTGCCTCTTCACGAAACATAAAGGTGGCGAAGGGAACCTTTTGCTCCTCGGAGCATCCCAAGACATCAAATATCTTGGTGATCTGCTTTATCCATGCTTCCGCCTTAAGTGGTTTAGGCTCTCCAATAAACTCGGGTGGTCCCAGCTCCTTGAACTGTTTAGCGGTGACCGTTCGAGAGTTTCCTGTGTTTACACCTGTATTTTGAACAGGGAGCCACTCTCGCCTGATGTTGCATGAATTGCATGAAGCCTCGGAACATTCCATCATTCATCATTTGGTTAGTGTTGTTGTTTGCATGAGGATTGTCACCTTCCTGATGCACATTGTCCTGGTTATTGATCTGTAGAGACTCAACGGTCTCATGTGCTCCATTGATGTTCTCAACATTCTCGGATGTCATTTTCAAACACTGCCACAAAACAAGGGTTAATTGACATGCAACATATTATCACTATACTCTGACTGACCAATCAAATACCAAATAAACTTAGGTAGGTCATACTAGCGAAGGAATTTCCCGTCTCTCCCTTCCTAGTTCTAGTCTCACATCTTAGCCAGGGATCATATCCCTAAGCTTTGATACCAACTGTGACGCCCCCAAAATTAGGTATACGTCACCCATCTTGGGTCGTCACTTACATGGTACATAAATTCAAATACAACTTAATAATACAATTGTCGTGTACAATACGACAAAACATAAGCTGTGAGTTTTAATACAATTATTGTCGTCTGGACAATATTCAAACTCAAATTCAATATTATTACATTTATTTTCCACTATTTCACTGAATAGTGAGGACTACTAATGCTATCATCTGGTCCGTCACTCTGTTCCCCGACTAGTCCCTACTACGTTCTCATTTCCTGAAGAGAACAATAAAAGTAAAAGGGTGAGCTCAACTAGCCCAGTAGGAAATATTATGACTAAGATAATGCAGAATATATTATCGTTAGCCTTCAACAGTGTTAAACTGATACAATATAACAACCATCAAGTTTAACTACAGCGGAACAAGCAATCCATTAAAAGAGTCAAGTAGAGAATAAAATCTACTATCTTTTATGATTTAAAAGGTTTTTCATCACTTTTATCGCTGGGACTCAGCTTAATAAATAATCCACATCATCGAATCACCCCTGCACTACGGCCAAGGATATTCTTTAGTATCACGACAACAATTATCCATGCACTACGGGCCAAGAATATTTGTGTATTCATTAATGGTCATGATCATGCCAACAACTGTCCATCAATGCTCTACGGGCCAATGAGGACTTTTACCACATCATTTGTAACATTACGGTTATGATTACACTGAATAATCCCTGGTCATAATCATACCAAGTCCATCTATACACTATAGGCCACAGATGACTTTCAACAAAATATAAACGTGAGGGATGATGACAATGATATAAGAATTCAATAAAATAAGTTCAAGAATTATTTTATCCAGGAACTAATAACGTCCAAATTGTCAACATGATACTGCTTTGTAGAGTAAAATTCAAGAATACTCAGAAGAATATTTTCATGAAAAGATACTGGATGAAGCGCAAACATCAAGGATATTCCACTAATTTCATGGAGTATAGAAGTCAAAACTTTAACCAACTGAGTATAATAAGGAATGGAATAACAAAAGAAATCACCAAGCATGCGATAGACATCACAGGCAGGTTATTCCAACAGAATAATAAATAACAGAATCAGGTCCGGCGTAAAACGCATAGACAGGATATTCTAACAGAATAATAAAGACGGAATCAGGTCCGGCGTAGAATGCACAGACAGGATATTCCAACAGAATAATAAAGACGAAATCAAGTCCGACGTAGAACGCACAGACAGGATATTCCAACAGAATAATAAAGACGGAATCAGGTCCGGCGTAGAACGCACAAACATGATATTCCAACAGAATAATAAAGACGGAACCAGGTCCGGCGTAGAATGCACAGACAGGATATTCCAACAGAATAATAAAGACGGAACCAGGTCCGGCGTAGAACGCACAGACAGGATATTCCAACAGAATAATAAAGACGGAACCAGGTCCGGCATAGAACGCACAAACAGGATATTCCAACAGAATGATAAAGAATAGAACAACAGAAGAATTTTACCAAGTATAGGGTAGCCCACGTATACAGGTTATTCCAACAGAATAATAAGAATGGAATAACAAAAGTTCTCTTCATAGATAAGAAAGAAATAATACTCCCTACCTTGGAAAAACTGGATACTGGAATAGTGAGGTAGCAGATTTCTCTTCTTCTTTCTCTCTATAATTTCTCTCTATAATAATCGCTCTAAAGCTTTTGTGAATTGGTGAGAAATGAAGGAAGAATGAGCTTCTATTTATAGAAAAATATAGTTTTGATAATTGCACGTTTTGGGGCTCGAAAATTATAGTACAATACCTCCAACTTTTCTTTCATTTATAATTTAGTCCTGCAAGTATTATCAATCTTACACCAACTCTCCTAATAGTAAATAATGTGAATTAATAGTTCAATCATGTGAATCAATAGTATAATCATGTGAAAAATACGAATTACAGTATAGTACCTACATCTATACCTCATTTTTTAACTTAGTCATGCAAATATTATCAATCTTGCACCAACTCTCCTAATAGTAAATAATGTGATTCAATACTACACATATGTGAACAAATAGTTATATAAGCATGTGAATTAGTAGCAATTAATTGCTCATTTATCCAATAAATTATCCGATTTATCAATATAACCCCTAGACATCAATTATCATCGGAATAAATGTCAATTTTCACTAACACAAACAATTCCAACATAATGAAACTATTTTTATCAAAAATATAAATTTTAAAATTTCGAAGTTTAACTTTTTCCGAAAAAGTCAACTGTTAACTTTTTGACCAAATAGTGAATCCCAAAAAATTTTGTGTTTATAGACTATTTCTACTAATTTCGTCGTTCTGGACTCAAATATCACGTCCGCGTCTCCAAATTCAACTCCGAACAACATTCATCATTAATATTATAACTCATAATATTTATCAACCAGGTCGTTCCCAGGAAAGTGGGGGCTTTCCAATAAGGATTTCTCCCTATTGACGCGCAATTAGGTGACCAAACCTCTCCTTGACAGAACTTCTAGACATTGTAAATATTACAGTTTATAATATGAATAACTTTGTCGTCTCAAGTATTGATTTAATAAAAAACATTTTATGCAGATGATACTGACCATAATTGAATCCATAATATGATAGCTATGATGCAGCAATTACTGTAGCAATAATTGAGTATAACTGAGTGACTTCTCACGTAAGCATCAATAATCAATACCGTGTGCTACTATGCAACCACGCGTATTACTGTACTTTTAACACCGGGTGTTTCAACAGTTAACGGTAAAACTTCCGCCGTTATTTTTATAAAGTATTTTTGTCGTTTTCTCAATCCGACAATAATCCCGTTGTGGGGGTCCACCAATGATTGTGCCATTGTACGAATATTTCCTGTTAAAACGAATATTCCCCGACCAATCGAATATTATATAACAACTTGCGCACTTTGTAAAATTTATAAATATTACCCACAACTATAACATTATATCAAATCCACACCATAATATTCAAAAATATATTTCGAGAAAATTTAATCTTTATTCGAAAAGTTGGGGTCTTACACTCCTCCACCATCACCATAGCCATCATCACTCAGCTTTGTAGCCGTTGTTCTAGGTTTGCATTATACGTAAAGGAAATATAAGGCACTGTTTGGGTCAACTGAATTGGGACAAACTTTTAAATCTCAGCAACATGGTTACATTGCACTTAAGTCTAGTTCATTTTGGTTCCCAATTATGATTTTAATGTGTTAATCCTACAACGTAATGAAAAGTTAGGGATTATATATGCACTCATATCATATAATCCATGTACATTGGGTTTACATAAAATAATATGTAATTTAGATAAAATAATACAGTTGGGTATTATTAACCCAATATGATCCATAAACTTTATTATTATTAAACTTACACTATAATTAATTCGATATCAATATTTATGTTATTCTGAATTTCTGATTACACGGTTAATTAATCTTTTAGTATTAATTCCACCTAAGATTTTTAGAATTACTACTCATTTAATTATAATATCATTCAATTTACTCTTAACACATGATTTTAATAATGTCACACTTTAAAATAATGTTCCTTATTATTTTCAAGGCAGTTAAATTGATTTTTCCAAGTTTGACCACTAGTGCAGTTGCACCAGTTTATATTGCATGAAGGGCGTAGGTGCCCTACTTTCTGGCAGTGCTAAACTGGCTTAGCTATTTCCAGTTCCAGTTTCCACTACCATTGTAGTTTACACATAATTTAATTAATTTTGAAACACATTACCACCTTTTTAGTTTTTAAATATAAATATTAAACAATAAATCTGTTCATTCTCATGCCGACAAGGTTTCCATGAAGTATATTAAGATTTCTTAAAATCATATTATTAAATCCTCCATATTACATATTAATTACATAGTTAACTATTATTGAATTACTATTTCCTTCAAAACAATATTTTTCAAATCAATATTTAATATTAATTAATTTAATTTAATATTATTCAAAAAATTAGTTATTATTGTAGTATTCAATTGTTGTTATTCATTAAATAGCTAATTGCAGTGTTAATCCAATACTGAATTCGTTAATTAATAATGTAATCTGAAGCAAGAAGAAAAAATTTATCATAAAATAGAAATTAGTCGTAGTTTGTTCTCGCCTCCCTCCCCTCCCCTCCAAGTGTGAAGAAAGAAAGAATAAGAAAGAATGGGTTAATTTTTTTTAATTGTTATTTATTTATTTACATTTTATTTTATTGTTACTCATTCCACAAAATTATTATTTTGTTTTAATTTAATTTAATTTATTATATATATATATATATATATATATTAAATTATTTGACTTAATTTAATTTGCTTTATTTTTTAATTTTTTTTAATTAGTTTTTTTTTTTTTAACTTGTACTTAAAAGTTTGTTAATTTGGAGTAAATTGTATTTAGATATATTTTAATTTGGGGTTAGTTATGTTTAGAAATATTTTAATTTTTAATTAAGTAAAACACTGTCTGAATACGGTCAACCCATATAAAACCAATTGGGCTCGATCGGGTTGCTTGGCAAATCAGGTATTCCTGTCAATTTCTATCAAAAAATGTATTTGGAATCGACATTGTATGCAATTGAGTACTTTATGTAGCAATTTATAAGTCCAATTATTTTAGAAGCCAAATTATGAGTTTGATAAAACTTAGTGTAAGAAAAATATATTTAGGCCTATTTTCAATTTCATTTCTAACCTATTTGTAAACTTGTAATGTTTATAGCATATTTGAAATTGCAATATTACATTTTTCACCTCCATTTCTTATAATTTCTATTTATTTTAAATTATAACATTTTCAATTAAGTTCTAATCTCAACCCCACTTTAATCACACCCACAATTCCGACTCATTCGTCTTCTAGAAACAATAGTTAAAAATTCTTGGAAAATTAAGAACAAGAAGTTAGTATATAATCATAAAATATAAATATATCTCCGTTTATTTTTTAAAAAGGAATATTTTTTATCTACAATTTAAAACGGAGTAATAAGTTTTCATGGAACGCATCTATTTTAAATATTAAGATATCAATTGATTTTAAAATCAAGATAAAATTCTTTCTAGAAGTATTATTTGTTTGAGTATAAATTATATTTGAATATATAGTTTTTAATTACATAGGAATTGCAATGGCGACCTATGAATTTTTTAAAATTTTCAGTTTGTGTTTCTTTTGTTATTTAATTACATATCAGTTAGTTTCATAACATTGTAAATTTTAATTATTTCCTTCGCATGAGCAAACATAATTTGCACTATGTTTTTACGTAATAAATTTCAGTAATTATGAAAAGGGACTAAAACCATCCAACTTATAGGGTTAGGAGAAACATGGAACTGACCTCAAGGAAAAGGAACTACACATAAATGGAAAGGGACTGGACCTCCATATATGTCTATGATAAGGAAGAATCTTATAAAGGTTTTCAAACTATTGTTTAAAACTCACCCTACATGACTCACTAGTACTTCTTAGTAATTCATGATGATACAATTTTATATTTATTTTTTTTATTTTTTTTGTGGGGTGGGGGGGGGGGGGGTGCAGCCACTATACTCATATATGCTTTATATTTCATTACATTGTATCTATACCTTTTTTTAGAACTTGTATCTATACCTAACAATTAACATTACCTTTTGAGATTTCCTATCATTCAAATCTTAACATCATAAAATACATATTACGTTAGGTATAACCCCTTCCCCCAATAGTCCTTCTTTTCTTTTGTCATTATTTAAGTAAACAAGTAGTTATTTGATGTATTAGTGAGAACTTTAGAAATAATTAAAAAAAAATCTACAAAATTTCTAGGATATTTGAAGTGAGGGCAAAGGTGTAAAAATGTCCATGACGTTTACCCTGATGCCCATCGTGTACCCCGTATTTTTTTTCTTCCAAAAATGCCTATAACGTTACATTTTTTGGGTCGTCTGTGCCCATGGCCTTAACGGACTTGCCACATACACTAACGTGACTGACATGTGAACATATTTTGCTGACGAGGCATAGCTAACAATTCATACGTGGAAAATAACTAAAAACAAGTGGTGATTATTATTATTATTATTGTTATTATTATTGTTGTTGTTGTTATTGTTGTTATAAAATTCGTGTTGTAGTTTTAAATTCAATTTAAATATTTGCTTACTAAAAATATTGTAATTAATGATACCTTTAATATAATTTATAATTAATATAAATTAATATATAAAATTAATCAAAATTTATTTTTTAAAATACCTCAAATAATAATAATAATATAATAATAATAATAATAATAATAATAATACCATATCTGTTGCAAAAAAAAAAACAGAACTTGTGACGCCCCCAAAATAGGTATACATCACCCATTCTGAGTCGCCAAATACATGTTATAAATGTGACAACCCGATATTTTCTATAAAAATAAATCATAAATTTTGCGTATAAATTTTTTTTTATTTATTTATTAAAATAAATATGGATGATATGTGCCAAGGTAATGTGTGATAAATAAAATTTATTTATTACATTAATTATTGCAAATAAATTTATTTTTAGAAATATTGATTATTATCAATTATATTCTTATAATAATTGATTTCATATTAGCAATGTTTTATTAATTACTTTTCCATGAAAAAATAGGTATATATTATTTAAATAATATAAGAAATGATTTTAGAATAATTATTTTATTATAAATTTTGTTCAGGTTATTAAGTAAATTATTTTTACTTAATTATAAGGTTAATTATGGCAGATAAAATCAGATATGGAATCCAAACCCTAATTCTGAGTTTTGATCAAGAAATGATAATAATATTATAATGTTATAATATTTTGATTTTTCAGTGCTATAAATATGTACTGTAAAAACGTACTGTTGATGGTTGGTCAATTATGGTATATTGATCAAACCCTAACATTAATTGATTTAACCCTATTTATCAATTTAAATGGGAAATTTAAGATTATTTAATATCTGTGTTATATGATATGTGTTATGTGCTACTTCGTGTTATGCTAATTAGGAAACCCTAATTATAAATTTAAAGCCCTAATTATATGAATTTCTATTAAACCCTAATTCAGAAACCTAGACCGGAGGTTTGATCTGTTAAGAATTGTGTTACAGTGATTAATGTCAGGTATAATAGGTTTTATATTGCTAATTTAAATAAACCTAATTAGTGATTTAAGACCGTAATGATTAAAACCCTAAATTTGAAATCGAAACCTTAATCGCGAAATTAAAACTCTAACCGATATTTCTTAGAACCCTAATTGCTAATTTTAAACACTAATTGTTTAAATAGCAAAGTTAATTATGTTATAATACCCTAATGTTCCTGTATAATAAAATTATTAATTTAATCTAATTAATAATTTTAATTTTTTAATTTTGAAAACTAAATTTAGTTTATAATTTTACAAACCCTAGTTGCTAAATAGTATTTTTGTTTTTTGCTAAACCCTAAGGGTCAAACCCTAAGGGTTTGTCAAGTTTCATTTTTGGCCATTAAATTGAATTATTAAATGTCTTTTATGCCCTTTTTAATTCTTTAATAAGCTTGCTTGCAAATCTAGATAAATTTTGAGTGGTTTACCAAACCAACAACTCCCTTGACCTTCAAATGACAACAAATCATCTCTAGGTCAGCCCATACATGTATCTAATTGTCTATATATATGGATTGGAGAGAGAAATTGTATTTTGTTCACTTAATTTGTGCAAAAACCTTACTCAACTCTCTCAAGCACCACACCTCCGAAATTATCTAGCATTATAGTCCCATTATCAAGCCCCACTAACACCATAACCAAATCAGCAACACAAAATCAAAAATTTGTTCATCAAAGGTATAAACCCTAACCATAATTTTTTTCCAATGATCTGTTGTTAGATCTTGTAATTTGTTGTTAAAAGATGTTGTTTATAGTCTAATTTAATGATCTGGGTTGGTATATTACAAGTCCATAACATCTAAATGCTCAAATCAATGATTTTCAAATTTTTGAAAAAATTTCATGTTATGGTCTGACAACGAATGTCAGACCTTGTAGATCCATTTTTGTAATTGGGTTTTGTGTTTTAAGTGTTGGATATTGTAGTCTGATATGTTGGCTTTGATCTGGATCAAGAATCAGGCCTAGATCAGTTGTAGATTGTAAGTTATAACCGGTCAAAGGTCGTTGACCGGCATTGACTGAGCCATTTCTGGGCAGCCCAGAAACCGTATACTAGCGTCTGACAAGTTGTTGATGGTCTTAGATCTGTCAGTGTGTTAATTTGTTAGTTTTATTGTTATGTCTAAGTTGTAGCTGGGTATAAGTACTACAAGGTTATACCTTAAAATCGCCTTAAAAGTAAACGAGTCAAAGGTAGTGGATGGTCAAAGTAGACCATCCGGCCATATTTTCTGTTTCTGGAAATTCCCAGAAATTGATAGAAGTTTATTTCTGACAATGGTTGACCGGTTCATATCTAGTGATTCTGTTGATGGTTTGTTGATATTTTGTGTTATATCTCTTCATTGACATACTTACTACACACTGTAGCTTATAGATCATAAAAACATTACACATATTTCAAGTTGTGGAAGCCCAAATATGGCTACACGAACTGTTCTTTATTTCTGGGTAGCCCAGAAAATGAAGAACAGCTCTGACAGCTATTTTGGACGATCAGATCTGCTTTATTATGAAATGTTTGGTTATGTTTGTTGTTGGATCGTGTAGTCCTACACTAGCACTACAAGCTCTGACAAACAACATGTTCAGAAACACATCACGCACGCTTTTAATCTTGGTCAAACATGGTCCCTCGAAACTGTCTATGGTGTTCTGGGTTTTTGCCATGAACATGAATAACACCTATAGCGACGGTTCTGTCGCTATAGGTGGTCTTTAGCGACAGATTATTTAATATTTTTCAGAAATTAATTATTAAATAGAAAAAATTAGTTTTTAATTATTAAAATATAAAAAATAAATTATTAAAAATTATTAAAAATTCTGAAAATTAGTTTTTAATTATTTTTAATATATTTCATAAATATTAATATTTTTGAAATATTAAAAGTATTTAATTTATTTAATTATAATATTAAATAAATTATTTAAAAATGATTTTAATATTAGAAAAATCATTAAAAATTATATTATGATATAAGAAAATATTTTAAGTTATTTTTAATGACTTTTAATATTTTATGATAAATTTCATTAATAAATTGATATTAATGGTAATTAATTTATTTACTAAATGAATTAAATAAATTAATTAAAAATGATTTTATTATATTAAAAATCATATTAAATGAAAATAAAGTGTTTAAAATATTTTAAGTTATAAAATATAACTTTTAATATTTAAAGGATAATTTCATTAATAATTAAATATTAATGATTATTAAGTTATTAGTTATGATATTAAATTTATTTAATAATTATATTAAACAAATAGTTTATAAATTTTTATTACTTTAAAAAAATCATTTAAAAAGGATATAAATGAATTAAAAATATTTTAAGTTATGAATAATGACTTTTAATATTTTGATAAATAGAAAATAATACTTTAATATTAATGATAATTATTTAAAAATGATTTTAAATGTTTTAAAAATCATTTAAGGGTAATATTAATACTTTAAAAGTATTTTGAGTTATTATACATAACTTTAATATTTTGAAAATGATTTCATTAATAGTTTAATATTAATTAAATATTTATTATAATAGAATTGATTGGTATTTAAATCATTTAAATATGATTCCAATGTTTGAAAATTCATGATAAATTATAATAAATATTTTAAAATTATACTGAGTCATTTAAAAATAATATGACTGATACGTACTGATGTTAAGTTATAAAATAGAGTCTTAGACTCGATAATTACCCGATAAAATTGTCGGTAGACCGACATGTTTCAGAAATTGATCTGGACTTAGATATTTTGATTGTATAAGTGATTATTTGTGATTCAATGGTTATTAAACATAGGTGCTAATGTGATTAGGTTATGTGTTGACTGCAATAAGCAGTGTTATGTGTTATAGTATGTTGTTCTAATCGAACGAACTATCTTATTAATGATAGGTCGTGAGATAAGCGATAGATCTTAATTACAAGTTGTAAGCAGCGCTTCAGGCAAGTATCTAACCTTTGCATTTTCTTTATGCAATGGATGTGAGTAAGAATGTTTCTAAACTATATTATTATTGTACAGATTATGAACTTTATATTATATAAGCTCATTGAATATCAACATGTTAGTATATGATAATTCTGACATATATCTAGAAGTGGTTAAACAAGTGTCCCCACTTGGATAATCATTGTATTTAATCACATGTTGATATACCTTTGTCAATTACCCGTATACAGATATATTGAATTATAGATTATTGTTGAACAAGGTAAAACCTTTGATTTAGAACCCAGACAGGTATGAACATCCCTACACGGGAAAATTTTTATGCGCTCCGGCGGACAAAGGATGAACGATAATATCGTTCTAGCAATGTAGTATTGATCAATGCAGGGCATAACGGGCTGATCACCCCCGTGCCCGTAAGTTATGACGGCTTACAGATGAATTTCTGTTTAACCTTTTCAAAAATGAAAACAATGTTCATGGCATGTCACCATAACCCCAGATATAGTCATTATGTAGTTTCAAAAATTTGAAAGAGAGTTGTTATGTTATTATTATCGGTTCAGAATACTTCACAACTATTGACTTGTTGTAGAAGAATAGTACAAAGAAAACATTTAAATCCTTTCTGCTTATATATATATATATATAATTGCTATTGCTTGCTGGGCACTCAAATGCTCATCCTTGCTTAAATTTAAATGTTTTCAGCTAAGTGCGAACGACCAGAGAACTCTGCTAAGAACACAGGAAAAGGGAAGGTTGCTGAATGAACGAATTACTATGTTATGTAATAGTTTAATGTTATTAAGACATTTATGATATATATTATCTATCATGGGTTGTAATGAATGTTTAAAGGTTTCGTACTTGGGAGTTAGACTCTGATAATTATGTAAATTAATTTGATCTTTTATATTATTGTTATTATTATTATTAGTATTATTCCGCTCATAGAAATGGTATCGTGAAGAACCGAGTTCGGGTTTCAAGTATCCGAGTTTGGGGTCCTTACAATAAAATTCAAATATAACTTAATTATACAACTGTCGTGTAAAATACGACAAAATATAAGTTGAGAGTTTTAATACGAATATTATCTTCTAGACAGTATTCAAACTCAAAAGGAGTCTTTATTACATTTATTATCACACTATTTCACTGAATAGTGAGGACTACTACTGCAAACATCTGGACCATCACTCCATCCCCCGACTAGTCCCAGCTATATTCTCATTTCCTGAAGAGAACAATAAAAATAAAGGGTGAGCTCAACTAGCCCAGTAAGAAATATTATGACTAAAATAATGCAGAATAAATTATCGTTAGCCTTCAATAGTGTTAGACTGATAAAATATAATAAACATCAAGTTTAACTGCAGCGGAACAAACAATCCATTAGAAGAGTCAAGTAGAGCATGATATCTACTATCTTCTATGATTTAAAAAGTTTTTCATCAACTTTATCGCTGAGACTCAGCTTATTAAATAAACCACATCATCGAATCATCCATGCACTACGGGCCAAGGATATTCATGTAATCATCAATGGTCATGATTATACCGAATCATCCCTGGTTATAATCATACCAACAACTGTCCATCAATGCACTACAGGCCAATGAGGACTTCTACCACATCATTTGTAACTTTATGGGTCATGATTATACCGAATGATCACTGGTTATAATCATACCAATCGATAGTACATCTATGCACGTAAGCCACATATGACTTTTATCACAATATAAGCATGAGGATGATGACAATGATATAATAATTCATTTAAAAGCAAGCAAAGGATAAATATTTAAAGATTTATAATTTAATTTATCCAGAATTCAATATTGTCCAAAATTGTCAACATGATACTGCTTTGTGGAGTAAAATTCAAGAATAATATTGTATCAAAAATAATTTGAACAGCAAAGAAATCAATTTTTGTCATGAATAATTCCCCGGGTGAATAGTACCCGAGTGAATAGCACTCCGTGAATAGTACTTCGAGAATAGTACCCCGTGAATAGTACTTTGTGAATAGTACCCGTTAATAGTACTTTGTGAATAGTATCCCGTGAATAGGTATTTTATGAATAGTACCGTATAAATGAATAGTACTCATGGACAGTGTAAGACCCCGAATTTTATGAAATAAAAGTATTCAATTTTTCTTATAATTACTATTCAGTAAATGGTTAAATTGATAAAAGTTTAAAGTTATGACTGAAATATGATTTTTTTTTTCAAAATACACAAGTGGTTATAAAATAATCATTGTTGTCGGGGAATATTCGTTTGGTCGTGGAATATTCTTTCTGTCGGAGAATATTCGTACGATAACGCAGACATTTGTGGGCCCCATAACAGAATAACTGTCGGGTGAAGAAAACGACAAAATTAAGTTTTTACAAATAACGACGTAGTTGTTACTGTTAACACTGTTGGAATACCCGGTGATTAAAATACAGTAATACGCGTTATTGCACAGTAGCACACGATATTGCACAGTATTTTTAAAATTATTGATTCTTACGTAAGAAGGCACTACTCAATAATTGTTACAGTAATTACTGTTCAATATTTTATTTTATTGATTCAATAATTGCTGCGTTGATATTTTATATTATTGTTGTTTCAATAATTGTTGCTGCACAGTATTTTCTATTATCAGATCAATAATTCATATTATTTAAATAATATTATTAGATAGCATTATTGGCAATGACTAGAAAGTTCTGTCTAAGGAGAGGTTTGGTCATCTAATTGCGCGCCAGTAAGGAGAAATTCTTATTGGAAAGCCCCCTCTTTCGTGAGAACGGCCTGGTTGTCATAAATGTGATTCTGTAATATTATTTGTGAATAATTAATTATTGATTCATATGATAAGGAATTATTTATATTATGTGGATATAAATGAGGGATATATATTTGTGGTTAAAAATGAAGGAGTTAATGTTGAGGTTTTTATCAGTATTTTTGTTCGAATGGAGGTATTAAAAATCAGGTTTTTGAGATATTTTGCGGGGGTTATAATTTTTTACCGACCGTTGGATCGTGGTAATTTTTGGATATGTTATACATATATAAGTTGAGTATATGTCCATAAATTTTGAACCGTTAAAAATGAACGTATGATTTTTATGAATTTTAAGAGGTGGCTGATTCGGAAATCAGGTTATAAAATCATTTTTGGTGGAAAATTCTAGAATTGGTGGGCCCCACTTGTGGTTGGTGAAGAAATGTGCTGAATTATATTTCAAATGTGGTGGGTGAGAATAGTAGCAGGTAAAGCCATCAGGTTGCAGGTCAAACCTACCAAAATTTTCCTATAAATAGAGGGCTAAGTTAGAATTGAAAATCACACAAAAAACATAAGTTTTCTCTCTTTCTCTCTCTAGATTATTGAGTGTATTTTGTGAGTATTTAGATACTCTGTGAGTTTCTATTCATCAGTGCAAGTTTCCTTCAGCCTTATACCGATCAGAAGTACTGCTCTTTTGAGGTAAGGGATAGTAAGGGATTGTAAGGGATTGTAAGGGATATTAAGGGATTTTAAGGGTTGTTATAATTTTCAGTTTCGTAATTTTCTGATCTTCAAAAAATTCTGAAAATATTTGAAATGATATTTTGATGAGTTTTATTGATTGTGTCCAAAAATGGTGATTTTTGGATGTATAGATTGAGAGTTATGAATTTTATGAGAAAATACTATTTTAAAAGTAACTGCTTATAATTTCTTGTGGTTAACTCCAAAATTGATGAAATTTTTATTGGGAGTACATGTATATGATGGAAGTATACTCTGTAATTTCAGAATTTTTAGACAAAAGTACAATTTTTGATAAATGTCTAAATATTCGGCTATTTTGGTCATATAAAAAATAGTAAATGACTTTTAAAAATTCTGAGAAAAAATATATGTTCACTATGGGACTATATTATGCTAAATCCCAGAAAAGAAATATTTTTGGTACTGATTTGGTATTTTTCATGAAAATGGTCTAGCTATGAGTAAATGAATTAAATATGTTTTGTGAAGAAAGAAAATTGGAAAAATAGGATTTTATGGCTTGAGAATCCTATATGAGGTATATGCAAATTTTTGATGAGGGTTTTGGTTATTGATGATGAAATTGTAAGAGTTGGCATTTTATGATGATTAAATGCATTATTTAGTAAGTGTAAACAATTTAAATAAATTGTTTATAAGCTTAAGAAATGTTATTCTTTCAATATCATTATACCGAAATATTGGTATGGATTTTATTGTGGAATTTCTATCTTTTGTGTCGGGGTTACTATTCATGAGTTACGAATATTACTCTTGAGATTAAAACTATATGTTGATCATATTATTTTTATCATCATATATAATATTTTTATAACCCTGATGTTGAAATTCTCTTTCACTGGAGTGTAAAGATGGGTAGATTATGGTATGATCATGACTAGGGTTCTCTTTGGCCTGTAGTGTAAAGTTGAATTGTGACTGGTATGATCATGACCATTGAATTTATAATTGAATATCTTAAGCTTAAGTGCAAAGATGAATTGATCAACATGGTTATAATTATTGTTTATATAAATTCTTAAATGATTATATATTTCTTTGAGATATTAATATCTTTGGCCTGTAGTGCAAAGATGAATTGTTGATGAATATCTTTGGCCTGTAGTGCAAAGATGAAATATTGATGAATATCTTTGGCCTGTAGTGCAAAGATGAATTGTAGATGAATATCTTTGGCCTGTAATGCAAAGATGACTTGTTGATGAATATCTTTGGCCCGTAGTGTAAAGATGAAGTTATTAGTATGATTATGAACAGGAAATGTGATTTGGTGTAACCATGATCTTTGATGTTTCAGGTAAAGATAGGTGATGAAAATTATCTTCGTCTTGGATGAGAAGAGGAATTTAGAACTACAGTTATGATTTATTCATATGATTGTGGACCAGAATTGTTGATTGATGTTACAGGGATAAAACATTGTTGATGAATTTTTAACATGGAGAAGATAATAGACTTTATAGTCTATTTGACTCTTCTAATGGATTGCTCGTTCCGCTGCAACTATGGTTGAAATTTTTATCATTTACCATATGTTCTAAATCTCTGATTTATTATTGATGAAGGCTATTGATAATTTAATTATCTTTAGTCATGATATTCTTTACTGAGCTAGTTGTGCTCACCCTTTTTGCTTCACAATTTCTTTCAGGTAATAAGAGTGTAGCTGGGTCGAGCGAGGGTAACGGGAAATAAACGGTGGTCTCTAGCTGTGGATGTTCTCCCGAAGCAGTATAGAAAAGTTTATTTAGTAGTTATATTTGGTGAATCCAATAGGAAGGTGTACCCAACGTTGGAAGGGTGGATGCCACTATCATACAAGATGTCTAACGACATACAACCTCGTGTCATCATAAGACAGGGATGTGCTCATCCACTTGCTGAGTATATATAGGAGCACTACCTATATAATCTTGGTGTTTGTTTGAAGTATAATTCTCAATTAGAGACAGTGGAGATAATGATAAGTCAAGAGAAGACTCACCATTGGGAAGAATATGATAGTAATCTTTCATTTTTCTTTGGGTCTATTGGGTCAACCAAGGATAATTCTGTGGCCATATGATATCTATCATAACCTAGACGCGTGGCCTCCCATGTACGAAGGTTTCCTTGAGCACTTCCCAAAGATTTAATTTCTAAAACAGTTTTTGACTATACCTTTATGTAAGGTGTTATTGTGAGATGATGTCCACGGTTGGAACATGAGTCACATTTGGTATATATTTGTATCCAAACTCACAGCATATGTGTTGTTGTATTTTGCACGACAATTGTTGTAATAAAGTTGTAGTTGTTTTCTGTACCATGTATTTGACGACTCAGAATGGGTTGGATGGAATGGACCTATTTGGGGCTTACATTTGGTATCAGAGCTTGGGGATATGATCTCTGGCGGAGATCGGGAATACAACTAGGAGGGGAGAGATAGTAAATCCTTCGCTAGTGTGTCCTACCTAAGCTTATTTGTTGGTCAGTCATAATATCGGGATATTATGTGATATGTTAATTTGTTAAATTAACCCTTGTTTTGAAGCTGTATTCTAGAATGATATTTGAAATACAGGAGATGAGCAATGGAGAAATTATGATGGCAGGAAGATGGAATCTGAAATGAAAGCAAGGTATTCTCAACTCTTTGAAATACCAGGTACGTAAATTTCGGGGACGAAATTTCATAAGGAGGGGAGATTGTAAGACCCCGAATTTTATGAAATAAAAGTATTCAATTTTTCTTATAATTACTATTCAGTAAATGGTTAAATTGATAAAAGTTTAAAGTTATGGGTGAAATATGATTTTTTTTTCAAAATACACAAGTGGTTATAAAATAATCATTGTTGTCGGGGAATATTCGTTTGGTCGTGGAATATTCTTTCTGTCGGGAATATTCGTACGACGGCGCAGACATTTGTGGGCCCCATAACAGAATAACTGTCGGGTGAAGAAAACGACAAATTAAGTTTTTACAAATAACGACGTAGTTGTTACCGTTAACACTGTTGGAATACCCGGGGTTAAAATACAGTAATACGCGTTATTGCACAGTAGCACACGGTATTGCATAGTATTTTTAAAATTATTGATTCTTACGTAAGAAGGCACTACTCAATAATTGTTACAGTAATTACTGTTCAATATTTTATTTTATTGATTCAATAATTGCTGCGTTGATATTTTATATTATTGTTGTTTCAATAATTGTTGCTGCACAGTATTTTCTATTATCAGATCAATAATTCATATTATTTGAATAATATTATTAGATAGCATTATTGGCAATGTCTAGAAAGTTCTGTCTAAGGAGAGGTTTGGTCATTTAATTGCGCGCCAGTAAGGAGAAATTCTTATTGGAAAGCCCCCTCTTTCCTGGGAACGGCCTGGTTGTCATAAATGTGATTCTGTAATATTATTTGTGAATAATTAATTATTGATTCATATGATAAGGAAATATTTATTTTATGTGGATATAAATGAGGGATATATTTTTGTGGTTAAAAATGAAGGAGTTAATGTTGAGGTTTTTATCAGTATTTTTGTCGGAATGGAGGTATTAAAAATCAGGGTTTTTGAGATATTTTGCGGGGGTTATAATTTTTAATCCGACCGTTGGATCGTGGTAATTTTTGGATATGTTATACATATATAAGTTGAGTATATGTCCCAAATTTTGAACCGTTAAAAATGAACGTATGATTTGTTATGAATTTTACGAGATGACTGGTTCAGAAATTGGTTATAAATCATTTTTTGGTGGAAAATTCTAGAATTGGTGGGCCCCACTTGTGGTTGGTGAAGAAATGTGCTGAATTATATTTCAAATGTGGTGGTGGGAATAGTAGCAGGTAAAGCCATCAGGTTGCAGGTCAAACCTACCAAAATTTTCCTATAAATAGAGGGCTAAGTTAGAATTGAAAATCACACCAAAAACATAAGTTTCTCTCTTTCTCTCTCTATATTATGAGCATATTTTGTGAGTATTTAGATACTTGTGAGTTTCTATTCATCAGTGCAAGTTTCCTTCAGCCTTATACCGATCAGAAGTACTGCTCTTTTGAGGTAAGGATAGTATGGGATTGTAAGGGATTGTAAGGGATATTAAGGGATTTTAAGGGTTGTTATTATTTTTAGTTTCGTAATTTTTCTGATCTTCAAAAATTCTGGAAAAATTTGAAATGATATTTTGATGAGTTTTCTTGATTGTGTCCAAAATGGTGATTTTTGGATGTATAGATTGAGAGTTATGAATTTTATGAGAAAAGACTATTTTAAAAGTAACCGCTTATAATTCCTTGTGGTTAACTCCAAAATTGATGAAATTTTTATTGGGAGTACATGTATATGATAGAAGTATACTCTGTAAATTTCAGAATTTTTAGACAAAAGTACAATTTTTGATAAATGTCTAAATATTCGGCTATTTTGGCCATATGAAAAATAGTAAATGACTTTTAAAAATTCTGAGAAAAATATATGTTCACTATGGGACTATATTATGCTAAATCCCAGAAAAAAATATTTTTGGAACTGATTTGGTATTTTTCATGAAAATGGTCTAGTTATGAGTAAATGAATTAAATATTTTGTGAAGAAAGAAAATTGGAAAAATAGGATTTTATGGCTTGAGAATCCTATATGAGGTATATGCAGATTTTTGATGAGGGTTTTGGTTATTGATGATGAAATTGTAAGAGTTGGCATTTTATGATGATTAAATGCATTAATTAGTAAAGTGTAAACAATTAAAATAAATTGTTTATAAATTTAAGAAATGTTATTCTTTCAATATCATTATACCGAAATATTGGTATGGATTTTATTGTGGAATTTCTATCTTTTGTGTCGGGGTTACTATTCATGAGTTACGAATATTACTCTTGAGATTAAAACTATATGTTGATCATATTATTTTTATCATCATATATAATATTTTTATAACCCTGATGTTGAAATTCTCTTTCACTGGAGTGTAAAGATGGGTAGATTATTGGTATGATCATGACTAGGGTTCTCTTTGGCCTGTAGTGCAAAGTTGAATTGTGACTGGTATGATCATGACCATTGAATTTATAATTGAATATCTTAAGCTTAAGTGCAAAGGTGAATTGATCAACATGGTTATAATTATTGTTTATATAAATTCTGAAATGATTATATATTTCTTTGAGATATTAATATCTTGGCCTGTAGTGCAAATATGAATTGTTGATGAATATCTTTGGCCTGTAGTGCAAAGATGAATGTTGATGAATATCTTTGGCCTGTAGTGCAAAGATGAATTGTTGTTGAATATCTTTGGCCTGTAGTGCAAAGATGACTTGTTGATGAATATCTTTGCCCGTAGTGCAAAGATGAAGTTGTTAGTATGATTATGAACAGGAAATGTGATTTGGTATAACCATGATCTTTGATGTTTCAGGTAAAGACAGGTGATGAAAATATTCTTCGTCCTGATGAGAAGAAAAATTTAGAACTACAGTTATGATTTATATCATATGATTGTGGAAAGAACTGTTGATTGATGTTACAGGGATAAAACATTGTTGGATGAATTTTTAACATGGAGAAGATAATAGACTTTTAGTCTATTTGACTCTTCTAATGGATTGCTCGTTCCGCTGCAACTATGGTTGAAATTTTTATCATTTACCATATGTTCTAAATCTCTGATTTATTATTGATGAAGGCTATTGATAATTTAATTATCTTTAGTCATGATATTCTTTACTGAGCTAGTTGTGCTCACCCTTTTGCTTCACAATTCCTTTCAGGTAATAAGAGTGTAGCTGGGTCGAGCGGGGGTAACGGAAATAGAACGGTGGTCCTAGCTGTAATGTTCTCCCGAAGCAGTATAGAAAAGTTCATTTAGTAGTTATATTTGGTGAATCCAATAGGGTAAGGTGAACCAACGTTGGAAGGGTGGTTTGCCACTATCATACAAGATGTCTAACGACATACAACCTCGTGTCATCATAAGACAGGGATGTGCTCATCCACTTGCTGAGTATATATAGGGCACTACCTATATAATCTTGGTGTTTGTTTGAAGTATAATTCTCAATTAGAGACAGTGGAGATAATGATAAGTCAAGAGAAGACTCACCATTGGGAAGAATATGATAGTAATCTTCTCGTTTTTTCTTGGGGTCTATTGGTCAACCAAGGATAATTCTGTGGCCATATGATATCTATCATAACCTAGACGCGTGGCCTCCCATGTACGAAGGTTTCCTTGAGCACTTCCCAAAGATTCTAATTTCAAAACAGTTTTTGACTATACCTTTATGTAAGGTGTTATTGTGAGGTGATGTCCACGTTGGAACATGAGTCACATTTGGTATATATTTGTATCCAAACTCACAGCATATGTGTTGTTGTATTTTGCACGACAATTGTTGTAATAAAGTTGTAGTTGTTTTCTGTACCATGTATTTGACGACTCAGAATGGGTTGGATGGAATGGACCTATTTTGGGGTCGTTACATTTGGTATCAGAGCTTGGGATATGATCTCTGGCGGAGATCGGGGAATACAACTAGGAGGGGAGAGATGAGTAAATCCTTCGCTAGTGTGTCCTACCTAAGCTTATTTGTTGGTCAGTCATAATATCGGGATATTATGTGATATGTTAATTTGTTAAATTACCCTTGTTTTGAAGCTGTATTCTAGAATGATATTTGAAATACAGGAGATGAGCAATGGAGAAATTATGATGACAGGGAAGATGGAATCTGAAATGAAAGCAAGTATTCTCAACTCTTTGAAATACCAGGTACGTAAATTTCGGGGACGAAATTTCATAAGGAGGGGAGATTGTAAGACCCCGAATTTTATGAAATAAAAGTATTCAATTTTTCTATAATTACTATTCAGTAAATGGTTAAATTGATAAAAGTTTAAGTTATGGGTGAAATATGATTTTTTTTTTCAAAATACAAGTGGTTATAAAATAATCATTGTTGTCGGGAATATTCGTTGGTCGTGGAATATTCTTTCTGTCGGGGAATATTCGTACGACGGCGCAGCTATTTGTGGGCCCCATAACAGAATAACTGTCGGGTGAAGAAAACGACAAATTTGAGTTTTTACAAATAACGGCGTAGTTGTTACCGTTAACACTGTAAATACCCGGTGTTAAAATACAGTAATACGCGTTATTGCACAGTAGCACACGGTATTGCATAGTATTTTTAAATTATTGATTCTTACGTAAGAAGGCACTACTCAATAATTGTTACAGTAATTACTGTTCAATATTTTATTTTATTGATTCAATAATTGCTGCGTTGATATTTTATATTATTGTTGTTTCAATAATTGTTGCTGCACAGTATTTTCTATTATCAGATCAATAATTCATATTATTTAAATAATATTATTAGATAACATTATTGGCAATGTCTAGAAAGTTCTGTCTAAGGAGAGGTTTGGTCATCTAATTGCGCGCCAGTAAGGAGAAATTCTTATTGGAAAGCCCCCTCTTTCCTGGGAACGGCCTGGTTGTCATAAATGTGATTCTGTAATATTATTTGTGAATAATTAATTATTGATTCATATGATAAGGAAATATTTATTTTATGTGGATATAAATGAGGGATATATATTTTTGTGGTTAAAAATGAAGGAGTTAATGTTGAGGTTTTTATCAGTATTTTTCGGAATGGAGGTATTAAAAATCAGGGTTTTTGAGATATTTTGCGGGGGTTATAATTTTTAATCCGACCGTTGGATCGTGGTAATTTTTGGATATGTTATACATATATAAGTTGAGTATATGTCCACAAATTTTGAACCGTTAAAAATGAACGTATGATTTGTTATGAATTTTAAGAGATGACTGGTTCGGAATTGGTTATAAATCAGTTTTGGTGGAAAATTCTAGAATTGGTGGGCCCCACTTGTGGTTGGTGAAGAAATGTGCTGAATTATATTTCAAATGTGGTGGGTGGGAATAGTAGCAGGTAAAGCCATCAGGTTGCAGGTCAAACCTACCAAAATTTTCCTATAAATAGAGGGCTAAGTTAGAATTGAAAATCACACCAAAAACATAAGCTTTCCTCTTTTCTCTCTCTAGATTATTGAGTGTATTTTGTGAGTATTTAGATACTCTGTGAGTTGCTATTCATCAGTGCAAGTTTCCTTCAGCCTTATACCGATCAGAAGTACTGCTCTTTTGAGGTAAGGATAGTAAGGGATTGTAAGGGATGTAAGGGATATTAAGGGATTTTAAGGGTTGTTATAATTTTTAGTTCGTAATTTTTCTGATCTTCAAAAATTCTGGAAAAATTTGAAATGATATTTTGATGAGTTTTATTGATTGTGTCCAAAAATGGTGATTTTTGGATGTATAGATTGAGAGTTATGAATTTTATGAGAAAAGACTATTTTAAAAGTAACAGCTTATAATTTCTTGTGGTTAACTCCAAAATTGATGAAATTTTTATTGGGAGTACATGTATATGATAGAAGTATACTCTGTAAATTTCAGAATTTTTAGACAAAAGTACAATTTTTGATAAATGTCTAAATATTCGGCTATTTGGCCATATAAAAAATAGTAAATGACTTTTAAAAATTCTGAGAAAAAATATATGTTCACTATGGGACTATATTATGCTAAATCCCAGAAAAGAAATATTTTTGGAACTGATTTGGTATTTTTCATGAAAATGGTCTAGTTATGAGTAAATGAATTAAATATGTTTGTGAAGAAAGAAAATTGGAAAATAGGATTTTATGGCTTGAGAATCCTATATGAGGTATATGCAGATTTTTGATGAGGGTTTTGGTTATTGATGATGAAATTGTAAGAGTTGGCATTTTATGATGATTAAATGCATTAATTAGTAAAGTGTAAACAATTAAAATAAATTGTTTATAAATTTAAGTAATGTTATTCTTTCAATATCATTATACCGAAATATTGGTATGGATTTTATTGTGGAATTTCTATCTTTTGTGTCGGGGTTACTATTCATGAGTTACGAATATTACTCTTGAGATTAAAACTATATGTTGATCATATTATTTTTATCATCATATATAATATTTTTATAACCCTGATGTTGAAATTCTCTTTCACTGGAGTGTAAAGATGGGTAGATTATTGGTATGATCATGACTAGGGTTCTCTTTGGCCTGTAGTGCAAAGTTGAATTGTGACTGGTATGATCATGACCATTGAATTTATAATTGAATATCTTAAGCTTAAGTGCAAAGGTGAATTGATCAACATGGTTATAATTATTGTTTATATAATTCTGAAATGATTATATATTTCTTTGAGATATTAATATCTTTGGCTGTAGTGCAAAGATGAATTGTTGATGAATATCTTTGGCCTGTAGTGCAAAGATGAATTGTTGATGAATATCTTTGGCCTGTAGTGCAAAGATGAACTGTTGTTGAATATCTTTGGCCTGTAGTGCAAAGATGGTCTTGTTGATTGAATATCTTTGGCCCGTAGTGCAAAGATGAGTTATTAGATATGATGAACAGAAAATGTGATTTGGGTAACCATGATCTTTGATGTTTCAGGTAAAGACAGGTGATGAAATATCTTCGTCCTGGTGAGAAGAGGAATTTATAACACAGTTATGATTATTCATATGATTGTGGACCAAATTGTTGATTGATGTTACAGGATAAAACATTGTTGGTGAATTTTTAACATGGAGAAGATAATAGACTTTATAGTCTATTTGACTCTTCTAATGGATTGCTCGTTCCGCTGCAACTATGGTTGAAATTTTTATCATTTACCATATGTTCTAAATCTCTGAATTTATTATTGATGAAGGCTATTGATAATTTAATTATCTTTAGTCATGATATTCTTTACTGAGCTAGTTGTGCTCACCCTTTTGCTTCACAATTTCTTTCAGGTAATAAGAGTGTAGCTGGGTCGAGCGAGGGTAACGGGGAAATAGAACGGTGGTCTCTAGCTGTGGATGTTCTCCCGAAGCATATAGAAAAGTTCATTATAGTTATATTTGTGAATCCAATAGGGTGAGGTGTAACCCAACGTTGGAAGGGTGGTGGATTGCCACTATCCAACAAGATGTCTAACGACATACAACCTCGTGTCATCATAAGACAGGGATGTGCTCATCCACTTGCTGAGTATATCTAGGACACTACCTATATAATCTTGGTGTTTGTTTGAAGTATAATTCTCAATTAGAGACAGTGGAGATAATGATAAGTCAAGAGAAGACTCACCATTGGGAAGAATATGATAGTAATCTTCTCGTTTTTCTTTGGGTTCTATTGGGTCAACCAATAATTCTGTGGCCCATATGATATCTATCATAACCTAGACGCGTGGCCTCCCATGTACGAAGGTTTCCATGAGCACTTCCCAAAGATTCTAATTTCTAAAACAGTTTTTTGACTATACCTTTATGTAAGGTGTTATTGTGAGATGATGTCCACGGTTGGAACATGAGTCACATTTGGTATATATTTGTATCCAAACTCACAGCATATGTGTTGTTGTATTTTGCACGACAATTGTTGTAATAAAGTTGTAGTTATTTTCTGTACCATGTATTTGACGAGTCAGAATGGGTTGGATTGAATGGACCTATTTTGGGGGCGTTACATTTGGTATCAGAGCTTGGGGATATGATCTCTGGCGAGATCGGGGAATACACTAGGAGGGGAGAGATGAGTAAATCCTTCGCTAGTGTGTCCTACCTAAGCTTTTTGTTGGTCAGTCATAATATCGGGATATATTGATATGTTAATTTGTTAAATTAACACTTGTTTGAAGCTGTATTCTAGAATGATTATTTGAAATACAGGAGATGACAATGGAGAAATTATGATGGCAGGGAAGAATGGAATCTGAAATGAAAGCAAGGTTATTCTCTACTCTTTGAAATACCAGGTACGTAAATTTCGGACGAAATTTCATAAGGAGGGGAGATTGTAAACCCCGAATTTTATGAAATAAAAGGATTCAATTTTTCTTATAATTAACTATTCAGTAAAATGGTTAAATTGATAAAAGTTTAAAGTTATGACGGAAATATGATTTTTTTTCAAATATACACAAGTGGTTATAAAATAATCATTGTTGTCGGGGAATATTCGTTTGGTCGTGGAATATTCTTTCTGTCGGAGAATATTCGTACGATAACGCAGACATTTGTGGGCCCCATAACAGAATAACTGTCGGGTGAAGAAAACGACAAAATTAAGTTTTTACAAATAACGACGTAGTTGTTACTGTTAACACTGTTAGAATACCCGGTGATTAAAATACAGTAATACGCGTTATTGCACAGTAGCACACGGTATTGCACAGTATTTTTAAAATTATTGATTCTTACGTAAGAAGGCACTACTCAATAATTGTTACAGTAATTACTGTTCAATATTTTATTTTATTGATTCAATAATTGCTGCGTTGATATTTTATATTATTGTTGTTTCAATAATTGTTGCTGCACAGTATTTTTTATTATCAGATCAATAATTCATATTATTTAAATAATATTATTAGATAGCATTATTGGCAATGACTAGAAAGTTCTGTCTAAGGAGAGGTTTGGTCATCTAATTGCGCGCCAGTAAGGAGAAATTCTTATTGGAAAGCCCCCTCTTTCCTGGGAACGACCTGGTTGTCATAAATGTGATTCTGTAATATTATTTGTGAATAATTAATTATTGATTCATATGATAAGGAATTATTTATATTATATGGATATAAATGAGGGATATATTTTTGTGGTTAAAAATGAAGGAGTTAATGTTGAGGTTTTTATCAGTATTTTTGTCGGAATGTAGGTATTAAAAATCAGGATTTTTGAGATATTTTGCGGGGGTTATAATTTTTAATCCGACCGTTGGATCGTGGTAATTTTTGGATATGTTATACATATATAAGTTGAGTATATGTCCATAAATTTTGAACCGTTAAAAATGAACGTATGATTTGTTATGAATTTTAAGAGGTGGCTGATTCGGAAATCAGGTTATAAATCATTTTTGGTGGAAAATTCTAGAATTGGTGGGCCCCACTTGTGGTTGGTGAAGAAATGTGCTGAATTATATTTCAAATGTGGTGGGTGAGAATAGTAGCAGGTAAAGCCATCAGGTTGCAGGTCAAACCTACCAAAATTTTCCTATAAATAGAGGGCTAAGTTAGAATTGAAAATCACACCAAAAACATAAGTTTTCTCTCTTTCTCTCTCTAGATTATTGAGTGTATTTTGTGAGTATTTAGATACTCTGTGAGTTTCTATTCATCAGTGCAAGTTTCCTTCAGCCTTATACCGATCAGAAGTACTGCTCTTTTGAGGTAAGGGATAGTAAGGGATTGTAAGGGATTGTAAGGGATATTAAGGGATTTTAAGGGTTGTTATAATTTTTAGTTTCGTAATTTTTCTGATCTTCAAAAATTCTGAAAAAATTTGAAATGATATTTTGATGAGTTTTATTGATTGTGTCCAAAAATGGTGATTTTTGGATGTATAGATTGAGAGTTATGAATTTTATGAGAAAATACTATTTTAAAAGTAACTGCTTATAATTTCTTGTGGTTAACTCCAAAATTGATGAAATTTTTATTGGGAGTACATGTATATGATGGAAGTATACTCTGTTAATTTCAGAATTTTTAGACAAAAGTACAATTTTTGATAAATGTCTAAATATTCGGCTATTTTGGTCATATAAAAAATAGTAAATGACTTTTAAAAATTCTGAGAAAAAATATATGTTCACTATGGGACTATATTATGCTAAATCCCAGAAAAGAAATATTTTTGGTACTGATTTGGTATTTTTCATGAAAATGGTCTAGCTATGAGTAAATGAATTAAATATGTTTTGTGAAGAAAGAAAATTGGAAAAATAGGATTTTATGGCTTGAGAATCCTATATGAGGTATATGCAAATTTTTGATGAGGGTTTTGGTTATTGATGATGAAATTGTAAGAGTTGGCATTTTATGATGATTAAATGTATTATTTAGTAAGTGTAAACAATTTAAATAAATTATTTATAAGCTTAAGAAATGTTATTCTTTCAATATCATTATACCGAAATATTGGTATGGATTTTATTGTGGAATTTCTATCTTTTGTGTCGGGGTTACTATTCATGAGTTACGAATATTACTCTTGAGATTAAAACTATATGTTGATCATATTATTTTTATCATCATATATAATATTTTTATAACCCTGATGTTGAAATTCTCTTTCACTGGAGTGTAAAGATGGGTAGATTATTGGTATGATCATGACTAGGGTTCTCTTTGGCCTGTAGTGCAAAGTTGAATTGTGACTGGTATGATCATGACCATTGAATTTATAATTGAATATCTTAAGCTTAAGTGCAAAGATGAATTGATCAACATGGTTATAATTATTGTTTATATAAATTCTTAAATGATTATATATTTCTTTGAGATATTAATATCTTTGGCCTGTAGTGCAAAGATGAATTGTTGATGAATATCTTTGGCCTGTAGTGCAAAGATGAAATATTGATGAATATCTTTGGCCTGTAGTGCAAAGATGAATTGTTGATGAATATCTTTGGCATGTAATGCAAAGATGACTTGTTGATGAATATCTTTGGCCCGTAGTGTAAAGATGAAGTTATTAGTATGATTATGAACAGGAAATGTGATTTGGTGTAACCATGATCTTTGATGTTTCAGGTAAAGATAGGTGATGAAAATTATCTTCGTCTTGGATGAGAAGAGGAATTTAGAACTACAGTTATGATTTATTCATATGATTGTGGACCAGAATTGTTGATTGATGTTACAGGGATAAAACATTGTTGATGAATTTTTAACATGGAGAAGATAATAGACTTTATAGTCTATTTGACTCTTCTAATGGATTGCTCGTTCCGCTGCAACTATGGTTGAAATTTTTATCATTTACCATATGTTCTAAATCTCTGATTTATTATTGATGAAGGCTATTGATAATTTAATTATCTTTAGTCATGATATTCTTTACTGAGCTAGTTGTGCTCACCCTTTTTGCTTCACAATTTTTTTCAGGTAATAAGAGTGTAGCTGGGTCGAGCGAGGGTAACGGGGAAATAGAACGGTGGTCTCTAGCTGTGGATGTTCTCCCGAAGCAGTATAGAAAAGTTCATTTAGTAGTTATATTTGGTGAATCCAATAGGATAAGGTGTACCCAACGTTGGAAGGGTGGATTGCCACTATCATACAAGATGTCTAACGACATACAACCTCGTGTCATCATAAGACAGGGATGTGCTCATCCACTTGCTGAGTATATATAGGAGCACTACCTATATAATCTTGGTGTTTGTTTGAAGTATAATTCTCAATTAGAGACAGTGGAGATAATGATAAGTCAAGAGAAGACTCACCATTGGGAAGAATATGATAGTAATCTTTTCGTTTTTCTTTGGGGTCTATTGGGTCAACCAAGGATAATTCTGTGGCCATATGATATCTATCATAACCTAGACGCGTGGCCTCCCATGTACGAAGGTTTCCTTGAGCACTTCCCAAAGATTCTAATTTCTAAAACAGTTTTTGACTATACCTTTATGTAAGGTGTTATTGTGAGATGATGTCCACGGTTGGAACATGAGTCACATTTGGTATATATTTGTATCCAAACTCACAGCATATGTGTTGTTGTATTTTGCACGACAATTGTTGTAATAAAGTTGTAGTTATTTTCTGTACCATGTATTTGACGACTCAGAATGGGTTGGATTGAATGGACCTATTTTGGGGGCGTCACAGACAGTACTCCGCCATGAAAAGCTTAAAATTTAACAAGAATGTGCAGAAACTATCCTTGTGAAATGATACTAGATGAAGCGCAAAATTCAAAGATATTCCACTAATTTCACGGAGTATAGAAGAAATACTTTAACAAAATGAGGATATAATCAGGAATACAAGACGAAATAATATTACTCACATACTACAGAGTATGGAAGAAAATATTATTTCTATCAATACTGAACAAAATAATATCCTTTACCTCACGAGAAGACTGGATAATGAAATAGTGAAGTAGCAGACTTCTCTTATTCTTTCTCTCTACAGCTTCTCTATCTAAAATTACTTTTGTGAGTCATAGTGAATTGATGAGAATGAAAGAAGAAAGAGCTTCTATTTATATGAAAATATAGTTTCGATAATTGCACGTTTTGGGGCTCAAAATATTACAGTATAATACCTTCATCTTTTCTTTCATTTTTAATTTAGTCTTTCAAGTATTATCAAACTTGCATCACCTCCCCTAATAGTACATCTTGTGAATCAATAGTACAATTATGTGAAAAAAATAATTACAGTATAGTACCTTCAGCTATACCTCTATTTTTAATTAGTCATGCAAGTATTATCAATCTTGCACCACCTCCCCTAATAGTACATGCATGTGAATTAATAGTACACACGTGTGAACAAATAGTTATAAGCATATGAATTAATAACAATTAATTGCTCATTTATCCGATTAATTACCCGATTGGTCAATATAACCTCCAGACATCCATTTTTATCGAAATAGATGTCGATTTCCACTAACATTAATAATCCCAACATAATGGAAATATCAATTTCATCTTTAATCAACACGAACTTATTCATTATTAATATTATAACTTACAATATTTAACAACCAGATCATTCCATGAAAGAGGGGGCTTTCCCATAAGGATTTCTCCCTATTGACGCGCAATTAGGTGACCCAACCTCTCCTTGACAAAACTTTCTAGACATTGTCAATATTGCAAATAATAATATGAATAACTTTGTCGTCTCAATTATTGATTTAATAATAATAAATATTAGGCATATGATACTGTGACAATAATTGAATCAATAATATGAGAGATATTATGCAGCAATTACTGTAGCTATAATTGAGTATAACTGAGTAACTTCTCACGTAAGCATCAATAATCAATACTGTGTGCTACTATGCAACCACGCGTATTACTGTACTTTTACCACCGGGTAGTTCAACAGTTTAACGGTAAAACTTTCGCCGTTATTTTTATAAAAAGATAATTCTGTCATTTTTTAACTACAATAATACTTTCGTTGTGGGGTCCACCAATGATTGTGTCGTCGTACGAATATTTCCTGTTAAAACGAATATTCCCTGACCAATCGAATATTATATAACCACTTGCTTACTTTAGCAAAATTTATAAATAATACCCACAACTATAATATTATATCAAATCCACACCATAATATTCAAAAATATATTTCGAGAAAAAATAATCTTTATTCATAAAAGTTGGGGTCTTACAGAACTACCATCAAACCACCACTACTCCACCATCAAAACCACCGCTTCACCATTACAATACCAAAATAAATTCTTTTTTTGGTTTTCTTTACATATGTGTTTATATGCAGAAGAAGCTTCAACACAACAAACCAAATCAACCATTCTTGAAAATCTCAATATGCATAAAAAACTCAAATCATAAATTCCAATCACGTATCACAGATCAAACCCAAATCTTAACTTTATTGGTTAATCACTCCATTTTCTCACTTTCTTATTCAACCAAAGATCAAACCCAGTTTCAAAATATATCTCAAATCTAGAAATCTAATCAATTTCCTGTAATTCTATGTATGTGCACACCTAGAGGGGGGTGAATAGGTGGTTAAGCTAAAAGTGATAAACGCTGAAAATATTTTGAAATTTTCTGCTACAGGTTTAATTCAGACAACTACACTTGTCTGTTTTAGTGTCTGTTCTTCGTTTATGATTATCAGACAGCTAGACCTGTCTGCTTTAGTGTCTGGATAGGCGTGATGAATAAAAATATACAGAACGTTAATGGCAGTTAAAGAGATAAACAGAAATAAAAATCACACCAAGATTTTTTACATGGATCAGCCCCTATCCTCTACCTAGTGGCGTAATCCACGTCCAATCCCAACTAGGATTGGAGTCTCTTTTTATTAAACTTAATATTCAATTAAATACAATAAAAAAGATCTCCCTGTTACAAAGAAGCTTTCCACTGATGGACACCTCTGCCCCCTTTGCACCTCTGCAACCTTTCTCACCACTGAGACCTTTGCACCTCTGCAACCTTGAAAGCTCTCTTTGAACAGACCCTATCCACTACTGGATCGATCAAGCCAGACAAGCTTTGAACTTTGAATATAATAGAAGAAATTACAATAGACTTCTTATTTTTCAGCCACAAAGAATTATAGACAGTACAATGAATAGCTGGAAATAAACAATGAAAGCTCTCAATAGGATTCTTCTCTGTATAGCAACGTGAATTAGCTTCTTGTATCCTCCTGTGCTTAGCCGTGAAAATAAGACTATATATAAAGAGAGACCCAACGACCATGAAATAATTGTTAGCAATAAATCAGATGATTTAAATCACATAGCAAGAAGTCAGATGATTTAAATCCCATAATATTAGCAACAATATTGACCAACGGTTATGAACAAGAGATAGAATAGAAAATGAATATCAAAGTTGGTATACCCCATGATATTAGCAATTAAAGAGTCCAACAGATTTCGTAAATCAAGGGTATATTTTCAAGTCAAACCAAAACACCTTAAATAAAGGAACAAGGAGATTAATAAGGATAAGACCCAATAGCTTCTGTAAGTCTCCTTTTCAAAATAGAATACCAAAATGTCACTAACTAATGTGGGCTCCACTAAGCAAGATAAAATCCTTAAATAATTAAGCACCCACGAAATACTCTGATGAAATAGAAGAACCAATTTGGGCCAGCTGGAATTAATAACAAAAGACCATAATATTTGCCATTATTAAAATTATAAATACCAACATACCTTAATAAACTCCAATTCAAATATTTCTTGATAAACTCCAATTCAAATATTCCTTGATAAACTCCAATTCAAATCCTCTAAATCAAATATTCCTTAATTAACTCCAAATTAAATCTTCCTTAATAAACTCCAAATCAAATTTGAAATGATTTTAAAACATTCCAACTTACCAACAGAAGAAAATCAGCAACAAGTGTTCATGTAATAACCATAACCCATGCATATTAATTATAATATTATAACAAACCATGAACCATGCACATGTCTAATATACTTAAATTAGTCATCATTCAAAATATCATAAATTCAAAAATCAACATTCTTTCCCTTTTTGATGATGACAATTTATGCACCAACATGTTCCCCCTAAGTATATGGCTCCCCCTAAATTTATGCATATTAAGGAGCAAAAGAAAATTACTTTATCCAAATATCCATCATTGCATATTCCAGCATAATATAGTATCTCAATATCAACATGAATACCAATTCAAACCAATTTAAATATACCCAAATATCTCTCCCCTTTGTCATTATCAAAAAGAAATAAATCATCAAGTTATATCTCTCCCCCTTTGTCATCAACAAAAAATAATTCATATCAATTTAGTTGAAGTTAGTTATCTCACCCCATTTGCCAAATTAAAAAAATAAGCATAAAGAATGACAATAGAACAAGGTTATAACAAAATCACATATAGCAAGTAAACAATATAATCATACCTTTGTAATTTGTTACCTATATATCAACCGTTTATCAAGATTGTCATGTATATTAAATATAGAGCATTTGACATAATAAATGATGTTATGAACCCTTGTAATACTAAATCCATAGAGTTTTTATAATAATATATCTAATTAAAACTCTATTTTAAAAAACAACATGAGGTACTTACAGATTCCGCCAAATAATTTATAAGTAACTTATTCTCTCAAAGTAAAGAATCATCCATCTCCTTTTTTGATCTTGAGACACCTACAAACAAATAGTCTCTATCTTTTTGGTACCCAAATCTTCTTGGGTTCTTTTGGGTTAGTAATATATAAATCACTTTTCTTTACCCAAATATGTTTTATTCTAATTTTATTGCAATTAGAATCAAAATGACCTTTAAAACTATATTTTTTACAAGTAACAAATGGTGAACAATAAAGTGGCTGTTTATGTCTTGACTTACTATTAATCATTCTAATATTATTATTAGTCTTATTTTCTACATTTTTAAGAGGATTATACCCAATCCCTTGTTTATCAAGACTGGACCTTTGTGCCCCTAACATAACATTTAGGTTATCTTCTCCTTGCACAAATTTAGCAAGATCATTTTTTAAAGATACTATTTCTGCATTTATTACATTATCATCATGTTGCATATTCATAATTTTTCCATCATTAAAGCATCTATGCATACATCTCTCATTTTCAATATTTCTTTTAAAATTTGATTTTCATTTTTAAGATATTCATTTTCTTTTCTTTCTTCAATAAGTGACTCAACTTCATTCATTAGCTCATTTACGCAGTTCTTAAAATAAGCAGTTTTCTTTTTAAGCCTTTAATTTTCATTTTGTAAAGCAAGACAATCAAATGTAGATATTTTAAAATTTTCATAAAAATTCGTTACCTCAAGTTGATCATCGTCTTCTAGTCCCATGAAACAGAGTTGGACATTTTCTTCTTCTTGTTCCGTTTTGGACTTACTCACTGGAGTTGAGCTACCTTTTTTATTTTTCCTTTGTTTCTTCCTTTGAAGTAGTTTCTCGAGTTTTCTTGAAAGAATTTCAATTTCTTCATCAAAATTTTCATCATTGCCTTCTATGTAGCTTTCAGCTTATAGAGCCAAGGTCTTCTTCTTAGGTGCCTCATCTTCTTCATCATAAAATTTTAGTTGGTTTTCAAATTCTTCAAGTTCTCCAAATAAGGTAAGAGTTTCCATTGTGTTAATTGTGACTGAGTCTTGAAGTGTAGTAACCTTTGGAGCGAATCGCTTTGGCATGACTCTGAGAAGCTTTCGGTTGATTTCCTTTTGATCAATCTTTCGTCCGAGCATGCTTATAGAATTCATTAGAGTAAGGAATCTTGCTTGGGCATCTCTAATTGATTCATTTTTCTCCAATTTGAATAGTTCATATTCGTGCATTAACATGCTCAGTTTGACCTCCTTCACTTTAGTAGTTCCCTCGTGGCTAATTAAGATTGTATCCCACATTTCTTTTGCTGTGGTGCACGATGATACTTTATCAATTTCAGCTTGGACTATTCCGCTTAGCAAGGTGTTCATGGATCTTGAGTTGTAGGAAAACATATAGCTTTCGTTTGCATCCATCTCCATGAGAGCCTTTGGTTTGCCATCATCATGTCTAGGAATGATAGGTCCATTTTCAACAACCCACCATTCCCATAGGTCTCTTTTAAGAAAAATCTTCATTCTGAACTTCCAAAAGTTGAAGTTTTCACTTCCGAACAACAACGGTGGCCTACTTGTAGACTGACATTCTTGAAAGTTTAGGTGTGCCATAGGATCTTCCCCTACGACCTGCAACGATCAATATTAGTAGGGCATTGCTTTGATACCAAATGTAATTCTATGTATGTGCACACCTAGAGGGAGAGTGAATAGGTGGTTAAGCTAAAAGTGATAAACACTGAAAACTTTTTGAAATTTTCTGCTACAGGTTTAATTCAGACAACTACACCTGTCTGCTTTAGTGTCTGTTCTTCGTTTATGATTATCAGACAGCTAGACCTGTCTGCTTTAGTGTCCGGATAGGCGTGAAGAATAAAAATATGCAGAACGTGAATGGCAGTTAAAGAGATAAACAGAAATAAAAATCACACCAAGATTTTTTACGTGGTTCAGCCCCTATCCTCTACCTAGTGGCGTAATCCACGTCCAATCCCAACTAGGATTGGAGACTCTTTTTATTAAACTTAATATTCAATTAAATACAATAAAAATAACTCCCTGTTACAAAGAAGCTTTCCACTGATGGACACCTCTGCCCCCTTTGCACCTCTGCAACCTTTCTCACCACTGAGACCTTTGCACCTCTGCAACCTTGAAAGCTCTCTTTGAACAGACCCTATCCACTACTGAATCGATCAAGCCAGACAAGCTTTGAACTTTGAATATAATAGAAGAAATTACAATAGACTTCTTATTTTTCAGCCACAAAGAATTATAGACAGTACAATGAATAGCTGGAAATAAACAATGAAAGCTCTCAGTAGGATTCTTCTCTGTATAACAACGTGAATTAACTTCTTGTATCCTCCTGTGCTTAGCCGTGAAAATAAGACTATATATAAAGAGATACCCAACGGCTATGAAATAATTGTTAGCAATAAATCATATGATTTAAATCCCATAGCAAGAAATCAGATGATTTAAATCCCATAATATTAGCTACAATATTGACCAACGGTTATGAACAAGAGATAGAATAGAAAACGTATATCAAAGTTGGTATACCCCATGATATTAGCAATTAAAGAGTCCAACAGATTTGGTAAATCAAGGATATGTTTTCAAGTCAAACCAAAACACCTTAAATAAAGGAACAAGGAGATTAATAAGGATAAGACCCAATAGCTTCTGTAAGTCTCCTTTTCAAAATAGAATACCAAAATGTCACTAACTAATGTGGGCTCCACTAAGCAAGATAAAATCCTTAAATAAATAAACACCCACAAAATACTCTGATGAAATAGAAGAACCAATTTGGGCCAGCTGGAATTAATAACAAAAGACCATAATATTTGTCATTATTAAAATTATAAATACCAACATACCTTAATAAACTCCAATTCAAATATTCCTTGATAAACTCTAATTCAAATCCTCTAAATCAAATCTTCCTTAATAAACTCCAAATCAAATTTGAAATGATTTTAAAACATTCCAACTTACCAATAGAAGAAAATCAGCAACAAGTGTTCATGTAATAACCATAACCCATGCATATTAATTATAATGTTATAACAAACCATGAACCATGCACATGTCTAATATACTTAAATTAGTCATCATTCAAAATATCATAAATTCAAAAACCAACATTTCCAAATCAGTTCAAAAAAAGGATTAAAATAAATGAGAGAGCCCCTTCATCTTCAAAGATTACTAGAAGGAATTTAATTGAAAAAATTAGAAACAAATCAGACTGCACAGCTAGAGAGAAACAGAAGAACAATGGCCATGTCAAGTTACGTTGCGGGTTTTCCAACCTTCGATTGTCGATCGGACCCCGAATATTCCAGCTACTATAGATCAGAACATTCAAACTCCGCCCGATTCACCACCGAAAAATCCCAGCTTTGTAAACCAACCTCTGCATCGTTCGATGGTGGCATCTTGTCTCCGATCCTCAAGTTCTCTCTCAACTTTTTGCGACAGCTCGGCGTCAAAGCTTGGAGGAACTGCAGTAATATTTGTGTTGCTTAGGTCGTAGCAGCCTCGTGGTCCATCAATCCGTCTGAATCTATACCTCCTCCGGCCGCCGTCGTCGTCGTCTCTAATCCTCTTAGTCGATTTTGTTCATGATCCATATTTGTTCAGATCTATGGAGGATGAAGTTGTTGATTTTGTTTTTGATTTAAATTATAAAATATGTTATTACGTTTTTGTCCTTTTAAAAATCCATTTGGTTGTTGGGCATGAGTATAGGTGTCAGTCTCGTCAGCAAAATATGTCAACATGTCAGTCACGTTAGTGTATGTGGCAAGTCCGTTAGGGCCAGGGGCACATACGACTCAAAAAATGTAATATTATAGGCATTTTTGGGAAAAAAAGTATATGGTACACAATGAGTAACGGAATAAATGTCATAGGCATTTTTAACCCTTTGCCCTTTGAAGTGATCCATGATTGATTTGTTACTAATTAAGAATTTAGGAAGAAAAGTTCAAAAATCATATCCGGTTAAATCCTTATTGATGAGTTTATTAGGCCTATAACCACGTGCACGAATTATCTCAATGACAGACTTAAGACTCGATATTTGATTTAGTTTAATATTTTATTTTATTTTATTTTATTATAAAAAACGAATATGATCGATGGAAAAAAATGGAGTAGCTAAGTTCTTCTAATGATATAAAAATATGAATTATCTTTTCTTATCACATACTTTTGGTACAATAAAGTAGAAATAATTAACATGGGATTATTGTCTAAAAAATAAGTAATTTAAAAGTATGAAAAATTATTAGTATTACTGTTGGTCCTCTTTATGTGGAAGGTCCAAAACAAAAGTAGAGAAGTCTCATCCTAAAGCAACGTAAAGTAGGTAGATGGGGCCCATATTCCATGCTATCAATTGCACCCCTACATTCATTCATTATGGCCCACTATCCAAATAGCTAACTAAATAAATTAATTAAAATTTAAAAAAGAATTATGTATGATAGTATTTCATAAAGAGAAAAAGGGCCAGGAGCAAAATTATCATCCATAAAGGAATTTTTATTATAATCATGATTCCCTCCGCGTGAGGATACATGAATGACAGCCTGTCTCCCTCCTTTATTCTCTCAGCTTGCCTCCCTCCTTTAATCTCATCCTGTAAGACCCCGAATTTTATGAAATAAAAGTATTCAATTTTTCTTATAATTACTATTCAGTAAATTGTTAAATTGATAAAAGTTTAAAGTTATGAGTGAAATATGATTTTTTTTCAAAATAAGCAAGTGGTTATAAAATAATCATTGTTGTCGGGGAATATTCTTTCTGTCGGGGAATATTCGTACGACGGCGCAGCCATTTGTGGGCCCCAGAACAGAATAACTGTCGGGTGAAGAAAATGACAAATTTGAGTTTTTAAATAACGGCGTAGTTGTTACCGTTAACACTGTTGGAATACCCGGTGGTTAAAATACAGTAATACGCGTTATTGCACAGTAGCACACGGTATTGCATAGTATTTTTGAAATTATTGATTCTTACGTAAGAAGGCACTACTCAATAATTGTTACAGTAATTACTGTTCAATATTTTATTTTATTGATTCAATAATTGCTACGTTAAAATTTTGTATTATTGTTGTTCAATAATTGTTGCTGCACAGTATTTCCCATTATCAGATCAATAATTCATATTATTTGAATAGTATTATTAGATAGCATTATTGGCAATGTCTAGAAAGTTCTGTCTAAGGAGAGGTTTGGTCATCTAATTGCGCGCCAGTAAGGAGAAATCCTTATTGGAAAGTCCCCTCTTTCCTGGGAACGGCCTGGTTGTGATAAATGTGATTCTGTAATATTATTTGTGAATAATTAATTATTGATTCATATGATAAGAAAATATTTATTTTATGTGGATATAAATGAGGGATATATTTTTGTGGTTAAAAAATGAAGGAGTTAATGTTGAGATTTTTATCCGTATTTTTGTCGGAATGGAGGTATTAAAAATTAGGGTTTTTGAGATATTTTGCGGGGGTTATAATTTTTAATCCGACCGTTGGATCGTGGTAATTTTTGGATATGTTATACATATATAAGTTGAGTATATGCCCACAAATTTTGAACCGTTAAAAATGAACGTATGATTTATTATGAATTTTACGAGATGACTGGTTCAGAAATTGTTGAATTTTCGGAGTTTATCATTTTGGTGGAAAATTCTAGAATTGGTGGGCCCCACTTGTGGTTGGTGAAGAAATGTGCTGAATTATATTTCAAATGTGATGGGTGGGAATAGTAGCAGGTAAAGCCATCAGGTTGCAGGTCAAACCTACCAAAATTTTCCTATAAATAGAGGGCTAAGTTAGAATTGAAAATCACACCAGAAACATAAGCTTTCTCTCTTTCTCTCTCTATATTATGAAGTATATTTTGTGAGTTTTTAGATACTTGGTGAGTTGCTATTCATTAGTGCAAGTTTCCTTCAGCATCATATCCGATATCCAGTCAGAAGTACTGCTCTTTTGAGGTAAGGGATATTATTTTCTTCTTAATGATATTATTTTCTTCAATATCATTATGCTGAAATATTGATATGAGTTTTTATCAAATTTAGAACTTTTTGTGTCGGGGGTTACTATTCACGTATATACGGCACTATTCACGTATACGGCACTATTCACGAATACGGCACTATTCACTGAAAAATAAAATTTTTCCTTTTTGTCCAAGATGTCTATTATGGTTACTATCTTTGATTGTATCCATGTTTTGATCTTTATTTTTGAATTCTGCTTCACAATTGATTATTATGAAGTATTATTGATCTTGGATAAACTGTTATACGAATCCCTACTATTTGTCCTTCTGTCTCATTGGATTCGTTCTCTTTAAGATATTTTTCATCATCCTCTGTCCTAAATGATGATATTACTGAATATCTTTGGCCTGTAGTGCAAAGATGTATGATTACTTGATGAATATCTTTGGCCTGTAGTGCAAAGATGAACAGATGTTGAGATGAACATGACTGACAGGTGATACAAATGAATATCTTTGGCCTGTAGTGCAAAGATGAATATTTGGATAAAGATGATTATTAATTGATGTTACAGGGATAAAATATTGATGATGGACTTTTAAATCTTAGAAGATAGTAGAATTCTTTCTCTACTTGACTCTTCTAATGGTTTGCTGTTTCCGCTGCAGTTGTTGATCTAAAACTTGTTGTCGATTATATTCTATCAGATTTTTCCCTGTTGAAGACTAACGATAATTTGTTGTATATTATCTTAGTCATAATATTCTTTACTGGGCTAGTTGAGCTCACCCTTTTCCTTTTTGTTCCATTTTTCTTCTCAGGAGGTGAGAACATAGCAGGATCTAGTCGGGGTATGGAGTGATGGTTCTAGAAAGATGTTTTAGCAGTCCTCACTATTTCTGTAAAATAGTGTTTGAATAATTATAATGAGGACTTATTTGAGTGTGGATATTGTCTAGAAGACAATATTTGTATTTAAACTCACAGTATGTGTTGTCGTATTTTGCACGACAATTGTAATAACAAAGTTGTAGTTATTTTCTGTACCATGTATTTGGCGACTCAAAATAGGTTGGATGGAATGAACCTATTTTGGGGTTGTCACAGGTGGTATCAGAGCTTAGGGATATGATCTCTGGCGGAGATCGGGAAATATAACTAGGAGGGGAGAGATGAGTAAATCCTTCGCTAGTGTGTCCTACCTAAGCTTATTTGTTGGTCAGTCATAATATTGGGATATTATGTTATTGTTAATTTGTTCAATTAACCCTTATTTTGAAGCTGTATTCTAGAATGATATCTGAAATACAGGAGATGAGCAATGGAGAAATTATGATGGCAGGGAAGATGGAATCTAAAATGAAAGGAAGGTATTCTCAATTCTTTGAAATACCAGGTACGTAAATTTCGAGGACGAAATTTCATAAGGAGGGGAGATTGTAAGACCCCGAATTTTATGAAATAAAAGTATTCAATTTTTCTTATAATTACTATTCAGTAAATTGTTAAATTGATAAAAGTTTAAAGTTATGAGTGAAATATGATTTTTTTTCAAAATAAGCAAGTGGTTATAAAATAATCATTGTTGTCGGGGAATATTCTTTCTGTCGGGGAATATTCGTACGACGGCGCAGCCATTTGTGGGCCCCAGAACAGAATAACTGTCGGGTGAAGAAAATGACAAATTTGAGTTTTTACAAATAACGGCGTAGTTGTTACCGTTAACACTGTTGGAATACCCGGTGGTTAAAATACAGTAATACGCGTTATTGCACAGTAGCACACGGTATTGCATAGTATTTTTGAAATTATTGATTCTTACGTAAGAAGGCACTACTCAATAATTGTTACAGTAATTACTGTTCAATATTTTATTTTATTGATTCAATAATTGCTACGTTAAAATTTTGTATTATTGTTGTTCAATAATTGTTGCTGCACAGTATTTCCCATTATCAGATCAATAATTCATATTATTTGAATAGTATTATTAGATAGCATTATTGGCAATGTCTAGAAAGTTCTGTCTAAGGAGAGGTTTGGTCATCTAATTGCGCGCCAGTAAGGAGAAATCCTTATTGGAAAGTCCCCTCTTTCCTGGGAACGGCCTGGTTGTGATAAATGTGATTCTGTAATATTATTTGTGAATAATTAATTATTGATTCATATGATAAGAAAATATTTATTTTATGTGGATATAAATGAGGGATATATTTTTGTGGTTAAAAAATGAAGGAGTTAATGTTGAGATTTTTATCCGTATTTTTGTCGGAATGGAGGTATTAAAAATTAGGGTTTTTGAGATATTTTGCGGGGGTTATAATTTTTAATCCGACCGTTGGATCGTGGTAATTTTTGGATATGTTATACATATATAAGTTGAGTATATGCCCACAAATTTTGAACCGTTAAAAATGAACGTATGATTTATTATGAATTTTACGAGATGACTGGTTCAGAAATTGTTGAATTTTCGGAGTTTATCATTTTGGTGGAAAATTCTAGAATTGGTGGGCCCACTTGTGGTTGGTGAAGAAATGTGCTGAATTCTATTTCAAATGTGATGGGTGGGAATAGTAGCAGGTAAAGCCATCAGGTTGCAGGTCAAACCTACCAAAATTTTCCTATAAATAGAGGGCTAAGTTAGAATTGAAAATCACACCAGAAACATAAGCTTTCTCTCTTTCTCTCTCTATATTATGAAGTATATTTTGTGAGTTTTTAGATACTTGGTGAGTTGCTATTCATTAGTGCAAGTTTCCTTCAGCATCATATCCGATATCCAGTCAGAAGTACTGCTCTTTTGAGGTAAGGGATATTATTTTCTTCTTAATGATATTATTTTCTTCAATATCATTATGCTGAAATATTGATATGAGTTTTTATCAAATTTAGAACTTTTTGTGTCGGGGGTTACTATTCACGTATACGGCACTATTCACGTATACGGCACTATTCACGAATACGGCACTATTCACTGAAAAATAAAATTTTTCCTTTTTGTCCAAGATGTCTATTATGGTTACTATCTTTGATTGTATCCATGTTTTGATCTTTATTTTTGAATTCTGCTTCACAATTGATTATTATGAAGTATTATTGATCTTGGATAAACTGTTATACGAATCCCTACTATTTGTCCTTCTGTCTCATTGGATTCGTTCTCTTTAAGATATTTTTCATCATCCTCTGTCCTAAATGATGATATTACTGAATATCTTTGGCCTGTAGTGCAAAGATGTATGATTACTTGATGAATATCTTTGGCCTGTAGTGCAAAGATGAACAGATGTTGAGATGAACATGACTGACAGGTGATACAAATGAATATCTTTGGCCTGTAGTGCAAAGATGAATATTTGGATAAAGATGATTATTAATTGATGTTACAGGGATAAAATATTGATGATGGACTTTTAAATCTTAGAAGATAGTAGAATTCTTTCTCTACTTGACTCTTCTAATGGTTTGCTGTTTCCGCTGCAGTTGTTGATCTAAAACTTGTTGTCGATTATATTCTATCAGATTTTTCCCTGTTGAAGACTAACGATAATTTGTTGTATATTATCTTAGTCATAATATTCTTTACTGGGCTAGTTGAGCTCACCCTTTTCCTTTTTGTTCCATTTTTCTTCTCAGGAGGTGAGAACATAGCAGGATCTAGTCGGGGTATGGAGTGATGGTTCTAGAAAGATGTTTTAGCAGTCCTCACTATTTCTGTAAAATAGTGTTTGAATAATTATAATGAGGACTTATTTGAGTGTGGATATTGTCTAGAAGACAATATTTGTATTTAAACTCACAGTATGTGTTGTCGTATTTTGCACGACAATTGTAATAACAAAGTTGTAGTTATTTTCTGTACCATGTATTTGGCGACTCAGAATAGGTTGGATGGATTGGACCTATTTTGGGGGCGTCACACATCCGTGATGATTCCTTCCTCCTGACTCCTCCTCTAATTGCCTATATAAAGGCAGTGATAGTGAAGAAAGAAAAATAAGGATTCTTGAGAAGAATTCATCCGAAGGAATTTCTCTCTCTTTCTCTCTTATATATTCTCTCTAAATTTATGCAGCAATTATAAGAGTTTATTTTTATACTTTGCTAAAGTTTTATAACACGTTATCAGCACGAAGCTCTAACCAACTGAGACGGTAAAATTAAATTCTTGCAATTTATTATTATACTACTGGTTGGGCTATACCACCAATAATATAATTTTATTCTTATAATTACATTTAAATTCTGTTATTTATAATGGTACCATCTATCCTTGTTAATCTTACAAGACTAAGTGGGAACCTCTTTACCATTTATTATACCGCATTTAATATTCTGTCAGAATATCCTGTCGGTGTGAATTTCACCTGACCTGGTTCCATTATTATTACACATTTAATATTCTGTCAGAATATCCTGTCGGTGTGAATTTCACTTGACCTGGTTCCATTATTTATTATTCCGCATTTATTATTCTGTTGGGAATAACCTGTCTGTGCGGTCGGTCTATCGCATGCATGGTGAAATTCTTATGTTATTCCATTATTTATTATTCTGTTGGAATAACCTGCCTACGCGGACTACCGTATGCATGGTGAAATTCTTATGTTATTCCATTATTTATTATTCTGTTGGAATAATCTGTCTATGCGAACTACCGCATGCCGGGTGAAGATTCATTTGCATTATGCTAATAACATAAATATAAGAATATTTATATTTACATTTTTATCACCACTTGAGGTCGTGACATAGTTTATTTTTCATATTTCATACATGCAATTATTTATTATTTTAATAAATAATAATTGTGTTTTAACCCAGAATAGATGGCAAACTTGGCAAAAATAGATTTTTCCATTTTGAAAATATCTGGAGACAACTATTTGGCTTGGGCACTTGATGCAGAATTGCACCTTAGTGCAAATGAGTTAGAAAAGACCATTGAATCAGGAAATACAGCTACTTCGGCACAAAATGCAAAAGCCGTAATTTTTCTTCGTTACCATATTGATGAAGGATTAAAGACTGAGTATTTAACAGTCAAAGATCCTTTATCTTTATGGACACAACTTAAGGAAAGATTTGACCACCAAAAATTGGTTGTTCTCCTTAATGCCAAATTTGAGTGGCTTAATTTAAGGCTACAAGATTACAAATCAATTACGGAATATAGTTCCAATGTTTATAGAATAACCTCTACTTTGGCTTTGTGCGGAGATCCAATTTCTGACTCCTAAATGTTAGAGAAAATACTCTCAACTTTTCATCCCACCAACATGATTCTGTCGCAACAATATAGACAGAGTAAGTTCACAAAATTCAGTGACTTATTGTCTATCCTCCTGGTTGCAGAAAAGAATAATGAATTGTTGTTGAAAAACCATCAAGTGCAGCCAACGGGTGCTACCCCATTGCTGAATATTAACAGCACGTCATTCCAGCAGATTAAACGTGACAATAGATGGTCATATAATAAGAAGCCTTGGGGACGAAAGAATAAACGAGGCCGTCGTAACAACAAATTCCAGAACCGCGACAATTCAGGCCACCAGAAGTGGCAAGTGTCTGGGTCAGGTAAAAATAAAGAAAATGCAACACAGAAAAAGAACAAACCATATGTTTGTTTTAGGTGTGGGATGAATGGGCATTGGTCGCGTACATGTCGTACGCCGAGGCATCTGGCTAATTTATTCCACGAGTCTCAAAAGAACAAAGTAATGGAGGCAGAAACAAACTTTGTTAATCATCAATTGAATATTGTTGATGATTCACCAATGACCAATAATGAGGAAAAGGTTGATGATATTACTGAACCTTCTGAGAGTATTTTTTGGGATATCGTTTAATTTCTTGTTTTAATTAAACACCTTGCATGTATAATATTGTTAGTTTTCATTCTATATGTGGTATGTGTTTCTCATGAATAAAATTATGTTTGAAATGTAACTTTTCTTATTTATGTTTTTATATGTGTCAGACCATTTTTTTTAATGCATATGGAGGATATATGTTTAGCAGACAGTGCAACAACTCATACAATCCTTCAAAATGAGAAATATTTTTCACAACTGATCAAAGCTAAGGGAAATGTAGGAACTATCTCTGGCACATCAAATTTAATCGAGGGATTTGGAAAAGCTAGTTTCTTGCTACCAATTGAGACATAAATTTTTATCAAAGATGCTCTATATTCTAGTAAATCAAGAAGAAATTTGCTTAGTTTTAAAGATATTCGACTAAATGGTTTTCACATTGAAACAACCAATGAGAATGATAATGAATATCTTCTCATTACTTATACTATTTCTGGAAAAAAGAATATCTTAGAAAAACTTCATTCAATTTCTTCTGGATTATATACTATGAAAATTAGAGTAATTGAGTCTCATACTGTTATGATTCCAAAAATCATAGATCTCAAATCCTTTATGCTTTGGCATGAAAGACTCGGTCATCCAGGTACTTCTATGATGCGTCGTATTATTGAAAATTCTACTGGTCATCCTCTCAAAGATAAAAGGGTTTTTCATAGTAGTGAATTTCCTTGTGCTGCGTGTTCTCGAGGAAAATTAATTATTCGACCATCACCAGTAAAAGTTTATAAAGAAGCCCCAAAATTCCTAGAGAGAATTCAAGGAGACATTTGTGGACCTATCCACCCATTGTTTGGCCCATTTCGATATTTCATGGTTTTAATAGATGCTTCAACTAGATGGTCTCATGTTTGTCTTCTCTATTCTCGGAACTTTGCCTTCTCAAAACTTCTTGCTCAAATAATCAAGTTACGGGCTCAGTTCTCTGATCATCCAATCAAGCCAATTCGACTTGATAACGCAACTGAATTTTCATCAATGACTTTTAATGATTTTTGTATGACTATTGGAATTTCCATTGAGCATTCCGTTTCTCATATTCATACACAAAATGGCTTAGCTGAATCTTTAATAAAAAGACTTCAACTAATTGCGCGACCATTAATGTTAAGGGCTAACTTACCTACCTCCGTTTGGGATCATGCAATTCTTCATGCTGCAGCCATCATTCGAGTAAGACCAACGGCTCTTCATAAATTTTCTCCTTTATAGTTAGTTCTTGGACATATACCCAACATATCACACTTTCGAGTTTTTGGAAGTGCAGTATATGTTCCAATTGCACCTCCACAAAGAACTAAGATGTGAGCCCAACGAAGAATATGTATTTATGTTGGTTTTGATTCTCCTTCTATTATTAGATATCTTGAACCTTTAACTGGAGATGTTTTTACTGCACGTTATATAGATTGTCATTTTGATGAATCTGTATTTTCAACATTAGGAGGAGGGAAAATTTTAAATAAAAAACCCTATGAAATATCATGGAATGCATCAGATTTAAATTCACTTGATCCACGTACATGACAATGTGAAATTGAAGTTCAAAGAATTATTTATTTACAAAATATTCAAATCAAATGCTAGATGCATTTAATGATGCTAGAAAAGTGATAAAGTCACATACACCTGCAGTGAATACTCCAGCAAGGATAGAAATACCTATTAAAAAATTAATTCCTGAAGAATTGACGAATAAGGTAATAGAAGAATCTAAACCACGCCAGAAGCGTGGAAGATCGGTTGGTGCAAAAGACACTGTACCACAAAAATCAAAAGCAAATAAGGGAATCCCTGAAGGAATACCCACTCCAGAAGTAACACTTATTCCAAGAGTGGAAATAACCCCAGAAGAGGTACAAATCGCTCCAGAAGAAGCACATATTCCAAGAGTGGGAATAGCCCCAGAAGAGATTCAAAATCTCAGTGAAGGGATAAGAGATGAACACCAAGAGAACTCAATAAATTATGTACATGATGAGAAAATATGGGATCGAAACAAAGTCATGATTGATGACATATTTGCTTTCTCTATAGCATCAGATATTACTTTGATTCCTGACATGGATCCTAAACCACAAAAAGTGGAAGAATGTCGGAAAAGAAAAGATTGGCCAAAATGGAAAGATGCTATTCAAACTGAGCTACAATCTCTATTGAAAAGAGAAGTATTTGGACCAGTAGTCCAAACACCGCTGGGTGTAATCCCGGTTGGAAACAAATGGGTATTTGTATGAAAGCGAAATGAGAAAAATGAAATTGTGAGGTACAAAGCCCGACTTGTAGCTCAAGGGTTTTCACAAAAACCTGGTATTGATTATCAGGAGACATACTCTCCAGTAATAGATGGAGTCACTTTTCGCTTTCTGATAGGTATGGCAACCGTGGAAGGTTTGGAAACACGTCTGATGGATGTTGTAACTGCATACCTATATGGCTCACTTGATAGTGAGATTTACATGAGAATCCCTGAAGGATTGAAAATGGCTGAATCACAAAGGCCACGTCACATATATTCAATCAAGTTACAACGCTCATTGTATGGGTTGAAACAGTCTGGTCGTATGTGGTATAATCGACTTAGTGATTATTTAATAAAAGATGGATATATAAATGATCAAGTATGTCCATGTGTTTTTATTAAGAAATCACAAAGTGGATTTTCCATTATTGCTGTATATGTGGATGATTTGAATCTTGTAGGTACTCCTGAAGAACTCACAAGAACTGCTACTTATTTAAAAGATGAATTTGAAATGAAAGATCTTGAAAAGACAAAATTCTGTTTGGGAATACAAGTGGAGCATTTAGCATCTGGAATTTTTGTTCATCAATCCACATATGCTGAAAAGATTCTCAGTCATTTTCATATGGATAAAGCTCATCCTTTGACTACCTCGATGGTTGTTAGATCTTTAGAACTTAATAAAGATCCATTTCGGCCTCTAGAAAGTGGGGAAGAAGTTCTTGGACATGAAGTTCTTTACCTAAGTGCAATAGGTGCTCTTATGTATCTTGCAAACTGTACACGACCTGATATTACTTTTGCTGTCAACTTGTTAGCAAGATACAGTTCTTCTCCGACTAAGAGACATTGGGATGATATCAAACACATTTTGAGATACCTCCGTGGAAGTATAGATCTTGGGTTATTTTATCCAAGAAATTCAACATCGCAATTGGTTGGATATGCCGATGCAGGATATTTATCAGATCCACACAATGGAAGATCACAAACAGGTTATGTATTTACATATTGTGACACAGCTATATCCTGGAAATCCACAAAGAAAACCATGACAGCTACATCTTCAAATCACTCAAAAATTCTTGTTATACATGAAGCAAGCAGAGAGTGTGTTTGGTTGAGATCAATTATTCAACATATTCAAAAGTCATGTGGATTACCATCAATCAAAGACATTCCTACAATTTTATATGAGGATAACGCTGCATGCATTGCTCAACTTAGAGGAGGATACATCAAGGGAGATAGAACAAAGCACATTTCACCTAAATTCTTCTTCACACATGAGCTACAAACGAAGGGTGATATAGATGTGCATCAAATTCGATCATGTGATAATCTAGCCGACTTATTCACAAAGTCGCTACCAAATGCAACGTTTGCAAAACTTCGAAAAAGGATTGGAATGTGTCGACTGAAAGACTTGTGACAACATTTCATCAAGAAGCAATGAAATCCTTTTGAGGGGAAAACTGTACTCTTTTTCCTTAGTCACGATTTTTATCCCAATGGATTTTTCCTGACAAGGTTTTAACGAGGCAGACAATTAAGATATTTATGTAAAAGATATGTACTATTTTTTCCTTCGTTAAGTTTTTCCCACTGGATTTTCTTAACAAGGTTTTTAATGAGACATAATCTTCTATCGGAGAAAATAAGGGGAAGTATTATAATCATGATTCCCTCCGCGTGAGGGTACATGAATGACAGCCTGTCTCCCTCCTTTATTCTCTCAGCTTGCCTCCCTCCTTTAATCTCTTCCGTGATGATTCCTTCCTCCTGACTCCTTCTCTAATTGCCTATATAAAGGCAGTGATAGTGAAGAAAGAAAAATAAGGATTCTTGAGAAGAATTCATCCGAAGGAATTTCTCTCTCTTTCTCTCTTATATATTCTCTCTCTAAATTTATGAAGCAATTATAAGAGTTTATTTCTATACTTTGCTAAAGTTTTATAACAATTTTTAAATAATTTATTGCATTTATTTTTATTTAATTAAATATTTATTTTATTTTTATTGAAACTAGTTTGATATCATGCGTCAGGCACGGGTTAGTTATATCATTCTTTTCACAAATATTTTCATAATTTTTTATTGACATATATTTATCATATATAATGTTAAAAGATAATTTGAATTAGTATATAACTTTTACTATTTTAAGTAGAAAATTTTCATATTTTTCTTCCATAATTTAAGAAAATTAATTGTAAGTAATTATAATTATTACTTATTGTATTAAGTGTAACATTAAAAAGCCTGACTGCAGACCAGATATTCAACATTATCAAAAAAAATAAAAATTAATAGTTAAACTAAACACTAAAAATAAATAACTAAATAAAAAAATATAATTACATACAAAAATAAATTTAAGAATTTAATTTCACCCAATACTTTATTCAAATCTCAAAACTTTCCATTGATTATATGATCATGATGAATTGTTAATCAGGATACTTATTTTCATTTATAAGTCTCTTTCGATAGCAAATAAAAATACTCATTCTAACTAACTTGCTATATTCTTATGCAAATTAAATTAAAACAAATTCATTAAGATCAAATCCCCAAATTGGTTATATATGGTATATAGGTATATTACTATCTTATACACAAATTATGAATTCACTCCTAAGAAGAATATCATAATCACATGTCATTATATTCAAATATAAATCTATAATTCACTGTCCAATTTTATATAGATTATCTCACATAATTACGAATCGCCCCCAAAATAGGTCAACACAACTCATTATGAGTCGCCAAATACATGATACATAATTCAAATACAACTTCATTTATACAACTATTAATTATCGTGTAAAATACGAAAAAACATGAGCTGTGAGTTTCAATACAAAAATTGTCTCGTAGACAATATCCAAACTCAAATAAAGTCCTCATTACAATTATCGTCACACTATTTTAAAATAGCGAGAACTAATATAATAACCATCTTGGACCATTACTCCACTCTCCGACTAGTCCCAGCTACATTCTCGCCTCCTGAGAAGAACAATGGAACCAAAATAAAAAGGGTGAGCTCAACTAGCCTAGTAAAGAATATTATGACTAAGATAATGTAAAACAAATTATCCTTAGTCTTTAATAGGGAAAAATCTGATAGATTACAATAGACAACAAGTGTTAGATCAACAACTGCAACGAAAATAACAATCCTTTAGAAGAATCAAGTAGAGCATGATGTCTACTATCTTCTATGATTTAAAAGTTCATCATCAATATTTTATCCCTATAACATAAATCGATAATTATTTCCAATCAACGAATTATCTATGCACTGCAGGTCAAAGATAATCGCTTGTATCACTAGTGATCATGATCATGTCAAACACCTGTCCATCTATGCACTACGGGCCAAAGTGGACTTTCACTAAAAACCTTTATCTGTAACATTAAAGGTTATGATTATACCAATACACAATTCCTGGTCATAATCATACCAATCAACAGTCCATCTTTGCACTACGGGCCAAAGATGACTTTCACCACAATATAAACATGAGGAAGATGACAATGATATAAAGAATCAATCAAGTGAGATCAATGATAAATATTAAAGATTTATAATTCAATTTATCCAGAGTTCAAGAATGTCCAAATTATCAACATGATAATTAATTGTGGAGTAAAATTCAAGAATGATATTCATGTATCAAAAATAATTTGGACATAAAAGAAAATTAAATTCTGTTGTGAACAGTACTCATGAATAGTACCGTATGAATAGTATAATATGAATACTACCCATGAATAGTACCGTATGAATAATACCCATGAATAGCACCCCGACATGAAAAGATTAAAATTTAATAAGAGAGTTCAGACCAATATTTTAGTGAAATGATATTAGATGAAGCGCAAATCTTAAGGAATTTCTAATCATTTCAGGAATTATAGAAGCAATACTTACCATAGTAAGTTTAAATTTAGGAATATGAAATAAAATAATATCACTTACATAATATGGAGTATGAAAGAAAATGATATTTCTTACGAGTATTGAAATAAAACAATATCCTTTACGAATATTGAAAGAAAATAACATCCTTTACTTCAGTAGAAACTAGATTTGATTGGAATATCGGATATTATCCTGAAAAAATCTTGCACAAAAAGCTACACTCAAAGTATCCTTATACTCACAACAAATACGCTCAATATTATAGAGAAAGAATTTTTTGATTTTGTGATGGTGTGTTTAGGAAGGAGGGTTACCCCCCTTTTATAGTGCAACTTCAGAGGGAAGAACAAATTCTTCTGCCTCACTTTTTTTCCTTTATTCTCTGCCTAACTTTTCTTTTCTTCTTTCAATGCCTAACTTCCTTTTCTTTTTTCTTTCCTTGCCTAACCATCAATTCCTTAAGGGTGAGTGTAACGGCCCAAAATTCGGTTTATCTTCGCACCCGGATTCCGTACGTCACGGTTCCATCTTCTTCCAACACATACATCATTATATGGTTAAATATAACAACATCATTCTCAAATCCCAGGTTCTAATACCTTATAACTTCTTTTATTACAAATAATGATAGTTACATTATTCTTTACATCTTACAAGAATGGCTTTTATTCGCCACCAATGATACATAACAATTCATTAAACTGTTCTAAAGTTTAATTGCACTATTCTACATTACAATTATTGGCTTGATCTCCACACTTATTCATATACTGAATGACACTTCATCTGGATACCGATCAACTTGATCTTTACGGGATCCTTAAGTTCTTCTACTCATACGCTAAAAATATTTTTCATTTAAAGCAAGTGTGAGCATTCAATTGCTCAACAAGTCATAGTAGTTGAATAAACAACCTCAAAACTTTAAACATTCTTTTAAGATTTCAATAATCGAATAAAGGTTATGAAGTAGCTTGAATAATAGGAATAATCCTGATTCCGATCATTTTAAAACATTGGTCACATTCACTTTGAAATACTTTCATTCTTCTACCTTTTTCATACACATCCTGTCCGGCTAGAATCATTAGCACAGACTTAACAATAACGGTTCATGGATAAACAGAGCATTTTTATATTGAATAATTCAACCACATAACAGTTCATCTCATAGAAACACCGAAATGTTAAAATTGTAGCAAAATGCCTCATACATTTTACCACTTTATACAAATATCACACATTTGCACATAGATAAAACTTCTCATGTTCAACATCTGAGAAGTTTAAGAAACTAGCATTCATTTAAAATATGAATGAAGTTAGGAAACTTGCCTTACACACAACTACAGCTTACAGTTTACGCTGAACTACTCATTTCAATCCCTATAAATCAAATAAGAAAATAACACATACACCAATTATTCATATACTTGACTTACGCATTGGTTTAAGCTTAACTTTATTTCTTAGGGTTCGCGTTCTTGCAATCTAAGTTTACGCGACCAACTTTCTTTACCGTTTTACGGTGTTACGACATATGGAGATGTCTTACTCTTACGATCATCATATTTGATTATTTACATTCTTATCTTCTTCTTATAACCTTTCTAGGACTTAGCACACGTCGAATCTCTACTAATATTCCATATGGTAATCTGAGTGATTTCCCACAAACAACCAACAAACTAGTTTCCCGTCTCATCTACACTGTCTTTCACAGTGAGTTAGATCGGTTTCCAGTTTCATATATATCTTCGCTCTCTGAAGGAATTGTTTATCCCAACTCCCATATGTCAATCATTAATGATTACGATTGTACCACAACCTAAACTTAGCTTAAGTTATTCGAACCATTAAACTATAATGTTCATTAAGTTGATTTCCCCTTCCTTATGACTTTCTGGCAACTAAATGTCATACCCCAAGATTTATTTCTTATCGTCTAATTCATACAGTTTTGTAGTATTATAAGAGCGATCGTTCAATGTTAATACTTTTCATTCATGGCGTTAAGTATTTTACATTGCCTTATTCATATCTTATAACGTCCGGTGCATTCGACTCGGAACGTCATTCAAGTTATAATCTTTAACTCGGCTTCTTAACGTTATACGTCATTGTCTTTAATTCATTTTCTTCACCGTTCACAGGTTTAATCATTAGTCTTCATTACTTTACGGTCAAACCATACACAGGGTGTAGGTTCTACCCGTTTAATATTCGCGTACCCTCAACCCTTACGTCGGCTAAAGTGTTTAACGTTTACATTCTTTGTCTTTTAATCATGTTCAATCTTTCCGTTCAACCTTTACTAAAGGATTAAATCACTTAATTAAGTGTTACATTGTGTGAACTATATGTTCATTATCATTCCTTACACTTCCCCTAGGAGTTGAGCAATTAAATGCTCTCCTCTGGATTTTTCCATGTACCGGCGCTGCAGCGCTGGTTCCCATTGTTATTGTGGCGCTTCAGCGCCACGTAGCATTGCTGAGTGCCCGGGGCTGGCGCCGCCTCCCAAAGCATAACTGGCGCTGTAGCGCCAATTCTAAAACTCAGAAATATTTTCAAAGTCTTGAACAATTTTGAGACGCTTACTTTGAAATCTCATAACTTCTTCGTTATAACTCGGAACGAGGTCGTTCTAAAGCCATTCTCTTTCTTATCATGCATACTTTAACCTTCCATATTTATAAATTCAATTTGAATATGCTAACATGCCATTTGATTGGCATAAATTTCATTACTCGTTCGTTTTACGTTTATTAATGTTCTTCGTCCGTTTATTCGAAATTCGATCATTCAAACTCGGAATTCGTTCGTTATTGAGTCTACGACTCACATTTTCTATGTTTTCTTACATTCTTATGAAACCCTACACATTCGGGTTCATTTACAAACTTTCTACTTTTCGTTCGTCTTTTACGAAATTTTTGCCATAACTTCGTTATAGCTAAGTTCAATTCGTTCTTTATGAACGTTTCTATCGTTCCTAACCAAGAAATAAGCAACTAACTTATACGTGATTGTTTTAAACTTGTTCATCAATAACAAGCTCTAACTACGATGGTTTTAAATTTGTCCATCAACGACGTTCTTCGTGTTCTTCGCATTCTTCGTTTATTCTTCATTTTTAATCGATACTTTGATTATGATTTCACTTTTTCTTGGAATTTGGTGTTATAAAACAACATTCCTTACTTGTTTCATCGAATCATTCATACGATTCATCCGGATCGTTCTAATTCATTACGAAACTCATACTTCCTTAAAAAATTTATAAACAAAACTTCTAATTCTTATTTCTTCGTTTTCTCATGATTTCAACCATATGAAAATTATTCTTAACTTCTTTTACTTCTATTCTTATTAAGCTATGTTTTGAACATAGAAAAATTAAAGAAAATTTATATTAAACTAGGTTTTGGATTACCTTTCTTCTTTAATCTTCTTCCGTTAGACAAAGTTTGCACTCGGGGTAGCTTTTCCTCCTCATCCGAACTCTCTCAAGTGTTGGTGATTTTCAAAATCACCAACAAATGAGCTAAGGCTCTCTTTATATAGAAAACCAAGGCTAGGGAAAAAATAGTCATTTCGCCCCCAAAGTTACTATTCACACCTCTTTACTATTCACACATCCTTACTATTCACGAAGCTTCTCTTGAAGGCTTCGTGGTTCCGTCTTTCGGAATTCGTTCGACAGTTCGAAAAATGTGATTCTCGGAATCCAAATATTTTTGGATATTTTGTCTTTCTTTTACAGATTAACTTTTACGCATTCTTCGGAACTCCGAAAAACTTAAAAACACTTTTTGATCAAAAATATTTTCCTTCACGTTTTTCCCTAACGTATTTAAACAAATGAAAAGTACATAAGAATACTTTTCGTCATTTTTTATTTCGTTCAATTTCTACACGTTTTTCGAGAAAAACTTTTATCGGCTTACTTAACTTTTCACGACATATTATCATCAAATCTTTTGACAGAATGTCATTTCGACATACCGAACTCTCGAAAAGGCTTTGGTTATTCAAACACTAACCCTTAGGCTTCGTCGGGTGAATAGTGCCTATTTCATCCTTTTCTCCAGAAATATTTTATTTTCATTTTGAAAATTCTTACTCATTCAGTCTAGCTCGTAGCCATAATCCTCCGATATTATAATCATTCTAGGTTCTAGAACGATTAATAAACACATAGCACATAATATTCATTTTATTAATAACTAATTCTTTAAACTTCAATTCTGGACAATCCAATTTTCTGGGTTGTCACATTTTTCCCCACTTATAAAAATTCTTTCCTCGGAATTTCTTAAAACCACATACATACCCAAATGCTTTATCCTTACAACCTATTAGCAAAGGTTTTATTCTTACCCCTTCCCTTATTTGTTGAAAAATCTCAACATTTATTTCTTCTAACATAATTGTCAATCATTCGGGATATTACCTTCACCCCTTCTTCACTGTTCTTCTCAACTTCTATTCAAAAAGGTTCTTATCTTTCAAACATTTCCTAACCTTCATAACTTATCAAGAATCATGAAGTAGAATGAATAACGAGGAACATAAGAATTCCTTTAAAACATTTCATACTTTTGCTGAGGGGTCAAATCGACCATGAACTCCTACTAGATTTAACAACATTTCACCGTCCCTTCTATCACGGTCAGTTTACAATCACCAAGAAATTAAACTACCTCTTCTATACGCAGGAGATTAACCCATCGTATAACCCAATTTCAGGGTGTGTTCACCTTAGACTTATTCATCAGATTCTGCACCAAAACAATTTGGATTAGCACAAGTTCTCAAAGAAAGCTCGATTTTCGTATAACATGACATACCATTTGTCTAGCCAAATCAAATAGCTTAGACCATACCAATAAATTGGACATCAACTTGAAAAATTCGTCTAGTCAAATCAATTGACATCGACTACTCTGTAAATTCTTTTAATCATCAATTCAAAACGTTTTATGACGTCATAATACCATACTTTTCACAGTACGTTGAGGACTTCGTCAGTTTATGACTTCGTCATTATACATCATACCATAGCGGGTTATTGATCCTAAGATCACATCTAACACTAGGTTCAATTGCATTAATAACTCCATCTATTTACCATCATTGCATCAAATGCACAGATGATATAAAATTCATTTTGATATTTTAAATCAATTTTTTGTCTAGCCGAAACAATTAGCATAGACATACAAAGAATAGCTCTTTTAAAATCTGTTGGTTCCAAAAGTTGAACCAATTCTTTCCTTTTCAAAACGCACATATAAGCACGATTTCAATAAAGTTCAAAATCTAGCATAGCTAGATGACTTGGAATATCGTTTTTCTCCAACTTCCTTCATTGTCTTACTTGCGCCAATACTTAATCTTCTCTATCACCTCTAATGCTAAATATACTGAAAATCACTCGTGTTCAGTCTAAACATTCCTATACCTTAGTATAGTCCATCAACTTACCACACTTTATGTGTTTAGGAACTTTCCACAACTAAATGTGTTTAAGAACTTGTCTTCGCAATATCTAATCCAAGAAAAAATCAAGGACTATCCATATGCTTAGGGCTCAGAAACATAGCATATAACTATGAGTCACAAACTTTTCATAAGTATGAGTTTCAAGAACTCGTACCTATCTTATTATTCTCTACCTATCAAGTATATACATGAGAAAAGATTCACCTTCTCGCCATATACATATTAATAGCGCGACAAACTAATCCAATGACTATCACTGTAATAAGCTAAGTAGTTGTTACACCAAAGCACAAACCTCTGGCCATAACAAAGGTTCATACAACTCAGCTATCACATGAGTCCTCAATTGAAATTTTACAACTTCTAACTTTCTCTTTACTTAATACTAATTTTCTTTAATTCGTATACTATCCTTCACAACTCAATCTTAGTTCTTCTTCTCTTACTACTTCGTAGTACCATTAATTTATAGCACTAGCTATAAATCATACATCGTTGAACAAAATATATGTTAATACGATTCACTATGATCACTGGTGATCTTCTTCTTTAATTGTTTAACTCAACGATCTTTTTATCATTCTCTCTACGATTATAGTCTTATGTACTCATACCTAAGGTTTATAACATATCAGCTCTAATACCACTCTGTAACACCCCGAAATCCGGTCTATCTTCACACCCGAATTTCATACGTCACGGTTCCATCTTCTTCCAAACATACATAATTATATGGTTAAATATAACAACATAAATTCTCAAATCCCATGTTCTAATACCTTATAACCTCTTTCATTCTAAATAATGATAGTTACATTATTCTTTACATCTTACAAGAGTGTCTTTTATCTGCCATCAAGGATATATAACAATTCATTAAACTGTTCTAAAGTTTAATTACACTATTCTACATTAAAAGTCTTGGCTTGATCTTCACGCTCATTCATATACTGAATGGCACTTCATCTGGATACCGATTAGGTTGATCTTTACGGGATCCTTAAGTTCTTCTACTCGTACGCTGAAAATATTTTTCATTTAAAGCAAGTGTGAGCATTCAATTGCTCAGCAAGTCATAGTAGTTGAATAAACAACCTCAAAAATTTAAACATTCTTTTAAGATTTCAATAACCGAACAAAGGTTATGAAGTAGCTTGAATAATAGGAATAATCATGATTATTATCATTTTAAAACATTAGTCACATTCACTTTGAAATACTTTCATTCTTCTACCTTTTTCATACACATCCTGTCCGGCTAGAATCATTAACACAGACTTAACAATAACGGTTCGTGGATAAACACAACATTTTTATATTGAACAATTCAACCACAGAACAGTTCATCTCATAAAAACATTGAAGTGTTAAAATTATGGCACAAGGCCTCATACATTTTACCACCTTATACAAATATCACACATTTTCACATAGATAAAACTTCTCATGTTCAACATCTAAGAAGTTTAAGAAACTAACATTCATTTAAAATATGAATGAAGTTAGGAAACTTGCCTTACGCACAGCTACAGCTTACAGTTTACGCTGAACTACTCATTTCAATCCCTATATCACTACAAGAAATTACACAAAAAATGACGCTAAAATTTGTCACATAAAATTCATTTTTCGTCACTAAAACATTTCGTGACGATTGTTAATCGTCACAGAGACCGTCGCCGTATAAGCGTGTTATTAGGTATATTTGACAATATTTGATGTCGTCACTAAATGTTTTAACTTATGGTGACGATTTACATCATTGTCACTATAATTAATTACTTTGTGACGTTAATAGCGTCACTATTTGAATGAAACTTTCGTCACTCTATAGTGTTTCGTCATCAAAACTTGGTGCATTAAATGACAAAAATCGTTTTTCGTCATTAAATGATATTGTTTTAGTGACGAAAATATGTTACTCAATTTAAATCATCTAATTTTAATGACGATAATATTGTCATATTTATGATTATTCTTTCGTCATGTTATTGTGTTTAGCGTCACCAAAAATAAAAAAATAAATGACGACAAAACAATTCGTCACCTAATAATATATTTAACGTGACAATTATGTCGTCATTTCATATTTTAAATAATATTACAAAATAATTTGTCACCAAAGAGTCATTTTTTGGGATACATTTTTAAATGTCACTAATTGAATACTTACGATGACGATACATCTCGTCATAAAGAGTTATTAATAGTGACAATTAATTATTGTGACTAAATGAATATATAATAGTGACGATATAATTTGTATACTGCAGGAGGTAGCACCTGACTAAAACTTTAATTTTGAGAGAAACAGTCAACAATAAAGGAAAAGGGTAAATAGATAAAGTATTTTCTGCTTAAAGATGAAAAATATACATTACAATAATTGCCACAAAATTGTTGCTAAACTCAAACATGAAATACTATTTCAACAGCTTTTCTGAGGCTATATAGTTGCATACTTGGGTAATACATGGCATGTTTGTGCATCCAAAAGGCCAATTTGGCTCTTTGAGAGGCATGTGAAGCAGTCTCAAAGAGAGAGATAATGGAAGTTTTGTACCATCTTGCCTCCATATTTTCTTCTGGCTTTTCAGATAGGCCTACCGTTTGGAACAATATGATCCTTGAGCCACATGTAAATTGGAACCAGCACATGCAAGTTCCTGCCATTGCACCAAGAACGAAATGCAAGAGAAAGACAAATGGATTCACTGGCTTCTCCACGTCCTCTGCTTTCGGACCAAGCTGTGCCAAGACACAGATTTAAGAATTGTAATAAAAGAACTGACACTACTGAAAGAAAGCTTCAAACCAAAGGTTTGACAATTTCATGTTTAATTTTAATTTTGAAAGTAATTGTGAACACTTTATACAATACTTCATTCAACAGTCATCCATACTTGATGCAAGACGAGCAGAGTATCCACTAAGCTTTAGAAAGTGAAAGCCATGGGTATCATAAAATAGTTAGAAGGTTAGACACCAGTCTTATGCTTCTCTATTGTATTTATAATTTTTTTGGGTGAGCAAATCCTTCTTCATGTGTAGTTCGCAGTATTTTTCATTTTAGATATCCTGTATTCAGATTTGTTTATAATAGGGTGCTAAATTAAGGTTTCTTTCAAAGAGACAATTATTAAGAAGAAAGGGTAAATTTTGACAGTTTAAGACTTCACAGTCATCCTATAATCCTGTTCATCCCAATTGTGAATTTTTTTTTCGTCTTCGTCTTTGCCATTGCCAATTTACTTTAGAATAGTGTATGGTTAGGTACTTGTGTTTTGCTTCTTCTCATTCGATATTTCTTTGCCGTCAAAATCCCATACTATGGTTTGTTCTTCTTGTTTCTTTCATTTTGGTTAATTACATGGGGAATATACCTGTAAATTTGAATTGCACTTGCCTTGAGCTAAAGAATGCATTTTGATTTTTGACCATCAGTTTTTACTGTCGCATTTAATGCAATGAAGCGTATATATTGTCCACAAATCATGTGAAGTATGAAGCATGGGACAGGTCCAAAATGAAGTTAATCATTATTGTGTATGAACAGAACATGGTCTGTCGCCCCCGTAAGACCGAAAAGAAAGACTCACAGAAAAAAAAAAGTAATGGTGATCATGAAATTAAATCGGGGTCACATCTGCATGTTTGTACTCTTTTTTAATTATTATATGGAGTATATGGGTGAGAAGAAGTTAAATGATGGAATCAAAGAGAATAATGAATTATTGATGAAGACTGGTAACATGCATGACATATGAATTCCTGGATGGATAAGCTTCTGATGGAGGACAATAACTTATATTGAGAAGAGGACACTGGCAAGAGAAAATCCGCAAATCAAACTACAGCACAATTTTCTTCTATAACAGAAAAAGTTAGAATTGACAAAAACTGACACTGAAACTTCCAATTTAACATACCTCTGCTGCTTTCTCTGTCTCTTCTATCAGGGCAGTCCATGTATCGAAATCCAGAGAATTAGCTCTCACTATACTCCACAGTCGTTCTTCTTCAGCAGATACTGCTGACATTCAAGATGTTCCAAGAGAGTCAATAAACAAATCCATATTTATTTATTTTTACCAGGATCCATATCAGTAATCAAAATGATGCACACAAAAATAAAAAAGGAAAATGTAAAAACAAACAAATTATTAGAAGCAGACAGAATAAACTAGTAGAAACCAAAGTCAATCCCAAGATACCACAGTCTGTATAAGAATGAACCTATATAGAAAGGGGGAGAAATAGACTGTCTTGCACTACGAAAATCAACATGTTACACATAACTAGTTCATGTATGCATAGAAGCAAACAACTTATCTTATTCAAAATTTTGACATAAGCAGCAAGCTAAAACAACTAAAAACTAAAACAAATAAAAAATATATAAAAGGTGATCCATGATAGCAGAGTGATTACTTCTTGACATCCCATCCCACCCCAAAAAATAGGCGCTGGCATCATAGTTTAGTGCACTCATGAAAGATCGGGCTCAAGTGAATAGCAGCCATATCGTGCAGTAATGATGGAATGGTAACTCTACATCGAGTCCATTTCCCACAACAAATACAATGGCCTAATCGACTTACCCTTTTATGTAAAATCTTATGCCTACATGATTACTGCATTCACTTCACAAACTCTAAAACAGAAGCATATAATGCCTAATAGAAACCCGTGCAGGCATAACTTAACAACTCACTTCTTCAGTATTAAATTATATTAAAAAAAACTAACAACAATTGATATAGTACTGTTTGAAAGCGCCGCTCATGGCATGAAAAGAGTATAGGTAAGATAGTAACATTCTAAAATAAAGATATTCAGTAGATATAATATGGGTTACCAGAAACATCAACCCAGCTGATGCTCAGAAATGGATTCATGAACATCTGAAGTATTCCCATTCTCACTAATACCAGCTGATAACAACATTTTTCGCTTCGCTAGCCTCATTTCCATTTAGAGAAGAATCATATGCAGTAACTTGTGATGTATCCATAGATACATTAGCAGAGTTGGTAAGATTCTGACTAGTATCTTAGTTCATATTATTTGGAACCGCGTCTTTTGCAGAATTTTGATCTTTATTATCTGCAAATTCATCACATACGCTCTGACCATGCACCACATTATTACCTGCATCAATATATTCCAATTGCCTTACTGCCTGTATTTTTAGAAAATAGTGACAGCTCAAAAAGGAAGTTCAAATAGAACACTTATTTTGATGTACAAGAGCCCTGAGGACATTACCAGGTAATAAGCACTCGTCATTCTGACGTAACCTTTAAAGGTTGGCCTACTTGTAAAGTAACCTGTCCAGTATGCATTTTCTTGATCTGAATACCTAAACAAGGATATTTAATTCTATTTAAGTAAATTTGAGAGACACAAATACATGATTAATTCATGGCATCCACAACATTCCACTCACGGGAAGAAATCACCAGTTTTGAGAGTTTAGATATTTTATTGCATCTATCACATGTGAAGGATTCATGCCTAGACAGGGTATCAATAATTGATTATGATTATGATCATGTGTTTCTTATTTCTATGACATTATATTGTTCAATATTCTACAACCAAATATGTTCCTAAACTAATTATTTGCAAAATGAATAGCTCCATAATCCACCAGTCTTTTTTAATAAGTAAATCGCATTTCTTGTTACAGATTGTTCATATTTCATCACATGGCCGTTTATACTCGCTGATGTTAAGTGTGGAAGAGAGAAACTGATTCTGCAAGAGAAAAGAAGTTGAAAACGAACTAACCTGTCAGCATTGTAGGAGGAAGATCGTTTGAGAGCAGGAACTCCTTCCTTGATCATACTTGTCTCTACCAAGCTCCCACTGAAGTATTCCTTATCTTCCAATCTCAGACCCATAAGCCTTGGATTTTCTGACAAGCAGTCAAGCTCTCCAAACATTACTGATGTCGAGAATTATGGAGAGGGAAATTTCGAATGTGAAAATCCTGGCCGGTAGTTTGGGATGAGGCCAAAGTTGTGATCTTTCACTGAGATGGACCCACAGGAGATCAGTTGCATCAGCATATTGGAAGCCTTGAGCTTTGAATGGGATGGCATCCGAAATTCCTCTTCTTCAAGTGTCCTAAAACTGTTCATTTTACTAGCATCATCTCTAATCAGAGACTCCAAGGTATCAGTCTTACCCCCTGATGAAGATGCACTGGATGAACATGTAGGCGGGGAAATGGAATCTCTGAAAATCTCAGAAGTCTCTTTCACATGTGGAACCTTGTTTTGATGAGTGCCACTGTTTTCGGGTACTGGTGCTCCATCATCAGTTGAAACACCTCTTGTACAAGTTTCTTGAGGTTTATTTCTTCTGCTTTCATTCTCGCTAGTCTGGGTTGATGCATTAGCCAAGCCATCAGTCTTGTATATCTTGTACTCTGTCAAACTTAAAGAACCACTCGAACAAGAACTTTTCCCAACTTTGGACTCTGGAGACACCGCAGATGAACCGGAACGTTTAACGGGAGGAAACAGGTCATCATCTTGAGAATGTTTCGTTTCTTTTTCAATCATGCTCCCTGATGAAGGAGAATCCTCTTGGCTTCTGGAATATGCTGGTTCTGGTAATTGTTTCAAATTCTGTGATCTTATATTTTCAGCAGGACTGAAACGACCTGGTTTACGAAGTCCACTTAAATTTGTTAAGATGTATTTCATTGCTGATAAAACTAAAGAGAAATAACCAAACTAAATTTAGAACTTTGACCCTTGCGTAGCCTAAATTTTTTTATAACTCATTTAGAACAAAACTAAATTTAGCTGGTTTTGATTGCAAAAGAATACATTACACATGTACTTTGTATGCACGTGTGTAACACATGTTTAACAAGTAGCTTGCTTACCAGAATTAGATTCATCAAAGAGTTCAGAACCTTTAAGAACATATTCACTCCCATGAGCCGGAAGAATTAGGTCATCTTCAGAAAGATCATGCCACACAAACCCACTTCTGTAGCTTCTGTTATAGGTATTCAAACCAAAAACATCATCCAGGAAAGAAAAAAACTATTTTAAAGAATTACTGTAATAAAAATTTCAAACTTCACACAATCAGATCACTAGATTCACCTCTTGCAAGACCATGAGTACATTGAAGCTATGCCTCTCCCTCTCAAAGTATTAAGCCTATTAATCACATCTACACAACACCAAATCATTACAAAATTAACACAAACTAGGAAATAGTATTTTGACCAAATAAACAGAGTTCCGAGAGAATTAACCTATCAACAACATAAGACCATTCGGAAAAATGTTAAATTTTCTATAGAACATTGCATATATATCAACAAATATGGTTCTGAGAGTAAGTTATATTGTTGCCCAAACAATTACAACTTGTTAAACTTAAAAAACATAACAAATTAGCATTCGCTCTATCAATAACAAATTAAATAGAACTGTTGAGCATATAAAATTTTCCAAATAAACTTGCTTAAGATATGCACCTTGAGTATAAGATAGACAGATATTGACTGTACCTTTTAAGTAGAGACCATCAGAGGAAGAGAGTGTAACTTCAATGAAATGAGCATGTTCAAGCTGCCGATTTCTACACAGATAGTAAACTACAGCAACTTTTCGGTTGGGCGGCTGCTGCTGATAATACTTGGGAGATTTCTCTGTCCACACTTTGGCTGGGGCTGGCCATCGATTGATTTACTTTGTTGGGTCGACACTTTCTCCCTCCTCCTTCGCGTTCTCCTCCGTCCGCCGCTCCATCATTGCAGCAAAGGAACTGATTTTGAATCAATCAGTAAACGCCTCTTCAGTTTTAGGTTTCTAAAGTCGGATCCCTAAATTTTTTGTGGACTGATTGGGTTGGAGACAAAAATACATTAGGAAAAAGGATGGAAAAAGGTTTGATCCGGAATATTTTTTCTATCTAAATTATATTCAATTTTCTTAATTATATCTATTTTGTTCAAATTTTTTTAGAATAGACTCTTCTCTTAATCAAATTAATTAATTTAAGAACAATTTTTATAAAAAAAAATTATTTTTTTAAAAAAGCTTTAATTTTTTAAAAAAAAGATTTTATTTTTAAACAAATATTTTTTTAAAAATAAAAACTTCAACGACTGCTATTGGGAGTAAAAGCTCTCACATCTAATTTGAGAAAAACTACTGAACGCCATTTGAAATGGCGTTGAATTTTTAGATATTTTTTTGGCTAAAAATTAGAAAGGCAACCAACGCCACTTTAAAAAATATTTTTTTAAAAAATGAATTTTAAAAAAGAATTATCTTAATTTTTTTTAAAACATTTTTATTTTTTTAAAGAATTTTGAAAAAAATAAAAATGTGATCTAATATCAAACTAATCAGCATTGTAACTTTTTTAAAATTTTTTATAAAACAAATTTGTAAAAAAGAAGAGCAAGATGTAACATCACTTTACGTGACGTTGGAATCTTCTTTTTTTTTGATCTCTTATATTTGTTTACAAACATCAATATTTTTTTATGTTTATTCTCTGTCATTGGCGTTGGAAATGAAGGAGTATACAAGACTTCATAACTTTTAAAAATATGCAATTAGATGATAATTTAAATATGAATAATTTTATTATTTGACATTTTTTTAAATTCGCATAAAATCAATCATCACTTTTATTTCTCGGAATGAGGGAGTACTTGTAAGTATATCCTATTTCTATCTAGAAATAGGAAACATTGGGAAGCATATATATAATAATCAGGTTTGATAAGGTTGTGTTTATTTGGGTCGGAGGCCCGGAACTAACATACTTGACAATCGATTGTCGCGAGTACTATTTCAACAACCATAATCTATACTGTTGATCGAAACATTGAATGTCATGGATTGAAATGAATTTCTCCCTGCCGCTACAAGCTGCAGCGACATGAGAAATTACTCATTTGCTCATGTGCTACACTGTCTACCGCTAATAGTTATGGCGGTAGTTTAGTTAACTAATAAATTAGAATGACTTAGTGGTAGCTTAATGACCCAATAACCCATAGGTCTTAGGTTTAAAACCTAGTTGTGATATTTTTGTTTCTTCTGTTATATTTTTTGTGTATTAGATAAATTCTATTACTATATATATATATATATATATATATATATATATATATATATATATATATATATATACGGTCAGGATCAAAAGCATTCTCCTTAAATAGCATTCCGCCTTAAATAACATTCTTTTATCATCAAAACGACGTAGTTTTGGAGGGACGCGGTGGTATTTTTATAAATACAATACCACCGCGTATTTACAAAAATGCCACCGCGTCCCTCCAAAACTACGTCGTTTTGATAAAAGAATGATATTTAAGGCGGAATGCTATTTAAAGAGAATGCTCTTGATCCTTACCATATATATATATATATATATATATATATATATATATATATTATAGTTATAAATTTATCTCTAAATACTCATATAAATATTTATAAACAAATATTCATATAAATTTATCTTTAAAATTTATAAATTTATAAATATTTCATCTAAAATTTACTTTAATGTTGAGATTTGTTTAGTTAACTAATAAATTAGAATAGCTCAGTGGTAGCTTATGGCCCAATAACTCATAGGTCTTAGGTTTGAAACCTAGCTGTGATATTTTTGCTTCTTGTGTTATATTTTTTATGTATTAGAAAAATTCTATTATCATATATATATATATATATATATATATATATATATATAAAATTTATCTCTAAATATTTATATAAATATTCGTTGCCCGAAAAATTGTTGCTAAAAGCCAATTTTTTTGTAATGTTGTCACTTATCCACTCATCTAATTAGTGACGCACTATTATCTCGTCATTTAAAATTGGTATTTGTGACAATAAAAATTATCATAATTTATTAATTTTTCGTCTTTACAAAATTTGCCTCCAAATAAAATTGTGACGATATTACGTATTTTGTCACTAAAAATAAGAAATTATGACGAACCATTTTTGTCACTTATCCACACATATAATTAGTGACGCACTATTATCTCATCATATAAATTTGTATTTATGACAATACAAATTGTCATAAATTATTATTATATTTGTTTTTAAAAAATTTCCCTCCAAAAGTTTTCAGAAAAATTTTGCCTCCAAATAAAATTGTGACGATATTACGTACTTTGTCACTAAATATAAGAATTTATGACGACCCATTTTCGTCACTTATCCACTCATCTAATTAGTGACAAACTATTATCTCGTCATATAAAATTGGTATTTATGACAATACAAATTGTCATAAATTATTTTTTTTTCGTCTTTAAAAAATTTACCTCCAAAATTTTGCCTCCAAATAAAAATGTAACGAATTTGTATTTGACGTCACTAAATGTGAACATTAGTGACGAAAGCACATTGTCACTAAATTTTACAAATAATTAATGACAAACTATTATGTTGTCATCGAAAGAAATATTTTGTGACAATAAATACTGTCATCAATTATTAAAAAATGTCACTAAAAGATTTCCCTCTAAAATTTTGATACGAAATTCTACCTCCAAAATAACTTGTGATGAAATTTTGTTAATCGTCATCAAATGTGTAAATTAGTGACGATATAAATGATTAATAGTAACAAAAGTAAAAGTCGTCACAAAAACAAAAGTTTTAGTGACGATTATGAATTTCGTAATTATTAATTAACAAATTGTGACAAAATTTTGTGTGTGGCAAAAATTTTCGTCATAAAATGTGTGATTTCTTGTAGTGTATATCACAAAAGAAAATAACACATACACCAATTAGTCATATACTCGACTTACGCATTGGTTTAAGCTTAACTTTACTTCTTAGGGTTCGTGTTCTTGCAATCTAAGTTTACGCGACCAACTTTCTTTACAGTTTTATGGTGTTACGACATACGGAGATGTCTTACTCCTTCGATCATCATCTTTGATGATTTACATTCTTATCTTCTTTTTATAACCTTTCTAGGACTTAGCTCACATCGAATCTCTACTAATATTCCATATAGTACTCTGAGTGGTTTCCCACAAATAACCAACAAACTAGTTTCCCGTCTCATTTATACTGTCTTTCAGGGTGGGTTAGATCGGTTTCCAGTTTCGTATATACCTCCGCTCTCTGAAAGAGTTGGTTATCCCAACTCCCATATGTCAATCATTAAAGATTACGATTGTACCACAACCTAAACGTAGCTTAAGTTATCCGAACCATTAAACTATAATGTTCGTTAAGTTAATTTCTCATTCCTTATGGCTTTCTGGCAACTAAATACCATACCCCAGGATTTATTTCTTATCGTCTAATTCATACAGTTTTTTAGTATGTTAAGAGCGATTTTGACAACCCGAGAATTTTGAATATTTGTAAAATTTTTATTAAATGATTTAAGGTTCAACATTAGAACCTAGACAGAAAATAAGTGTATGCGTTTGATATTTTTAAGAAGGAATTTTGAGGATTTCAAAATTTTGTGAAAGATTTAGGTGAATTATTCAGGATTAAGTGTATACGTGAATATATTCGGTGTATATGTATACAGTATGTGGTTAAGGGTCAAGGGTTGACCAGATAAACGATATCTGTAACAAACCCTAAGTATATATTAAGAACATCAACGTTCAGTTAGAAAACCTTAGCGATTAACAAGAAACCCTAGAAACCGGTTCTGAAAATCCTAATTTCAGTTCCGGGAATCCGAAACCCTAATTCGGAAATTTAAAACCCTAATCTGGGAACTTAAAGGATAATTATAATGCTCAAGTGCTTTTAATTATAATATTAATTAGGGTAAAGCTTAATTAATTAGCAAACCCTAATTTCACATTTTTAAACCCTAATTTATGGATTTGAAATCCTAATTTGTAATTAGGGAAGACCTAAGTGTTAATTAAATAATCTTTATGTTAATTTGGAAATATTAATCCTAAAGTTATAAGTAATTAGAAAACCCGAATCTAATTACGAAATCTAATTTCTAAATTAGAATTTTTTTTCCTATTTAAAACCCTAAATTCGTGGGTTATAAACCCTAATGACCAATTTTGACCCTAATTGCTTAATTAGCAATTTTAATTAGGATATATTAATCCTAATTAGCAAACTTGAATTATGATTAATAAATTTTAATATAATAAGAAAATTCTAATTATAATTTAGAAATATTAATTTTCTATTTTTAAAACCTAATTTGGAAATTCTAAAATTATTTTTCCAAACCCTAAATCCTAAAGGATTCAAACTCTAAACCCAAACCCAAACCCTAAACCCTAAGAGTTTGGCCATTTACTAGAATGCCATTAAAATTAAAATCAAAATGACCATAATGCCCTTTGTTGCATTATTGGAAATAATTGGTGAATCTAGCAATAATTGAGTTGTTGAACCACTCCACCAACTCCATGTGACTCATATATCCAGCCATTCCAGCCGAAATCAACCAGATCATAGCAACAAATCAACAAATAAATAGATTAAGAGAGAGAAAATGGTTACTTACATTTGCATTTTTCACCAAGCCACTCTCTCCCTATATTTCGGGACAAAGAGTGAGAGAGAGAGAGAGAGAGAGAGAGAAAATCAAAGCTAAGTTAGCTTATTAACTTACCAAGATCAGATCACAAAGTCAGAATCAAAGCTCAAGCATTAGAAATGTATAAGAACCCTAATTTTTAAAATCTTTTGATTTGATGTTAAAAGTTGTAATTGATTGTTTAAAGTTGTGTTAGAAGGTGTCTATAAGTGATCTGGGTTGATAGATCAAGGATCCATATCATGTAGATGCACAAAATCAAGATTTCTGAAACTGACTTAGAACCCTAAAAAGGTCGCCTGACAAGCTAATGTCAGTGGCCATAGATCTCTTTCTGTTTTTGATGTTTCTTGTTTTATGTTATAAATATGTTCTTTGTCATGAGGACTATGATCTAAAACAAGAAACAAGGCCAGATCCTTATTATATTTAGAGATACAAGCGGTCAAACCGCGTTGACCGTTCACGAAAAACGTTTCTGGGTAACCCAGATTTTCTAGAAATGGACTGACAAGATATTTGAGGCTTCTGATTTTGCTGATCGTTGATGTTTAAGTCATGTTGTTATATATATGTAGACTGACATGTAGACTACCCATAAATGCCTTTAGTACTTCCAGATCATGCACTGGATCAAATTTGTAGCAGGTCAAACCGTCGTTGACCACCAACCTCTTGATGAAATCTGGGAAACCCATATATCTCAAGAACAGTCCCGGACCACCACTTTGACCGGTACAGATCTTGCTTGGGTGATGTCTTTAAGTTGATGTAAGGTTATAGAGTTGTACTCTGATATGTACTCTACATGAATGAACCATTATATCAAACAAACAATACATAGACTAAAAGATACAAGGATCTAAAGTAGCACCCTTGAACTGTTCTTCATTTCTTGAAAACCCAGAAATGAAGAACAACGTTGTCAGAGATTTTAGAGACTTAGATCTTCTACGTGTGAGGTTGTATGGCCATAAAGTTAGTTTTTAGTTGTTGTATTACATACTTACTACAATATCAATGCTTAAACAAATCCAGAAACATGTTAAACAAGAAATTATAATCGGTCAAACCAAGCCCCTCTAACACTGACATGCTTTTCTGGGCAGCTCATGAACATGCTCAAGAACACCTATAGCGACGGTTCTGTCGCTATAGGGCCCTTTAGCGACGGTTTCATTAATTTTGAATTTCTAATTTTCTGAAAATTAATTAATAAATAGAATAAAATGATTTTTAATTATTAAAAATATAAAATAAATTCCAAAAAATTATTTTAAATTCTGAAAAATAGTTTTTAATTATTTAGAGTATATTTCATAAATATTTAATATTTTTGAAATATAAATGGTATTTAATTTATTTAATTATAATATTAAATAAATTATTTAAAAATGATTTTAATACACGAAAAATCATGAAAAATAATATTATGGTATAAGAAAATATTTAAAGATATTTTCAGTGAATTTTAATATTTTGTGATAAATTTTATTAATTAATTAATATTAATGATAATTAGTTTATTTAATAACTATATTAAATAAATTGTGGAAAAATAGAATTATTGTTTTATAAATCATATAAAAATGATTTAAACGATATAAAAATATTTTAAGTTATAAAATATAACTTTTGATATTTTTTCATGAAAATATTAATATTTTAATATTAAAAACAATTATTGGATAATGGATTTAATTGTTTAAAAATCATATAAAGGTGATTTTAAAGTATTAAAAATACTTTGTGATATTATAAATACATTATAATATTATGTTATGTATTTCATTAATATTTGATAATAAATAAATATTAATCATAAAAGAATTAAGTGAAATTTAATTCATTTAAATGCGTTATAATAATGGAAAATTCATGATAAATAGTAATAATTATTTAAAAATTATTACGAGCTTACGAAAAATATTTCGACTGTTAATAAATTATCGTAGATAATGGTTAAGTGTTTAGACAGAGTTTATTTGAACTTAAACTCCAAATTTTGTCCGACTAGACCGTCGGGACGTTAGAACTTCGTCGAATTCAACTCAGACTTAAAAAGTGTGACTTGATACTAAGTTTTATGTCCTGAATAGACTGATAGGGTTATGTGCTATGTGTTTAGGTTATTCTATATATATATATATAATAGTATTATATTTTGATGATATTATTCTAATATTGGAGATCTATATTACTAATATTAGGTCTTTGGATAAGGCGATATAAATTGCGTAGCGGTAATCAACGGTTCAGGCAAGTTTATTTTTACTTAACTCTACTAAGAGTTATTTTATTCGGATAAGTTTATGGTTAATCATTACTGGTTGCCATGAATTGTACTCTGTAAATATTGCATGTATAAGTCAGGTATAAAAAGGCTGATCACCTTCATTACCAGTTGGTTCAGATATATTTGTTCATGTATAATACTTGTTCAGTCATAAATTTGTTCCTGCTAGTTCACAATTATATTGTTGAATTATAGCTAGCTTATTATTCAGACTCTTTCAATCATGATATATCGTTATATTATTGAACTTAAACTTGCTGGGCAATCTTATGCTCACCCTTGCTATATCATGATAAAACATTGCATATTAAGGCGAATGTGTTGGATACAAGGAAAGGCTAAAGACAGTTACATGTTATAGTTAATGTGTGCGATTAGTTTTGTAATAGTATAGTTTGATAATATTATTATCGTAAGTCAACTAAGTTATGAATTGTGTATAAGTTAAGGTTACTCGACCTTGGGGAAAAGTGTGTAAGTTTAATGTATAAACAATTTATGTTTATATCTTCCGCAAATATAGTAATAGTGTTAGAATGATCGAACCGGATCCGCGGTGATTCGGGACCTCGGATTCGGGGCCGTCACAGCGATCGTTCAATGTTAATACTTGGCGTTAAGTATTTTACATTACTTTATTCATATCTTATAACGTCTGGTGCATTCGACTCGGAACGTCATTCAAGTTATAATCTTTAACTCGGCTTCTTAACGTTATACGTCATTGTCTTTAATTCAGTTTCTTCACTGTTCACAGGTTTAATCATTAGTCTTCATTACTTTACGGTCAAACCATACACGGGGTGTAGGTTCTGCCCGTTTAATATTTGCGTATCCTCAACCCTTACGTCGGCTAAAGTGTTTAACGTTTTCATTCTTTATCTTTTAATCATGTCCAATTTTTTCTTTCAATCTTTACTAAAGGTTTAAATCACTTAATTAAGTGTTACATTATGTGAACTATATTATCATTATTTTTCCTTACACTTCCCCCAGGAGTTGAGCAATTAAAAGCTCTCCTCTGAATTTTTCCATGTACCGGCGCTGCGGCGCCGATTCCCTTTGTTCTTGAGGCGCTGCAGCGCCACTTAGCAGTGCTGAGTGCCCGGGGCTGGTGCTGCGGCGCCGCCTCCCAAGGCATAACTGGCGCTGCAGAGCCAGTTCTAAAACTCAAAAAACTTTTCTAAGTCTTGAACAATTTTGAGACGCTTACATTGAAATCTCATAACTTCTTCGTTATAACTCGGAACGAGGTCGTTCCAAAGTCATTATCTTCCTTATCTTGCGTACTTTAACTTTCCTCAGTTATAAATTCATTTTTAATCCGCTAACATGCCATTCGATTGGCATAAATTTCATTACTCGTTCGTTTTACGTTTATTAACGTTCTTCGTCCGTTCGTCCGTTCGTCAGCAATTCGATCATCCAAACTCGAAATTCGTTCGTTCTTGAGTCTATGACTCACATTTTCTATGTTTTCTAACATTCTTATGAAACCCTACACATTTGGGTTCATTTACAAACTTTTTACTTTTCGTTCATCTTTTACGAAATTTTTGCCATAACTACGTTATTGCTAAGTTTAATTTGTTCTTTATGAACGTTTCTATCGTTCCTAACCAAGCAATAAGAAACTAACTTATACGGGATGGTTTTAAACTTGTCCATCAATAATAAGTTCTAACTACAATGGTTTTAAATTTGTCCATCAACAACGTTCTTCGTGTTCTTCGCGTGTTCTTCGTGTTCTTTGTTCATTCTTAATTTTTAATCGATACTTTGATTATGATTTCACTTTTTCTTGAAATTTGGTGTTATAAAACACCATTCCTTACTTATTTTATCGAATCATTCATATGATTCATCCGGATCGTTCTAATTCATTACGAAACTCATACTTCCTTAAAAAATTTATAAACAAAACTTCTAATTCTTATTTCTTCGTTTTCTCATGATTTCAACCATATGAAAATCAGTCTTAACTTCTTTTACTTCTATTCTCATTAAGCTATGTTTTGAACATAGAAAACTTAAAGAAATTTTTTATTAAACTAGGTTTTGGATTACCTTTCTTCTTTAGTCTTCTTCCGTTGGACAAAGTTTGCACTCGAGCTAACTTTTCCTCTTCCTTTTCCTTCTCATCCGAACTCTCTCTCTCTCTCTCTCTCTCTCTCTAAAGTTTTGGTTATTTCAAAATCACCAACAAATAGTCATTTTGCCCCCAAAGTTACTATTCATACCTCCTTACTATTCACGAAGCTTCTCTTGGAAGCTTCGTGGTTCCATCTTTCAGAATTCGTCTGACAGTTCGAAAGTTGCGATTCTCAAAATTCAAATATTTTTGGATATTTCGTCTTTCTTTTACATATTAACTTTTACGTATTCGTTGGAACTCCGAAAAACTGAAAAACACTTTTGGATGAAATGCGTTTTCCTTCACATTTTCCCCTAACGTAGTTAAACAAATGAAAAGTACATAACAATACTTTTCGTCATTTTTTATTTCGTCCGATTTTTGCACGTTTTTCGAGAAAAACTTTTATCGGCTTACTTAACGTTTTACGACATATTATCGTCAAATCTTTCGATGGAATGTCATTTCGACATACCGAAATCTCGGAAGGCTTAGGTTATTCAAACTCTAACCCTTAGGTTTCGTTGGATGAATAGTGCCTATTTCGTCTTTTCTCCCGAAAATATTTTTGTTCCCGAATTTTTTTTATTTTTGTCTTGAAAATTATTACTCATTCAGTCTAGCTTGTAGCCAGAATCACTACTAGAAAACAGTAAATAGACAACGCAGAAAAAACGTTGTGGTTTCAGTCAGGAAAACGTCGTGGTTAAGAGTGTCATCTATTTGACACCCTTACACAACGTTTTAAAAACGTTGTAGTTAAGCACAATACACAACTTTAGGAAAAAAACGTTGTAGATTTGTTTTTCAAAAATTAGCAAATGCTTAAAAACGTTGTAGTAGGTATGATTCCATAACGTTTCTTTGATAAAAATGTTATTGTTTAGTATATCAGACAACGTTTTTTAAATGTTGTAGATTAAAAAAAAAGAAAAAAAAAATTTGGTTCACCTATATTACCAATGCACCTGCAATATGCTAATGCCATGATATATAGCTAAAATTACAAAGAATATTAATACCATATAATACGTTTACATCCTAATAATTCTTTCTAATGTCAATTACAAAAAATATTATATTAATACCATACAATAAGTTTACATGATCTCAATAATGCCAAACTATCCATACATCCCTACAATTTTTAGTTTCAGATTCTGACTTAAACAATTACATAAAGAAACAGTAAGTTAACTTGAAAGAAGAGGACAAAGCAAAAAGAACTTAAATCCAAAACCTCTAACTCGTCATGTGAACCACCTTCAGAGATCTGGCCATCTGTTACACACCCATCGTTCATAAGCAACTCTGAATCTGCCTCACAAGAAAGCAAGATTAACAAAAGCCTGTTCTATACAAAGGGTACAAAGTTAAAAAGTAATCTTTTCCTAATAGATAAGACATCTTTAGCATGCAATACTAAAATAAATTCACATTTCTTATCAACCCATAAACATACCAAGTTTGCGAAGAAGTCGCTGTCACCAGATATTAACTTTGAGGACATGCTTGTCTTGGCACAGTTTACAAGAGAATCTTTCCCAAATTCACATTTCTTATCAACCCATAAACACCGTTTTGCTAGTTTCCAACACAGAGATCTTCATAGTTCTATTTCTCAAATCTATTAAACAAAATAGGTAGTAGGCTATAGAAAGTTAGAGTATTCTACAGAGGAAATTTCAATAAGTTGCTTTGAGACAATGTTTTTGACAAATTCTAGAAGACTTGTTCAGTAGTAATAATTACCTTCACTGCCAATTTTTCCTCATATATTTACATGCTTCCCTCATCGCAAGCTGTTAAGATAAGCATCAACAAAAATAGTGTATATGATATTAAAAAGTGATTGAAAGAAACGGTGAGTGATCAATTCAGCTAATTTTATAATTTCTAGATTTTTCCTGCTTGAAGAGAAAGGGGGGGTCAACACTAACCCTGTATCCACTGATTATAGATGGTGGATGTATCTTGTTTCTCACCAGATCATTTTCTATCTGCAAATTATAAGAGGATTACATATTTTAACTCATCCTCCAAACATCAAGCAGATCTTCACAACACATCATTATTATAATTTCTCAAACACAACAATATTAATACTTTAGTTGAATGTTACCTTAAGCAATTCTGCAGCTATAATGTCAACTGAAGTTGTCCCATCTCCAACGTTCTAGAGACTGTGGTTATACTTACAATAATCAAAAAGAGTCATCACGGTTCTCACAAGACTATGACCAAATGAAGCAAAGAAATAAAGGTATGATAAAACAGCAGCAATAAAAAGAAAAACTATATGCCAATATGAATGAATAAATAAATCTAACCGAAGTGCTTTTCCAGCTCGTTGAATCATTGTAGAAACTACAAGATTATTAACTTTTGGGACTACTGTCATCAAGTCAATACTGGCATAGCACAATGGATCCAAGGCACACTTGCGAAAAAAGGAACAGGCTACAGCAGCATAACACAGGCTTTGAGTGTCAAGCATAGAGAAGTCCTGGAAATCAACATTACAATAAAGCCATTAGAATGTGATACTTCCAGCACTGCAAAAAGGAAAAGAAAATCTGTGCCCTGAAAACTGAGAGCTCACCACTTCATATTTTGTATGTCTTAAAAGTAATTCCACCTTCTAAAAGAATACCAAAAAAGTGACATACTACTTTGAATTTACCTTAATGATAAATATCTGGTATTGCTGTGCTCATTCATTCTCAATAACTCTTTAGCAATCCTAACTCATTCACAAAAAAACATCTACAACCTTGGCGGTAGCATCATCTGTAATTCCTTGAAAAACATCAATAGGTACCTGAACAAAATAAATGGTGAATAAATTAACAGCACATGCTGGCAAGCCAAGTGCAGTCACCAACACAATGTAAGTTGCAGCATTATAAATTAACATATATATAAACAACCCCAAAGATATATTACAATTCAGGGAAGCATTCTGTAATCAATAACTATACTTGTAATGAAATCCACGGAACATCAAAGCTTTACCTGTACAGGCAGCAATTTGTTGACAGTCAACAGAGTTGTCATTTGTTAAGTTCATCAAAACCTGGCATGTGGATATTTGCATGAGTTTCCAAAACATCAAAGCTTTTTCACATACTCACATAATCGGCAAGTTGAGACCAATGAAACGAACATCAATCAACCAAATACCACTCACAAAGATAAATACATAATAATTGATCTAGAAAATCATACTTGCCTGCTTATAATTTGAAATAGTGCTTTGAGAGATGTGAAAGGAAAGAAAAAATAGTCAAAACTTCAGACCTTCCCAGTTGTTATATTTACAACATGAACTAAATTGTCCTTTGAACCAGTAATAGCAAGAGTTGAATCAGAGCTTATCGCCAAACAAGTCAATCCTTCAGTGTGATATGGATGACCTTAAGATATATAACACCGTGTCAATAACTCCAAAAAAATCCACAACACCAAATACAAACATTTAAATGACAAAGTTCATTCAGAATAAAGAAAAGGCCTTAAATCTTGATCATTAGTTTTACCCATCAACTAATATAAATTCCTACAATATTATTTGCATTCATGTCTGGAACCAGGGCTTCTAGTATTAATAGCAGTAAATTAATGTTGTAATGAAAATTCTTCAAAAAAATTCTCTATTTTCAGTGCTTCAGATTTGAAGAACAGGTAACTAGATAATCAAGAATCCCAGTACTATAGATTGAAACTTCAAGTACATTAGCATGTAAGCAAATCACGAAAAGCAATTTGAATAGAGGAATCCAAGCACTCACCTCTAACAACATGGATGTTTTCCCCATTTTTTGGGTTCCATATCCTCAGAGTTGCATCATCAGAACCAGTACATATGGTTTTACCTTAAACATACAAGTCCAAGGAACTTAAAAAAGGGTATTGGTAAAGGAAAGAATAACCAATATCTTATTAATAAGAAAATAAAAGTACCATCAGGGGTGAATTTCCCACAGGTCACGCTACTGGCATGACCTGAAAACATATTAAGATAGGCATTCTTGTCAGCGTTCCACAACCAAACAGTCGAATCCTCTGAGCCAGCCAAGACCAAATGTCCTCTTGGATGCCACCTAACCCACTGAGCAGTCTCATAGTTCATACATCATCTTTGTTAATAAAGAACAGGACAATACAAAGGAATAAAGAGTTTTCACCTCAATTCCACCTCCACGACCTTCAAGTGTGCACTTTAGATTTTCGGCTGACACGTCCCACACTTAGATAAGTCCGTCGAGGCTTCCGAATGCGAGAAGTTGTCCCCCCAGCAACTATGAGGCCAGAAGCCACCAGTAGAGTTTTCCTGTAAGAAAATAGCAAAAATATGCGTAAAATTCAGACAGAGGGAGTACATTATATGCATAAAAAATAATTTGATCAGATAGCATAGTCTAAATGAACTGATCGATAGATATGATTTCACAATTATGAATGCACCGTTGGTCTAAGATTCATCCTCAATATAACAGTTTTCACTTTTCAATATGCTTAGGCTATGACAGTCGCACAGAAAACACCACATATTACAAAATGCAAAAGTGAGTGCATAAAAGCTCATAGAAAGATAATAAAACCTCAACAAAAAATGGTTAGGACAATTATTGAGCTTATAAAATCAAATTCATTAAAAAATTATTGAGCTTATACGAATTCCTCAGGTCCAATTTATCAAAATGAATGGTGTTAGCTACACATGGAAGCAGATGATAAAAACGCAAAAAGATGGTTAGGACAATATGTAGAATCCAATTTCTGTTGCAGTATCTGGTCATGCTGCTCAATTTTTACAGAAATAACCAAAATTACATATGACGCAGAGATGTCAAAATTCAAATTTAGCAAGCAGTTGTGGTAGTGAAGTTTACCTTCAACAGCAAAAAATAACCACTTTCATGGGACTGAACATACTACACAATTCTGTTGCCGAGTCGTTCACACATCAGGATTGTACACCTGGTATAACAAATACAGATGAAAATAAAACTTTGAGAAAATGGTATAACAAATACCGACTCAGCTGGAAGGTGGCAGAGGATCGGAGTACGAGTCGGCATTCGCGGCCATTCACTGGCGGCGGCTGAACTGGATCCCGATTCTCCAGATACAGAAGTTCTACTCCATCGCGATGTGTCGCTGGAGCTCGCACGCCACGTAGAAGTAGAACATGGCTAGGGTTTGAGAAGTGGAGCTCTCTCATCTCCACCTTCCACTTCAACCCTCTGTAACAAAAATTATTTTTAAACACATTTTATGACAGTCGATCGGTGGAGAATCAAAAGATCTGAAGCAACTAGATGATTTAGGTGGAGAGGTAAAAGATTTTGTGTGAAAAATGGGAGGGAGGGAATATCAGATCGGGGAAAAATTAGGGGAAAAGTAAGGAGGGAATGAAATTAAAGTATAGCAAAAGTTTTAATCTCCGTGTTTTTACTTGTCGCTTGATTTTAAGCTCCATGTTTTTTAGATAGACAACGTTTTAAAAAAAAACTGTTGTCTAGTTAAAATCAAAAAAATGCATTTTTAAATAGATAACGTTTTTGCATATATATCTACAACGTTTTGTTTAAAAACGTTGTGGAAAAAAATACTACAATATTTTTATAAAAAACGTTGTCTTTTAAGCGTTGTCTATTTAGTATTTTGTAGTAGTGAATCCTCTCGTATTATAATCATTCTAGGTTCTGCAATATCGTGTGCTACTGTGTAACAACGCGTATTACTGTACTTTTATCACCGAGTATTTCAACAGTTAACGGTAAAAATTTTGTCGTTATTTCTTTTGCTTTCTATATCTGACAGTTATTTCGTTATGTGGTCCACCAATGATTGCACCGTCGTGCAAATATTCTCTGACAAAAAAAATATTTCCCGACCAAACGAATATTTTATGACAAATTGCTTACTTTACAAAATTTGCACATATCACCAATAACTATTATATCAAATCAACACCTTACTATTCAAAATAATATTTAGAGAAAATTAAATCTTTATTCATAAAAAGTTGGGGTTTTACAAATTACACATGAACGCAGAAAATATAATGAACCAATTCATATGGTGTGAATTAACAAGAAAGAGATTCAATTTAAACTACACATGAGATACCATTAAAAATTTTATATTAAAACTTTGATCATAACATATAAAATTATACTATACAAAATTTTCAACAATAATAAAAGACAAGAATAAATAAAGGTTTAGAGAATAAAAATGTCTCTCGTTAATCTTTTATCTCCAAGCTTCATCAATCCATGACCTGTTAGGTTTGTAATATAAACGAGCATACAATCAAATTGCATAAATAGAGAGGAAGCGCAATAAAATCGAATTTTAAAATTTTATTACAAACCATCACCATGATCATCCTTGTGCACAATTATCAATTAAATGAAAGAGACAGAGATAAAAAATCATACCCTTGTAAAATCGTGCTTCCTCAGGTACGAGTTCAACTTTAAATCCTTCGTGTTCTCCTTTAATTTCACCAAGTAGATTCTTTCGTTTGATCAATGTTAGCCACTCAAGTGTTTAGCCTCTAGATGTAATCCACAAAGGAATAATATGTATTCAAGAAGATGGGTATTGGCAAAACCCTAGTATTCTATCTCTATAGAATTTGTAAGTACTCTCCCAACAATTGAAAAAACATGTTGTGTAACCTTTTAACCTATAATAAGATTTCTCTTATTTATAGATATGAGCAACCCTCTTAAACAATTTAGGAATAGAGTTTTATTTAATTAATTAAACTATTTTAATTAATTAAACTCCTAATCTAATTAGAAATTTATGAGAGTATTTTTATTAATTAATTCCCGAACCCTTTTTAGAATAATAATAATAATAATGATAATAATAATAAGACTCCTCCTATTAATTTATATTTAATATTTCTAAAATATTAAATAATAAATATTAAGTTATTTAATTTATTTTATCACCATAGAATAAATTAAACATATTTAACTTATTATTACGATTAAGTTATTTACTTCTTTGAATACATATTTTCCTTTTGCGGTGTGACCCTTTAGGTTCTCCATAATAAACCGGTTATAAATAAATTAAACCATTTAATTTATTTAAATAAATAATATTTATTCTACAATAACGGTAAGCCCCCTTAGCGATCAACGAATTTCTAGATAATATAGATATTAACATTAATCATAAAAGAACTTTTCAGTGAATAATGACCGTACAATTCAATTCTTGTACCATACAATGTCCCAATTAAATATAAGATATGAAATTACTATGAAGCTTTATTTTATTTAATTATATGTATTTCAATTGTCAAATGCACAACTCTAAACAATGCAAATTAAAAACTCTTTTCTAATTTCATTCCACCTTAGTCAATGATTACTGAGTCGTCATTTATCGAATCAAATAGGACATTCTCTTCTTTTATCAGAAGAAGTAGATTCTTTATTGATCATTCACTATCTGTGACGCCCCGAAATCCGGTCTACTTTCAGACCCGGACTCCGTGTATCACTATTCCAATTCCTTCCAAATACACGTCATTATATAGTTAAATATAATAACATATATTCTAAAATCCCAGGTTCTCGAAACCTTAAAACCTCTTTCATTACAAATAATGATAATTACATTATTCTTTACATCTTACACGAGTGACTTTTATCCGCCACAAAGGATTCATAACTATTCATTAAACTAGTCTATAGTTTAATTCTATCATTCTATATTACAAGTCTTCACTTGCTCTGCACGCACATTCACATACTGAATGACACTTTGTCTGGATACCGATCAACTTGATCTTTACGGGATCCTTAAGTTCTTTCTAACATCGTTCGCTGAAAATATTTTTCATTTAAAGCAAGTGTGAGTATTCAATTGCCCAACAAGTCATAACTGTTGAACAAACAACTTCAAGAGTTTAAACATTTTTCAGAACTTCAATAACCGAACAAAGGTTATGAAGCAGCTTGAATAATAGGAATACTGTCGATTCCTATCATCTTAAAACATTCATGACATACTCTTCGCACTACTTTCATTCTTCTACCTTTTTCCATACATATCATGTCTGGCTAGAATCATTAGCACATACTTAACAATAACGGTTCATGTATAAACCGAGCATACTTGTATTGAACAGCTCAATCACAAAACAGTTCATATCATAGAAACACCGAAGTGTTCAGATTGTGGCTCAATGCCTCATATGTTCTACCACCTTGTACAAACATCGCACATTCGCACATAGACATAACTTCTCAAGTACAACATCTGAGAAGTTTAAGAAACTAGCATTCATATAGCATGAATGAAGTTAGAAAACTTGCCTTACGCACAGCTACAACTTACGCTGAACTGCTCATTCCAAATCCCTATATAACACATAAAGAATTACACGTACACCAATTAGTCATATACTTGACTTACACATTGATTTACTTAACTTTACTTCTTAGGGTTTGCGTTCTTGTAATCTAAGTTTACGCGACTAACTTTCATTATCGGTTTACGGCTTCACGACATACGAAGATGTCTTACTCAATGTAAGACCCCGAATTTTATGAAATAAAAGTATTCAATTTTTCTTATAATTACTATTCAGTAAATGGTTAAATTGATAAAAGTTTAAAGTTATGAGTGAAATATGAATTTTTTTTCAAAATAAGCAAGTGGTTATAAAATAATCATTTTTGTCGGGGAATATTCGTTTGGTCGTGGAATATTCTTTCTGTCGGGGAATATTCGTACGACGGCGCAGCCATTTGTGGGCCCCATAACAGAATAACTGTCGGATGAAGATAACGACAAAAAAATTGAGTTTTTATAATTAACGGCGTAGTTGTTACCGTTAACACTGTTGGAATACCCGGTGGTTAAAATACAGTAATACGCGTTATTGCACAGTAGCACACGGTATTGCATAGTATTTTTGAAATTATTGATTCTTACGTAAGAAGGCACTACTCAATAATTGTTACAGTAATTACTGTTCAATATTTTATTTTATTGATTCAATAATTGCTACGTTGAAATTTTATATTATTGTTGTTCAATAATTGTTGCTGCACAGTATTTCCCATTATCAGATCAATAATTCATATTATTTGAATATTATTATTAGATAGCATTATTGGCAATGTCTAGAAAGTTCTGTCTAAGGAGAGGTTTGGTCACCTAATTGCGCGCCAGTAAGGAAAAAATTCTTATTGGAAAGTCCCCTCTTTCCTGGGAACGGCCTGGTTGTCATAAATGTGATTCTGTAATATTATTTGTGAATAATTAATTATTGATTCATATGATAAGGAAATATTTATTTTATGTGGATATAAATGAGGGATATATTTTTGTGGTTAAAAATGAAGGAGTTAATGTTGAGATTTTTATCCGTATTTTTTATCGGAATGGAGGTATTAAAAATCAGGGTTTTTGAGATATTTTGCGGGGGTTATAATTTTTTAATCCGACCGTTGGATCGTGGTAATTTTTGGATATGTTATACATATATAAGTTGAGTATATGCCCACAAATTTTGAACCGTTAAAAATGAACGTATGATTTATTATGAATTTTACGAGATGACTGGTTCAGAAATTGTTGAATTTTCGGAGTTTATCATTTTGGTGGAAAATTCTAGAATTGGTGGGCCCCACTTGTGGTTGGTGAAGAAATGTGCTGAATTATATTTCAAATGTGGTGGGTGGGAATAGTAGCAGGTAAAGCCATCAGGTTGCAGGTCAAACCTACCAAAATTTTCCTATAAATAGAGGGCTAAGTTAGAATTGAAAATCACACCAGAAACATAAGCTTTCTCTCTTTCTCTCTCTATATTATGAGGCATATTTTGTAAGACCCCGAATTTTATGAAATAAAAGTATTCAATTTTTCTTATAATTACTATTCAGTAAATGGTTAAATTGATAAAAGTTTAAAGTTATAGGTGAAATATGAATTTTTTTTCAAAATAAGCAAGTGGTTATAAAATAATCATTGTTGTCGGGGAATATTCGTTTGGTCGTGGAATATTCTTTCTGTCGGAGAATATTCGTACGACGGCGCAGCTATTTGTGGGCCCCATAACGAATAACTGTCGGGTGAAGAAAACGATAAATTTGAGTTTTTATAAATAACGGCGTAGTTGTTACCGTTAACACTGTTGGAATACCCGGTGGTTAAAATACAGTAATACACGTTATTGCACAGTAGCACACGGTATTGCATAGTATTTTTAAAATTATTGATTCTTACGTAAGAAGGCACTACTCAATAATTGTTACAGTAATTACTGTTCAATATTTTATTTTATTGATTCAATAATTGTTGCATTGATATTTTATATTATTGTTGTTTCAATAATTGTTGCTGCACAGTATTTTCCATTATCAGATCAATAATTCATATTATTTGAATAATATTATTAGATAACATTATTGGCAATGTCTAGAAAGTTCTGTCTAAGGAGAGGTTTGGTCATCTAATTGCGCGCCAGTAAGGAGAAATCCTTATTGGAAAGCCCCCTCTTTCCTGGGAACGGCCTGGTTGTCATAAATGTGATTCTGTAATATTATTTGTGAATAATTAATTATTGATTCATGTGATAAGAAAATATTTATTTTATGGGGATATAAATGAGGGATATATTTTTGTGGTTAAAAAAATGAAGGAGTTAATGTTGAGATTTTTATCCGTATTTTTGTCGGAATGGAGGTATTAAAAATCAGAGTTTTTGAGATATTTTGCGGGGGTTATAATTTTTAATCCGACCGTTGGATCGTGGTAATTTTTGGATATGTTATACATATATAAGTTGAGTATATGTCCACAAATTTTGAACCGTTAAAAATGAACGTATGATTTATTATGAATTTTACAAGATGACTGGTTCAGAAATTGTTGAATTTTCGGAGTTTATCATTTTGGTGGAAAATTCTAGAATTGGTGGGCCCCACTTGTGGTTGGTGAAGAAATGTGCTGAATTATATTTCAAATGTGGTGGGTGGGAATAGTAGCAGGTAAAGCCATCAGGTTGCAGGTCAAACCTACCAAAATTTTCCTATAAATAGAGGGCTAAGTTAGAATTGAAAATCACACCAGAAACATAAGTTTTCTCTCTTCCTCTCTCTAGATTATTGAGTGTATTTTGTGAGTATTTAGATACTTTGTGAGTTTCTATTCATCAGTGCAAGTTTCCTTCGGCTTTGCATACCGATCAGAAGTACTGCTCTTTTGAGGTAAGGGATAGTAAGGGATAGTAATGGATTTTAAAGGTTGTTATGATTTTCAGTTTCGTAATTTTTCTGATCTTCAAAAATTCTGGAAAAATTCAAAATGATATTTTGATGAGTTTTCTTGATTGTGTCCAAAAATGGTGATTTTTGGATGTATAGATTGAGAGTTATGAATTTTATGAGAAAAGACTATTTTAAAAGTAACCGCTTATAATTCCTTGTGGTTAACTCCAAAATTGATGAAATTTTTGTTGGGAGTACATGTGTATGATAGAAGTATACTCTGTAAATTTCAGAATTTTTGGACAAAAGTATAATTTTTGATAAATGTCTAAATATTCGGTGGTTTTGGCCATATGAAAAATAGTAAATGAGTTTTAAAAATTCTGAGAAAAATATATGTTCAATATTCGACTATATTATGCTAAATCTCAGAAAAGAAATATTTTTAGAACTGATTTGATATTTTTCATGAAAATGGACTAGTTATGAGTAAATGAATTAAATATGTTATGTGAAGTAAGAAAATTGGAAAATAGGATTTTATGGCTTGAGAATCCTATATATGAGGTATATGCAGATTTTTAATGAGGGTTTTGGTTATTGATGATGAAATCTTAAGAGTTGGCATTTTATGATGATTAAATGCATTAATTAGTAAAGTATAAACAATTTAAATAAATTGTTTATAAGCTTAAGAATATTATTCTTTCAATATCATTATACCGAAATATTGGTATGTATATTATTGTGGAATTTCTACCTTTTTCATGTCAGGGTTACTATTCACGAGTTACTATTCATGAGTTACTATTCACGAGTTACTATTCACGAGTTACTATTCACGACAAAATTAGTTTCTTTTTCTAACCAAATTATAGTTGATTTATGAATATTGCTCTTGAAATTAAATCCATGTTTTGACCATATTATTTTTATAATCATATATAACATTTTTATAACCTTGATGTTGAAATTCTCTTTCGCTTGAGTGTAAAGATGGGTAAATTATTGGTATGATCATGACTATGGGTTCTCTTTGGCCAGTAGTGCAAAGTTGAATTGTTGACTGGTATGATCATGACCATTGAATTTATAATTGAATATCTTTAGCTTAAGTGCAAAGGTGAAATGATCAACATGGTTATAATTATTGTTTATATAAATTCTGAAATGATTATATATTTCTTTGAGATATTAATATATTTGGCCTGTAGTGCAAATATGAACTGTTGATGAATATATTTGACCTGTAGTGCAAATATGAACTGTTGATGAATATCTTTGGCCGTAGTGCAAAGATGAATTATTGATGAATATCTTTGGCCTGTAGTGCAAAAATGAACTGTTGTTGAATATCTTTGGCCTGTAGTGCAAAGATGGTCTGTTGATGAATATCTTTGGCCTGTAGTGCAAAGATGAACTGTTGTTGAATATCTTTGGTCGTAGTGCAAAGATGGATTTATTAGTATGATTATGAACAGGAACTGTGATTTAGTATAACCATGATCTTTGATGTTTCAGGTAAAGACAGGTGATGAAAATATTCTTCGTCCTGGATGCGAAGAAAAATTTAGAATCACAATTATGATTATGAGTTATTCATATGATTGTGGAAAGGAACTGTTGATTGATGTTACAGGGATAAAACATTGTTGGTGGATTTTTAACATGGAGAAGATAATAGACTTTATAGTCTATTTGACTCTTCTAATGGATTGCTCGTTCCGCTGCAACTATGGTTGAAATTTTTATCATTTACCATATGTTCTAAATCTCTGATTTATTATTGATGAAGGCTATTGATAATTTAATTATCTTTAGTCATGATATTCTTTACTGAGCTAGTTGTGCTCACCCTTTTGCTTCACAATTCCTTTCAGGTAATAAGAGTGTAGCTGGGTCGAGCGGGGGTAACAAGGGAATAGAACGGGGGTCATCATTTAGTAGTTATATTTGGTGAAGAAAATAGGGTGAGGCGAACCCAACGTTGGAAGGGTGTTTTGTCACTATCATACAAGATGTCTAATGACATACAACCTCGTGTCATCATAGGACAGGATTGTGCACATCCGCTTGCCGAGTATATCTACAAGCACTACCTATATAATCTTGGTGTTTGTTTGAAGTATAATTCTCAGTTAAATACAGTGGAGATAATGATAAGTCAAGAGAAGACTCACCATTGGGAAGAATATGATAGTAATCTTCTCGTTTTTCTTTGGGGTCTATTGGGTCAACCAAGGATAATTCTGTGGCCATATGATATCTATCATAACCTAGACGCGTGGCCTCCCATGTACGAAGGTTTCCTTGAGCACTTCCCAAAGATTCTAATTTCTAAAACAGTTTTTGACTATACCTTTATGTAAGGTGTTACTGTGAGGTGATGTCCACGGTTGGAACATGAGTCACATTTGGTATATATTTGTATCCAAACTCACAGCATATGTGTTGTTGTATTTTGCACGACAATTGTTGTAATAAAGTTGTAGTTGTTTTCTGTACCATGTATTTGACGACTCAGAATGGGTTGGGTGGAATGAACCTATTTTGGGGTCGTTACATATTTTGTGAGTTTTTAGATACTTGGTGAGTTGCTATTCATCAGTGCAAGTTTCCTTCAGCATCATATCCGATATCCAGTCAGAAGTACTGCTCTTTTGAGGTAAGGGATAGTAAGGGATAGTAAGGGATAGTAAGGGATTTTAAGGGTTGTTATGTTTTTCAGTTTCGTAATTTTTCTGAACTTCAAAAATTCTGGAAAAATTTGAAATGATATTTTGATGAGTTTTATTGATTGTGTCCAAAAATGGTAATTTTTGGATGTATAGATTGAGAGTTATGAATTTTATGAGAAAAGACTATTTTAAAAGTAACTACTTATAATTTCTTGTGGTTAACTCCAAAATTGATGAAATTTTTATTGGGAGTACATGTATATGATGGAAGTATACTCTGTTAATTTCAGAATTTTTGGACAAAAGTACAATTTTTGATAAATGTCTAAATATTCGGCTGTTTTGACCATATGAAAAATAGTAAATGACTTTTAAAAATTCTGAGAAAAATATATGTTCAATATAGGACTATATTCTGCGAAATCTCAGAAAAGAAATATTTTTGGGACTGATTTGATATTTTTCATGAAAATGGTTTAGTCATGAGTAAATGAATTAAATATGTTATGTGGAGTAAGAAAATTAGAAAATATGATTTTATGGCTTGAGAATCATATATGAGTTATATGCAGAATTTTGATGAGGGTTTTGGTTATTGGTGATGAAATCTTATGAGTTTGGCATTTTAGAATGATTAAATACATTATTTAGTAAAGTGTAAACAATTAAAATAAATTGTTTATAAGTTTAAGAAATGTTATTCTTTCAATATCATTATACCAAAATATTGGTATGGATTTTATTGTGGAATTTCTACCTTTTTGTGTCGGGGTTACTATTCACGAGTTACTATTCATGAGTTACTATTCACGAGTTACTATTCACGACAAAATTGGTTTCTTTTTCTAACCAAATTATAGTTGATTTATGAATATTACTCTTGAGATTAAATCTATGTATTGATTATATTGATTTTATTATCATATATAACATTTTTATAACCCTAATGATGATATTTCTCTTTGACTTGAGTGTAAAGATGGGTAGATTTTTGGTATGATCATGACTATGAGTTCTCTTTGGCCAGTAGTGCAAAGTTGAATTGTTGACTGGTATGATCATGACCATTGAATTTATAATTGAATATCTTTAGCTTAAGTACAAAGGTGAAATGATCAACATGGTTATAATTATTGTTTATATAAATTCTTAAATGATTATATATTTCCTTGAGATATTAATATCTTTGGCCTGTAGTGCAAAGATGAAATATTGATGAATATCTTTGGCCTGTAGTGCAAAGATGAATTGTTGATGAATATCTTTGGCCCGTAGTGCAAAGATGGCATGTTGTTGAATATCTTTGGCCAGTAGTGCAAAGATGAACAGATGTTGAGATAAACATGACCAACTGGTGATACAAATGAATATCTTTGGCCGTAGTGCAAAGATGAACTGTTGTTGAATATCTTTGGCCTGTAGTGCAAAGATGGTCTGTTGATGAATATCTTTGGCCTGTAGTGCAAAGATGAACTGTTGTTGAATATCTTTGGTCGTAGTGCAAAGATGGATTTATTAGTATGATTATGAACAGGAACTGTGATTTGGTATAACCATGATCTTTGATGTTTCAGGTAAAGACATGTGATGAAAATATTCTTCGTCCTGGGTGCGAAGAAAAATTTATAGTCACAATTATGATTATGAGTTATTCATATGATTGTGGAAAGGAACTGTTGAGTGATGTTACATGGATAAAATATTGTTGGTGGATTTTTAACATGGAGAAGATAATAGACTTTATAGTCTATTTGACTCTTCTAATGGATTGCTCGTTCCGCTGCAACTATGGTTGAAATTTTTATCATTTACCATATGTTCTAAATCTCTGATTTATTGTTGATGAAGGCTATTGATAATTGAATTATCTTTAGTCATGATATTCTTTACTGAGCTAGTTGTGCTCACCCTTTTGCTTCACAATTCCTTTCAGGTAATAAGAGTGTAGCTGGGTCGAGCAGGGGTAACAAGGGAATAGAACGGTGGTCATCATTTAGTAGTTATATTTGGTGAAGAAAATAGGGTGAGGCGAACCCAACGTTGGAAGGGTGTTTTGTCACTATCATACAAGATGTCTAATGACATACAACCTCGTGTCATCATAGGACAGGGTTGTGCTCATCCACTTGCTGAGTATATCTATGGGCACTACCTATATAATCTTGGTGTTTGTTTGAAGTATAATTCTCAATTAGAGACAGTGGAGATAATGATAAGTCAAGAGAAGACTCACCATTGGGAAGAATATGATAGTAATCTTCTCGTTTTTCTTTGGGGTCTATTGGGTCAACCAAGGATAATTCTGTGGCCATATGATATCTATCATAACCTAGATGCGTGGCCTCCCATGTACGAAGGTTTCCTTGAGCACTTCCCAAAGATTCTAGTTTCTAAAACAGTTTTTGACTGTACCTTTATGTAAGGTACCTTTGTGAGGTGCTGATACATGATGGTGTCCAATGTCACATTTAGTATATATTTGTATCCAAACTCACAGCATATGTGTTGTTGTATTTTGCACGACAATTATTGTAATAAAGTTGTAGTTATTTTCTGTACCATGTATTTGACGACTCAGAATGGGTTGGGTGGAATGAACCTATTTTGAGGTCGTTACATTTGGTATCAGAGCTATAAGTAAAGAGCCCCGAGCCTCTCGCTGGTGACTTCCTGTTGATGGGGGATGCACCGAAGCCAGACTCTCCGTAGGGGACGCCGTTCTGCTGTGGCAAACTGATAGGTATCAATGTAAGGTGCTGACATAGGTTGGTGTCCAGAGTTACATTTGGTATCAGAGCTTAGGGATATGATCTCTGACGGAGATCGGGGAATATAACTAGGAGGGGAGAGATGAGTAAATCCTTCGCTAGTGTGTCCTACCTAAGCTTATTTGTTGGTCAGTCATAATATCGGGATATTATGTGATATGTTAATTTGTTAAATTAACCCTTGTTTTGAAGCTGTATTCTAGAATGATATTTGAAATACAGGAGATGAGCAATGGAGAAATTATGATGACAGGAAAGATGAAATCTGAAATGAAAGCAATGTATTCTCAACTCTTTGAAATACCAGGTACGTAAATTTCGGGGACGAAATTTCATAAGGAGGGGAGATTGTAAGACCCCGAATTTTATGAAATAAAAGTATTCAATTTTTCTTATAATTACTATTCAGTAAATGGTTAAATTGATAAAAGTTTAAAGTTATGAGTGAAATATGAATTTTTTTTCAAAATAAGCAAGTGGTTATAAAATAATCATTTTTGTCGGGGAATATTCGTTTGGTCGTGGAATATTCTTTCTGTCGGGGAATATTCGTACGACGGCGCAGCCATTTGTGGGCCCCATAACAGAATAACTGTCGGATGAAGATAACGACAAAAAAATTGAGTTTTTATAATTAACGGCGTAGTTGTTACCGTTAACACTGTTGGAATACCCGGTGGTTAAAATACAGTAATACGCGTTATTGCACAGTAGCACACGGTATTGCATAGTATTTTTGAAATTATTGATTCTTACGTAAGAAGGCACTACTCTCAATAATTGTTACAGTAATTACTGTTTAATATTTTATTTTATTGATTCAATAATTGCTACGTTGAAATTTTATATTATTGTTGTTCAATAATTGTTGCTGCACAGTATTTCCCATTATCAGATCAATAATTCATATTATTTGAATAGTATTATTAGATAGCATTATTGGCAATGTCTAGAAAGTTCTGTCTAAGGAGAGGTTTGGTCACCTAATTGCGCGCCAGTAAGGAAAAAATTCTTATTGGAAAGCCCCCTCTTTCCTGGGAACGGCCTGGTTGTCATAAATGTGATTCTGTAATATTATTTGTGAATAATTAATTATTGATTCATATGATAAGGAAATATTTATTTTATGTGGATATAAATGAGGGATATATTTTTGTGGTTAAAAATGAAGGAGTTAATGTTGAGATTTTTATCCGTATTTTTTATCGGAATGGAGGTATTAAAAATCAGGGTTTTTGAGATATTTTGCGGGGGTTATAATTTTTAATCCGACCGTTGGATCGTGGTAATTTTTGGATATGTTATACATATATAAGTTGAGTATATGCCCACAAATTTTGAACCGTTAAAAATGAACGTATGATTTATTATGAATTTTATGAGATGACTGGTTCAGAAATTGTTGAATTTTCGGAGTTTATCATTTTGGTAGAAAATTCTAGAATTGGTGGGCCCCACTTGTGGTTGGTGAAGAAATGTGCTGAATTATATTTCAAATGTGGTGGGTGGGAATAGTAGCAGGTAAAGCCATCAGGTTGCAGGTCAAACCTACCAAAATTTTCCTATAAATAGAGGGCTAAGTTAGAATTGAAAATCACACCAGAAACATAAGCTTTCTCTCTTTCTCTCTCTATATTATGAGGCATATTTTGTGAGTTTTTAGATACTTGGTGAGTTGCTATTCATCAGTGCAAGTTTCCTTCAGCATCATATCCGATATCCAGTCAGAAGTACTGCTCTTTTGAGGTAAGGGATAGTAAGGGATAGTAAGGGATTTTAAGGGTTGTTATGTTTTTCAGTTTCGTAATTTTTCTGAACTTCAAAAATTCTGGAAAAATTTGAAATGATATTTTGATGAGTTTTATTGATTGTGTCCAAAAATGGTAATTTTTGGATGTATAGATTGAGAGTTATGAATTTTATGAGAAAAGACTATTTTAAAAGTAACTGCTTATAATTTCTTGTGGTTAACTCCAAAATTGATGAAATTTTTATTGGGAGTACATGTATATGATGGAAGTATACTCTGTTAATTTCAGAATTTTTGGACAAAAGTATAATTTTTGATAAATGTCTAAATATTCGGCTGTTTTGACCATATGAAAAATAGTAAATGACTTTTAAAAATTCTGAGAAAAATATATGTTCAATATAGGACTATATTCTGCGAAATCTCAGAAAAGAAATATTTTTGGGACTGATTTGATATTTTTCATGAAAATGGTTTAGTCATGAGTAAATGAATTAAATATGTTATGTGAAGTAAGAAAATTAGAAAATATGATTTTATGGCTTGAGAATCATATATGAGTTATATGCAGAATTTTGATGAGGGTTTTGGTTATTGGTGATGAAATCTTATGAGTTTGGCATTTTAGAATGATTAAATGCATTATTTAGTAAAGTGTAAACAATTAAAATAAATTGTTTATAAGTTTAAGAAATGTTATTCTTTCAATATCATTATACCAAAATATTGGTATGGATTTTATTGTGGAATTTCTACCTTTTTGTGTCGGGGTTACTATTCACGAGTTACTATTCATGAGTTACTATTCACGAGTTACTATTCACGACAAAATTGGTTTCTTTTTCTAACCAAATTATAGTTGATTTATGAATATTACTCTTGAGATTAAATCTATGTATTGATTATATTGATTTTATTATCATATATAACATTTTTATAACCCTAATGATGATATTTCTCTTTGACTTGAGTGTAAAGATGGGTAGATTTTTGGTATGATCATGACTATGGGTTCTCTTTGGCCAGTAGTGCAAAGTTGAATTGTTGACTGGTATGATCATGACCATTGAATTTATAATTGAATATCTTTAGCTTAAGTGCAAAGGTGAAATGATCAACATGGTTATAATTATTGTTTTATATAATTCTTAAATGATTATATATTTCCTTGAGATATTAATATCTTTGGCCTGTAGTGCAAAGATGAAATATTGATGAATATCTTTGGCCTGTAGTGCAAAGATGAATTGTTGATGAATATCTTTGGCCCGTAGTGCAAAGATGGCATGTTGTTGAATATCTTTGGCCAGTAGTGCAAAGATGAACAGATGTTGAGATAAACATGACCAACTGGTGATACAAATGAATATCTTTGGCCGTAGTGCAAAGATGAACTGTTGTTGAATATCTTTGGCCTGTAGTGCAAAGATGGTCTGTTGATGAATATCTTTGGCCTGTAGTGCAAAGATGAACTGTTGTTGAATATCTTTGGTCGTAGTGCAAAGATGGATTTATTAGTATGATTATGAACAGGAACTGTGATTTGGTATAACCATGATCTTTGATGTTTCAGGTAAAGACATGTGATGAAAATATTCTTCGTCCTGGGTGCGAAGAAAAATTTATAGTCACAATTATGATTATGAGTTATTCATATGATTGTGGAAAGGAACTGTTGAGTGATGTTACATGGATAAAATATTGTTGGTGGATTTTTAACATGGAGAAGATAATAGACTTTATAGTCTATTTGACTCTTCTAATGGATTGCTCGTTCCGCTGCAACTATGGTTGAAATTTTTATCATTTACCATATGTTCTAAATCTCTGATTTATTGTTGATGAAGGCTATTGATAATTGAATTATCTTTAGTCATGATATTCTTTACTGAGCTAGTTGTGCTCACCCTTTTGCTTCACAATTCCTTTCAGGTAATAAGAGTGTAGCTGGGTCGAGCAGGGGTAACAAGGGAATAGAACGGTGATCATCATTTAGTAGTTATATTTGGTGAAGAAAATAGGGTGAGGCGAACCCAACGTTGGAAGGGTGTTTTGTCACTATCATACAAGATGTCTAATGACATACAACCTCGTGTCATCATAGGACAGGGTGTGCTCATCCACTTGCTGAGTATATCTATGGGCACTACCTATATAATCTTGGTGTTTGTTTGAAGTATAATTCTCAATTAGAGACAGTGGAGATAATGATAAGTCAAGAGAAGACTCACCATTGGGAAGAATATGATAGTAATCTTCTCGTTTTTCTTTGGGGTCTATTGGGTCAACCAAGGATAATTCTGTGGCCATATGATATCTATCATAACCTAGATGCGTGGCCTCCCATGTACGAAGGTTTCCTTGAGCACTTCCCAAAGATTCTAGTTTCTAAAACAGTTTTTGACTGTACCTTTATGTAAGGTACCTTTGTGAGGTGCTGATACATGATGGTGTCCAATGTCACATTTGGTATATATTTGTATCCAAACTCACAGCATATGTGTTGTTGTATTTTGCACGATAATTGTTGTAATAAAGTTGTAGTTATTTTCTGTACCATGTATTTGACGACTCAGAATGGGTTGGGTGGAATGAACCTATTTTGGGGTCGTTACACTCAAAACGTTCATCATCTTTGATGTTTTACATTCTTATCTTCTTCTTATAACTTCTCTAGTACTCAACATACAACGCTTCTCTGCTAGTAGTCCATATGGTACTCTGAGTGGTTTCCCACAAACAACCAACAAACAAGTTCCCATCTCATCTACACTGCCCACACAGTGAGTTAGATCGGTTGCCAGTTTTGTATATACCTTCGCTGTCTGAAGGAATTGTTTAGCCCAGCTCCCATATGTCAACTATCAAAGTTACGATTGTACCACCACCTAACTTTTCTTAAGTTATTCGAACCATTAAACTATAATGTTCTTTAAGTCAACTTTTTATTCCTTATGGCTTTCTGGCAACTAAATGCCATACCTCAGGATTCATTCTTTATCGTCTAAGTCATACAGTCTTTTGTATACTCGGAACGATCATTCAATGTCAATACTATGAGGTCATAGCGTTAAACTTTTTATATTAACTTATTCATATCTTACAACGTCCGGTTCATTAAACTAAGAACGTTGTCCAAGTTATACCTATTATCTCGGCTTCTTAATGTTATACGTTATGGTCTTTAGCTCAGCTTCTTCACCGTTCACGGTTAATCAACATTCTTCATTACCTTACGGTCAAACCATACACGTAGTGTAGGTTCTTATCCGTTTAATAATCGCATACACTCATCCCTCACGTTGGTTAAAGTATTTAACACTTACCTTCATTCTAACATTCTCTATCCGACTCACACTCGGACTTTCATTATTCTTATTGCCGTTCGTTATGACTTTCTTTGATAAATCATATCTTACTTACTACCTTCGTCAACGTCTAAGTCATACAACCATTGTTCTCTTAGCACGTTCGTCCAACTCGAATAGGATTCACGACGATCGTTTATGTATTCGACGTTCACGTTTCTCGTCTCTTAATCTATCATTCAACCTTCATTCAAGGTTTTATTTACTTTCATCATTATTCAACCCATGAACCCCATGTTCATTATTCTTTCTTAATGTCGAAGCCATACCGTTCATTGTATACTAAGACCGATTGTTCATCACAACAACATTGCGTTCACAGTGTCCAAACGCTTTACACTTATCTTTCATTACCATGACATAACATCAAAATGTTATTCATTACCTTCATCACTCAACGTCTAAGGAATCACAATCATAGCAATCCCTCACGTTTGTTCATTACGACTACGGTCCCTGGATATCGGTTACGTAATCTAGCGCTTACATTCTATCTTTTAATCTCGTTTTAATCTTTTCGTTAACCTTTACTAAAGGTTTAACTCACTTTCTTAAGCGTTATTTTAGGTGAACTATAGGTTCATACTTCTTTCTTGTACATCCCCCAGTATCTGAGAAATAAAAATCTCATTTCTGGGCATTGCCCTGCACCGGCGCTGCGGCGTCGTGCCCTTTCCTCTCTCTCGCGCTGCTGCGCGCCCTACTTCACCTTCTTCCTTGGTCTGGCGCTGCAGTGCCAAACCCTTTATTATGTCTCGCACTGCGGCGCCACTCTTCAGAAGTTTATGGCCGAGTTCGCGCTGCGACGCCACTTCTCAAAGCTCAATCGGCACTGCGGCGCCGAGCTTAAACCCTAGAAAATTATTTCTAAGTGTTAAATCAATTCTGAGATGCTTACTTCGCGATCTCATAACTCCTTCGTTATAACTCGGAACGAGGTCGTTCTAAAGCCATTCTCTTCCTTATCTTACATACTTTAATACCCATCAAGCAGAAATCCATTCTAAATTCGTTATGTGCCATTCGATTGGCTTGATCTTCACCCTTTGTTCATTTTACGTTTTTAACGTTTTTTGCTCGTTCGTCCGTAATTCGGTCATCCGAACTCGAAAATCGATCGTTCTTGAGTCCACGACTCACGTTTTCTACGTTCTCTTACATTCTTATGAAACCCTATACGTTCGGGTTCATTTACTAACTTTCAAATTCTCGTTCGTCTTTTACAAAAATTTCACCATAACTTTGTTATAGCTAAGTTTTAATCCGTTCTTCATGAACGTTTCTACCGGTCCTAACCAAGTAATATGCAACTAACTTATACACGATGGTTTTAAACTTGTCCATCAACAAAAATTATCCTACGATGGTTTTAAATTTGTCCATCAACAACATTCTACGTGTTCTTCGCGTTCTTCGTTCGTTCTTCATTTTAATCGATATTTTGGATTACGATTCTACTATTTCTTGGAATTTGATGTTATAGAACATCATCCCATACTTATTTCACCTACTCATTCATAAGATTCATTTGGATTGCTCAAAACCCTTACGTATCTTATACTTTCTTAAGAAATTTACAAACTAAACTTCTAATTCTTATTTCTTTATTTTCTCATGATTTCAACCATATGAAATTATTTCTAACATCATCTTCTCCCTATTCTCATTAAGCTATGTTTTAAGCATTGAAACTTAAAGAAAATATGAGAAGAAACTACGGTTCGGATTACCGTTCTTTTTTAATCCTCTTCCGTTATACAAAGCCGGCGATTCGCTAGCTTTTCTATTTCACGATCACTTTTGATCCGAGCATTCATGCTCACGCTCTTCCTCTTCATCCGAGTTCTCTCTCTCTCTCTCTCTCTCTCAAGTTATAGGATTTTTAAAATCCTAGAAAATGAAAATTTAGCTTTCTATTTATAGATTTTCCAAGGTTAGGGCATTTTGGTCATTTCGCCCCCACCTCCTTACTATTCATGGCTTAGCCACCAAGTTTACTTGGTGGCCAAGTGGCCGCCCTACATGCCCTATGGGTTGCTCCAATGGTTATTACCTATTCGTTTACCCATCGATTCGATCCGCGATTTCTTTTCTTGGTTTGGGCCTTAACCCTAATTCTTATTGGGTCTATCTTGGGCTTGATTTCTCAAATCATTGGGCTTGACCTAATCGAAGTCTAATTGGATTCTACAAAGTCCATGAACACAAAGTCCATTAAGACTAATCGCATTCTCCGCATTCCATTCTTGTATTCTCGTATTCTCTTCATATATCGTTCATACGATATTCGTATTATACGTCGTACCAATCTTCGTACTATACTCGTATATTAACTCGTATCATACTCGTATTTCTCACACATAATAACCCTATAAATATTATACGTGATCCTAAAATTCTCAGAACTCACTTTTCCAAACCCTTAGGTTTTGAGTCCGCAGACGAAAACTTCGTTTTTGCCATAACTGAAATATTATTGAATATTCCATCACGTCTCAAGATTATACGTAATCAATAACTTCTCGGAATTTCAAAATAAATCTCCGAGCAGAAACGGATGAATAGTGCCTATTTCGTCTTTTTCCCCGGAAATATTTTTGTTCCCGGAAAACTTTCATTTTCGTCTTGAAAATTCTTACTCGTTCAATCTAGCTCGTAGCCAGAATCCTCCCGACTTATAATCATCCTAGGTTATAGAACGATTAATAAACACATAGCACATAATAGTATTAATAGAAATTCATTTTATTAATAACTAATTCTTTAACTTAAATTCTGGACAATCCGGTTTTACTCGGGTTGTCACACTATCTACATGTACAACTTATTATATCCAAACATATCCTTTGATATACCCTTAAGGTTTTAAGGAATATGTCAAAGCATAACTCATCATACACAAGATATTATAATGATTGTATGTCCAAGGATTACTTGTACTACTATCACTTAATGAATTCCTAGTGACCCATGAGTAAAATTCCATTAGGTATTCCTTTAGTGAGTCACGTTCAATGAAATTATTCTATAATAAACACCTACATACTTGTTTTAGTGTCTCCACACAAATAATTATGAGATTAATCATTCTATTGCTAAGACCAAACATAGTATGTACCAATCTATCTGGATTCACTAATCCCCAATTTAGGAATTCAACTATTGGGAATGATTTTAGTTTTAAGCTATCTAAAAATTTAGATCTCATTAGCATGATCATCATCATGATTCTAAAAGTATTGCTCAAAACTATGGGTTTATCACACTTAATATACCAACATACTATGGATAATGAAAATGCCTTTAAATAATTAATTTTTTATTATTAATAAACGAATAAAGTTATAAAATATATTCAACATCATATCAAATATGATTGGCTTACGTGCATACTACTTTGATGACCTCCATCACTGATGATATCTTGCCTGCACTTAAACTTGAAAGAGACTTAGCCTCATATGGTGTTCATTGACTTTTTTCCAACCACTTTCTTTTAACCTTAGATATCCATATTTATAATGAAGTATTTACCCTTGTAGACTTTGTAGCTCATTAGACTTCAAATGGTAAGTGTCACATCTTATTTGGAATGAAATCAACAATTAAACTCATTCAGTTAGCTGAACCGCACTCCTGCATGTGCCCGGGATGCCTCCAATACCGAAACTTTCTCTTCAAGCGCCGTGGCGCTTGACTTTGAACTAGGGCATCACTGCGGTGGATAAGCTTACCGCTGCGACGCTCAACATTATGCAGTTTTTCTATTTGATCCATTATGCACCCATTTGGTCCACTACCTCAATGTCTTGCTCAACCACTTTCTCCCTATCAACCCATCAATGCCCATTGCTGCAGAATAAGTCTGAATATTCATATATACTGTTTTTACACCATCTTGGGTAAAATTTTAATTTCTACACAAAAACAAAAAAATACATAATAATAAAAGAAAAATACTTGAAAACTCAAAAAGTATTAAGCTTAAAAGTACCCAAATAATATGTATAAAAATCACTCATCAAATACCTCCAAACTTAAATAATTACTTGTCCTCACACAAAACACAAACAAAAACTAAAAACTAAAAATCAAACTACAAAAGTTTTGAATTAATTAGAAATTAAACATGGCCTCCAAGATATTTTCTTTTAAATGATAATTCCTAGAAATTTTCAAAAGTATGCAAAGTCTAAAATTTGGATATTCTATTAGTCATACTTTACTCAAGAACCTTTGTGTGTGTGAGTCCAAACATATCAAGTTAGCGAAAAAATTCAACGAAACTCATATAATCAAATACATCATAAAAAATGATTAGTATTGCAACAAGAACTTTATAAGCTTATTTTTCACACCTTAAAACAAATAAAGACAAACATAACTAAAGGATCACAAGGTAATTTAACATAGTTAAGCCTATTTGAACCCTTCCCCATGAATTTAAATTTTTTCTTTTATTATCATTTATTTATTTTTATTTTTTTTGTGAGTGAGTTTTACACTCCATCTCACTTACACGTATTTATGAGTGAGTGTGTTTCACGCTCCATCTCAACCCATCACATGATCTATTCTTGCGACTGGGGAAAGTTCAAAATTTCAAAAAAATAATTCAAATTAACCAAGATTTTCCCCAAATTATGTTCTACCTCTTATTGCACTTTGAGTTATGATCGAGCAATATATAAAGTTCATGAATATCTTCAATTAGCATTTAATTTATAAAAATTTTCATAGTTAACACTAGCTCAACCAACTGGATATGTGCATAAAAGATTTAAAGGGTCTCAAATAAAAACAAAATTAGCAAAAAGCCAAAAATTCAAACTAAGCAATATGTATCCCTTTTCCAAGAATTATTAAATAAGAATCAAAATTTCATCGTTGACCAAAAATATTAAGTTCAATTAATTCATTGCCCACAAGACACTAACTACAAACAATTATACCCCATTTTTCGTAGGAAACACAATTGCACGTAGCATATGCAACAAGCCTTTAAGCCCCAAGGTTACTCCAAATGGACGAGTTGTGTCTCGTGAGGGTTTGCAATGAATATACCCAAAAAACAAAATATAGAAAGACTCTCAAAATTGAAAATGACATTATCCTTAAAGTGTGCAATAAAACAATTTAATGCAAGAACTTCTGAAAAGAGGTCAGTTGTCGCTCTCCGCAACCGTCTTCTATTATCTGCTAAGATGTATGATCTGAAAAAACAAAAATAAAACACATTAACTACAACAAAGATATAAGTCAATCTTCTATATACATAAAAAAATTTAAGAATTTAATTTCACCCAATACTTCATTCAAATCTCATAACTTTCCATTGATTATATGGTCACGATGAATTGTTAACCAGGAATACTTAATTTCATTTTTAAGTGTCTTTCGATAGCAAATAAAATTACCATTTCTAACTAACTTGCTATATTCCTATTCAAATTAAATTAGAACAAATTCATTAAGATTAAATCCCCAAATTGGTTACACATGGCATATATGTATATTTATATACTATACACAAATTATGAATTTACTCCTAAGAAGAATAATATAATCACATGTCATTATATTCAAATCTAAATCTATAATCTACTGTCAAATTTCATATAGATTATCCCACGTAATTACAGATTCGGTAATTACACATGAACGCATAAAATACAATGAACCAATTCTTATGGTGTCAATCAAATATAAAGATATTCAATTCAAACTACACATGAGATTCTATTAAATTTTTTATATTAAATATTTGTTCATAGCTGATAAAATTATAATATATAAAATATTCAACATTAATAAAAGAAAAGAATAAATACAGGTTTAGAGAAGAAAAATTGTCTCCCGTCAATCTATTATCTCCAAGATTCATCAATCCATAGCGTCCATCGCTGATGATATCTTACATATTTACAAGTTTTGAATTCCGATTATGTACAAGCATATTAATGTGACCCTAAGAATTCCGGGGTTGAGAACCACTAATCGAATCTCGACTAGATTCCCACGATAGACCTTTTTTTAAAAAAATGTAATATTAAACCGCACGAATCATTGTATATGTAATATTGAGCTTTAAAGCGACTTCGAGGGCCTCGTCCCGAGAGACCGTATTTAAGGCCCTATGATAGTGAACAATTGTGATTGTGGGTGCTCGAGTCTATTGAGATTACTTTTATGCCCGGAGATGGCCCGACCCTTTTTGATGCTTCCTTTCATGCATTATCACCCAAAACGATTTTCAAACAAAAAACCGCAAAGAGTTTATAAAAAATAAAGCACTCCAAGGATAGACAAATTTAAGGTGAATAATCGAAAGTAACAAAGGACCTCGATTTTTATTTGACTAAGGATTTTAAAACCTTGTTTTACAAAACATCATTTCAATATGCTTTATCTAAAAATGAACTTTTCGTTAAATCAAATCCTTCGTGCATGGGTTCAAAGAGGTTCATCACTACTTTCAAAATAACGTCGCTCATAGGTTAAAACAAGGCTTAGAACAACCTTTAAAATCAAGGCACTTAACACAAGTCAAATAATATCAAAAGCTTTCTCAAAATAACACACACACACACACACACTAACACACAATTCATTCTTAGGAAATCAAAAAGATGCGGTAACCGTGTTTTCACGGAAGTTGGGGGATGCCTAACACCTTTCACTCGCTTAAGAAAGCCCCCGAACTTCATGAATCTCAGGGTCCAGATAAATTTTACGGAGTCACATTGTTGGCCATATTGCAAAAACCTCAAAAATTTGGATGCGTTGGTACATCCATTTAAACTTATACCAACTGGTGGCTCTGTCTAATTTGGCCCAATCATTAAAATCAATCTTTTCAAATTTATCGACACTTATGTCGGTCTTTTCCTAAAATCTCACCCTTTAAATAAATTAATCGACATAGCGAAATACCAAAGGGTAGAAACAATATTAGGAATTGAATTCCCGATGTTGACAGGTGGCGACCATGTTAGGGACATAGGGGGCTTAAGCCGCGTTCAATCTTGTTGTTTCCTTTCTTATATGTGTGTTATGTGAATGATGCGAATGTATGTGTGATGAATGTTTCAAATTTTAAATGCTTTATATTAGTGCCTCGCAAAATGTCATCATTTTCATAAGGTAAGACGTGATGTATGTATGTTACGTAATTCCTCCACTAGGAGGCGAAACCGTCAATTGTTGATTACTGAACTCTAAGGGGCGTTCCTCTATGAGGTTCAGAAAAGGCAACACTCAGATCTGCTCCAATCAAAAGATCGGATCCTTCCCATCGATTAGATTGCAAAGATCTATGAACCTTCATGTCAAAAATCCCGCGAGAGTAATCCTATGATAGGCCAGCCTTAGATAAACCCAACGTACAAGAAATCTCTTCATGTTCTGTTACTCTTTCTTATGTATAAATGTTATCCATCTTAACTCTCATCCTATATCTTATTGTCCTGTCATCAAAATAACTAACACTAGTTTTTGTAGGAAAATATTAAAAAAATTAGTCAATCAATCTCTTGATATCCTTTGCTTGAACTACGTAAGTCCTAATCTCCTTTTAGAGGATTACGTAGGTAGCCAGTAATGGCGTGATCTAATCATTACAAAAGTCCCAAAACCCCTTTAAAAATTTAGAAATCACAAGATTTGACCCTTCAACAACCCATCAACCCTTGAAATACGAGAAAACCTTACCTCCTTTTAACTTACAGAAGTACGTAGATGGCCATCGTGATAAAGCATATCTCATACCCGATGACTTGTTCCCCAAGATAAAAGTGATACGATCCTGACCAGGCTCGCATCGAAAAACAACGACTCAACTCAAGTTATGAGAGTTCAACAAATGATCTTCAGTGATTGGGCTAGAGTGTACTCAAGGATACTTACATTAGAGCTCATTCCATATGAACATAGAAGAGATCACCAATCATGTGATTTGAGAATACTAGATACCATCTATTTAGTAAGACCAAATCAATGAAAGCCAAGTCATCATGAAACGTACAAATAATGGAAAGGGATTCGAGCTACACGGAAATGCGTTCATCATGCAACATAAATCAAAGCTTGGAGTTTTCAGCTTGCCATTTACATTACATCCACTTTAAGCCCTTTTTTGACCTTGATCCAGCCAGAATCTGTCAATTCGTAAAGAATGAAAGTTGTATAGATATTCCTTATCTTTCTGGAACATCTTGAATCGTCCCAATCGGAGTTCATATGCGAGAGTTATGACCATTTTACTAAAGGATGTCACAGCAGAAAAATTGGATTTGCCCCGATGAATTCGTAAGGCAAATGAATCTGCCCCGGAGAATTCGTCGCTGTCCAAATCCACCGCAGCCCCTTTTGAACTTGCCCTAGCCCATTACTCTTTCCCTAGATTAGCCCCAGAGAATTCCTAGGCCTACAAATCTACCCCGATAAAATCGTCGGGTTCCAGTTGGTTTTTTACGCGTTTTGACAGATTTGGAGGTGGGTTTCATTCATAAATTAGATCCTTTTAGCATATTTTCAGATTCTTATTGTAATCAGGTTGCTTATAAATTAGACTTTGATTCCAAATCAATTGTAATTCCTTGTAAAGATTCTATGGTTTCCATAACTGCTATAAATAAGCTACATGAATGTAATTCATTAAATATTATTATTTATTCAACATTCTTGGTTAGTTTATTCTCCTTTGATTCGTTGGAAACTCTTGAATTATTCATGGTTTGTCTATGAATGTTCAAGTTAACTTATCATACAACAATACGTAGTTATGTGTGGCGTCTTCTATATCATCAATAGTTGAATGTACGAGGTTATCGCTTACATATAAGCAAGGGGTCAAGGTGTCAATGATGTTCAATTCAACGCAACTTTCTTGCGTGATCGATTTTACCAAGGTTCTCTTCTCAATATAGACGTTGGGTTAAGGTGTCGTGAGCATTCCACCTTCATAACTTGCTGAAAAATGATACGGGCGACGACCACCTCACGCAAGTGTGCCGTTGAGTCCTCAAATCTGACATCCCCTCCTCTTGAAAAGGACTTGTCCACAAAACTGAGCCTACATAAAAATAAACCAAGTTAGTAACACCAAAAAAAATATAACCACAAGTCTCACCTGACAAATTAAATGAATAAGTAATATCAACAATAAAAGCACAAATTTGAAAAGTTTCATCTCCTCATGGATCAAATATAATTATATATAACTCTTCAAGCTTTATCACCTACCTTAGAAGAAGAAGGAGAAGAACATCCAAAACTAGGTACAAAAATCCTCTAAACTTAAACCCTAAGTTTGATATATGTGTTTCTTATGGTTGTTTTGAAATAAATGATGAGTTTATGATATTGAACCATATGATAGTAGATCTACATGTTTTTTGATATTTTATGCTTAGGTTTTGCCATTTTATGTGTTGATGAGCTTTGAAAAGGAAGATGAACAAAAACTATTTTTGAGGCCAAAAAACCCTAACTTTTAGTCCACTTTGGACCTCTACCATTTTAAATCTGTAAATTATTTTTGCGATCCGTCAAATACATGAGTTAGATCCATGCGTTATCTGATGAACCCAAGTGGAATCACTCAGAAATATTAAACGGGTCAATCGTGGCATGATTTTCGTAAAACACTTTCTGCTGGTAAAAATCTGGAAAATCTTAAAAGCATATTGTCCATGTTTTTGTGAAGGCTATTTCGGCCAGTTAGAAGGCTTTAAAAATTATAGTCTTTTGTGTTATGTTAATACATCAAGTTAACTAGTTTTTTTTTCCCAAATGTAAGAATTTTTCGATGTCTAGAAGTGGAGTTCTAGTCCGTGCAAGAAAATACAAATTTAAAATAAAACTGTTATAAACTAAAATCCACAGCCTAGAAAAATGTGAAATTTTTACAGGTATCAGTGTATGGTAGAGTGAGACTACCGTATAAATATTAGAAATTTTGGATAAGAGTATAATTTTTAATAAATGTAGCCATTTTGGATTGTTTTAGCCTGTTTTAAAATAGGAAATGAACATGGAAAAATAGAAGAATTTTTTTGTGACTAAAATATTATATATTAAGTTTTCCCAGAAGATAAAAAAAATAATAAGCTAATTTGTTATTTTTCGTGCCTATGAATGAGTTAAGAATAATTGAGAAAAATAATTTATATTAAGTTATAAAACTTGTAAATGTGATTTTATTGATCAATGATCATTATCTGATGTATTAAGACTTTATAAGGATATTTTAATTATTTTTAACTAAATATTATATGAATGGAATGATATTTGTGTTAAATAAATTATATATTAAGAGATAAACAATTAAATTAAATTTTTTATTAATTAAATAAAATATTATTAAATGATTAATAATATTAATAAGTAATTAAAATATTATTAAATTATTAATAATATTAGTCAATGATTAAATATTATTAAATGATTAATAATATTAATAGATGATTAAAATATTATTAAAAGATTAATACTATTAGTAAGTGATTAAAATATTATTAAATTACTAATAATATTAGTAAGTGATTAAGATATTATTAAATGATTAATAATATTAGAAATGGATTAAGATATTATTAAATGATTAATAATATTGGACGAGAGTTTAAGATGATTATTAAGTGACTAAAATATTATCAAAGGACGATAATATTACTAATAAGTTAAGGAATGATCTAATGTTTAATTATGTGGCTAAATGTTAGATAATTTATTTTAAGAATAGTTTTATTATGAGTTAAGATATATTATGTTGATTGAAAGATCGATCTTATTAATGATAGGTATTTTCTAAGAGATTAAATTAGATTGCTTAGCGGTAATCGTTAGAGCAGATGTGACGCCCCCAAAATAGGTATACATCACCCATCTTGAGTCGCCAAATACATGGTACAGAATTTAAATACAAACTTCTTTGATACATCACGACAAAACGTAACTGAGAGTTTCAACACGGATAATATCTTGTAGAGAGTATACAAACTCAAATAAAGTCCTCATTATAATTATTATCATACTATTTCACATAATAGTGATGACTACTATAGCCACCTATCTGGATCGTCACTCCGTTCCCCGACTAGTTCTAGCTATATTCTCATTTCCTGAAGAGAACAATGAAAGCAAAGGATGAGCTCAACTAGCCCAGTAAAGAATATTATGACTAAGATAATGCAGAATAAATTATCGTTAGCCTTCAACAATGTTAAACTGATAGAATATAATAGACAACAAGTTTAACTGCAGCGGAACAAACAATCCATTAGAAGAGTCAAGTAGAGCATGAAATCTACTATCTTCTATGATTTAAAAGTTTATCATCAATTTTATCGCTGAGACTCAGCTTAACAAATAATTCACATCACTAAATTATTCATGCACTACGGGCCAAGGATATTCATTATTATCACCAATGGCCATGATCGTGCCAACAACTGTCCGTCAATGTACTACGGACCAATGAGGACTTTTACCACATCACTTGTAACATTTTGGGTCGTGATTATACAGAATGATTCCTGGTCATAATCATACCAATTAACAGTCCATCTATGCACTACGGGCTAAAGATGACTTTCATAACAATATAAACACGAGGATGATGACAATGATATAAGAATTCAATTAAATGCACGCAAAGGATAAATTCTAAAGATTTATAATTTAATTTATCCAAAATTCAATAATGTCCAAATTATCAACATGATACTATTTTGTGGAGTAAAATTCAAAAATAATATTGTATCAAAAATAATTTGGACTGAAAAGAAATCAATTTTTGTCATGGATAGTACCCTGGGTGAATAGTACCCGAGTGAATAGTACTTCGGGAATAGTACCCCGTGAATAGTATTCCGACATGAAAATATTAAAACTTATCAAGAACGCTCAGAATAATATTTTTATGAAAAGATACTAGATGAAACACAAATATCAAGGATATTCTACTAATTTCAGGAATTATAGAAGCATTACTTACCATAGTAAGTTTAATTTTAGGAATATGAAATGAAATAATATCCCTTCCATACTATGGAGTATGAAAGAAAATAATATTTCTTACGAGTATTGAAATAATATTATCCTTTACCTTAGTAGAAACTGGATTTGGCTGGAATATCGGATATTATTTTGAGAAAATCTTGTAGAAAAAAAACTACACTCAAAGTATCCTTTTACTCAAGAAAAATACTCACAATACTATAGAATAAGAGTTTATGAATTTGAAATGGTGTGTTGAGGAAAGAGGGGGTTACCCCTTATTTATAGTGCAGCTTCGGAGAGAAAAAAGACTACTGAGCCAAACTTTTCTTGCCTAACTTCTGCCTAATTCCTTATTTTTCCAATGTTAGGGGCCCACTCTTTGAAAACTAGTTTGCAGGAAACCAAATTCTCCAACCAACTTCCACCAATCAATGGCCTAACAACTTATTTTTCATAATTGAGGGCCCACAAGAATTAGGCAACACCATTTTGCAAGAAAATTCTCACCAACCATTTCCACCAACAATGTTACAAACGAAGTATTCAAATACATTTTGTTTCCCTCCGTTTCTAATTAACCACATGCTTATATATTATAATAATAATATTATTAAATAATTATAATATATTATAATAATATATATGAATGAATATTTTATCGGAGAAAATAATTGTAATTCCACAGAAAATATGCCAAACTTTCAACAATTATTTCATGCTAAAAATTTCTTCATTTATATCCACACAAAATAAATATTTCTTTATCATATAAATCAATAATTAATTATTCACAAATAATATTACAGAATCACAATTATGACAACCATGTCGTTCTCAGGAAAGAGGGGGCTTTCCGATAAGGATTTCTCCTTACTGGCGCGCAATTAGGTGACCAAACCCCTTTTCTAGACAGAACTTTCTTAGATATTGCCAATAATATTATCTAATAATATTATTCAAATAATATGAATTATTGATATGATAATGAGAAATATTGTGTAGTGACAATTATTGAAACAACAATAATATAAAATATCAACGCAGCAATTATTGAATCAATAAAATAAAATATTGAACAGTAATTATTGTAACAATTATTGAGTAGTGCCTTCTTACGTAAGAATTAATAATCAAAGATAATGTACAATACTGTGTGCTACTATGCAACCACGCGTATTACTGTACTTTTATCAACGGGTAATTCAATAGTTAACAGTAAAACTTTCGTCGTTATTTTTATAAAAAGATATTTTTGTTGTTTTCTAACTCCGGCAATAATTCTATTGTGGGGTCCATCAATGATTGTGCCGTCGTACAAATATTTCTTGATAAAACGAATATTCTCCGACCAATAGAATATTTTATGACAATTTGCTTACTTTGCAAAATTTGTAAATATTACCCAAAACTATAACATTATATCAAATTCACACCATAATATTCAAAAATATTATTAGAGAAAAATTAACCTTTATTCATAAAAGTTGGGGTCTTACAACAGACAAGTTTTCTAACTCAAACTTGAGTTATTATATTTCAAGCATGTTAGTGAATTAATTATTGTTAATTATTCCACATCAAAGATAATTATTGTTATTCGCACTTAGTGAAAGTTTCATATGTTCATCAGGTATGAAAGGTTGATCCCCTTGATTACTAACGTATTTGTTCATGGTCATTATTGCCCACTCAGCATTATTGATTCAGTTATTCATTTATTGAAACTTGATTCTCATTCATTCACAATTGTTATATATTGTTGAAAAATTCTAAAGCTATATTCTTTCTCCAATCATGGTATATCTTTCTTGTATTTAAACCTGTTAAGCAAAGTAGTTGCTCACTCTTGCTATATCATGACATTATTTCTGTTAAACCTGAGTGCTCAAATAAGGTCAAAGACAAGGAAAAAGTTAAAAAGTAGATTAATATGCGATATTATCTATTATGTTATCTTATATGGGTTGATTTTGTAAACCTTTTGAGCTATTAAAGGTATGTATGGTTGATAGGCCCTTAGGGGAAATGTTGTATCACCATTATGTAATGAAAAATGTATGTTTATATATTCCGTGTTAGTTATAAAATGTGTAAGAAGATGATGTATCGTGATGCACTAGATCTGAGGTTCAAGGGACCCGGATTTGGGGGCGCTACATTATGTTTGATGCATAATTGGTTAATAAATGAGGAGAACTAAACCATGATTAATAGTATTTGATTTGAATTGAAGTTGAGATACAAGAGTAATTGAATATGAGAAACATGCTTATTTGGCTAAGTTATTTTTGGAGTTGTCTATGTGCACTGATTTCATGATTTGGAACTGTTTAACTGCTAATGTTGTTGCAGAACCATGCAGAGAAAAAGTTAAAAAAATGATGAATGAAAAAAAGAAGAAAGAGAAACTGAAAATCTGCTTTAATTTTCATTGTATGAATTAACTATGAATCCAAGCCTCATGAAGCATCGATATTCATGCTGAAAATTATGATGGATAAAAGCAACTTGACTAGTTGAATTTTTTAGCCTTTGTTACTTGAATAAGTAAGCCCTAGGGGTGTCTTCACAACCAGCGCCCTAAGACCATCTTGTTTGAGAGTTATTGGTGGAAAGTTCATTACATGGGTAACACTAAAAAGCCTAAAAAAAGGAGACATTGCACATGTCAAGAAAAGGGAAAAGTCTAAGAAAAGTATAAAAAGTTATTCATCTGTGCTAAAAAGAAGGTTCTATGGAAAGAAAAATAAAAAGTAGGGGTAATTTGTTCTAAGTTATGAGTCATTGTGCACATTTTTATTTCCATGATAATTGAGTTGATTAAGTATGTAGATTGTGGGATAGCTACTTATGTGGATACAGTTCAATTTATTGAAATTTATTGGTAAAATGGTAAGGTTATTAATTGTGAATTGATTGATGAGGTCTTAATCAGGTTTCTATGAATGAGCATTGATATTAATGATTTGTAACTTGAACTTTTCGATACTATGGTTGAATAGAATTCTATGAATGATAGCATAACCTTTGTTTTTGTTTACTCGAGGACGTGTAAAAGGCTAAATGTGGGGGAATTTTATAAGTACACAAAATTCATTGATTTTGATTCCTTTACATTTAGTTTATTTGATGATTCATTGTGTAAATGAGCTTGATAAGGTTGTTTATTGATTTCAGGAATGAAATGGAGCTTAAGTGATGAAACGGGATGAATTGGAGCTGAGTAGATGGAAGAGGAAGAAAATTTAAGAAACTGCCCAATACGCCTCAGCGAGCTCCTCTTTGTTTCTGATTATCTTCGTAAACTTCTTGTATGTTATTCAATCTACTAATTTGTTTTGTGTTGGATTAAATTAGTTAGTTGATAACATTTGCTAGATTAGGATATATATTAAGCAAATGATGTATATCTGATCATAAGTACCAATTGGTGGTACTTGATTGTGGACAAGCTTTTAGAAATTATTAAGATTTTAAAAAGATAAGTTAAATAATTTCTGATTATGTAATTTTTGCTTGGAATAACCTAATTCTCATTTTCATGATGCTATTGTATTAAATCTAGACTGATAGTTCTAGGTTGTATGATAGTTAGGATCTATTGGAGGCGATCGTCACATTCGATTTACACATAAGGAGAATTTTGGATAATTAGCGATCACAATTATCTAGGATTACTAATCTCATTGAAAGGTAAATAATTTTTAACTTGATTTACTCCATAATTGTGAAAAGGTGATGCTGAACTGAAGAACTAAAATTTTTAAATCATTGTTATTTATTCTCAGTTTATTATTGCTAATTTAGTTAATTAATTCAGAACCCCCTTTTCTTAGAAATAATTAGATAAATACAAAATTATACACTCTCTATGAGATTGACATTTACTTGTTACTATACTAATCTTTGTGTTACTGGAGTAGAAGTAAGATATTAATTTGTAAGTGTCAACGACAACTCCCACAACCCTTAGTCAAGCCCCTTTTAATTCCTAACCAGACCATTTAAACCTTAGGTTTGATTAGACTAGAATTAATTTAATTTCTCTTTTTTCTTTTTACTTAGATTTCCTAACTTTTTCGGTTAAATTTTCGTAACACACTCGGTTAGCTGAAAATTCGACTTTCGATTTTTTAAAATCCGATTTCGCCACCATTCCTTCTTTCCCGAATAAACGCTATGTCGCTCTTCTAAAATTCGAAAAAACGAAGTTGCATTTTTAGCGTGAATAGTGATTTTACGTCTTTTCTGATAAAAATATTTTTATTGAAAATTTCATGTCTCTTTTTCCAAATAAACGCTAAGCCGTAATTTGAAAATTTCAAAAAACAAAAAGCGTTTTCTGTGTTTTATGAATAATGATTTTATGTTTTTCTTGGAAAAATTTATTTTCTCCCAAAAATTCTAAACACTCATATTTAGTCACGTAACACTTAAACTAGTTCATTAATGGGCCTAAATTACATTATACATAATAATATCAATACAATTTTATTTATTAGATATTATTCTCGAAAAACCTAATTTCATGGCTATTCGAAATCTCGGGTTGTCACATGCCCTACTGTAAGACCCCGAATTTTTATGAAATAAAAGTATTCAATTTTTCTTATAATTACTATTCAGTAAATGATTAAATTGATAAAAGTTAAAGTTAAGGGTGATATATGAAATTTTTTCAAAATACACAAGTGGTTATAAAATATTCATTGTTGTCGGGGAATATTCGTTTGGTCGTGGAATATTCTTTCTGTTGGGGAATATTCATACGACGGCGCAGCCATTTGTGGGCCCCATAACAGAATAACTGTCGGATGAAGAAAACGACAAAATTAAGTTTTTATAAATAACAGCGTAATTGTTACCGTTAACACTGTTGGAATACCCGGTGGTTAAAATAAAGTAATACGCGTTGTTGCACAGTAGCACACGGTATTACACAGTATTTTTGAATTATTGATTCTTACGTAAGAGGGCACTACTCAATAATTGTTACAGTAATTACTGTTCAATATTTTATTTTATTGATTCAATAATTGCTACGTTGAAATTTTATATTATTGTTGTTCAATAATTATCACTGCACAATATTTCTCATTATCAAATCAATAATTTATATTATTTGAATAATATTATTAGATAACATTATTGGCAATGTCTAGAAAGTTCTGTCAAGAATAGGGTTGGTCACCTAATTGCGCGCTAGTAAGGAGAAATTCTTATTGGAAAGCCCCCTCTTTCCTGGGAACGGCCTGGTTGTCATAATTGTGATTCTGTAATAATATTTGTGAATAATTATTTATTGATTTATATGATAAGGAAATATTTATTTGATGTGGATATAAATGATGGATTTATTTATGTGGTTATAAATGAAAGAATTAATGTTGAGGTATTTTATCAGTATTTTTGTCGGAATGAAGGTATTAAAAATTAAACCAGTGTTTTTGAGATATATTGCGTGAGTTATAATTTTTAATCCGACCGTTGGATCGTTGTAATTTTTGGATATGTTATACATATATAAGTTGAGTATATGTCCACAAATTTTGAACCGTTAAAAATGAACGTATGATTTGTTATGAATTTTAAGAGGTGAATGGTTCAGAAATTGTTGAAGTATCCGAATTTAGCATTTTGGTGGAAAATTCTAGAATTGAGTGGGCCCCACTTGTGGTTGGTGAAGAAATGTGCTGAATTTTATTTCAAATGTGGTGGGTGGGAATAGTAGCAGGTAAAGCCATTAGGTTGCAGGTCAAGTCTGCTAAAATTTTCCTATAAATAGAGGGCTAAGTTAGAATTGAAAATCACACCAGAAACATAAGCTTTCTCTCTTTCTCTCTCTAGATTATTGAGTGTATTTTGTGAGTATTTAGATACTTGGTGAGTTGATATTCATCAGTGCAAATTTCCTTCAGCGTCATATCCGATATCCAGTCAGAAGTGCTGCTCTTTTGAGGTAAGGGATAGTAAGGGATTTTAAGGGATTGTAAGGAATGTTATTTTCTTCATAATGATGTTATTCTTTCAATATCATTATACTGAAATATTGGTATGGTTTTTATTGTGAAATTTCTACCTTTTTGTGTCGGGATTACTATTCACGTATACGGCACCATTCACGTATACAGTACTATTCACATATACGGCACTATTCATGTATATGACATTATTTACGTATATGGTACTATGTACGAATACGGAGTACTATTCACGAGTTACTATTCATGAGTTACTATTCACGAGTTACTATTCATGAGTTACTATTCATGAGTTACTATTCACGAGTACTATTTATGGCAAAAATTGGTTTCTTTTTCTGACCAAATTATCGTTGATTTATGAATATTGCTCTTGAAATTAAATGCAGTTGTTGATCATATTATTTTATTATCATATATAACATTTTTTTTAACTCTGATGTTAAAATTCTCTTTCACTTGAGTGTAAAGATGGATAGATTATTAGTATGATCATGACTAGGGTTCTCTTTGGCCAGTAGTGAAAAGTTGAATTGTGACTGGTATGATCATGACCATTGAATTTATAATTGAATATCTTTAGCTTAGGCGCAAAGGTGAATTGACCAACATGGTTATAATTATTGTTTATATAAATTATGAAATTATTATATATTTCGTTGAGATATGAATATCTTTGGCTCGTAGTGCAAAGATGGTCTGTTGATGAATATCTTTGGCCCGTAGTGCAAAGATGGATTAATTAGTATGATTATGAACAGGAACTGTGGTTTGGTATAACCATGATCTTTGATATTTCAGGTAAAGACAGGTGATGAAATTTATCTTCGTCCTGGGTGCGAAGAGGAATTTAGAATCACAATTATGATTATGAGTTATTCATATGATTGTGGAAAGGAACTGTTGATTGATGTTACAGGGATAAAATATTATTGGTGGACCTTTAACATGGAGAAGGTAATAGACATTATGGTCTATTTGACTTTTCTAATGGATTGCTCGTTCCGCTGTAACTATGGTAATAAAAGTGTAGCTGGGTCAAGCGGGGGTAACAAGGGAATAAAACGGTGGTCTCTAGCTGTGGAGTTCTCCCTAAACAGTATAGACAAATGTGTTGTATACATCTTTTAGTAGTTATATTTGGTAAATCATATAGGGAGAGGCGAACCCAACGTTGGAAGGGTGTTTTGTTACTATCATACAATATGTCTAATGACATATAACCTCGTGTCATCATAAGACAGGGATGTGCTCATCCACTTGCTGAGTATATCTACGAGCACTACCTATATAATCTTGGTGTTTAGTTGAAGTATAACTCTCAATTAGAGACAGTGGAGATAATGATATGTCAAGAGAAGACTCACCATTGGAAAGAATATAATAGTAATCTTCTTATTTTTCTTTGGGGTCTATTGGGTCAACTAATGATATTCTGTGGCCATATGATATCTATCATAACCTAGACGCATGGCCTCCCATGTACGAAAGTTTCCTTGAGCACTTCCCAAATATTCTAATTTCTAAAACAGTTTTTGACTATACCTTTATGTAAGGTGTCATTGTGACGTGCTATCCAAGGTTGGGATGAGTGTCACAGTTGGTATATATTTGTATCCAAACTCACAGCATATATGTTGTTGTATGTTGCATGACAATTGTTGTAATAAAGTTGTAGTTATTTTCTGTACCATGTATTTGGCGACTCAGAATGGGTTGGATGGAATGGACCTATTTTGGGGTTGCCACACCTACCATGGAAAGATCTCTTTTGATGTTCATAAGTACTCAAATAATTATAATTATACATGTTCGCTGCAAAACAAGGGTTAATAAATAAAAATTTTCCTCGCCACTCCCTTATACGTGTTTCGCTCAAATAATGCTTCACTCGTGTATGCACTCAATTGGCTTTTACTCTCTAATAAGATCACACTCTTGCCTTTTACCACTATATATTCTCTCCTATAGGTTCTTTTTGAATTCACTAAACAATATCAAAATTTTCTATTCAATTCAAAAATAACTTATCAAAAATAAAATATAGATGGTACGACTATGGTTACCCACAATCGTGAACCTTGTTGTGTCACGGGTTAACTCCTTGTAAGCTTTGAATTTTTCAATTATAGCTCTGCTTCAGAATTGATGATGATGGAACAAAATGAATTCTTGGTTGAAATTGGATGATTAGATGGTGTGCTAGAAATTTTATTAGCCAATGACAATAGAATCTATTTTTTTCTTTATTTTTTTTACTTATGAATTTTTTTCCAATATATATTCAACAAAAAATTAAAGATAACTAACTCGCTAGAAAGGCTTAGCTTTGATACCAAATGATGGACTCCACCATATGCTTGTATGAGGTGGTCGTCGCCTGGATCGTTTCTAGCAAAGTCGTAAGGTGGAACGCTCACGACACCTCAACCCAACGTCTATATTAAGACGAGAACCTTTGTACAATCGATCACACAAGGAAGTTGCGTTGAATGGAATATCAATGACACCTTGACCCCTCGCTTATATGTAAGCGATAACCTGGGTACAATCAATAATTGATGCGGTAGAAGACGCCACACACAACTATGTATTGTTGTACGATAAGTCAGGTTTGAACCTCACAGAAAAACCATGAACAGTTCAAGAGTTCTCAAAGAACCAAAAGGAGAATAATCTCACAATAATTTTATTAATAATCTGAAGTGTTCTTTTAATTACATCAGCTTTGACCTCTATTTATACTACTCAAAAATAATCCTAATCCTAATCCTAATACCAAAAGAAACAAATTACATAACAATCCAATTTAAAATATGAATAGAAATCCTAACTAAATAAAATCCTAATTATATTAGTATTAAAAAAATTATATTCTAGAATTCCAAAAATCCACAATTGTCGTGTTTAAATTTTGTTGCCGCATGTCCCGAATTGCCATATGAATCTAGGCTTATATTCCTTCATTAAGAATCTACTAGTATTGCTAATGAATCAAATCCGTGGCTGCTAAGGAATGGTTGAATCCATGTAATTCGTGCCCCCACAAATAAGGGTGTAAATGAACCAAGTCTAGCCGAGTACTGAGTTGCTCAAATTTGGTTCATAAAATTTACCGAGTATAAAATAAAGTTTGATTTAGGTTTGTTTAGCTACCGATTCGAGCACGATCTCAAATCGAGCATGAGCAGTTTGAAACTTTTTGAACGAATATGATCCGAGTATCAATAGAAAATTGTAATTTGAGGAAGTTCAAGTAATTTATTGAACTTTAAAAGTTGCTCATATTTGAATCATTTATATTTTAAGTCGAGTGCGAAATAAACTTTTAGTCGAACTAGTACGAATCACGCCCGGACTATTTTCTCATTTTACAGGCCTTACCCACAAAACATGCTTGTTGAAGATGCTTTGTTAACATAGTTAAAATATGCCATTTACTTACTGACTTGGATTTGTTTTTTTAAAAACCCACATTAATGTAATGAGATTTTATAATAATGGTGAGGCCCACATGTTATGTAATCGAATTAGTTATCCTTTTAGCCCACACGAATAACTTTGTAATTATAATACGTAAAGGAAGCCCCACACGGAAATAATTTAATACTTGCCAAGACCAATTTGGAAACCAAATGTCGTATGAAACAACGAATTCGTGCTAATTGTCATTCTGCGACCCACACGAACTACATAAGCTTGATTAAATTCGTAAATTGAGTCCAATAATATTTGGATCATGCTAATTAATTGATGAACTCCTGGAACTTGTGTTGAGTTAGTATCGTTTGATGTGAGCCTGGTCAAGATTGTATCAAAAAGACAAATCAAGCCTTGTTGATCGAACCAAACCCAGTTAGACCATCACATCATATTCCAAACGAGCTCTTAAGTCCAACTCAGTGGAATCTGAAGGCCTCTCGACATCAATCATCAAAGCCAGAGTGATAACATGAAATGAGAAACACAACGATATATCAAGCATGATCATCAGCGAGGATGAATACCAACCCAAGACAATGAGAACTATAAATACAAAGAAGATTACAACAAACATTGACTCAACGATGCAAGTAACCATCTGATGGCCCCTCTAAGGACCTTTAAAGAGCTGGCACCCTCAATCCTAAACATTAGTCAAATCAAAAGAAAATCATCAAAGCCAAGTGCACCCGCAAGTCAACAATGATTATTGGGGTACCCAAACATCAAATCTCATGCCCACTACCTGTTCAATATGTGGGTCATGAGGTAAAAGACTCTTGCGATCTCGGCATCTTATCAGCCCATTCGTCAAACACAACGAAGTGTTTATATGGACGACAAACAAGATTGGGGCAATTTTTGAAACAATGACAAGTTGACATTGGGGCATTCATCGACCATCCCAAAAGGAAAAATGCAAGTCGGCACCCATATCGCGATCTTATTAACGTGTGTCATCATCATTAGTGATTCACTCATATCATTTCATTGGTGATCTAGTACAATCATTTGGTCTTTTTCAATTATAATTTTCTCAGAATACAACGATTCGCGTATGAGGTATACCTCTTTCATCTCATTATTTGTTTTTTGTCTCCATTTACATTCAATAGCGATGATAGAAATTTTAAGTATAGATAAATCTTTCATTAAAATCTTAGAAAAAGTTTTTAAAAGAAATTTTTTTGTTTAGCTTGTTATTAGATTAATTCCGATAAGCATCCGTGGAGCAAGAATCATGGGAACAATTAAAGAATTAAGATTATTCAACCTTTTGATTAGGAACGCCATCATAGTTTAAAGTGCTTGAATCGACCTTATATGTGTAACACCCCCCAACCCGATCTATCTTCAAACCCGAGTTCAGTACGTCACGAGTGAAAGTAGTATACATACAAGCTAATCATGTTTGATGATAAAACATATACTTTGTAAACAATCTTATTTATTTATTAATAAAAGTATTTATTTATTAAAGGCATTTATTTTATCTACATGGTGATGTTATTTAATATGTGATAAACCCATAATTTTAAGCAATGCTTTTAGAATCATGATGAGATCATGTTAATGAGATCTAAATTCTTAGATAGCTTAAAAATTAAAATGTTCCCAATCGATGAATTAATAAAAAGGGGATTAGTGAATCCGAATACATTGGTACATACGTTGCTTTCTCATTGGATGAGGATGATTGATCTCATTATCATTTGTGTGGAGACACTAAAGCACATATGTATATGTTATTGGAGAATAAGTTCACTGAACGTGGCTCGCTAAAGAATACCTAATGGAGTTTTACTTGTCTGCCAATAGGAATTCCTGTAGTGATAGTAGTACAAGTGATCCTTAGACTTGAGATCATCATAGTATCTTATGTTTGATAAGTTATACATTGACATGTCCCTTAAGACTCTTAGGATATATCAAAGGGTATGCTTGGGTGTAATAAGTTATATATGGAGATAATAAATGATCAATAAAAAATCTAACGCTTTTAGTCAAAGAAGAGAAATGTCATATGTGATTCAATAAATGATAACCCAAGAATTCTTGGCCAAGGTGGAATGAAATTAGAAAGGAGTTTCTATTTTGTATTATTTGGAGTTGGGCATTTGTGAATCGAAATATGTATAATTAAATAAAATAAGACTTGACAATAATTTCATGTCTTATATTTAATTGTGACATTGTATGGTGGAAGAATTGAATTGTACGGTAACTATTTACTCAAAGGCTCTTTTATGGTTAATGTTGAAATTTATATTATCTGAAAAGTCGTTGATCACTAAGGAGACTTATCCTTATTGTAGAATAAATGTTATTTATTTAAATAAATTAATAGTTTTATTTATTTATTTAAATAAGATTAGAGTTGTTCTAATTGATTTATTCACAACCGATTTAATATGGAGAACCTAAAGGGTCACACCATAAAACGAAAATATTTATTTAAGAAGTAAATGACATAATCGTAATAAAAAGTTATGTGTATTTAATTTAATCTATGGTGATAGAATAAATTAAATAACTTAATATTTATTATTTAATATTTTAGAAATATTAAATATAAGTTAATAAAAGGAGTCTTTATTATTATTATTATTATTATTATTATTATTATTATTATTATTATTATTATTATTATTATTATTATTATTATTATTATTATTATTATTAAGTTAATTTCTAAAGAGGTTTGGGAATTAGTTAATATATATGTACTCTCATATATTCCTAATAAGATTAAGAATAATTAATTAAAAGAATTTAAATAATTATTCCTAATGAGATTAGGAAGCCTAATTAATTAAATGAGTTTAATTAATTAAATCAAAATCCTATTCTTAAATAGTTTAGAAGGGTTCCCCACATCTATAAATAAGATGAGTTATTATGGGTATGAGTTACACAAGTTACGCACTTTATTCCAAGAGTTGGGAGAGTATACATTTTCTATAGAGATAGAATGTAACGATTGTGATTTTTGTAATAATTTAAAATATTTATCGAATTAAATAAATATTTTAGTTAGTTTATATATTTATTAAATAAAATAAATAATTGACGAAATTTATTGTGGAATAATTTATTTAATTAAGATTGGTAATGTTAAATAAATTGATGTTAAACAATTTTATAATTGGTGCGTATTTTATTACGCGAGTGTAATGATAATTTTCTAATTTGATTAAATAATTAAATTAGAGAATTAATGATTTGTTAAATAAAATTATAATTATAATGTTTAGATGGAAATTATAATTTCATCAATAAGGGTTAATTTTATTTCTTTAGGAATTAAGTTTAATTTAAATTAAAATATGAGAATTGGATAATGTGTGACATGATACCATATAACAAGGGAGTTATAAAAATAAAATAGAAAGAGTGATACAGTGTGCTAGTCAAACAAGGCTTTGTGACATTGTGTATTTGTAACTGTTGAGGACCTTTGAGTTTGTAACTGGATAAACTAAACACGTTAAGTGTATTCATCAGTTAAGAAAGGCTCATTTGCAAAGAGTAGAGAGACATAGAGAACCTTTGAGAGAGTTGAGAGAATAGATAATACTCTAAAAATTTGAGAACCAAATTCTGGAAATCAAGAGGAGGAAGGAGGGTTGCCAAGCCATTCTCACCATCTAATTAAGCTTAGGGAGAAATCAAAAAGGTAATAATCTAGTTCTTAGTTTTGTGTTTCTCAAAACTTCTTCTCTATAAATGGGTTTGATGCATGATTAGTTAAGGAATTGGTTTATAAATGTTAGCGAATATGATTAATCTATTTTATATCACGTGTATATAATTTTTGAGTGATAAAATCCTTGAAAATATGTTTTAGAAGAAGAAATTGAGTTTTGTTAATATATGTACAATATGGCTTATTTTGTAGTAAAATTGATGGTTAAATCATGTTGTAGTTTGTAAATTATTGTTAGAAGTTGGTAATATGATGAGATACAAAAATAATGCAAGTTGAATGGGTTGATTAAAAAAATTCTTGGTGTTCGATTTCGCTAAATATATCAAAATATGAAATATAGAGCATGAATTTGGATTTTGAAGCTTTAATTTGGTTGTTTAGGTGATTTATGTTGCTAGAATCATTCTATGCATGCTTGGTGTTGATTATATGAAGTTTATATCTTCTGGGTATGTTTAATTTGCTGCTTGAGTGATAAAATTGGGAGTATTTGGCTTAGAAATAGTTTTGTTCGCGAACTGTAGAATTCGAGTATGGGCAACTCCGCTCCGACGGAGTTTCCAGTTCATGATTCTACGCCACGACGAGTTCTTCGCCCCGGTGGACTTTTCTTAGTTCAAAATCCTGCTTCAGCGGGGGTGGCCATAATGATCCAGAATTGAGTTTGATTGTTCATTTATGTAAATATAATCTTAATCTATCTTAATGATTATAGTAAAGCTTAACACATGTAATAAGTGGAGTTAGAAGATTCTAATTCCATAGTTGATGTTTATAAGTTGGCTTGATTATGTTATTCGTAAGAATTGGAATACTAAGACTTATATTATGTGCTAACACGGATTTCAATTTCACATTATTTTGTTAGGGTAATCAGACTTTAAGCTACAGATTTACATTAACTAGAATGAGAAGTAATGTGAGACCCCAGATTTTATGAATAAATTAATTTTCTCGAAATAATTTTTTTTAAATATTATGGTGTGGATTTGATATAATGTTATAGTTGTGGGTAATATTTATAAATTTTACAAAGTACGCAAGTTGTTATATAATATTCGATTGGTCGGGGAATATTCGTACAACGACACAATCATTGGTGGACCCCACAATAAAATTATTGTCGGATTGAGAAAACGACAAAAAAACTTTATGAAAATAACAGCGAAAGTTTTACCGTTAACTGTTGAAACACCCGGTGTTAAAAGTATAGTAATACGCGAGGTTGCATAGTAGCACACGGTATTGATTATTGATGCTTACGTGATAAGTCACTCAGTTTTATTTTATTAGTATTATTAATGTAATAAAACAGAATACTTTTATAAAGTTATTCTATAAATAGAATATATTATATTTTATTATGCATAGTGTTGCATAGTGCCTGCATAGTATTTTGTATAGTAAAATCTTTTTATATAAAACATGATACTTTTATAAAGTTATCTATTTTATTAGACAATAATTAGAATATATTATATTTTATTATGCATAGTATTTTCATAGTGCATGCATAGTGTTTGTATAGTAAAATCTTTTATAAAGTTATTCGTTTTATTAAATTATAAATAGAATATATTATATTTTATTTAAAAGATTTAGCTTTAAATATGGACCGTCAGATTAAAGTAAATCAATCTGGACCGTTCATGAGTTAGTTACTATGCAGTCCATTTTTCTATAAATAGAAGCTCATTCCTTCATTATTTCTTACGAATTCATTGAAACTCTAGAGAGAGAAACTATAGAGAGAAAGAAGAAAAGCGTTCTGCTACTTCACTACTTCTATATCCAGTACTCTTCTTCTTAAGGTAGGGGATATTATTTGTTGTACTCGTAGGGAATATTATTTGTTGTACTCATAAGGGGTATTCTTTCTTTCTTATTCATGAAGAGAACTTCTGTTATTCCATTCTTTATTATTCTGTTGGAATAACCTGTGTAAGACCCCGAATTATTAATAAATAAAATTTATTTTTCTCTATTTATTATTTTGAAATAGTAAGGGTTGATTTGATTAATGTGGTTAGTTATGGGTAAAATGCACAAATATTTTAAATAAGTAGGTGGTTATAAAATATTCATTGTTGTCAGGGAATATTCGTTTGGTCGTGGAATATTCTTGCTGTCGGGGAATATTCGTACGACAGTGTAGTCTTTTGTGGGCCCCATAACGGAAAGTGATTGGATGAAGAAAATGACAAGTATAAGTTGTTTATAAATAACGGCGCAGTTGTTACCGTTAATACTATTGAAATACCCGGTGGTTAAAACACAGTAATACGCGTTGTTGCACAGTAGCACACGGTATTGCACCAATTATTGATTCTTATGTAAGAAGACACTACTCAATAATTGTTACAGTAGTTACTGTTCAGTATTTTATTGATTCAATAATTGCTGCGTTGATTTTTTATATTACTGTTGTTTTAATAATTGTCACTACACAGTATTTTCCATTATCGAAGCAATAATTCATATTATCTGAATAATATTATTAGAAAACATTATTGGCAATGTCTAGAAAGTTCTGTCTAAGGAGAGGTTTGGCCACCTAATTGCGCGCCAGTAAGGAAAAATTCTTATTGGAAAGCCCCCTCTTTCCTGGGAACGGCCTGGTTGCTAGTACTGTGATTCTGTAATATTATTTATGAATAATTAATTATTAATTTATATGATGAGAAAAATATTGATTTTATATGGATATAGATGGAGAAATTTTTTAAAGTGACAATTGTTGAAAATCGATATTTTATCTTTTCTGATAAAATAATATTTTATTATATTATTATAATATAATAATGATGATATTTTTACAATAAATGTGGGATATATGAGTATATGAGGAGGAAGAGTATTTTTGTTATAAAAGTTGTTTAACAGATATTTTGTGTGTCGGTGGACCCCATTTCTTGACTGAAATTTGATTATAGTCTGTAAAATAGTCCGTTTGTGGATTTCGGTCAATTTCTGTTTGGAATTTGGAAAAACTTTCTTCTGTAAAGTTGTAGAGAATTGAATTTTCTATAAAAAAATGCGAGATTCAAATTTTCTGATAAAAGGGCTATTTATTAGGAATTATTGAAGTTCCGGAGTTCCGAAATAATTGATTTTTGGAAGTTTTAATTATTTTTATTAAGAAAAACGTTTTTATTGTTTTTGGCACATGTGTGACTAAAGTTTGGACCAGATTTGTGTGCGTAGGAAATTTGATTATATATATTATTATTATATTAAAATTTCTGCTTTGGTGTTCTAAGCAATTTCCTATAAATAGGGTGCTTAGGTTAGAATTGAAAATCACACCAGAAACTACAGATTTCTCTCTCTTTCTCTCTCTATAATATCGAGTGTATTTTATGAGTATTTTTATACTTTGAGTGTTGCTATACGGTGCAAGTTCCTTCAGCACTATATCTGATATTCTAACCAGAAGTACTATTCTAGCTAAGGTAAGGGATGTTATTTTCTTCTCAAATGATATTATTTCTTCAATATCATTATGCTGAAATATTGGTTAAAACTTTTTATCAAATTTAGAACTTTTTCATATCGGAGTTACTATTCATGAGTTACTATTCACGAGTTACTATTCACGAGTTACTATTCACGAGTACTATTCACGAAGTATGATGATGTTTTTTGTGAAATTTCTATCTTTTGGTGTCGGAGTTACTATTCACGTATACGGCACTATTCACGTATACGGCACTATTTACGAATACGACACTATTCACAGAAAAATTAAATTTTTATTTTTCGTCCAAAATATCTATTATGGATACTAGCTTTGATTGTATCCATGTTTTGATCATTCTTGAATTTTACTCCACTATGATTATTTATGAGATATTTTTGGACATTAACTAGCTGAAATACGAATCCTTAATATTTATTCTTTTGTTTCACTGGTTTCGTTTCATTTAAAATATTTTTCCTCATCCTCCGTCCTAAATGATGATATAATTGAATATCTTTGGCCTGTAGTGCAAAGATGAATGATTTCTGATGAATATCTTTGGCCCGTAGTGCAAAGATGAACAGGTGTTTAGATGAACATGACCAACTGATGAATATGTTTGGCCTGTAGTGCAAAGATGAATATTTGATTCTAGATATATATTGATTGATGTTACAGGGATAAAATATCGACGATGAGCTTTTAAATTCATATATAGAAGATAGTAGTTTGCATTCTCTACTTAACTCTTCTAATGAATTATTATTTCCGCTGCGAATATTGATTTAAAACTTGTTGTCTATTGTATTCTATTAGATTTTTCTCTGTTGAAGACTAACGATAATTTATTCTATATTATCATAGTCATAATGTTCTTTACTGGGCTAGTTGAGCTCACCCTTTTTGTTCCATTTTTCTTCTCAGGAGGCGAGAATGTAGCGAGTACGAGTCGGGGTATGGAATGATGGTTCTAGAGAGAGTTGTTTAGTAGTCTTCACCATTTTTTTTGTAAAATAATGTATCAATAATTATGATGAGGATTTATTTACATGTGGATATTGTCTAGATGGCAATATCTGTATTTAAACTCACAGTTTTTATGTTGTAATAATAAAGTTGTAGTTGTTTCTGTACCATATTTTTGGTGACTCAGAATGAGTGTTGTATACCTATTTTGGGGGCGTCACAGTTGGTATCAGAGCTTAGGGATATGATCTCTGGCGGAGATCGGGGAATAGAACTAGGAGGGGAGAGGCGAGTAAATCCGTCGCTAGTGTGTCCTACCTAAGCTTATTTGTTGGTCGGTCATAATATAGGGGTATTATGTGAGTTGTTAAATTGTTTAATTAACCCTTGTTTTATGGCAGTATTTAAGAATGGCAGCTGAGAATATTAACGGTGGAGTTAATGAAACTGTGGAAACACCTTTAATCATCACCCAGGAGAACGTGCAACAGGAAGACAATATTCCTCCTATGAACAACACCAATGAGCAGACGATGAACGACGGGATGTTTAGAAGCTTTTTGCAGTTCATGCAAAACCAGACGAGGGAGACCCGTGTACAGAATACGGGTGGAAATGATAGCAACGCGCGGCTTGTCACGGCCAAACAGTTCAAAGAGTTGGGACCACCATAATTTTAAGAGAAAGCCAGATCCGATCATGGCGAAAACATGGGTCAAGAAAATTACCAAGATATTCGATGTCTTAGGATGTACGGAGAAACAGAAGGTTCCATTTGCCACCTTTATGTTCCGTGGCGAGGAAGACTACTGGTGGGAGTCTGTGAAACGGACCCATCCTGCTGCACTTTTAGCATGTCTTGGGAAACGTTTCAGAAACTTTTCAACGAAAAATACTTTCCTAAAAGTATTCGCCATATGAAGGAGGTAGAGTTTATTAGACTAGAACAAAACAACATGACGGTGTCCCAATACGAGGTGAAGTTCGCAGAGTTATCCAGGTTTGCACCTCATTTGGTAGAGAATGAGGAACGAATGACGAGGATGTTTCTGAGAGGTTTAAAACCCGAGATTCGGCAATATCTTATCTCTCATAAATTTGCTTTATATTCAGATGTTATCAACAGAGCTCAATTATTAGAGCGAGATAGCGAGTACGTTCAACCAAGGGACCGCAGCCAGGGTCATACCGGTGGCAGCAGTCATCGGAGCAATGAAAACCAGCGGGGAGGAAAACATTCAGACAAAAGCGGTAACCACTCTGGTGGTAATCGTGACAATGAAAATAGAAGAAGCGACTCGGGGGGAGATTTTAAAAAAGGGAGATTCAACAATGATAATGTGAAGACGTCAGCATCAGCAGCAACTGGTTTCAAGGGAGGAGAACGACCACCGGTCATATGTTATAAGTGCGAAAAAGAAGGACATATCAGCCCAAACTGTCCACAACAGTTCAAGGTATGTTATAACTGTGGAAAGGAAGGCATATCGCTCGAGATTACACTATAGCGAAACCAAGTCCAGCAGGGATGGTGACTCAAAAGGCTGTCCCAGAAAAGTTAAAGTCAACAATTCCTGGAAGAGCGTTTGTCGTGACTGGTCAACATGCGAGGAACCCAAACGAGGTGATTACGGGTAAGCTAATCATAAATTCATGCGAAGTTTATGCATTACTTGATACCGGTGCTACCCATTCATTTATCTTTCTTGCTTGTGCTCAACGTTTAAATTTGATTCCGGAGAAATTAGACTTTGACCTATCTGTGAAAACTCCGTTAGGAGAAACTTTCATCACATCCACTGTTTATAAATCTTGTTTGATCCAAGTTGGCACCATCACATTTCCCGTTAACCTTATCTCTTTAAAGATACTTGCTTTTGATGTGATTTTAGGGATTGATTGGTTAACTACTCATCATGCCAAAATTGATTGTTTTCGTAAGGTTGTCAGTTTTCATATTCCTAATCAACCTGTTGTGCGAATTCAAGCAACTAAATCATTAAAATCAATCACTGTCATATCAAGTCATAAAGTTATTTGTTTATTGAAAAACGGATGTCAAGCTTTCTTAGCCCATGTTATGGATTTGAATAAAGACACGTCAGCTTTGAATAATATTCCTGTTGTTATTGACTTTCCTGACGTATTTCCTGAAGAACTTCCCGGTCTACCCCCAGAACGTGAAGTTAAATTCTTTATTGACCTTGAACCTGGTACAAAGCCTATTTCTAAAACTCCATATCGAATGGCTCCTATTGAACTTCAGGAGTTAAAGGTCCAACTACAGGAGTTGTTGGACATCGGTTTCATTCGTCCTAGTACATCTTCTTGGGGTGCTCCTGTTTTATTTGTAAAGAAGAAAGACGGGAGTATGCGACTTTGTATTGACTATTGGGAATTGAACCATGTCATTATCAAAAATAGGTATCCGCTACCTCGTATTGATGACCTGTTTGACCAGTTGCAAGGAGCACAATTCTTTTCAAAAATTGATCTTCGTTCTGGATATCATCAGCTGAAGGTTAAAACTGAGGATATTCCAAAGACTACTTTCAGAACTCGGTACGGGCATTATGAATTCTTAGTTATGTCTTTTGGATTGACTAATGCTCCTGCTGCTTTCATGGATATGATGAACCGAGTATTCAAGGAATATTTGGATCAGTTTGTTGTTGTCTTTATTGATGACATCCTCATCTATTCTAAAAGCCGTGAAGATCATGAGGGCCATTTGAAGCTGGTACTGCAAAGGCTTCGTGATAACAAGCTATATGCCAAGCTGAAGAAATGCGAGTTCTGGCTTGAGGAAGTAGCATTCCTTGGGCACATGGTGTCAAAACATGGAGTGTCTGTTGACCCGACGAAGATTGAAGCAATACAAAGTTGGGAACAACCAAAGATGGTGACCGAAGTACGTAGCTTTTTGGGTTTAGCTGGTTATTATCGGAGATTCGTGGAAGGATTTTCTCGAATCGCTACTCCGTTAACTCAGCTGACTCGTAAAGATACAAAATTCGTATGGAGTGAGGAATGCAAGAAGAGTTTCCAAGATCTCAAGAGGAGACTCATTTTGGCACCTGTTTTGACAATACCATCTGGTTCGGATGGATTTGTTATCTACAGTGATGCTTTAGGCAAAGGGTTAGGATGTGTTCTCATGCAACGTGGGAAAGTCATAGCCTATGCCTCGCGACAACTTAAAGAATATGAGAGGAATTATCCTACTCATGATCTAGAGTTGACAGCAGTCGTTTTCGCTCTAAAGATCTGGAGGCAATATCTTTATGGGGAGAAAGTGGAGATATATTCAGACCATAAAAGCCTCAAATATTTTTTCACTCAAAAAGAACTCAACATGCGGCAACGACGTTGGCTCGAGCTGTTGAAAGATTACGACCACACTATTCAATACCATCCTGGAAAAGCAAACGTAATAGCTGACGCATTGAGTAGAAGATCATATGCAGGAACGAGTGCGATGATGTCAAATATACGTATAGAACCAACTTTAATCGAGAAAGTTAAAATTGCTCAAGCCACAGACCCGGAGCTGATGCGTATGAAGAAGAAAGTGCAAGAAGGTGCTATTCCAAAAGCAAGAATCGATGAAGAAGGAATACTTCGAGTCCACTCTAGACTTTGTGTTCCTAACGATTCTGACTTGAAGCATAGAATCATGATGGAGGCACATAACACACTGTTTGTAATCCATCCTAGAAGTACCAAAATGTATCGTGATCTTCGACATACATTTTGGTGGAACAATATGAAGAAAGAGATTGCAAAGTTTATCTCTATGTGTTTAACTTGTCAACGTGTAAAGGCGGAGCATCAAGTGCCTAAGGGTCCATTGCAACCACTTGAGATTCCGAAATGGAAGTGGGAACACATTACCATGGATTTCGTTACGGGTCTTCCCAGGGTTTCTCAAGGCATAAATGCGATTTGGGTTATTGTTGATAGATTAACCAAGTCTACCCATTTCTTGCCGATACGGGAGACTTATTCCCTTGAACGTCTTGCTAGTATGTACGTGAATGAGATTGTGAGGTTGAATGGCATGCCAGTATCCATAGTTTCGGATCGTGACCCAAGATTCACTTCAAGATTTTGGGTTAGCTTGCAAAAAGCTATGGGGCCGGATTTACGATTTAGTTCGGCATATCATCCTCAAACAGACGGACAATCAAAGAGGACTATTCAAACTCTTGAAGATCTATTAAGACTCTGTGTCGTAGACTTCAAAGGCAGTTGGGATAAGTATTTACCATTGGTGAAATTCTCCTACAACAACAGTTATCAGGCAAGTATAGGTGTGGCTCCATTTGAAGCATTGTATGGGCGAAAGTGTCGCTCTCCAATATGTTGGGATGAGGTGGGTGAAGCAACATTGTTGGGACCCGAGTTTGTACGTATGACTACGGAAAAGATCCAAATGATTCGATAACGTATACAAACGGCACGGGATCGACAAAAGAGTTATGCGGATCTTCATCGAAAAGACGTGGAATTTAGTATTGGGGATCATGTATTGTTGCGTGTGGCTCCATGAAAGGGAGTTACAAGATTCAGAAAGAGAGGAAAGCTCAATCCATGATTTATTCGTCCATTTCAGATTCTTGACCGAGTAGGAAATGTGGCCTATAGACTCGCGTTACCTCCAAGTATGTCTCGTGTTCATAATGTTTTTCACGTATCCGTGCTTCGTAAATATGTGAAAGAGCCGAACCATGTTATTGAGTTAGAACCGAATGAGATAGCCGAAGACTTAACGTACGAGGAGGTACCTGTCAAGATCTTGGATAGGAAAGAGCATGTCCTACGCACGAAGGTCATACCACAAGTTAAGGTTTTGTGGAGGAACCATGCTATTGAAGAAATGACCTGGGAGTTGGAAACGGAAATGTAAGCGAGGTATCCTCATCTTTTCGAAACACCAGGTACGTACGTCAATTTCGAGGACGAAATTTCATAAGGAAGAGAGGTTGTAAGACCCCGAATTATTAATAAATGAAATTTATTTTCCTCTATTTATTATTTTGAAATAGTAAGGGTTGATTTGATTAATGTGGTTAGTTATGGATAAAATGCGCAAATATTTTAAATAAGCTGGTGGTTATAAAATATTCATTGTTGTCGGGGAATATTCGTTTGGTCGTGAAATATTCTTGCTGTCGGGGAATATTCGTACGACGGCGCAGTCTTTTGTGGGCCCCATAACGGAAAGCGATTGGATGAAGAAAATGACAAGTATAAGTTGTTTATAAATAACGGCGCAGTTGTTACCGTTAATACTGTTGGAATACCCGGTGGTTAAAACACAGTAATACGCGTTGTTGCACAGTAGCATACAGTATTGCACCAATTATTGATTCTTACGTAAGAAGGCACTACTCAATAATTGTTACAGTAGTTACTGTTCAGTATTTTATTGATTTAATAATTGCTGCGTTGATTTTTTTATATTACTGTTGTTTTAATAATTGTCACTACACAGTATTTTCCATTATCGAAGCAATAATTCATATTATCTGAATAATATTATTAAAAAATATTATTGGCAATGTCTAGAAAGTTCTGTCTAAGGAGAGGTTTGGTCACCTAATTGCGCGCCAGTAAGGAGAAATTCTTATTGGAAATCCCCCTCTTTCTTGGGAACGGCCTGGTTGCTAGTACTGTGATTCTGTAATATTATTTATGAATAATTAATTATTAATTTATATGATGAGAAAAATATTGATTTTATGTGGATATAGATGAAGAAATTTTTTAAAGTGACAATTGTTGAAAATCGATATTTTATCTTTTTTGATAAAATAATATTTTATTATATTATTACAATATAATAATGATGATATTTTTACAATGAATGTGGGATATGAGTATATGAGGAGGACGAGTATTTTTGTTACAAAAGTTGTTTAACACATGTTTTGTGTGTCGGTGGATCCTATTTCTTGACTGAAATTTGATTATAGTCTGTAAAATCGCCCGTTTGTGGATTTCGATCAATTTCTGTTTGGAATTTGGAAAAACTTTCTTCTGCAAAGTTGTAGAGAATTAAATTTCCTATAAAAATTTGTGAGATTTGAATTTTCTGATAAAAGGGCTATTTATTAGGAATTATTGAAGTTCCAGAGTTCCGAAATAATTGATTTTTGGAAGTTTTAATTATTTTTATCAAGAAAAACGTTTTTATTATTTTTGGCACATGTGTGGCTGAAGTTTGGACCAGATTTGTGTGCGTAGGAAATTTGATTATATATATTATTATTATATTAAAATTTCTGCTTTAGTGTTCTAAGCAATTTCCTATAAATAGGGTGCTTAGGTTAGAATTGAAAATCACACCAGAAACTACAGATTTCTCTCTCTTTCTCTCTCTATAATATCGAGCGTATTTTGTGAGTATTTTTATACTTTGAGTGTTGCTATATGGTGCAAGTTCCTTCAGCACTATATCTGATATTCTAATCAGAAGTACTATTCTAGCTAAGGTAAGGGATGTTATTTTCTTCTCAAATGATATTATTTCTTCAATATCATTATGCTGAAATATTGGTTGGAACTTTTTATCAAATTTGGAATTTTTTCATATCAGGATTACTATTCATGAGTTACTATTCACGAGTTACTATTCACGAGTTACTATTCATGAGTTACTATTCACGAGTACTATTCACGAAGCATGATGATGTTTCTTGTGAAATTTCTATCTTTTGGTGTCGGAGTTACTATTCACGTATACGGCACTATTCACGTATACGGCACTATTCACAGAAAAATTAAATTTTCGTTTTTCGTCCAAAATATCTATTATGGATACTAGCTTTGATTGTATCCATGTTTTGATCATTCTTGAATTTTACTTCACTATGATTATTTATGAGATATTTTTGGACATTAAATAGCTGAAATACGAATCCTTAATATTTATTCTTTTGTTTTACTGGATTCGTTTCATTTAAAATATTTTTCATCATCCTCCGTCCTAAATGATGATATAATTGAATATCTTTGGCCTGTAGTGCAAAGATGAATGATTTCTGATGAATATCTTTGGCCTGTAGTGTAAAGATGAACCGGTGTTTAGATGAACATGACCAACTGATGAATATCTTTGGCCTGTAGTGCAAAGATGAATATTTGATTCCAGATATATATTGATTGATGTTACAGGGATAAAATATCGACGATGAGCTTTTAAATTCATATATAGAAGATAGTAGTTTGCATTCTCTACTTAACTCTTCTAATGAATTATTATTTCCGCTGCGAATATTGATTTAAAACTTGTTGGCTATCATATTCTATTAGATTTTTCCCTGTTGAAGACTAACGATAATTTGTTCTATATTATCATAGTCATAATGTTCTTTACTGGGCTAGTTGAGCTCACCCTTTTTGTTCCATTTTTTTCTCAAGAGGCGAGAATGTAGCGAGTACGAGTCGGGGTATGGAATGATGGTTCTAGAGAGAGTTGTTTAGTAGTCCTCACCATTTTTTTTGTAAAATAATGTATCAATAATTATGATGAGGATTTATTTGCATGTGGATATTGTCTAGATGGCAATATCTGTATTTAAACTCACAGTTTTTATGTTGTAATAATAAAGTTGTAGTTGTTTCTGTACCATATTTTTGGTGACTCAGAATGGGTGTTGTATACCTATTTTGGGGGCGTCACAACCTATATACGCGGGATACCCTATACTTGGTGAAATTCTTCTGTTATTCCATTCTATATTATTTTGTTGGAATATCCTGTCTGTGCGTTTTACGCCGGACCTGGTTCCGTCTTTATTATTATTCTGTTGGAATATCCTGTCTGTGCGTTTTACACCGGACCTGGTTCCGTCTTTATTAGTATTCTGTTGGAATAACCTATCTATGCGAAGTACCGCATTCATGGTGATTTCTTTTGTTATTCCATTCTTTATTATACTCAGTTGGTTAAAGTTTTGACTTCTATACTCCATGAAATTAGTGGAATATCCTTGATATTTGCGCTTCATCCAGTATCTTTTCATGAAAATATTCTTCTGAGCATTCTTGAATTTTACTCCACAAAGCAGTATCATGTTGACAATTTGAACGTTATTAGTTCCTGAATAAATTAATTCTTGAACTTGTTTTATTGAATTATTATGTCATTGTCATCATCGTCTTGTTTATATTATGTTGAAAGTCATCTGTGGCCTGTAGTGCATAGATGGAATTGGTATGATTATGACCAGGGATTATTCGATATAATCATGGCCGTAATATTACAAATGATGTGAAAAAATTCCTCATTGGCCCGTAGTGCATTGATGGACAGTTTTTGGTATGATTATGGCTATGGATTCTCTTCGGCCAAGGGTGCAAAGATGAATTATTTTATGGCATGATCAGGACCGTTGACGAAAACATGATTATCTTTGGCCCGTGGTGCATTGATAATTCGTGGTCGTGATACTAAAGAATATCATTGACCTGTAGTGCAGGGATGATTTGATGATGTGGATTATTTATTAAGCTGAGTCTCACCGATAAAAGTGATGAAAAACCTTTTAAATCATAGAAGATAGTAGATTTTATTCTCTACTTGACTCTTCTAATGGATTGCTTGTTCCGCTGCAGTTAAACTTGATGTTTGTTATATTGTATCAGTTTAACATTGTTGAAGGCTAATGATAAATTATTCTGCATTATCTTAGTCATAATATTTCTTACTGGGCTAGTTGAGCTCATCCTTTCTTTCACTGTTCTCTTCAGGAAATGAGAACGTAGCTGGGACTAGTCGGGGAATAGAGTGATGGTCCTAGATGGTGCATTAGTAGTCCTCACTATTCTGTGAAATAGTGTGATAATAATTATAATGAGGACTCCTTTTGAGTTTGTATACTCTCTAGTAGACAATATTTGTATTCAAACTCACAGTTTATGTTTTGTCGTATTGTACATGACAGTTGTATTATTAAGTTGTATTTGAATTCTGTACCATGTATCTGGCGACTCAAGATGGGTGATGTATACCTAATTTTGGGGGCGTCACAGTTGGTATCAAAACTTAGGGATATGATCCCTGGCTAAGATGTGAGACTAGAACTAGGAGTGGAGAGACGGGGAATTCCTTCGCTAGTATGACCTACCTAAGTTTATTTGATATTTAATTGGTTGGTCAGAGTATAGAGATAATATGCGATATGTTAATTAACCCTTATTTTGTGGCAGTATTTGAAAATGGCATGTGAAAATGTTGAGATAAGCAATGGAGCACAGGAGACTGTTGATTCTCTATAGTTCAATAATCAGGACAATGTGCAACAGGATGGCGATAATCCTTCTATAAACAACAACACTGATCAATTAATGAACGACGGTACGTTTAGGAGCTTTTTAGAATTCATGCAACATCAGGCGAAGACGACTCCTTTTCATAATGCAGGAGGAAATAATGGCAACCCACGGTTGGTCACCGCTAAGCAATTCAAGGAGCTGGGACCACCAGAGTTTTTGGGAAAGCCAGAACCACTTAAGGCGGAGACGTGGTTAAAGTAGATCACCAAGATATTTGATGTCTTGGGATGCTCCAAGGAGCAAAAGGTTCCTTTTGCCACCTTTATGTTGCGTGAAGAGGCAGATCACTGGTGGAAATCTGTAAAATGTACCCAGCCTGACGCACTCAAGATGTCTTGGGAGAAGTTCCAAGAGATGTTCAATGACAAGTACTTTCACAAAAGCATTCGTCACATGAAGGAGGTGGAATTTATCAAGTTGGAGCAAAACAAAATGACCGTGTCGCAGTACGAAGCCAAGTTTGCCGAGTTGTCCCGATTTGCGTCCCACTTGGTTGATAATAAAGAGAGAATAACACAGATGTTTTTAAGAGGTTTGAAGCCGGAGATACGTCAATATCTTATCTCTCATAAACTGTGTTTGTATTCAGATGTTGTTAATAGGGCTCAGTTATTGGAGCGCGATAATGAGTCAACCAAACCAAAAGAGAGCAGCCGGCAAAATGATAATATCGGTGATAACAGTCATCAAAGCGGTGACAGTAAGCATGGAGGGAATCAACATGTCAGAAATGGTAACCACTTCGGTGGTAATCATGGCCAAAACAATAAGAATGGACATTTCAAGAAGAGAAGGTTCAACAATGACGTAAAGACGTCAGCACCAGCACCCGTTTCAAAGGAAGAAGAACGACCACCGGTCGTATGTTTCAAATGTGGACAGGAGGGACACATCCGTCCAAACTGTACGCACCAATCCAAAATGTGTTTTAATTGCGGAAGAGAAGGTTACCTAGCTCGATTTTGTCGTATGGTGAAGTCAATTCCAGCTGGGATAGTGATGCCAAAGGATGTCCCAGACAAGCCAAAGCCGGTAGTTTAAGAGAGAGCATTTTTTTTTCGTGACGAGGAACCTGAATAAAATTATCACGGGTATGCTAGTCATAAACTCTTGCGAAGTCTATATCGTGTTAAATACCAGTTCTACTTACTCTTTTATTTCACCTAGTTGTGTTCAATATTTGAAGTTAACTCCGGAGAAGTTAGACTTTGATATATCTGTTGGGAGAAACCTTCGTTACCTCCACTTTTTATAAATCTTGTTCAAATCAACACTTTCACGTTACCTGTTGATCGTATCTCTTTGAAAATACTTGCCTTTGATGTGATTTTAGGAATCGATTGGTTAACTACTCATCATGCTTTTTGTAAGGTTGTTAGTTTTCATACTCCTAACCAACCTGTTATGCGAATTCAAGCAACCAAACCACTAAATTCAATCATTGTCATATCAAGCCATAAGTAAAGAGCCCCGATCCTTTCGTTGTTCACTTTCTTGTGTGGAATGCATCGAAGCCAGACTTTCTATAGGCGATGTCGTGAATGACGATAGCAAGTTGATAGGTATCAATGTGACGTACTATCCAAGTCTTGGATGAGGGTCACAGTTTGAATGATATTTCTATTGTTAATAAATTTCTTGACGTATTCTTGAAGACTTCTTAGCCTACCCCTAGAGGGTGAAATCGAATTTTCTATTGACCCCGGTACAAAACCCATTTCTAAAACCCTCAAATATTTCTTCAACTAAAACGAACGTATAACGTGCCAAAGACGTTGGCTCAAGCTGTTGAAGACTACGATCGTACCATTCAATACCATCGTGGGAAAGCGAACGTGGTAGCTGACGCGTTGAGTAGAAGATCGTATGCGTTTATGAGTGCGATGTTGTTAACATAAAGACCCATTTCGTATGACTTACAAATGATGAAGATAGAGTTAAAGACTCTAGGAACCCACGTGAAGATAACGAATATACGAGTGGAATCGACTTTAATCGATAATGTTAAAGCCGCTTAAGCTACACACCCGGAGTTGATGAATATGAAGAAGAAGGTTCAAGAAGGCGTTATTCTAGAAGCAAGAATCGACGAAGAGAGGAAATCTCAACCCTCGATTTAATTGGCCCATTTGAAATCCTCGATGAAGTAGGAACTGTGGCCTATAAACTCGTTTTACCGCCAAGTATGTTGCGTGTTCAGAACTTTTTTTTTACGTATCGATGTTACGTAAATATGTGGACGACCGAACCACATTATTAATTTAGAACTGGACGAGATAGCAGAAGATTTAACGTATGAGGAGATACATGTTAAAATCTTGGATAAGAAGAATCGTATTCAACACTCAAAGGTTATACCTCAAGAGTTGGAATTTGAAATGAAGTCGAGGTATCCTCACCTGTTCAACATACCAAGTACGTACGTAAATTTCGAGGGCGAAATTCCATAAGGAGGGGAGATTATGAGACCCCATATTTTATGAAAAAATATTTAATTTTCTCGAAATATTTTTTTTGAATATTATGGTGTGGATTTGATATAATGTTATAGTTGTGGGTAATATTTATAAATTTTGCAAAGTACTCAAGCTGTTATATAATATTCGATTGGTCGATGAATATTCGTTTTAACTGAGAATATTTGTACAACGGCACAATCATTGGTGGACCCCACAACGGAATTATTGTCGGATTGAGAAAATGACAAAAATACTTTATGAAAATAACGACGAAAGTTTTATCGTTAACTGTTGAAACACCCGGTGTTAAAAGTACAGTAATACGCGTTGTTGCATAGTAGCACACAGTATTGATTATTGATGCTTACGTGATAAGTCACTCAGTTTTGTTTTATTGGTATTATTAATGTAATAAAACAGAATACTTTTATAAAGTTATTCTATAAATAGAATATATTATATTTTATTATGCATAGTGTTGCATAGTGCCTGCATAGTATCTGTATAGTGTTTTGCATAGTAAAATCTTTTTATATAAAACAGAATACTTTTATAAAATTATCTGTTTTATTAGACAATAATTAGAATATATTATATTTTATTATGCATAATGTTTGCATAGTGCCTGCATAGTGTTTGTATAGTAAAATCTTTTATAAAGTTATTCGTTTTATTAGATTATAAATAGAATATATTATATTTTATTTAAAAGATTTTGCTTTAAATATGGATCGTCAGATTAAAGAAAATCAATCTGGACCGTTCATGAGTTAGTTACTATGCAGTTCATTTTTCTATAAATAGAAGCTCATTCCTTTATTATTTCTTATGAATTCACTGAAAGTCTAGAGAGAGAAACTATAGAGAGAAAGAAGAAAAGTGTTCTGCTACTTCACTACTTCTATATCCAGTACTCTTCTTCTTAAGGTAGGGGATATTATTTGTTGTACTCGTAGGGAATATTATTTGTTGTACTCATTAAGGGTATTCTTTCTTTCTTATTCATGAAGAGAACTTCTGTTATTTCATTCTTTATTATTCTGTTGGAATATCCTGTATACGCGGGATACCCTATACTTGGTGAAATTCTTCTGTTATTCCATTCTTTATTATTCTGTTGGAATATCCTGTCTGTGCGTTTTACGCCGGACCTGGTTTCGTCTTTACAATTATTCTGTTGGAATATCCTGTCTGTACGTTTTACCCCGGACCTGGTTCCGTCTTTATTAGTATTTTGTTAGAATAACCTGTCAATGCGAAGTACCGCATGCATGGTGATTTCTTTTGTTATTTCATTCTTTATTATACTCAGTTGGTTAAAGTTTTGACTTCTATACTCTATGAAATTAGTGGAATATCCTTAATATTTGCGCTTCATCCAGTATCTTTTCATGGAAATATTCTTCTGAGCATTCTTGAATTTTACTCCACAAAACAGTATCATGTTGACAATTTGGACGTTATTAGTTCCTGAATAAATTAATTCTTGAACTTGTTTTATTGAATTATTATGTCATTGTCATCATCCTCATGTTTATATTATGTTGAAAGTTATCTGTGGCCTGTAGTGCATAGATGGACTTGGTATGATTATGACCAGGGATTATTCGATATAATCATGACCGTAATGTTACAAATGATGTGGAAAAAGTCCTCATTGACCTATAGTGCATTGATGGATAGTTTTTGGTATGATTATGGCTATGGATTCTCTTCGGCCAAGGGTGCAAAGATGAATTATTTTATGGCATGATCAGGACCATTGATGAAAACATGATTATCTTTGGCCCGTGGTGCATGGATAATTAGTGGTTGTGATACTAAAGAATATCCTTGGCCTGTAGTGTAGGGATGATTTGATGATGTGGATTATTTATTAAGTTGAGTCTCAGCGATAAAAGTGATGAAAAACCTTTTAAATCATAGAAGATAGTAAATTTTATTCTCTACTTGACTCTTCTAATGGATTGCTTGTTCCGCTGCAGTTAAACTTGATTTTTGTTATATTGTATCAGCTTAACATTGTTGAAGGCTAATGATAAATTATTCTGCGTTATCTTAGTCATAATATTTATTACTAGGCTAGTTGAGCTCACCCTTTCTTTCACTGTTCTCTTCAGGAAATGAGAACGTAGCTGGGACTAGTCGGGGAACAGAGTGATGGTCCTAGATGGTGCATTAGTAGTCCTCACTATTTTGTGAAATAGTGTGATAATAATTATAATGAGGACTCCTTTTGAGTTTGTATACTCTCTAGTTGACAATATTTGTATTCAAACTCATAGTTTATGTTTTGTCGTATTGTACACGACAGTTGTATTATTAAGTTGTATTTGAATTCTGTACCATGTATCTGGCGACTCAAGATGGGTGATGTATACCTAATTTTGGGGGCATCACAAGTAAACTACAATGAAGTTAGTATTAAAGTAACTAATTGGTATTGTGAACTTAAATGGTGTATGTAGGATACCTATAGAACGCGAGTTATAATTGTTTAGCAAGCACGCGATGTAAGTTCCTTATCTCTGTCTTGTCTATTATTACGCAAGTGTCCTAACTCTACTTCTTTATTGAGCAAGTTTTAACCTTAGCTTATTATTATTCAAGCAAGGTTTCTTATAGTATTCAATGCCTATGTTTTGGTTAAGTCTTCTAATTCTTTATGAAAGCATGACTTTGATATATGATGCTTGTCCACTTACGATTCATTGATAGTCTATCAATGCTAATGTACCCCTTTATAACATTATGTTGTAACGAACTCTTGAATGATTATCAAACTCATATTGATTCAACTAATCCTTAGTTGATGAACATTCAAAGATCCAAATTACCCTTGAAGCTAATCCAAACCAAACTTCCTTTGGTGTGGACTCTAATGACAAAGCTGGGATGAACAACCCTAATATAGGAGATTATATTATGCAATAGCGTTAAAGTGTTTATGCACAATACATTTTACAAATGGTTGATCCCCCGGGGTACGAGATGAAAGGTCCATATAGTCTATAAGACTGTTAAAGGTTACAGTAGAGATACTTGTTATCTTAGGACATAGTTTGTGGCCTTGTGACCCTCATATAAATTTTTGGTCTTTTTTTTCAATCTTGATTCAAAAGTTGAGTTTTCTATTGAGCTTCCAGTTCTTGATTATCGTTGACAGGAAAGATTATATTATTCAGTTGAGCTCTATTAATTGACTATTCATATGTTGTTATTATTGTTGTTCTTGTGGGAAATTGTTTGCACCCTTGCATAAAACATTGCAGTTAAGATTGAGAAATCTGACGAGCTATCGACGAGCAAGGGAAAAGGCAAGATGAATAAATAGAAGATTTTTAGTTTACTTTTATTTGATAAAGTTTATGTAATGAGACTTAAATATTATTATGTTTATTCCGCAAATGATGTAATAAAGGTTAGATGACCTGAGATTTATCTTGAGACTTTGTAACCTTTTAATGGGAGGACTATTTATTAAGCTTGTAAGTTTTATTTATATCCTTTATTTATGGGTAGATAGATGTGATTTTATTAGATAGTGAACACCAAATCTGTGGGATTTGAGTATCCAGATTTGGGGGTGTCACAAGTTGGTATTAGAGTTTTAGGTTATGGACCTTAATAAGAGATCAAAAAGATAGTGTTGATAAACTCTTATTGAGTTTTAAGGAATGAATTAAGGAAATTCATTAAAAGATAAAACAATGAAAGACTTTATGTGCTTATTTGTTAATAACCTATGTGCTCGCGAGTAATAATAAAAACCTAAAATATTTTGTTGTCAGGATGACTGAGGTAGGAGAACCCAGCCAGGCTAGGGAAGACACTTCAAAAAAATGGGGCTTCTGCAACAACCGATTTCGTTGTTAAAGGTGCCAAATTTCGTTGCAAAAGGGTTTTGGCAACGACTTTACTGTCGTTGCGTCTTTGGTTGCGAAATGAGCGTCGCTAATTGTTCCGAAACGAACGTATTTTTTTGTTGCCAAAAGTAATACATTTTGCAACGAAATTTGGCTTTCGTCCAGACACATCGATCCTTTAGCAACAAAATATATTGTTACAGAATAATTAAAATTTCGTTGCTAAAAAGCCCATTTCGTTACAAAAGCCTGCTAATTGGCAACGAAATGAACTCTTTTTTTTTTGCAACGACCATGCATTTTCGTTGCAATTGACACCATTTTGCAACAACATTTTTCGTTGCAGTAAATTATGAAAATTGTTGCCTAAGCTTGCTTTCGTTGCGGAATGTAAACTTTTTTAGCAACGATTTTCGTTGCTGATTATATTATTTGGCAATGACATTATGCTGAATCAGTAACGAAAATATTTTTTGCTGATTATTTTTCAATAGCAACGAAAGTCGTTGATTAGCAACAACATTATTTGTTGTCGTTTCTTTATATGTGCAACGAAAGTTGATATGATTTGCAACGATAAAAAATGTTGCCTTTTATTTTAGTATTAGCAACAATATCCTCTTCGTTGTTATTAGGTTAATTTTTCGTTGCCAAATATAAAGTTTTTAATACCATTAGCAACGAAAATTTGTTGCTAAAAATTGTTGCTATATTAAAACTTGTTCAATGCTTTGGTAACGAATTATATTGTTGCCAAATCAAAATTTGACATTCTTTTTGTGTACCTTGCTGGCTCAATGTCCCCATAGCAAATAATGGCAAAATTACAAAAAACTAAAATATTATTATCTTAATAAAATCATCCACTACATAATCATTCATTATCTTTACAATTAACCATCTAAATCTATCACAATTCTTCAATCAAAGTATATATCTACATATATAGAGATAGTACACTTCATAATTTCGTCCCTTGTCTTCCGTAAATGTAGCACAAAAATTTGATACCCAATATTGTAAGGCAGGTCGTAGAAGCAGTCTTCCTGCACATATTTAAAAATAATAGCAAGCCAGGAAAAAAATAGAGGGCCATGCAAGAGTTTAACTCCATTAGACATAAGTCAACTACTTCAGGTCACAACATGGATCTGTCTTCTTCAGTCTGTTCCATGCAAATCATATCATTGTTTGAATGAAGAAATTAAAACTTTTTTGAAGCTTCATATCATATTGCTCTGGCCTTCCTTTGAATCTCCTAACATTTTCTACCTTATTTAATTCATTGATCCATAAGTTAAAGCTTATGGTGCTAGAAAATTGTAAAAATGATTTGCACAAGTAACTAGACACGAACAACAAATTATTAGTAAATGTGAATTATCTTCGAGTCCCCAATTCCATAAATGCTCCAATGACTAAAATATATTATGTCTCCAAAAGACTAGGGTTAAGATAATAGAAGAAAATAAATTGTGTAAGCTTGACAATATAGGTGTAGAAAAATCTTACCTTAACATGATAACTGACGTATGCATGAAATGTTGATAAACTCCAAACAATTCTATCAAGGTTTTTGCCTTCCACATGCCAATCAAGTTATATCTCATTAAACCACACATTGTTAGAGCTGAATAAAATAATCATTCACAAAACAAACATGATAAAAGCATATTGTAAAAAAATTATCATAGAGGCAGTAGAATTAAAATTCAACCTAAAAGACTGTCCTATTGTACTATGTCTAAGAGTTACTTCAGGAAAGGATAAAGCACCTGATCAAGTAAGCACCAAACATGCCACTTCTTGTTTTGGGTCAATATAAGGGAATGTTAGTATCTTGATTTGAAACATGCCATTTTCTAAATGCCACTTGACAATAACATAACAGAACTGAGGGCATACTGCTAAATTTGCCCCCAAGTTACTGAACTACTATGAAACAATCATGCAAAAAAGCCAAAGATGCTTTATGTTTTGCACCACTAGAGTACCAATCTACAACGAGGATAGGTGTTGTGACGCCCCCAAAATAGGTATACATCACCCATCTTGGATCGCCAAATACATGATACTGAATACAAATACAAACTTAGTTATACAACATGAGCTGAGAGTTTTTACACGAATATTGTCTTCTAGACAATATCCAAACTCAAATTCAATCCTCATTACATTTATTATCACACTAAATAGTGAGGATTACTAAAACAGCCATCTCGGACCATCCCTCCGTTCCCCGACTAGTCCCTGCTATGATCACATTTCCTGAACAAAATAATAAAAGAAAAAGGGTTAGCTCCACAAGCCCAGTAAAAAATATTATGACTAAGATAATGCAGAATAAGTTATTGTTAGCCTTCAACAATGTTAAACAGATAGAATATAATAGACATCAAGTTTAACTGCAGCGGAATAAGCAATCCATTAGAAGAGTCATGTAGAGCATGATATCTACTATCTTGTATGATTTAAAAATGTTTTCATCAACTTTATCGCTAAGAATAAGCTTAATAAATAATCCACATCATCCCTGCACTACGGCCAAGGATATTCATTAGTATCACGACCACAAATTATCCATGCACTACGGGTCAAGGATATTCGTGTATTCATCAATGGTCATGATTATACCGAATTATCCCTGGTCATAATCATACCAAGTCCATTTATGCACTACAGGCCATAGATGACTTTCATCATATTATAAACATGAGGATGATGACAATGATATAAGAATTCAATAAAACAAGTTCAAGGATAAATTTTTAAAGATTTATAATTTAATTTATCCAGAAATCAATAACGTCCAAATTGTCAACATGATACTGCTTTGTGGAGTAAAATTCAAGAATAATATTCATGTATCAAAAATATTTTGGACAGAAAAGAAATTAATTTTTCGGGTGAATAGTAATCAGATGAATAGTACCCCGCGAATAGTAATTCATGAATAGTAACCCGACATGAAATGTACCCCAAATACCTGAGTGAATAATATTTGAGTGAATAGTAACCTGAATAGTAACCCCCTGAATAATAACTCGTGAATAGTACTCCGACATGAAAAGTGTCCCGAATACCCGAGTGAATAATATTATAGTGAATAGTAACCAGGTGAATAGTAACTCATGAATAGTACCCCGGTAAAAATATTGATATTTAATAAGAAAGTTCAGATCAATATTGCGAGACCCCGAATTTTATAAAATAAAAGTATTCAATTTTTCTATTTTGGTAAATAGTTAAATTGATAAAAGTTTAAAGTTAAGGGTGATATATGAAAATTTTTCAAAGTAGGCAAGTTGTCATAAAATACCCGGTTACTATTTACTCTAGTACTGTTCACTCGAGTATTTGGGGCACTTTTTGTGTCGTCAGAGTACTATTCACGAGTTACTATTCACGAGTTACTATTCACGGGTTACTATTCACCTAAATTACTATTCACCCGAATATTATTCACTCGAGTATTTGGGTATTTTTCGTGTCGGAGTACTATTCACGAGTTAATATTTACGGGTTACTATTTACTCTAGTATTGTTCACTCGGGTATTTGTGACACTTTTTGTATCGGGGTACTATTCATAGGGTACTATTCCTAAAGTGCTATTCATGGGGTACTATTCACCCAAAAAATATAATTCTTTTCGGTCTAAATCATTTTTGGGTACAATATTATTCCATGAGGAGATGTGCTAAATTTTCAGACCGTTGGTTGAAGATATAATAGTAAATCAATATGGACCGCTGGTGGAAAGTTATAATAGTTAATCAATATGGATTGTTGGTTTAAAGTTTTAATAGTAAAATCTTTTTATATAAAACAGAATACTTTTATAAAGTTATTCTATAAATAGAATATATTATATTCTATTATGCATAGTATTTTGCATAGTAAAATCTTTTTATATAAAACAGAATACTTTTATAAAGTTATTCTATAAATAGAATATATTATATTTTATTACGCATAGTGTTGCATAGTGCCTGCATAGTGTTTTGCATAGTAAAATTTTTTTATATAAAACAGAATACTTTTATAAAGTTATTCGTTTTATTAGATTATAAATAGAATATATTATATTTTATTTAAAAGATTTTGCTTTAAATATGGATCGTCCGATTAAAAGTAAATCAATCTGGACCGTTCATGAATTAGTTACTATACAGTCCATTCTCCTATAAATAGAAGCTCATTCCTTCATTATTTCTTACGAATTCACTGAAACTCTAGAGAGAGAAACTATAGAGAGAGTTCTTCTTCTATAATCTTGAGCGTATTTCTTTAGAGTTTAAGGAAGCTTTAAGCGTAGTGCAGGTTTTCCTCAAGTATATTCCCCCTACCAGTCGGAATACTTTTTTTTAAGGTAGGGGATATTATTTGTTGTACTCGTAAGGGATATTATTTGTTGTACTCGTAAGGGGTATTCTTTCTTTCTTATTCATGAAGAGAACTTCTGTTATTCCATTCTTTATTATTCTGTTGGAATAACCTGTATACGCGGGATACCCTATACTTGGTAAAATTCTTCTGTTATTCCATTCTTTATCATTATGTTGGAATAACCTGTTTATGCGAAGTACCGCATACATGGTGAAATTCTTCTGTTAATCCATTCTTTATTATTCTGTTAGAATAATCTGTCGGTTCGTATTACGCCTGACCTGGTTCCATTATTTATCATTGTGTTGGAATATCCTGTCTGTGCTTTACGCATGACCTGGTTCCATTATTTATTATTCTGTTGAAATATCATGTTTGTGCGTTTTAGCATGACCTGGTTCCGTTATTTATTATTCTGTTGGAAAAACCTGTCTGTGCGGTCTATCGCATGCCTGGTGATTTCTTTTGTTATTCCATTCTTTATTATACTAAGTTGGTTAAAGTTTTTACTTCTATACTCCATTAAATTAGTGGAATATCCTCGATATTTGCGCTTCATCCAGTATCTTTTCATGGAAATATTCTTCTGAGCATTCTTGAATTTTATTCCACAAAGCAGTATCATTTTGACAATTTGGAAGTTATTGGTTCCTGGATAAATTAATTCTTGAACTTGTTATATTGAATTCTTATATCATTGTCATCATCCTCATGTTTATATTATTTTGAAAGCCATCTGTGGCCTGTAGTGCATAGATGGACTTGGTATGATTATGACCAGGGATTATTCGGTATAATCATGACCGTAATGTTACAAATGATGTGAAAAAAATTCTCATTGGCCCGTAGTGCATTGATGGACAGTTTTTGGTATGATTATGGTTACGGATTCTCTTCGGCCAAGGGTGCAAAGATGAATTGTTTTATGGCATGATCAGGACCATTGATGAAAACACGATTATCTTTGGCCCGTAGTGCATGGATAATTAGTGGTCGTGATACTAAAGAATATCCTTGGCCTGTAGTGCAGGGTTGATTTGATGATGTGGATTATTTATTAAGCTGAGTCTCAGCGATAAAAGTGATGAAAAACCTTTTAAATCATAGAAGATAGTAGATTTTATTCTCTACTTGACTCTTCCAATGGATTGCTTGTTCCGCTGCAGTTAAACTTGATGTTTGTTATATTGCATCAGTTTAACACTGTTGAAGGCTAACGATAATTTATTCTGCATTATCTTAGTCATAATATTTCTTACTGGGCTAGTTGAGCTCACCCTTTTGCTTTCATTGTTCTCTTCAGGAAATGAGAACGTAGCAGGGACTAGTCGGGGGAAACAGAGTGACGGTCCTTGATGGTGCATTAGTAGTCCTCACTATTCTGTGAAATAGTGTGATAATAATTGTAATCAGGACCCCATTGAGTTTGTATATTGTCTAGATGACAATATTTGTATTAAAACTCACAGCATATGTTTAGTCGTATTTTACACGACTGTTGTATAATTAAGTTGTATTTGAATTTTGTACCATGTATTTAGCGACTCAAGATGGGTGATGTATACCTATTTTGGGGGCGTCAAAAATATTCCAATGAAACGATACTAGATGAAGTGCAAAACTCCAGAATATTCCACTAATTTCAAGGATTATAGAAGCAATACTTACCATAGTAAGTTTAGATTTAAGAATATGAAAAGAAATAACCTACGAAACTGCAAATGGATTTTCATCCGTCATACGGTACGTAATCCACGTAGACATGTTATTCTGACATATTAAATGATGAATACGAAAAGTAGTATTCCTTATGAATACGAAAGAAATAATACCCCTTACCTTAGTAGAAGGCTGGATACTGCAATAGTGAAGTAGCAGAATACTCTTTTTCTTACTCTCTATAGTTTCTCTCTCTATAATGTCTTGTGAATCTCAGTGAATTGGTGAGAATGAAAGAAGAATTAAGCTTCTATTTATAGGAGAATGGACTAAATAGTAATTTATTCACGAACGGTCCAGATTGATTTACTATTAGAACGGACGGTCCATATTGATTACTATTAGAACCACAACTGACGTACCAGATTGATTTACTATTAAAACCACCACCAATGGTCCAGATTGATTTAACTTATTACACTTTGGTACCCCTAAACTTTTCCAAGTTTGCAATATTCCCCTCTAACTTTTATAATTCACTTATCTTCAATAAACACATTCTTAATACTTCAACAATTATTCATCACTAATATTATAACTCATAATATTTAACAACCAGATCATTCCCAGGAAAGAGGGGGCTTTCAAATAAGGATTTCTCCCTATTGGCGCGCAATTAGGTGACCACACCTCTCCTCGATAGAACTTTCTAGACATTTTCAATATTGCAAATAATAATATGAATAACTTTGTTGTCTCAGTTATTGATTTAATAATATAAAATATTATGCAGATGATACTGTGACAATAATTGAATCAAATAATATGAGATATTATGCAGCAATTACTGTAGCAATAATTGAGTATAATTGAATGGCTTCTTACGTAAGCATCAATAATCAATACCGTGTGCTACTATGCAACCCCGCGTATTACTGTACTTTTACCACCGGGTAGTTTAACAATTAACGGTAAAACTTTCGCCGTTATTTTTATAAAAAGATATTTCTATCGTTTTTTAACTACGACAATACTTTCGTTGTGGGGTCCACCAATGATTGTACCATCATACGAATATTCCCTGTTAAAACGAATATTCCCCAACACAACAAATATTTTATATCAACTTGTTTACTTTGCAAAATTTTCAAAAATCACCCTTAACTTTAACCTTTATCAATTTAACTATCTACTAAATAACATAATAATTATAAGAAAATTGAATACTTTTATTTCATAAAATTCGGGGTCTTACAATCTCCACTCCTTATGAAATTTCACCGTCGAAATTTACGTACGTACCTGGTATGCCAAAGAGGATACCTTGATTTTGTGAGACCCCAGATTTTATAAATAAAGATTTAAATTTCCCGAAATATTTTTTATATTATGATGTGGATTTGATATAATGTTATAGTTATGTGTAGTATTTATAAATTTTACAAAGTATGCAAGTTGTGATATTATATTCAATTGGTCAGGAAATATTCTTTGTGTCGGAGAATATTCGTACGACGGTACAATCATTGGTGGACCCCACAACAGAATTATTGTCGGATTGAGAAAACGACAAAAATATTTTATTGAAAATAACGGCGGAAGTTTTACCGTTGATACTGTTGAACTACTCGGTAGTAAAAGTACAGTAATACGCGTTGTTACATAGTAGCTCACGGTATTGATTATTGATATTTATGTGAGAAGTCACTCAGTTTTGTTCAATTATTGCTACAATAGTTGTTACATATATAGTATCTCACATTATTTGATTCAATTATTGTTGATTTATAAGTTTTGTTTTATTCGTATTATTAACGTAATAAAATAGAAACATCTTTTTATATAAAACAGAATACTTTATTAAAGTTATTCTATAAATAGAATATATTATATTCTATTATGCATAGTATTTTGCATAGTAAAATCTTTTTATATAAAACATAATACTTTATTAAAGTTATTCTATAAATAGAATATATTATATTTTATTATGCATAGTGTTTGCATAGTGCCCGCATAGTGTTTGTATAGTAAAAATCTTTTTATATAAATAGAATATATTATATTTTACTTAAAAAAATTTTCTTTAAATATGGACCGTCAGATTAAAGTAAATCAATCTGGACCGTTCATAGATTAGTTACTATGCATTTCATTTTCCTATAAATAGAAGCTCATTCCTTCATTATTTTCTTATGAATTCACTGAACTCTAGAGAGAGAAACAATATAGAGAGACTATAGAGAGATAGAAGAAAAGATTTCTGCTACTTAACTACTCTATATTTAGTTCTTTTACGGTAAGGGGTGTTATTTCTTTTGTATTCAAGAAGAGAACTTCTGTTATTCCATTCTTTATTATTCTATTGGAATAACCTGTATACGCGGGCTACCCTATACTTGGTGACATTCTTCTATTATTCTGTCTTTATTATTCTGTCGGAATATCCTGTCTGTACTATACACCAGACCTGGTTCCATTTTTATTATTCCGTCTTTATTATTCTGTCGGAATATTCTGTCTGTACTATACGCCGGACCTGATTCCATAATTTATTATTCCACATTTATTATTCTGTTGGAACATCCTGTCGGTGTGAATTTCACCTGACCTGGTTCCGTTATTATTATTCTGTTGGAATAACCTGTCTATGCGAAGTACTGCATGCATGGTGATTTCTTTTGTTATTTCATTCTTTATTATACTCAGTTGGTTAAAGTTTTAACTTCTATACTCCATGAAATTAGTGGAATATCCTTGATATTTGCGCTTCATCCAGTATCTTTTCATGAAAATATTCTTCTGAGCATTCTTGAATTTTACTCTACAAAGCAGTATCATGTTGACAATTTGGACGTTATCAGTTCCTAGATAAATTAATTCTTGAACTTATTTTATTGAATTCTTATATCATTGTCATCATCCTCATGTTTATATTATGTTGAAAGTCATCTGTGGCCTGTAGTGCATAGATGGACTTGGTATGATTATGACAAGAGATTATTCGGTATAATTATAACCGTAATGTTACAAATGATGTGGAAAAAGTCTTCATTGGCCCGTAGTGCATTGATGGACAGTTTTTGGTATGATTATGGCTATGGATTCTTTTCGGCCAAGGGTGCAAAAATGAATTGTTTTATGGCATGATCAGGACCGTTGATGAAAACACGATTATCTTTGGCCCATAGTGCATGGATAATTCGTGGTCGTGATACTAAAGAATATCCTTGGCCGTAGTGCGGGGGTGATTCGATGATGTGGATTATTTATAAAGCTGAGTCCCAGCGATAAAAGTGATGAAAAACCTTTTAAATCATAAAAGATAGTAGATTTTATTCTCTACTTGACACTTTTAATGGATTGTTTGTTCTGTTGCAGTTAAACTTGATGTTGTTATATTTTATCAGTTTAACACTGTTGAAGGCTAACGATAATTTATTCTGCATTATCTTAGTCATAATATTTCTTACTGGGCTAGTTGAGCTCACCCTTTCTTTCACTGTTCTCTTCAGGAAATGAGAACATAGCAGGGACTAGTCGGGGAACGGAGTGACGGTCCAGAGAATAGCATTAGTAGTCCTCACTAATCTGTGAAATAGTGTGTTAATAATTGTAATGAGGACTCCTTTTGAGTTTGTATAATCTCTAGTAGACAATAATTGTATTCAAACTCACAGTTATGTTTTGTCGTATTGTACACGACAGTTGTATTAGTAAGTTGTATTTGAATTTTGTACCATGTATCTGGCGACTCAAGATGGGTGATGTATACCTAATTTTGGGGGCGTCACAGTTGGTATCAGAGCTTAGGGATATGATCCCTGGCTAAGATGTGAGACTAGAACTAGGAGGAGAGAGACGGGGAATTCCTTCGCTAGTATGACCTTCTTAAGTTTATTTGGTATTTAATTGGTCGGTCAAAGTATAGGGATAATATGTGATATGTTAATTAACCCTTATTTTGTTGCAGTATTTGAAAATGACATCCGAGAATGTTGAGATTATCAATGGAGCACAGGAGATCGTTGAGTCTCCACAGATCAATAATCAGGATAATGTGCAACCAGAGGACAATACTCCTTATGAAAACAATAACACTGATGAAATGGTGAATGATGGGATGGTCAGAGGCTTTATGCAATTCATGCAACAACGGGCAAAGGCAGCTCCTGTCCATAATGCAGGTGGAAACAATGGTAACCCGCGGTTGGTCACCGCTAAGCAGTTCAAGGAGCTGGGACTACCGGAGTTTTTGGGAAAGCCAGAACCACTTAAGGCGGAGACATGGATAAAACAGATTACCAAGATATTTGATGTCTTGGAATGCTCAGAGGAGCAAAAGGTTCCATTCGCCACCTTTATGTTGCGTGAAGAAGGAGATCATTGGTGAGAATCTATAAAACGTACCCTGCCTGACGCACTCAAGATGTCTTGGGAGAAGTTCTAAGAATTATTCAATGACAAGTACTTTCCCGAAAGTATTCGTCACATGAAGGAGGTAGAGTTTATCAAGCTGGAGCAAAATAATATGGCCGTGTTGCAGTACGAGGCTAAGTTTGCGGAGTTGTCCCGGTTTGCATCCCATTTGGTCGATAATGATGAGCGAATGGCGCGAATGTTTCTGCGAGGTTTGAAACCCGATATACGTCAATACTTCATTTCTCATAAACTTTGTTTATATTCAGATATTGTGAATAGGGCTCAGTTAGTCGAGCGCGATAATGAGTCATCACAACCAAAAGGTAATGACCAGCAACACGATAATAATCATACCGGTGGCAACGGCCATCGGAACAATGATAACCATCGCGGGGGAAATTATCATACCAAGAATGGTAACCACTTCGGTGGTAATCATGGCCAAGATAATAGAAATGGACATTTCAAGAAGAGAAGGTTCAATAATGATGGAAAGACAGCAGCACCAGCACCCGTTTTAAAGGAAGAAGAACGCCCATCGGTCGTATGTTTCAAATGCGGACAAGAGGGACACATCCGTCCAAACTGTACGCAACAATCCAAAGCGTGTTTTAATTGCGGAAGAGAAGGTCACCTAGCACGATTTTGTCGTATGGTGAAGTTAAGTCCAACTGGGATAGTGATGCCAAATGATGTCCCAGACAAGCCAAAGCCGGTAGTTTAAGAGAGAGCATTTTTTTTTCTCGTGACGAGGAACCTGAATAAAATTATCACGGGTAAGTTAATCATAAGCTCTTACGAAGTCTATACCGTGTTAGATACCGGTTCTACTCACTCTCTTATTTTACCTAGTTGTGTTCCATGTTTGTACTTAACTCCGGAGAAGTTAAACTTTTATTTATCTATTGAAACTCCATTGGGAGAAACCTTCGTTACCTCCACTGTTTATAAATCTTGTTTGATTCAAATCGACACTTTCACGTTACCTGTCGATCTTATCTCTTTGAAAATATTTGCCTTTGATGTGATTTTAGAAATCGATTGGTTAACTACTCATCATGCTTTTTGTAAGGTTGTTAGCTTTCATACTCCTAACCAACCTATTATGCGAATTCAAAGTAACCAAACCACTAAAGTCAACCATTGTCATATCAAGCCATAAGTAAAGAGCCCCGATCCTTTCATTGTTGACTTCCTTGTGTGGAATGCACCGAAGTCAGACTTTCCGTAGGAGATGTCGTGAATAACGATGGCAAGTTGATAGGTATCATTGTGAGGTGTTATCTAGGTTAAGGGATAGAAGTCACAGTTGGTATCAATGTGACGTACTATCCAAGTTTTGGATGAGAGTAACAGTTTTGAATGATATTTCTATCATTAATAAATTTCTTGACGTATTCTTGAAGACTTCCTAGCCTACCCTAGAGCGTGAAATCGAATTTTGTATTGACCCCAGTACAAAAACCCATTTCTTAAACCCTCAAATATTTCTTTACTTAAAACGAACGTAATATGCACTAAAGATGTTGGCTCGAGCTGTTGAAGATTACGATCGTACTATTCAATATCATCGTGAAAGAGCGAACATGGTAGCTGACACGTTGAGTAGAAGATTGTATTCGTTTACGAGTGCGAATATACGGACCCACATGAAGATAACGAATATACGAGTAGAATCGACTTTACTCGATAAAGTTAAAGCCGCTCAAGCTACACACCTGGAGCTGATGAATATGAAGAAGAAGGTTCAAGAGGGCGTTATTCTAGAAGCAAGAATCGACGAAGAGGGGAAATCTCAACCCTCGATTTATTTGGCCCATTTGAAATCCTCAATCGAGTAGGAACTGTGGCTTATAGACTCGTTTTACCGCCAAGTATGTTGCGTTTTCATAACGCTTTTAACATATCGATGTTACGTAAATATGTGGACGACCCGAACCACATTATTAATTTAGAACCGGGCGAGATAACGGATGAGTTAACGTATGAGGAGATACGTGTTAAAATTTTGGATAAGAAAGATAATATTTGACACTCAAAGGTTATACCTCAAGAGTTAGAATTTGAAGTGAAGTCAAGGTATCCTCACATATTCGGCATACCAGGTACGTACGTAAATTTCGAGGGCAAAATTCCATAAGGAGGGGAGATTGTGAGACCCCAGATTTTATAAATAAAGATTTAAATTTCCCGAAATATTTTTTATATTATGGTGTGGATTTGATATAATGTTATAGTTGTGTGTAGTATTTATAAATTTTGTAAAGTATGCAAGTTGTGATATTATATTCGATTGGTCAGGGAATATTCTTTGTGTCAGAGAATATTCGTACGATGGTACAATCATTGGTGGACCCCACAACAGAATTATTGTCGGATTGAGAAAACGACAAAAATATTTTATTGAAAATAACGGCGGAAGTTTTACCGTTGATACTGTTGAACTACTCGGTAGTAAAAGTACAGTAATACGCATTGTTACATAGTAGCTCACGGTATTGATTATTGATATTTATGTGAGAAGTCACTCAGTTTTGTTCAATTATTGTGACGCCCCCAAAATTAGGTATACAACACCCATCTTGGGTGGCCACTTACATGGTACATAAATCCAAATACAACTTAATAATACAACTGTCGTGTACAATACGACAAAACATAAACTGTGAGTTTGAATACAAATATTGTCTACTAGAGATTATACAAACTCAAAAGGAGTCCTCATTATAATTATTATCACACTATTTCACAGAATAGTGAGGACTACTAATGCACCATCTAGGATCATCACTCCATTGCCCGACTAGTCCCAGCTACGTTCTCATTTCTTGAAGAGAACAGTGAAAGAAAGGGTGAGCTCAACTAGCCCAGTAAGAAATATTATGACTAAGATAATGCAGAATAAATTATCATTAGCCTCCAACAATGTTAAACTGATAAAATACAATAGACATCAAGTTTAACTGCAGCGGAACAAGCAATCCTTTAAAAGAGTCAAGTAGAGAATAGAATATACTATCTTTTATGATTTAAAAAGTTTTTCATCACTTTTATCGCTGAGACTCAGCTCAATAAATAATCCACATCATTAAATCATCCCTGCACTACAGGCCAAGGATATTCTTTAGTATCACGACTACGAATTATCCATGCACTACGGCCAAAGATAATCGTGTTTTCATCAACGGTCCTGATCTTGCCATAAAACAATTCATCTTTGCTCCCTTGGCCGAAGAGAATCCATAGTCATAATCATACCAAAAACTGTCCATCAATGCACTACGGGCCAATGAGGACTTTTAATTTTCACATCATTTGTAACATTACGGTCATGATTATACCGAATAATCCCTGGTCATAATCATACCAAGTCCATCTATGCACTACAGGCCATAGATGACTTTCAACGTAACATAAATATGAGGATGATGATAATGATATAAGAATTCAATTAAACAAGTTCAAGAATTAATTTGTCCAGGAACCAATAACGTCCAAATTGTCAACATGATACTGCTTTGTAGAGTAAAATTCAAGAATACTCAGAAGAATATTTTCACGAAAAGATACTGGATGAAGTGCAAATATCAAAGATATTCCACTAATTTCATGGAGTATAGAAGTCAAAATTTTAATCAACTGAGTATAATACCGAATGGAATAACAAAAGATATCACCATGCATGCGGTACTTCGCATAGACGGTTATTTCAACAGAATAATAATAACGGAACCAGGTCAGGTGAAATTCACACCGACAGAATGTTCCAACAGAATAATAAATGCGGAATAATAAATGATGGAACCAGGTCCGGCGTATAGCACAGACAGGATATTCCAACAGAATAATAAAGACGGAATAATAAAAATGGAACCAGGTCCGGCGTATAGCACAAACAGGATATTCCGACAGAATAATAAAGACAGAATAATAGAATAATGTCACCAAGTATAGGGTAGCCCGCGTATACAGGTTATTCCAACAGAACAATAAAGAAATGGAATAACAGAAGTTCTCTTCTTGAATACAAAAGAATAATATCCCTTACCGTAAAATAATACTTGATATAAGAGTAGTGAAGTAGCAGAAAACTTTTCTTCTATCTCTCTATAGTCTCTCTTTATAGTTTCTCTCTCTAGAGTTCAGTGAATTCGTAAGAAAATAATGAAGAAATGAGCTTCTATTTATAGAAAAATAGAATGCATAGTAACTAACTCATGAACGGTCGAGATTGATTTACTTTAATCTGACGGTCCATACTTAAAGAAAAATCTTTTAAATAAAATACAATATATTCTATTTATATAAAAAAGATTTTTACTATGCAAACACTATGCGGGCACTATGCAAATACTATGCATAATAAAATATAATATATTCTATTTATAGAATAACTTTAATAAAGTATTCTGTTTTATATAAAAAGATGTTTCTGTTTTATTACGTTAATAATACGAATAAAACAAAACTTATAAATCAATAATAATTGAATCAAATAATGTGAGATACTATGCAGCCACTATTGTAGCAATAATTAAACAAAACTGAGTGACTTCTCACATAAATATCAATAATCAATACTGTGTGCTACTATGCAACAATGCGTATTACTGTACTTTTACTACCGAGTAGTTCAACAGTATCAACGGTAAAACTTCCGCCGTTATTTTCAATAAAATATTTTTGTTGTTTTCTCAATCCGACAATAATTTCGTTGTGGAGTCCACCAATGATTGTACCGTCGTACGGATATTCTCTAACGAAAAGAATATTTCCCGACCAATCGAATATAATATGACAACTTGCATACTTTGCAAAATTTATAAATACTACCCCCAACTATAACATTATATAAAATCCACACCATAATATAAAAAAATTTATTTCAAGAAATTTAAATCTTTATCTATAAAATCTAGAATTTTACAATCTCCCCTCCTTATGAAATTTCGCCCTCGAAATTTACGTACGTACCTGGTATGCCGAACAGATGAGAACACTTCGTTAAATTCTAACTCTTGAGGTATAACCTTTAAGCGTAGATTATATTCCAGGATTTTAACAGGTACATCTTCATACGTTAAATTATCTGCTGTCTCGTCCGGCTCTAAATTAATAATGTGGTTCGGGTCGTCCACATATTTACGTAACATCGATACGTTAAAAACGTTATGAACATGCAACATAGTTGGCGGTAAAACGAGTCTATAAGCCACAGTTCCTACTCAATCGAGGATTTTAAATGGGTCAATTAAATCGAGGGTTGAGATTTCCTCTCTTCAGCAACTCTTGCTTCTAAAATAACGCCCTCTTGAACCTTCTTCTTCACATTCATCAAATTCGGGTATGTAGCTTGAGCGTCTTTAACTTTATCGATTAAAGTCAATTTTACTCGTATATTCGTTATCTTCACGTGGGTCCCTAGAGTCTTTAACTCTATCTTCATCATTTGCAAGTTATACGAAATGACTCTTTGTATTAACAACATCGCACTTGTAAACGCATACGATCTTCTACTCAACACGTCAGCTACCACGTTCGCTCTTCCACGATGATACTGAATAGTATGATCGTAATCTTCAATAGCTCGAGTCAACGTCTTTGGCGCATGTTACGTTCATTTTAGTTGAAGAAATATTTTGAGGGTTTAAGAAATGGGTTTTTGTACTAGGGTCAATACAAAATTCAATTTCACGCTCTAGGGTAGGCTAGGAAGTCTTCAAGAATACGTCAAGAGATTTATTAATGATAGAAATATCATTCAAAACTGTTACTCTTATCCAAGACTTGGATAGTACGTCACATTGATACCAACTGTGACTTCTATCCCTTAACCTAGATAGCACCTCACAGTGATACTTATCAACTTGTCATCGTCATTCACGACGTCGCCTACAGAAAGTCTGGCTTCGGTGCATTCCACACAAGGAAGTCATCAACAAAAGGATCGGGGCTCCTTACTTATGGCTTGATATGACAATGATTGAATTTAGTAGTTTGGTTGCTTGAATTCGCATAATAGGTTGGCTAGGAATATGAAAGCTAATAACCTTACGAAAAACATGATGAGTAGTTAACCAATCGTTGCAAAAAAAAAACCACATCAAAGGCAAGTATTTTCAAAGAGATAAGATCGACATATAACGTGAAACTGCCAATTTGAATCAAACAAGATTTATAAACAGTAGAGGTAACGAAGGTTTCTCCCAATGGAGTTTCAATAGGTAAATCAAAGTTTAACTTCTCCGGAGTTAAGTACAAACATTGAACACAACTAGGTGAAATAAAAGAGTGAGTAGAACCGGTATCTAACACGGTATAGACTTCGTAAGAGCTTATGATTAACTTACCCGTGATAATTTTATTCAGGTTCCTCGTCACGAGAAAAAAAATGCTCTCTCTTAAACTACCGGCTTTGGCTTGTCTGGGACATCCTTTGGCATCACTATCCCAGTTGGATTTGACTTCACCATACGACAAAATCGAGCTAGGTGACCTTCTCTTCCGCAATTAAAACACGCTTTGGATTGTTGCGTACAGTTTGGACGTATGTGTCCCTCTTGTCCGCATTTGAAACATACGACCGATGGGCGTTCTTCTTCCTTTGAAACGGGTACTGGTGCTGCTGTCTTTCCATCATTATTGAACATTCTCTTCTTGAAATATCCATTTCTATTATCTTGGCCATGATTACCACCGAAGTGGTTACCATTCTTGGTATGATAATTTCCCCCGCGATGGTTATCATTGTTCCGATGGCCGTTGCCACCGGTATGATTATTATCGTGTTGCTGGTCATTACCTTTTGGTTGTGATGACTCATTATCGCGCTCCACTAACTGAGTCCTATTCACAATATCTGAATATAAATAAAGTTTATGAGAAATGAGGTATTGACGTATATCGGGTTTCAAATCTCGCAGAAACATTCGCGCCATTCGCTCCTCATTATCGACCAAATGGGATGCAAACCGGGACAACTCCGCACACTTAGCCTCGTACTGCAACACGGTCATATTGTTTTGCTCCAGCTTGATAAACTCTACTTCCTTCATGTGACGAATACTTTTGGGAAAGTACTTGTCGTTGAACAGCTCTTGGAACTTCTCCCAAGACATCTTGAGTGCGTCAGTCTGGATACGTTTTACAGATTCCCACCAATGATCTGCTTCTTCACGCGATAAAAAGGTGACAAAAGGAACCTTTTGCTCCTCGGAGCATCCCAAGATATCAAATATCTTGGTGATCTGCTTTAACCACGTCTCTGCCTTAAGTGGTTCTGGCTTTCCCAAAAACTCCGGTGGTCCCAGCTCCTTGAACTGCTTAGCGGTGACCGTCCGAGAGTTATCAATATTTCTACCTGCATTTTGGACAGGAGCTGCCTTCGCCTGTTGTTGCATGAATTGCATAAAGCCTCTGACCATCCCATCATTCACCATTTCATCGGTGTTATTGTTTTCATGAGGAGTATTGTCCTCTGGTTGCACATTATCCTTACTATTGATCTGTGGAGACTCAACGGTCTCCTGTGCTCCATTGATAATTTCAATATTCTCGGATGCCATTTTCAGATACTGCCACAAAATAAAGGTTAATTGACATGTAACATATTATCTCTAAACTCTGACCAACCAATTTAAATACAAAATAAATTTAAGTAGGTCATACTAGCGAATGAATTCCACGTCTCTCCCCTCCTAGTTCTAGTCTTAAATCTTAGCCAGGGATCATATCCCTAAGCTTTGATACCAACTGTGACGCCCCCAAAATTAGGTATACATCACCCATCTTGGGTCGCCACTTACATGGTACATAAATCCAAATACAACTTAATAATACAACTGTCGTGTACAATACGACAAAACATAAACTGTGAGTTTGAATACAAATATTGTCTACTAGAGATTATACAAACTCAAAAGGAGTCCTTATTACAATTATTATCACACTATTTCACAGAATAGTGAGGACTACTAATGCACCATCTAGGACCATCACTCCATTGCCCGACTAGTCCCAGCTACATTCTCATTTCCTGAAGAGAACAGTGAAAGAAAGGGTGAGCTCAACTAGCCCAGTAAGAAATATTATGACTAAGAAATATTATGAAATAGTGAGGTAGCAAACTTCTCTTCTTCTTTCTCTCTATCATAATTACTCTATAACTTTAGTGAATTGGTGAAAAATAATGAATGAATGAGTTTCTATTTATAGGAAAATATAGTTTCGATAATTACACGTTTTGGGGCTCGAAATATTACAATATAATACCTTCCACTTTTTCTTTATTTTTAATTTAGTCCTACAAGTATCATCAAACTTGCACCACCTCCCCTAATAGTAAATCATGTGAATCAATAGTAAATCATATGAATCAATAGTTCTAGACATGTGAAAATACGAATTACAGTATAGTACCTCCATCTATACCTCCATTTTTAACTTAGTCATGCAAGTATTATCAATCTTGCACCAACTCCCCTAATAGTAAATGAATGTGAATCAATAGTACACACATGTGAACAAATAACTATAATCATGTGGATTAATAGCAATTAATTGCTCATTTATTCGGTTAATTACCCGATTGATCAATATAACCTCCAGACATCAATTATTATCGAAATAAATATCGATTTTCACTAACACAAATAGTTCCAACACAATGGAACTATCAATTTCATCTTTAATCAACACAAACTTATTTATCATTAATATTATAATTCATTCATAGTATTTAACAACCAGGTCGTTCTCAGGAAAGAGGGGGCTTTTCGATAAGGATTTCTCCTTATTGGCGCACAATTAGGTGACCAAACCTCTCCTTGACAGAACTTCTAGACATTGTCAATATTACAAATAATAATATGAATAACTTTGTCGTCTCAATTATTGATTTAATAATATAACATATTATGCAGATGATACTGTGACAATAATTGAATCAATAATATGAGAGATATGATGAAGTAATTACTGTAGCAATAATTGAGTATAACTAAGTGACTTCTCACGTAAGCATCAATAATCAATACCGTGTGCTACTATGCAACCACGCGTATTACTGTACTTTTACTACCGGGTAGTTCAACAGTTTTAACGGTAACACTTTCGCCGTTATTTTTATAAAAAGATAATTATGTCATTTTCTAAATACGACAATACTTCTGTTGTGGGGTCCACTAATGATTATTCCTTCGTACGAAAATTCCCTGTGAAAATGAATATTCCCCGACCAATCGAATATTCCCCGGTACAACGAATAACAACTTGCTTACTTTACAAAAAAATTCAAATATCACCCTTAACTTTAACCTTTTATCAATTTAAACATTTACGAAATAAAATAATAATTATAAGAAAATTGAATACTTTCATTTCATAAATTTTGGGATCTCACAATCTACCCTCCTTATGAAATTTCGCCCTCTAAATTTACGTACGTACCTGGTATTCGAAGAGATGAGAATACCTTGCTTTCTTTTCGGATTGTACCCTCCCGGTTATTTCCTCTGTATCATGATTTTCCCATTGCTTATCTCCTGTATTTCAGATATCATTGTAGAATATATCTTCAAAACAAAGGTTAATTGATATATCACAATTTATCAACTTATCAAGTAAAAATTTCAGCTTAGGTAAGTCACACACTAGATAAGTATATTACTCGTCACTCCCCTCCTAGTTCTAGACTCATATCTCTGCCAGCGACTATATCCCTAAGCTCTGATACCATTTGTGACGCCCCCAAAATAGGTCCACACGACCCATTCTGAGTCGCCAGATATCGAACAATAAAAATCAAATATAAACTTCATTTATACAACTGTTGAACTGTCGTACATAGTATGACAACAGATAAGATGTGAGTTTTAATACAAATATATATAATACTCTCGTGGTGCCTTGACCACAAGACCTTATAATGGTACCTTACATAAAGGTACAATCAATAATTGTTTTAGAAATTAAAATCTTTGGCAAATACTCAAGGAAACCTTCGTACATGGGAGGCCATGCGTCTAGGTTATGATAGATATCATATATCCACAGAATTACCCTTGGTTGATCCAAAAGTCCCCAAAGAAAAATAAGAAGATTACTATCATCTTCTTTCCAATTGTGAGTCTTCTCTTGACATATAATTATCTCCGTTGTCTCCAAGTGAAAATTATATTTCAAATAAACTCCAAGATCATATAGGTAGTGCTCGTAGATATACTCAGCAAGTGGATGTGCACAACCCTATCTTATGATAACACAAGGTTGTATGTCATTAGACATCTTGTATGATAGTGGCAAAACACCCTTCCAAAGTTGGGTTCACCTCACCCTATTCGGTTTACCAAAATTAAATATCAAATAACGTATACAATATGACACACTTATCTAAAGTTCTCAAAAAAATTATTTCCATACTATTTAGGGAGAACCTCAACAGCAATAGACCACCGTTCTATTCCCCTGTTATCCCCGCTCGACTCGGCAACACTCTTATTACCTGAAAGGAATTGTGAAGCAAAAAGGGTGAGCACAACTAACCCAGTAAAGAATATCATGACTAATGATAATTTACATCATCAATAGCCTTCATCAGTAATAAATCAGAGATTTAGAACATATAGTAGATGATAAAACTTTTCAACCATAGTTGTAGCGGAACGAGCAATCCATTAGAAGAGTCAAATAGACCATCAGGTATATTATCTTCTCCATGTTAAAAATCTACCAATAATATTTTATCCCTGTAACATCAATCAACAATTCATGTCCACAATCATATGAATAACTCATTATCATAATTGTGATTCTAAATTCCTCTTCGCACTGAGGACGAAGATAATTTTCATCACCTATCTTCACCTGAAACATCAAAAACTATGGTTATACCAAATCACAATTCCTGCTCATAATCATACTAATAAATTGATCTTTGCACTACGACCAAAGATATTCATTAACAATTCATCTTTGCACTACAGGCCAAAGTCATACAACTGTATTTTAGAAGAGTCAAGTAGAGCATGATATCTATTATCTTTTACGAATTAAAAGTGTATAATAAATATTTTATCGCTGAGACTCAGCTTAATAACTAATCCACATCATCGAATCATCCCTGCACTACGGCCAAGGATATTCATGTAATCATCAATGGTCATGATTATACCGATTAATCCCTGGTTATAATCATACCAATAACTGTCCATCAATTTACTACGGGCCAATGAGGACTTTTACCACATCATCTATAACATTACGGAATGATCCCTAGTCATAATCATACCAATAAATAGTTCATCTATGCACATAAGCCAAAGATACTCATCAATCAATAGTTCATCTTTGCACGTAAGCCAAAGATATACAACTGTAAAACCAATAATCAACAATCCATCTTTGCACGTAAGCCAAAGATATACAAAGATATACAACTGTAGAACCAATAATCAACAGTCCATCTTTGCACGTAAGCCAAAGATATACAACTGTAGAACCAATAATCAACAGTCCATCTATGCACATAAGCCAAAGATGACTTTCATCACAATATAAGCATGAGGATGATGACAATGATATAAGCATTAATCAAACGAAATCAAGGATAAATATTAAAGACTTTTAAATTTATCTAGAGTTTAAAAATATCCAAATTGTCAACATGATACTGCTTTGTGGAGTAAAATTCAAGAATAATATTTATGTACCAAAAATAATTTGGACAGAAAAGAAATATATCTTTCGGGTAAATAGTACCCCGCAATAGTATCCTATGAATAGTACTTCGGGAATAGTACCTCGTGAATAGTATCTCGGCATGAAAAGTACCCCAAATATCCGAGTGAATAATATTCGAGTGAATATTAATTTGGGTGAATAGTAACCCATGAATAGTAACTCGTGAATAGTACTCTGACACGAAAAGTGCCCCGAATACCCGAGTGAATAATACTAGAGTGAATAGTACCCCGTAAATAGTAACTCGTAAATAAAATACAAAATAAAATGATATTTCATGACGAGTACAAAAGAAATGATATCTCATACGAGTATAATAGAATATACGAAACTGCAAATGAATTTTCATCTGCCATGTGGTAATCCACGTTGACAGATTTTTTCCACAATTTAATAAAGAATTAATACGAAGGATCATTCACCATGCATGCGGTAGTCCACACATACAAGTTATTTCAACAGAATAATAAAGAATAGAATAACAAAAGAATTCACCAGGCATGCGATAGACCGCACAGACATGTTATTCCCAACAGAATAATAAAAAATAGAATAACAAAAGAATTCACCAGGCATACGATAGACCGCACAGACAGGTTATTCCTAACAGAATAATAAAAAATGAAATCAGGTCATGCGTAATACGCACAGACAGGATATTCTAACAGAATAATAAAGAATAGAATAACAGAAGAATTTCACCATGTATGCGGTACTTCGCATAGAGATGTTATTCCAACATAATAATAAAGAATAGAATAACAGAAAAATTTCACCATGTATGCGGTAATTTGTATAGACAGGTTATTCCAACATAATAATAAAGAATAGAATTACAGAAGCTCTCTTCATGAATACGAAAGAAATAATACCCCTTACCATAATAATAATATCCCTTACTTTAGAAGAAGACTTGATACTAGAATAGTGAGGTAGAAGACTTCTCTTCTTTTTTCTCTCTATAATTTCTCTCTATAATAATTGCTCTATAGCTTTAGTGAATTGGTGAAAAATAATGAAGGAATGAGCTTCTATTTATAGGAAAATATAGTTTCGATAATTACACGTTTTGGGGCTCAAAATATTATAGTATAATACCTTCCTCTTTTTCTTTATTTTTAATTTAGTCCTGCAAGTATTATCAAACTTGCACCACCTCCCCTAATAGTAAATCATGTGAATCAATAATAAATCATGTGAATCAATAGTTTTAGACATGTAAAAATATGAATTACAGTATAATACCTCTATCTATATCTCTATTTTTAACTTAGTCATACAAGTATTATCAATCTTGCATCAACTCCCCTAATAGCAAATGAATGTGAATCAATAGGACACACATGTGAATAAATAGTTATAATCATGTGAATCAATAGCAATTAATTGCTCATTTTTCTGGTTAATTACCCGATTGGTCAATATTACCTCCAGACATCAATTATTATCAAAATAAATGTCGATTTTCACTAACACAAATAATTCCAACACAATGGAACTATCAATTTCATCTTTAATCAACACGAACTTATTTATCATTAATATTATAATTCATTCACAATATTTAACAACCAGGTCGTTCTCAGGAAAGATGGGGCTTTCCGATAAGGATTTCTCCTTATTGGCGCACAATTAGGTGACCAAACCTCTCCTTGACAGAACTTCTAGACATTGCCAATATTGCAAATAATAATATGAATTACTTTGTCGTCTCAATTATTGATTTAATAATATAACATATTATGCAGATGATACTGTGACAATAATTGAATAAAAAATATGAGAGAAATGATGCAGCAATTACTGTAGCAATAATTGAGTATAACTAAGTGACTTCTCACGTAAGCATCAATAATCAATACCGTGTGCTACTATGCAACCACGCGTATTGCTGTACTTTTACAATCTGGTAGTTCAACAATTTTAACGGTAACACTTTCGCCGTTATTTTTATAAAAAGATAATTCTATCGTTTTCTAAGTACGACAATACTTTCGTTTTGGGGTCCACCAATGATTATGCCATCGTACGAATATTCCCTGTGAAAACAAATATTTCCCGACCAATCGAATATTCCCGGCCACAATGAATAACAACATGCTTACATTGCAAAAAAAATTCCAATATCACCCTTAACTTTAACCTTTTATCAATTTAACCATTTACGAAATAAAATAATAATTATAAGAAAATTGAATACTTTCATTTCATAAATTTTGGGATCTCACAATCTCCCCTCCTTATGAAATTTCGCCTTCGAAATTTACGTACATACCTGGTATTCGAAGAGATGAGAATACCTTTCTTTCTTTTCGGATTGTACCTTCCCGGTTATTTCCTTTGTATCATGATTTTTCCATTGCTCATCTCCTGTATTTCAGATATCATTCTAGAATATATCTTTAAAACAAAGGTTAATTGACATATCACAATTTGTCAACTTATCAAGTAAAAATTTCAGCTTAGGTAAGTCACACACTAGCGAAGTATATTTCTCGTCTCTCCCCTTCTAGTTCTAGACTCATATCTCCGCTAGCGACCATATCCCTAAGCTCTGATACCATTTGTGACGCCCCCAAAATAGGTGTAACACCCCTAAATTCGGGTACTTCAATTCCACAGGATTTGGTGTTCACTGTACAAATATCATCTATCTATCTACCCATAATAAATGCAAACCATGCAATTGATAGAAATAAAATCTTCCCCTTAAGGTTACAACATCCAAATAATAATAAAATCCCAGGTTAAAGTAACCTTAAACATCTGTGCGGAAATATAAACAATAAGTGTGACGCCCCAAAATAGGTATACAACACCCATTCTGAGTCGCCAAATACATGGTACAGAAAGCAAACTACAACTTCAATAATACAATTGTCGTGCAAAATACGACAACACATACTGTGAGTTTAAATACAAATATTGTCTTCTAGACAATATCCACACTCAAATAAGCCCTCAATACAATTATTCAAATATTATTTTACAGAAATAGTGAGGACTGCTAAAACATCTTTCTAGAACCATCACTCCATACCCCGACTAGATCTTGCTATGTTCTCACCTCCTGAGAAGAAAAATGGAACAAAAAGGAAAAGGGTGAGCTCAACTAGCCCAGTAAAGAATATTATGACTAAGATAATATACAACAAATTATCATTAGTATTCAACAGGAAAAAAACTGATAGAATATAATTGACAACAAGTTTTAGATCAACAACTGCAGCGAAAATAGCAAACCATTAGAAGAGTCAAGTAGAGAATGAATTATACTATCTTCTAAGATTTAAAAGTCCATCATCAATATTTTATCCCTGTAACATCAATTAATAATCATCTTTATCCAAATATTCATCTTTGCGCTACAGGCCAAAGATATTCATTTGTATCACCTGTCAGTCATGTTCATCTCAACACCTGTTCATCTTTGCACTACAGGCCAAAGATATTCATCAAGTAATCATACATCTTTGCACTACATGCCAAAGATATTGATGATTGGGTAATATACCCATGAATCGGATATACTTGGGTTTAAATTATTGTATTTTCGAGTCATTTAGGAATGTTTTTACTGTGTTTATGTGTTGTATTGCAGATACGGAAGCTGAGGAGACAAATTGGGGATTTAAGCTAATAAATGGCAAAGTCGTAATTTTCTAGCAAATAGCGCCGGGGCGCTGTGTTATACATAGAAAATAGTGCCGGGGCGCTATACTGTGGATGGGTCTGACGCGGAGCGCGCACGTGAGGCAGGCGTGGACAACACTTTGAAGATCAGTTTGACCTTGTTGGAGGAATTTATGAGGAGTCTATTTGGATTAGGAGTTGTGGATAAATATATATATAAAGTGAGTCTTTTTAACAGGAGAGGAAAACATCAGGGAGATTAACGGAGGAAGAGGAGCAGATCTGAAGGCTGAAAACTTGGAGTTCTTCTTCTTCTTTATTCTTTTAATTGTTAACTTAATGAGGATGATTTATCAATTATTTATAGCTTTTATTTCCATCATGAACTAATTTCTTTTATTAAGATTCCAATGGAACTTATTATGGTTATGAGTTAATTATTTAATTTATTCAAATTATTTATGTTGAAGTGAATTGTTCATCTTGCCTTGTGTTTATTGCTTAATTATCTGGCCAATAATTACCATGTTACTCTAGAAGGAATTGGGAAAAGAATTTTAGGGTTAGAACTGGGCAGGGTGACATGTGACTTAGTTATTTGCACAGTGAATAATTAGGTTTGTGAATAGAATGAGAATATCTATTTGCCGCATGTAACATAAAAGGAATTGGGTGTGTAACGAGTTTAATTCAATTATTTTGCATAGAGATATAGTAAAATTAATCTGGGTTAAATAGAAGGCAATTGATCACTCGAGAGAGGGCTTTTGGCATTTGAGAATTCTTGTTAACAATTCAGTAGGTGTAATAATTGGGATAATTAGATAATTGATTTAATATTCATAATTGGGGAAATTGGAATCTTAATTATTATTTATTTGCATTCATATAATTATTAATTTATTCTTTATTTTCTTTTAGAATAATTTCTTGCTTTAATAAAAATAAATTTTTCTTTTAGTTTTAGAGAATCAAAATTTTCAGTTGTTTAAATAAAATTGAATTGATACAATACTAGTAGGTGGAGTTTATTAATTGGAATTCTCTGAGGAATCGACACTCTAATTTATCATTATATTACTTGTTGACCGTGTATACTTGCACGTATTCATTGATTGTGAATTCAATCAACAAGTTTTTGGCGCCGCTGCCGGGGAATTCAATCAAAAACTTGTTGATTGAATTCCCCGGCAGCGGCGCCAAAAACTTGTTGATTGAATTCACAATCAATGAATACGTGCAAGTATACACGGTCAACAAGTAATATAATGATAAATTAGAGTGTCGATTCCTCAGAGAATTCTAATTAATAAACTCCACCTACTAGTATTGTATCAATTCAATTTTATTTAAACAACTAAAAATTTTGATTCTCTAAAACTAAAAGAAAATTTTATTTTTATTAAAGCAAGAAATTATTCTAAAAGAAAATAAAGAACAAATTAATAATTATATGAATGCAAATAAATAATAATTAAGATTCCAATTTTCCCAATTATGATTATTAAATCAATTATCTAATTATCCCAATTATTACACCTACTGAATTGTTAACAGGAATTCTCAAATGCCAAAAGCCCCCTCTCGAGTGATCAATTGCCTTCTATTTAACCCAGATTAATTTTACTATATCTTTATGCAAAATAATTGAATTAAACTCGTTACACACCCAATTCCTTTTATGTTACATGCGGCAAATAGATATTCTCATTCTATTCACAAACTTAATTATTCACTGTGCAAATAACTAAGTCACATGTCACCCTGCCCAGTTCTAACCCTAGAATTCCTTTCCCAATTCCTTCTAGAGTAACACGGTAATTATTGGCCAGATAATTAAGCAATAAACACAAGGCAAGATGAACAATTCACTTCAACATAAATAATTTGAATAAATTAAATAATTAACTCATAACCATAATAAGTTCCATTGGAATCTTAATAAAAGAAATTAGTTCATGATGGAAATAAAAGCTATAAATAATTGATAAATCATCCTCATTAAGTTAACAATTAAAAGAATAAAGAAGAAGAAGAACTCCAAGTTTTCAGCCTTCAGATCTGCTCCACTTCCTCCGTTAATCTCCCTGATGTTTTCCTCTCCTGTTAAAAAGACTCACTTTTATATATATATATATATTATATATATATATATATATATTATATATATATATATATATATATATATTTATCCACAACTCCTAATCCAAATAGACTCCTCATAAATTCCTCCAATAAGGTCAAACTGATCTTCAAAGTGTTGTCCACGCCTGCCTCACGTGCGCGCTCCGCGTCGTCAGACCCATCCACAGTATAGCGCCCCGGCGCTATTTTCTATGTATAACACAGCGCCCCGGCGCTATTTGCTAGAAAATTACGACTTTGCCATTTATTAGCTTAAATCCCCAATTTGTCTCCTCAGCTTCCGTATCTGCAATACAACACATAAAACACAGTAAAACATTCCTAAATGACTCGAAAATACAATAATTTAAACCCAAGTATATCCGATTTATGGGTATATTACCCAATCATCAAATACCCCCAAACTTAAACCGTTGCATGTCCTCAAGCAACAAACACAAAATAATACTAACAATATAAAAACACAACTCATGCAATTACAACTAACTGAAAGAACATAATTCCAGCATCCAATAACTTACGTATATCCATAGGCCTCAGAAAAATCACAAAAACATGCTAATACATCTTGTGAACACAGATCAATGATATCCCAACAATCAACCAATCCAAATCTGTTATTACTGATATTGTGAGTGTGTGTTCAACAACCATGCTAACTAATGAAAAGCAAAACGCTGAAAAATAATAAAGTTTATAAAAAACTTCATACAGCTCTACTCAAGAGTTCATCAAATAAACTAGATTCGACTGAAATTAAACAATCACCAAAAATTCAGGGGTCAACATGAAATACTTACGCTTAATATTCTTTTCAGACGGGGCATTTTGCACTTTTTCGCTTTATTATTAAATTTTTTTTCATAGATGGTTGGTGAGTGCGTTTTACGCTCCATCTCACGCTTGTGTCCATGGGGGTGTGTTTCACCTCAACCCACCACAAGACTCAACATATTACATTCTTTTTTTTTTCAAAGCTTATATATCCCACATATTTTTCCCCCAAACTCGAGTTTATGTATAAATTCAGTCTTCACTAGCTATTCAACTTGTCTTTTCATTTCACTAGCAATCATCCTTTAGAACTCTATTATCTAACCATTTAAACTATCATAGCCAACATGGTCGTTTTCCAAAGTGTTAACCTATAATATCAGTGTCAAATAGATAGAGATTCAAATCATGTCCAGACAATCATATCAACTGACTCAACAATCCTTACTAGACTTGTTCATGCAATTCTAATTTCCTCATTGGCCCCTGAAATAACGCATAGCAAACGCCAGAATTATTAATAACAATCCAACTCCACAAAACTAATAACAAACTAGAAATTTAAAAAATAAAAACTTAACTACCCCCAAACTAATCTAGAGCATGTCCTCATGCGAAAATATAACAAAATAAAACAGAGAACTTCCCTGACGAGCTTATTCTTCGGGTGGTGCATCATCATCCTCGCTCATCTCTTGATCGGAAGGGGGAAATACAGGAAGAACAGGAGCAGTTGGGAAATGGCTAAGTTGCACGCCCGGATGTGATTGGACAGTCAGTGCATTCTGTGCAGCAAATTGGTTAACTAAAAATTTGAAAATCACGTCCTGACGTTCCGACAAGCGCACATTCTGGGATTCCATGTTGTAAAACCAGCCATCTATCTCCCGCTGGACAGCTTCGGGGACCACACCACGATGAGCTGCTGTAGATGGGCTATAAGTAGGTGGAGCCTGAGGTGGGGGGTCTTGTGCAGGTGCAACTTGGGGAATTATGAAACCCAATCCCCTAGGGTGATTTGCCCCACCCATCCACACTTTGTATCTACTTATCAACTTGTGGTCCAGCACTGGCATGGCCTTTTGAATCATCTCGTCGGACTTCCATTTGACACCGAACTTGGCACACAAAACGCAGATGAGAGACGGATGTGGTAACCCTCCAGTGGTACTTCCACGAGATGCTCGAAGGACAGATTGCAAAATGAGATGTCCCACATTAATTTTATAGCCTTTGATGATTGAGTAAAGAAGGACTGCACGTTCCCGAGTAACATGACTCACATGTGTACATGGCATGAGTTTTGCGCAAATGAACGCATACCATGCCTTCCCATATAAGCTAAGATTCGATAGTGGGAAAGTCATGTTTCCGCGTTCATGCACGGTCCATGTGGTGCCCGGCTGACAAAGTTCACGTATTATTTGCTCATAGTCCGGTCCATCACTAATAAAACCAGCATACTCATCATGAAAATCCTCAACTGGCAATTGATAACACTCATTGAAGTCCTCGTCGCCAATTTCCACCGTTTTGCCCCTTACAAATACCGTATAGTGATCATGTTCGGGCACGTTGGCATAAAATTCTTTCACCACTGTTATTACGGCTGGTTCGGGCTGCTCGGTAAGTGTGAACCAGTTCCTCTCAGCTATCATGACTGCCATGTCACCATCCTTTGATTGATCCGGTCTCAACCCACGCTCCGGAACCAATGACCGAGTAGCCATTCGATTATATCTTTCCTGAGCCGCATGACTGACAAAACGGCGGCTGTCAAATCGCGGAGGTGGAGTTGAGGCGGTCCCTGACCCTTCACCACGTTGGCGTTTGGATGCCATGCCAAAAATTCTACAATTACAAGCATAGTTATGTATTAGCATCGAATAAAATAAGAAATTGGATAATCTTAGGTTTGACTATACCCACAAACTTTAAAATATATGTCGAATTTGACTACATTAGTGGGGGATGATACTCGACACAAAAATGCAACAATATGCACAATAGTATCAATCGGAGTCATGGATTATTCAGTTTCTAGAATGAACCCAAGCCACACAGGAAATGTCCGCAAGAGTTGCCATGTAGTGCAATAAGAGACATGCACGTATCAAAATAGTGTAATTCCCCCCACTCTAAGTGACTATGTGTAATGATAGCTATGTGCTACAGTAGATTGAAATCATTGCGGTAGCATTAAGGTGTAGAATGATAGTGCGAAACATGGTGATATGTGTGCATGTAGACAAGATTAATGATTCGGGCAAATTATCAAACACCTTGTGGGTGTACCATGCATCCCTGTCAGTCAAACAATTGGAATAACATATGCTCCCAATTTAAGAATCAACACGGGTCGTAAAAATATAATCAAGATCAGGAGAGTGACATTCTTTGATGTTGGTGTAAAAAGATATACATTTAGTAGAATATGTACATACCAACCATATCTGTAGATAGCTTTTTGCCCCAAAAATCAAATATAATTCAAGACATACCTGGTTTGATCGTGTTGCAATTGATTGAGAGATGAAATTTATGGAACAAATGAGAACAAAGGATTGTATCTATCTGATCTTAATTATGAAATCCCAAAAAAAATGAAGGTAAGGAAGGCTTGTGGTATGGACTTAATAGAGGAGAGAAGTTGAAATAGAAACGGAATGTAACCGTCCGGTATTTAAGTGCAAGTAGGAGTCTGGGACGCAACCACAGTGCCGGGGCGCTCAAAATAGACTAGGAAACAGCGCCGGGGCGCTATAGGTCAGAAAGTTCATGAAGTACATAGCGCCGGGGCGCTGTGTTGTAGCCAAAATTGAGAGCCAGGGCGCTATAGGTCAGTAGCTCTTGGCTGGGGATAGCGCCGGGGCGCTATAATTGCCCTTAGAAATAGCGCCGGGGCGCTATAGGTCAGAAACTTCTGAATTGGGCTTAGGCCGGGGCTCTTGTTACCTACAACATATAAGTTCAAGAATCTAAATAAAAATAAAAATTAAATTAAAAATTAAAAAGAAAAATGATTGGGTTGCCTCCCAATAAGCGCTTAGTTTACTGTCGTCGGCCCGACTTTGCTTGTGTGTTCAATTTTTCACTGAGTCGGAGAGGTTCATGACCGTAATTTGACGTTCAATGGGCCCACTCCAATAATGTTTGAGTCTTTGACCGTTGACCTTGAATGGGCAATTTGAATTTGGTTTTTCGATCTCGATGTTACCGTGTGGTGCAACAGACACTACTGTAAAAGGACCTGACCAACGTGATTTCAGTTTCCCAGGAAATAAACGCAATCTCGAGTTGAAAAGCAAGACTTGTTGGCCCGGTTCAAATGTTTTAGTGAGAATTTTCTTATCATGCCATGCTTTGACCTTCTCCTTGTATAGTTTTGCGTTTTCATAAGCGTTGAAACGAAATTCATCCATCTCATTTAACTGCAGTAACCTTTTCTCACCTACTGCTTGTTCATCAAAATTTAGCTTCCGAATGGCCCAGTGTGCACTATGCTCTAACTCGACTGGGAGGTGGCATGCCTTTCCGTAAACCATTCGATAAGGTGACATACCGATCAGATTCTTGTATGCTGTACGATATGCCCATAGAGCATCGTCAAGACGTAAAGACCAATGTTTTCGTGACGGATTGACCACCTTTTCCAGAATCCTCTTAACCTCCCTATTGGAGACCTCAGCTTGGCCATTAGTTTGGGGATGATACGCAGCTGCTATTTTATGATGAACCCCTTATTTCACCAACAATTTTGTGAACTGCTTGTTACAGAAATGCGTTCCCTCATCACTTATTATCGCCCGCGGAGTTCCAAATCGCGTGAAGATATTTTTCTTCAAGAATCGAAGAACGACGTTGGCATCATTTGTGGGCAAAGCTGCAGCTTCTACCCATTTGGACACATAATCCACCGCCAACAGAATATACTGATTATTAAAAGATGAGGGAAACGGTCCCATGAAATCGATTCCCCAGACGTCGAACAGCTCTACCTCCAATATAGAGTTGAGTGGCATTTCATTTCGCTTGGAGATATTACCTATGCGTTGACATCGATCACACTTTAGCACATAGAGATATGCATCCTTGAATAACGAAGGCCAGTAGAATCCTGATTGTAACACCTTCGCCGCAGTTCGATCACCGGAATAATGACCTCCATAATCGGATGAGTGGCAATGACCCAAGATACTGTCCATCTCTTCATGTGGCACACAACGTCTAATCATTTGATCAGCGCAGGCTTTAAACAAGAATGGTTCATCCCAATAGTACTACTTCACGTCATGGAGGAATTTCTTTTGTTGTTGTGAGTTCAACTCCGGTGGTAACACCTTAGCAACCACATAGTTCACATAATCAGCAAACCAAGGCAGTGTTGTGGTTACTCGGAGAAGTTGTTCGTCTGGAAATTTCTCGTTAATCAATGCATTGTCTTTTCTCTGCACCTCATCATTTTCCAATCGTGAAAGATGATCTGCTACTTGATTTTCTGTACCCTTTCTATCCCGAATCTCCAAATCAAACTCTTGAAGCAATAACACCCACCGTATCAATCTTGGTTTGGCATCCTTCTTCTCGATCAAATATTTGATTGCAGAATGATCAGTATAGACAATGACCTTGGTTTCGATGAGGTATGCTCTGAATTTGTCAAAGGCGAACACAACTGTAAGTAGTTCTTTTTCGGTGGTTGTGTAGTTCAACTGAGCATCTGTCAACGTCTTGCTTGAGTAATAGATTGTATGGAAAATTTTGTTGTGCCGTTGACCCAAAACTGCTCCCACTGCATAGTCGTTGGCGTCGCACATCAATTCGAATGGTATAGACCAATCGGGTGCGACAATGATTGGAGCAGATACTAACTTCTTTTTTAAACTTTCGAATGCCTCGATACATGACTTATCTATTTTGAAGGGCACATCTTTCTCTAACAGGGAACACAAAGGTTTTGAAATTTTTGAAAAATCTTTGATAAAACGTCTATAGAAACCCGCGTGTCCCAAGAAGCTCCGAATTCCTTTCATAGATGATGGAGGTGGTAATTTCTCAATGGTCTCAATCTTCACTTTATCCACCTCTAATCCTGCTGCAGAAACCCTATGCCCGAGAATAATCCCTTCCTTCACCATAAAGTGGCATTTTTCCCAATTAAGAACTAGATTAGTCTCCACGCACCGTTTCAACACTAAATTCAGATTTCTCAGGCACAAATCAAAGCTATCACTGAACACAGAAAAATCATCCATAAACACCTCCAAATTTTTCTCGACCATATCGGAGAAGATTGCCATCATGCATCGCTGAAAGGTTGCTGGTGCATTACATAAACCAAAAGACATTCGCCGAAATGCAAACGTACCGTATGGGCATGTGAAGGTCGTTTTCTCTTATCCTCCGGTGCTATAGCAATTTGATTATATCCGGAATAACCATCCAAGAGACAATAGAACTGATGTCCCGCTAACCTATCCAACATCTGATCAATGAATGGCAAGGGGAAGTGATCCTTGCGTGTGGCTTTATTTAGCTTGCGGTAGTCCATGCATACTCTCCATCCTGTAACTGTTCGAGTAGGGATGAGCTCATTCGCCTCATTCTTCACAACTGTCATACCCCCTTTCTTTGGTACGCATTGCACAGGACTCACCCATGCACTATCTGAGATCGGGTAAATAATGCCAGCATCCAACCACTTTATAATCTCCTTTTTCACCACCTCCTTCATGATGGGGTTTAGCCTTCTTTGCATCTCGATGGTTGGTTTTGCCCCTTCTTCCATTAAGATTTTATGCATACAGAATGATGGGCTAATACCTCGAATGTCCGCTATAGTCCACCCAATTGCTGTTTTGAATTTTCGCAAGACACGCAACAGTTTCTCCTTTTGCGTATAATTCAATTCTGTTGAAACAATAACTGGTAAGGTATCGTCTTTGCCCAGGTAAGCATATTGCAGATGGGATGGTAATGGCTTTAACTCTAGCACCGGTGGCTCTTCTATTGATGGTTTGAACTTTTTACCTTCCGCTTCGGGCCTCTCTATGGTGTCGAAGGATTGATTGCCCTTTCGAAACATTGATGGTGTGTCTAGCCATTTGACATATTCGATATCCTCTTCAATACCATAGTCATCTGCCCCGAGCAAAATTGTTTCAAGTGGGTCCTCCGAAAAAGTTATGTTGAATTTATGATTCACCAATTCCTCCATGATGTCAATCCGCATACATTCACCTTTTTCTTTTGGGTACGACATTGACTTGAAAACGTTAAAGGTTAACTGTTGATCTTCAACTCGCATTGTCAATTCACCTTTTTGAACATCAATTAATGTTCTTCCTGTCGCCAAAAATGGACGCCCAAGAATGATCGGGATTTCACTATCCACTTCACAATCCAGAATAAAGAAATCCGCAGGGAAGATAAATTTATCCACTTTTACTAACACATCTTCAACTATACCTCGTGGATATGTAACCGACCTATCTGCTAACTGTAAACTGATATTTGTTGGGCGTGGAGCCTGAAGTCCAAACTGGCTGTAGACGGATAATGGCATTAGATTTATACTGGCCCCCAAATCGCATAAAGCTCGTCCCGAAAACTGATTTCCAATCTCTTCCAATCTCGCACGGAATGTTAAAGCTACCTGGATCCTTGAGCTTTGGCGGTAATTTGTTCTGAATGATAGCACTGCATTCCTCTGTCAATGCTACTGTTTCAAATTCACCCAATTTTCTCTTCTTGGACAAAACCTCCTTCATAAACTTTGCGTAACTCGGCATTTGTTCCAAGGCTTCGGCGAAGGGGATGTTGATATGCAATTTCTTGAAGATATCCAAAAATCGTGAGAACTGCTTATCTAACTTGGATTTCTGAAATCTCTGCGGATACGGTATGGGAGGCATTGTATTGGTTGGTTCCGAATTTTTCTGCTGTATGGTCTCATCTTGACGCTTTTCGGTCTCCACCACTTCATCGGTTTCAATTGATACCTTGTCCTCTTTTTCCTTATCTGTGATGGACTCTGGTAGTTCTTTTCCACTTCGTAGGGTTACCGCCTTACAATGCTCATCTCTGCCCGGATTTTTCTCAGTGTCGCTCGGAAGTGTTCCCAGTGGTCGGTTATTCAATGCCTGTGCCATTTGTCCCATTTGATTTTCTAGATTTTTGATTGATGCATGCTGACTTTGCATACTTAGCTCCAATTGATTAAATCTCTTATCACCCTCCTCGCTCCTTTTCTCAGTTGCTTTCACAAACCTTTCCAAGGCTTCTTCCCAACTTGCTTTCCTCACAGTTTGTTGTGTCTGGTTTTGAAACCCGGAATTGTTTTGTTGTTTTGGCACTTGTTCTGCAGCTTGGTTGTTACTCCATGAAAAACCCGGATGATTTCTCCACCCCGGATTATATGCATTTTGATTCTGATAAGGCTGAGTAGATCGATTATAACTCCCCACATATTGCGCTGCTTCAGCATTTATGGCACATTGATCCGTAGTATGACCCCCAGCACATATATCACAAACCATCGCTACCTGCTGAGTGGATTGTGGTCGCAATAATTCTATCTGCTTAGCCATTGCGGTCATTTGCACTTGTAATGATGTTATCGCATCCACATCATACTTTCCCGATGTTTTCGGAGGGTTATTTCTTGTCATGGGCCACTGATAGTTGTTGGTGGCCATCGTTTCTAACAACTTATATGCCTCGTCCAAATTTTTTGACATAATCGCTCCTCCTGCTGCTGCATCAATACTTGCTCTCGTGGATGCTTGTAAACCATCACAAAATATCCCCAATTGCATCCACTGTGGAATTCCATGGTGTGGGCACTTGCGGAGCATATCCTTAAACCTTTCCCACGCCTCATATAACGATTCTGAATCAAACTGTGCGAAGGTATGAATATCGTTCCGTAGTTTTGCTGACTTTGCTGGTGGGAAAAACTTAGCTAGAAATTTTTGAGCTAAATCGTCCCAAGTAAGGATTGAGTCCGAAGGTTGAGAGTGTAACCAACTTCGTGCTTTATCTTTCAGGGTAAATGGGAACATTCTCAACCTTATAGCATCTTCTGACACGTTATTGAATTTGAAGGTGTCACAAACCTCCAAAAAACTTAAGATGTGCTCATTCGGATCATCTAATGAACTACCCCCAAACTGACATTGATTCTGAAGCATCTGAATGGTTGCCGGTTTGATCTCAAAGGTGTTAGCATTGATTGCCGGCCTCCTAATACTCGACTGAATATCCGTGACATTCGGCATGGCATAGTCCCGAAGTGGTTTCTGATCGTTCCCTGCCATGTTCACTAGAATTTCTTATTCTGCCAGTTTTTCTTCCTCGGGTGGTGCCGCACTAGTCGATTGCGCTTTCCGGAACTCCCTTTTCAATCTCGTCTGTATAAGGAAAAAGTTCCTTTCTCGCCTTTGATCTAGTGAGCATTCACTTTCAAAGAATTCCTGCAAAGACAAGAAGAAAAATAAGTAACATTTAAATTAAAAACGAATTGATTATAACTAATATGGAATTAATATTAACAAAGAATTCCCCGGCAGCGGCGCCAAAAACTTGTTGATTGAATTCACAATCAATGAATACGTGCAAGTATACACGGTCAACAAGTAATATAATGATAAATTAGAGTGTCGATTCCTCAGAGAATTCCAATTAATAAACTCCACCTACTAGTATTGTATCAATTCAATTTTATTTAAACAACTGAAAATTTTGATTCTCTAAAACTAAAAGAAAAATTTATTTTTATTAAAGCAAGAAATTATTCTAAAAGAAAATAAAGAACAAATTAATAATTATATGAATGCAAATAAATAATAATTAAGATTCTAATTTCCCCAATTATGATTATTAAATCAATTATCTAATTATCCCAATTATTACACCTACTGAATTGTTAACAGGAATTCTCAAATGCCAAAAGCCCTCTCTCGAGTGATCAATTGCCTTCTATTTAACCCAGATTAATTTTACTATATCTCTATGCAAAATAATTGAATTAAACTCGTTACACACCAAATTCCTTTTATGTTACATGCGGCAAATAGATATTCTCATTCTATTCACAAACCTAATTATTCACTGTGCAAATAACTAAGTCACATGTCACCCTGCCCAGTTCTAACCCTAGAATTCTTTTCCCAATTCATTCTAGAGTAACACGGTAATTATTGGCCAAATAATTAAGCAATAAATACAAGGCAAGATGAACAATTCACTTCAACATAAATAATTTGAATAAATTAAATAATTATCTCATAACCATAATAAGTTCCATTGGAATCTTAATAAAAGAAATTAGTTCATGATGGAAATAAAAGCTATAAATAATTGATAAATCATCCTCATTAAGTTAACAATTAAAAGAATAAAGAAGAAGAAGAACTCCAAGTTTTCAGCCTTCAGATCTGCTCCTCTTCCTCCGTTAATCTCCTTGATGTTTTCCTCTCCTGTTAAAAAGACTCACTTTATATATATATATTTATCCACAACTCCTAATCCAAATAGACTCCTCATAAATTCCTCCAACAAGGTCAAACTAATCTTCAAAGTGTTGTCCACGCCTGCCTCACGTGCGCGCTCCGCGTCAGACCCATCCACAGTATAGCGCCCCGGCGCTATTTTCTATGTATAACACAACGCCCCGGCGATATTTGCTAGAAAATTACGACTTTGCCATTTATTAGCTTAAATCCCCAATTTGTCTCCTCAGCTTCCGTATCTGCAATACAACACATAAACACAGTAAAAACATTCCTAAATGACTCAAAAATACAATAATTTAAACCCAAGTATATCCGATTCATGGGTATATTACCCAATCATCAGATATTCAGTAATATCATCATTTAGGACTGAGGATGATGAAAAAAATATCTTAAAGAGAACGAATCCAGTGAGACAGAAGGACAAATTGTAGGGATTCGTATAACAGTTTATCCAAGATCAATAATATTTCATAATAATCAATTATGAAGCAGAATTCAAAAATAAAGATCAAAACATGGATACGATCAAAGATAGTAACCATAATAGACATCTTGGACAAAAAGGGAAAATTTTATTTTTCGGTGAATAGTGTCGTATTCGTGAATAGTAACGTATATGTGAATAGTAACTCCGACACAAAAAGTTTCAAATTTGATAAAAAGTTCATATCAATATTTCAGCATAATGATATTGAAGAAAATAATATCATTTAAGAAGAAAATAATATCCCTTACCTCAAAATATCAGTACTTCTGTTCGGAATACCGGTATAAGGCTGAAAGAAACTTGCTCTGATGAATAGAAACTCTCAAAGTATCTAAATACTCACAAAATACACTCAATAATCTAGAGAAAGAAAGAGAGAAAACTTGTTTCTGGTGTGATTTTTAATTCTAACTTAGCCCTCTATTTATAGGAAAATGTTAGCACGCCGAAGCAGACTTAACCTGCAACCTGATGGCTTTACTTGCTACTATTCCCACCCACCACATTTGAATAAAAATCTCAGCACATTTCTTCACCAACCAAGAGTGGGGCCCACCAATTCTAGAATTTTCTACCAAAATGATTAACTCCGAAAATTCAACAATTTCTAAACCAGTCATCTCGTAAAATTCATAATAAATCATACGTTCATTTTTAACGGTTCAAAATTTGTGGACATATACTCAACTTATATATGTATAACATATCCAAAAATTACCACGATCCAACGGTCGGATTAAAAATTATAACCCCCGTAAAATATCTCAAAAATCCTGATTTTTAATACCTCCATTTCGACAAAAATACTGATAAAAACATTAACATTAACTCCTTCATTTTTAACCACAAAAATATATCCCTCATTTATATCCACATAAAATAAATATTTCCTTATCATATGAATCAATAATTAATTATTCACAAATAATATTACAAAATCACATTTATGACAACCAGGCCGTTCCCAGGAAAGAGGGGGCTTTCCAATAAGGATTTCTCCTTACTGGCGCGCAATTAGATGACCAAACCTCTCCTTAGACAGAACTTTCTAGACATTGCCAATAACGTTATCTAATAATATTATTCAAATAATATGAATTATTGATCTGATAATGGAAAATACTGTGCAGCAACAATTATTGAAACAACAATAATATAAAATATCAACGCAACAATTATTGAATCAATAAAATAAAATATTGAACAGTAACTACTGTAACAATTATTGAGTAGTGCCTTCTTACGTAAGAATCAATAATTGGTGCAATACCGTGTGCTACTGTATTTTAACCACCGGGTATTCCAACAGTATTAACGGTAACAACTACGCCGTTATTTATAAACAACTTATACTTGTCATTTTCTTCATCCAATCGCTTTCTGTTATGGGGCCCACACAAGGCTGCGCCGTCGTACGAATATTCCCCGACAGCAAGAATATTCCACGACCAAACGAATATTCCCCGACAAAATTAATATTTTATAACCACTTGCTTATTTTGCAAAATTTGCACATTTCACACCATAACCAAAGTTTTATATCAAATTAACCCCTTTTATTCACAATAATATTTAGAGAAAATTTAATTTTATTCATTAATAAGTTGGGGTCTTACAACCTCCCCTCCTTATGAAATTTCGTCCTCGAAATTGACGTACGTACCTGATATTTCAAAAAGGTGAGGATACCTCGCTTTCATTTCTGATTCCAACTCCCAGGTCATTTCTTCAATAGCATGGTTTCTCCACAAAACCTTAACTTGTGGTATAACCTTCGTGCGTAGGACATGCTCTTTCCTATCCAAGATCTTAATAGGTACCTCCTCGTACGTTAAATCTTCAGCTATCTCGTCTGGTTCTAACTCAATAATGTGGTTCGAGTCTTTAACATATTTATGAAGCATAGATATGTGAAAAACATTATGAACACGAGACATGCTTGGAGGTAATGCGAGTCTATATGCCACATTTTCTATTCGCTCAAGAATCTCAAATGGACCAACAAATCTTGGATTGAGCTTTCCTCTCTTTTCAAATCTTGTAACTCCCTTCCATGGTGTAACACGTAACAATACATGATCCCCAATATTAAATTTCACGTCCTTTCGATGAAGATCTGCATAACTCTTTTGTCGATCCTGTGCCATTTGTATACGTTGTCGAATCGTTTGGATCTTCTCTGTAGTAATGCATACCAACTCTGGTCCCAACAATGTTGCTTCACCCACCTCGTCCCAGCATACTGGAGAACGACATTTTCTTCCATACAACACCTCGAATGGAGCCACACCTATGCTCGCCTGATAACTGTTGTTGTAGGAGAATTTTACCAATGGTAGGTACTTATCCCAACTCCCTTTGAGATCTAGGACACAAAGTCTAAATAGATCTTTAAGAGTTTGAATAGTCCTCTCTGATTGTCCATCCGTTTGAGGATGGTATGCTGAACTGAATCGTAAATCTGTGCCCATAGCTTTCTGCAAGCTAACCCAAAATCGTGAAGTGAATCTTGGGTCACGATCCGAAACTATAGATACTGGCATGCCATGCAATCTCACAATCTCGTTCACATACATACTAGCAAGACGTTCAAGGGAATAAGTCTCATGTATCAGTAAGAAATGAGCAGACTTGGTTAATCTATCAACAATAACCTAAATCGCATCTATGCCTTGAGAAACCTTGGGAAGACCTGTAACGAAATCCATGGTAATGTGTTCCCACTTCCATTTCGGGATCTCAAGTGGTTGCAATGGACCCTTTGGCACTTGATGCTCCGCCTTTACACGTTGACAAGTTAAACACCTCGAGATAAACTCCGCGATCTCTCTTTTCATATTGCTCCACCAAAATGTATGTCGAAGATCGTGATACATTTTGGTACTCCCAGGATGGATTGCAAACAGTGTGTTGTGTGCCTCCATCATTATTCTATGCTTCAAGTTAAAATCGTTAGGAACACAAAGTTTGGAGTTGACTCGAAGTATTCCTTCTTCATCGATTCTTGCTTCTGAAATAGCACCTTCTTGCACTTTCTTCTTCATAAGCATCAGCTCTATGTCCGTAGCTTGAGCAGCTTTAACTTTATCGATTAAAGTCGGTTCTACTCGTATATTTGATATCATCATGTGGGTACTTGGAGCCTTCATCTCTATCTCCATCCTTTGCAAGTCATACAAAATGGGCCTTTGTGTTAACAACATTGCACTCGTACCCGCATATGATCTTCTACTCAATGCGTCAGCTACTACGTTTGCTTTTCCAGGATGATATTGGATGGTATGATCGTAATCTTTCAACAGCTCGAGCCAACGTCGCTGCCGCATGTTGAGTTCCTTTTGGGTGAAGAAATATTTGAGGCTTTTATGATCTGTATAGATCTCTACTTTCTCCCCATACAGGTAGTGTCTCCAGATCTTCAACGCGAAAACGACTGCTGCCAACTCCAAATCATGAGTAGGATAATTCCTCTCATATTCTTTGAGTTGTCACGAGGCATAGGCTATGACTTTCTCATGTTGCATGAGAACACATCCTAACCCTTTGCCTGAAGCATCACTGTAGATAACAAATCCATCCGAACCAGGTGGTATTGTCAGAACAGGTGCCGAAAATGAGTCTCCTTTTGAGCTCTTGGAAACTCCTCTCGCATTCCTTGCTCCAACCGAATTTTATATCCTTCCGAGTCAGCTGAGTTAACGGAGTAGCGATTCTAGAAAATTCTTCCACGAATCTCCGATAATAACCAGCTAAGCCCAGAAAGCTACGTACTTCAGTTACCGACTTCGGTTGCTCTCAATTGTGATTCATATCCCAATCTTGGATAGCACATCACAATGGCACCTATTGTTTTACCACCACACAAATATAGAGTCCCTTACGGAGAGTCTGGCTTTGCTGCATTCCACAAAGGAAGTCACCAGATAGAGGCTCGGGTACCAACTTTTATAGTTGGGTTTTTAACTCCTGAAGTTCAATAGGAGCTATTCAATATGAGATTTTAGAAATGAGTTTTGTATCGGGTTGAAGATCAATACAAAAATTTAATATCACGCTCTAGGTTAAGCCAAGAAATTCTTCAGGAAATACGTCAGGAAATTCACTAACAACAGAAATATCATTCAAATCTGACGTATTTTTGTTCAAGTCCATGACATGGGCTAAGAAAGCTTGACATCCGTTTTTTAATAAACGAATAGCTTTATGGCTTGGTATGACAGCGATTGATTTTAGTGGTTTGGTTGCTTGAATTCGCATAACAAGTTGGTTAGGAATATGAAAACTAACAACCTTACGAAAACAATCAATTTTGGCATGATGAGTAGTTAACCAATCAATTCCTAAAATCACATCAAAAGCAAGTATCTTTAAAGAGATAAGGTCAACAGGTAATGTGATTGTGCTAACTTGGATTAAGCAAGATTTATAAACTGTAGATGTAATGAAAGTTTCTCCTAACGGAGTCTCCACAGATAGGTCAAAGTCTAATTTCTCCGGAGTCAAGTTTAAACGTTGAGTACAAGCAGAAGAGATAAAAGAATGGGTAGAACCGGTATCTAGTAAGGTATAAACTTCGCAAGAATTTATAATTAACTAACCCGTTATACCTTCGTTCGGGTTCCTCGCGTTTTGGGCAGTCACGACAAACGCTCTTCCAGAAACCGCCGACTTTATTTTGTCCGTATCTGCCTTTGGTGTCACCGTCCCAGCTGGACTTGGTTTTGCTATAGTACATGTAACGGGTCGAAATTATTGAGTCGTGATTCTGGGGACAAAATCCTTTTAAGGGGGGAAAGATGTGACGAACGAGAATTTTGTAATTTAACTTTAATATTTATTGAATTAAATAAATATTTTTCGATGATTTAATTATTAGATTTAATAATTAATCGATGCAATTGTGGTAGATTAATTTAATTTTATGTGTTACATTTATTAAATTAATGTAGAGAATTTTTATTTTTTTCAAGTATGTAATTATGTGAGATTGTTGAATTAAATGAAATATTAAATTAAGCATGATGTTATCTAATTAATGTAATTATTAATTAGAGATTTAATAAATTGTTATTATTTATTAATGAGAAAAATTAATTATGTGACTATATGAATTTATGAGAAAATATTATATTTTATTTATAATAAATTAAATAAAATATTGGAGTTATTTTATAAGGAGTGTGACATTTATTAAACTATATAATAAAAGGTTTATTAAAATAATGAGCTTTGAATTTATTTGCTAAGCCAAACATGGCACTAAGAGAGGTTGTGGGCAGTTAACCCATGACTAGGCAACTGACCACATCACGTCAGTTGTATTTCTTCGACGCTTCCTCCTTCTTCTTCATATTTCCTAAGTCTGACATTATTTTCAGAGAGAGTTCAGAGAGAAGGTGAGAATTTTGAGAGAATTTGTGAGTGTGTAATTACAGGTTATTGCAAAAAAGGGTTATCTGATCATCTTATGCTCTGGGTAATTCTCTCCAAACCCAATTTCTACAATTACGTCTTTTGGTTTTCATAAATTGGCTTTCATATGTTTCTATAAATCTCTGTATTTGGGAGATATGAGATGATTATAATTTTATGTATGGCTTAATATGTATCAAATCGTGTTTAATTATATATATTGTGTAAACCATAGTATCAGTTTCAGGAAATTACGTAGTATATAATTTTTTTTCAAAATAAACAGAGTACGTGATATGGCCATATGGCCTTATACGTGATAATTGATGTATTGATTATATATTATCCCTAAAATTTACACCCTTATATTATTGAGCATATTAATACGAAGAGATCAAGCCTTAAACGAACGGATTCGGTGTTATAACGAATCCGTAGTGTTAAATTATATATTTTATATTCAAAAACCACCAAGAACATCAAAGTCAGTGAATTCACATGTTTTAATTATGTGATTATGTGTTTTAATTGGTTAAAACTACTCTACAGATATTGGGTAATGATTATATGGAAGTATTAACATGTGGGTACGTTAAATTAGTGAGTTTAGTGATCATAAAATGTGTAAATCGCCGAACTCTGTGTTCATCGCGATCTGGGAAACAGTTTTTGAGGTCTCGCGCCGCGGCGCCAACTTCAGAGCTGAAGTCCCGAGCCGCAGCGCCACTGCGCCGCAGCGCCAAGACCCAAGCCACGGCGCCATAGCGTCGCAGCGCCAAGGGCCCGACCACAGCGCCGCCGCGCCGCAGCGCGACTCCTTAGCACATTAGTGGCGCCGCAGCGCCACTCTCCAGAAAATGTCAGAAATGTATTTTTAAAATGTTAAAGTCTAACAAGTGTTAGTGGATTGATGTAACGAACATGTAATCATGTTAGAGGTATTATGAGATGATAAAATAGTGTTTAACATGTAATAAAATATTATATGTGAATTGAATTATTAAATACATAATTGGTTTGATAATTCATGAAGTATAAATTATGTGACAACGTGATAATTTGACTAAGTTTAGTCAATAATTAAAGTAGACAACGAGAATGAGTTTATATTGATTAGTTAATTTATAATTAACTGGTATTGTGTATATGAATGGTATGTAGGATTTAATTCAAAGAACGTGCTTAGTTAAAGTGTAATCTACGCACGAGGCAAGTATCCTATCCCTAACTCCATTATATTGAGCAAGTTTATTTAAACTTAAACGTTACTTTTATGTCGAGCAAGTTTCTTAACTCTATCTTTTACATTGAGCAAATTTCCTAAATTTAAACTATTATTCAAGTTCGAGTATTATATTAAAGATTGATTATCTTTCAAAGCATGATTCAGTTATACAATAATTGTTCTATTGTATATTTCTTGAGATTATTAATCATATTGAATATCATTATTGTCGAACTTTTTAGACTAGTGAACCTTACTGATTCAGCTAGTCCTTAGTTGATGAACGTTCTAAATTTCAGAACCCTTATTGATTATCCAAACCAAACTTCCTTTGTTGCGGACTCGAATGTCAAACTGAGATGAACAACCCTGAAAAGGGATTCACTTATGCGTTAGCGTTAAGATATTGTGCACAGTATGGTACTAAGGGCTGATCCCCCTAAGTACGAGAAGAAGGTCCATAGTCTTATGACTGTTAAAGGTTTCAAGTATAACCCTTATTAACCTAGGACATAGTTCAAGGTCTTATGACCCTCAGTATTCTTTTGATTCATGTTATTTATTCTCGATTCAAAAGTTGAGCTTTATTCATATGTCTTTGATTATTCGCATGTTATTATACTATTGTTTCATTATTATACTTGTGGGCATTTGTGCTCACTCTTGCTTAATAATAACATTGCAGTTAAGAATGAGAGAAGCGATGAACCCTCCACTAGTAAAGGCAAGGGCAAAGTTAGCAAGTGATGAAGACTTGTTATTTTAATTGATGATGTATTTATGTTTAAGACTTATGTTGTTGTTTAAGACTTATTTGTTTAGAATTCCGCAGAGATGTTTTAAGGTTAGAGTAACCTGTGATTTATTTATGATTCAGTTGATGTAACCCTTAAGGGAAGAGATTTTTTTATGATTTCTATCTATTGTATGGTTTGATATTTTTATGGGTAGATAGATAGAGGATGCTTGTACAGTGAACACCAAATCCCGTGGAATCGAAGTACCCGGATTTGGGGGTGTCACAGTACAATCTCGAGCGATATGTCCTTCCTTTCCACAATTATAACATACCTTGAATTGTTGTGGGCAGTTTGGACTTATATGTCCCTCCTCTCCGCATCTGTAACATCTAACTGGTGGTCGTTCTCCTCCCCTAGAATTTGTTCCTGGTGCTGGTGCTGCTGTCGACGTCTTCCTGTCATCGTTAAATCTTCTCTTCTTGAAATTTCCACTTGACTCACCTCTCCTATTATCATGGCCACGATGACCACCCGAGTGGTTACCACTTTTGTCTGTATTTTTCCCTCCTCGCTGGTTCTCATCACTCCGATGACTGCTGTCACCAGTATGACCCTGGTTGTGGTCCCTCGGTTGAACATACTCATTATCTCGCTCTAATAATTGAGCCCTATTTACAACATCTGAATATAAAGAAAATTTATGAGAGATAAGATATTACCGAATCTTGAGTTTTAAACCTCTCAGAAACATCCTTGTCATTCGTTCCTCATTTTTGACCAAATGAGGTGCAAACCTTGATAACTCTGCAAACTTCACCTCGTACTGGGACACCGTCATATTATTTTGTTCCAGTCTAATAAACTCTACCTCCTTCATATGACGAATACTTTCAGGAAAGTACTTGTCATTAAATAGTTTCTGAAACGTTTCTCAGGACATGTTGAGTGCGTCAAGCTGGGTACGCTTCACAGACTCCCACCAGTAGTCTGCCTCACCGCGGAACATAAAGGTGGCGAATGGAACCTTCTGTTCCTCCGTGCATCCCAAGACATCGAATATCTTGGTAATTTGCTTGACCCACGTTTCCGCCATGATCAGATCCGGCTTTCCCTTAAAGTCTGGTGGTCCCAATTCTTTGAACTGTTTGGCTGTGACAAACCGCGCGTTGTTATCATTTTCACCCGTATTCTGCGCACGAGTCTCCCTTGTCTAATTTTGCATGAACTGCAAAAAGCTCCTAAACATTCCATCATTCATCATTTGCTCGGTAACGTTTTTTACAAGAGGAATATTGCCTTCCCGTTGCACGTTCTCCTGGTTTGTAACTAAAGGTTGTTCCACAATCTCATACACTCCATTGTTAACGTTCTCAGCAGCCATTCTTAAATACTACCATAAAACAATGGTTAATTAAACAAATTAACATATCACATAATATCCCTATATTATGACTGACCAATAAATAAGCTTAGGTAGGACACACTAGCGAAGGATTTACTCATCTCTCCCCTCCTAGTTCTATTCCCCGATCTCCGCCAGAGACCATATCCCTAAGCTCTGATACCAACTGTGACGCCCCCAAAATAGGTATACAACACCCATTCTGAGTCGCCAAATACATGGTACAGAAAGCAAACTACAACTTCAATAATCCAATTGTCGTGCAAAATACGACAACACATACTGTGAGTTTAAATACAAATATTATCTTCTAGACAATATCCACACTTAAATAAGTCCTCAATACAATTATTCAAATATTATTTTACAGAAATAGTGAGGACTGTTAAAACATCTTTCTAGAACCATCACTCCATACCTCGACTAGATCCTGCTATGTTCTCACCTCCTGAGAAGAAAAATGGAACAAAAAGGAAAAGGGTGAGCTCAACTAGCCCAGTAAAGAATATTATGACTAAGATAATACATAACAAATTATCATTAGTATTCAACAGGGAAAAATCTGATCGAATATAATTGACAACAAGTTTTAGATCAACAACTGCAGCGGAAACAACAAACCATTAGAAGAGTCAAGTAGAGAATGAATTCTACTATCTTCTAAGATTTAAAAGTCCATCATCAATATTTTATCCCTGTAACATCAATTAATAATCATCTTTATCCAAATATTTATCTTTGCACTACAGGCCAAAGATATTCATTTGTATCACCTGTCAGTCATGTTCATCTCAACACCTGTTCATCTTTGCACTACAGGCCAAAGATATTCATCAAGTAATCATACATCTTTGCACTACAGACCAAAGATATTCAGTAATATCATCATTTAGGACTGAGGATGATGAAAAAATATCTTAAAGAGAACGAATCCAGTGAGACAGAAGGACAAATTGTAGGGATTCGTATAACAGTTTATCCAAGATTTATAATACTTCATAATAATCAATTGTGAAGCAGAATTCAAAAATAAAGATCAAAACATGGATACAATCAAAGATAGTAACCATAATAGACATCTTGGACAAAAAGAGAAAATTTTATTTTTTGGTGAATAGTGCCGTATTCGTGAATAGTGCCGTATACGTGAATAGTAACCCCGACACAAAAAATTCTAAATTTGATAAAAAGTTCATATCAATATTTCAGCATAACGATATTGAAGAAAATAATATCATTTAAGAAGAAAATAGTATCCCTTACCTCAAAATATCAATAATTCTGGTCGGAATACCGGTATAAGCCTAAAAGAAACTTGCTCTGATGAATAGAAACTCTTAAAGTATCTAAATACTCACAAAATACACTCAATAATCTAGAGAGAGAATGAGAGAAAACTTGTTTCTGGTGTGATTTTTAATTCTAACTTAGCCCTCTATTTATAGGAAAATGTTAGCACGCCGAAGCAGACTTAACCTGCAACCTGATGGCTTTACTTGCTACTATTCCCACCCACCACATTTGAATAAAAATCTCAGCACATTTCTTCACCAACCAAGAGTGGGGCCCACCAATTCTAGAATTTTCCACCAAAATGATTAACTCCGAAAATTCAACAATTTCTAAACCAGTCATCTCGTAAAATTCATAATAAATCATACGTTCATTTTTAACGGTTCAAAATTTGTGGACATATACTCAACTTATATATGTATAACATATCCAAAAATTACCACGATCCAACGGTCGGATTAAAAATTATAACCCCCGCAAAATATCTCAAAAACCCTGATTTTTAATACCTCCATTCCGACAAAAATACTGATAAAAACCTCAACATTAACTCCTTCATTTTTAACCACAAAAATATCTCCCTCATTTATATCCACATAAAATAAATATTTCCTTATCATATGAATCAATAATTAATTATTCACAAATAATATTACAGAATCACATTTATGACAACCAGGCCGTTCTCAGGAAAGAGGGGGCTTTCTAATAAGGATTTCTCCTTACTGGCGCGCAATTAGATGACCAAACCTCTCCTTAGACAGAACTTTCTAGACATTGCCAATAATGTTATCTAATAATATTATTCAAATAATATGAATTATTGATCTGATAATAGAAAATACTGTGCAGCAACAATTATTGAAACAACAATAATATAAAATATCAACGCAACAATTATTAAATCAATAAAATAAAATATTGAACAGTAACTACTGTAACAATTATTAAGTAGTGCCTTCTTACGTAAGAATCAATAATTGGTGCAATACCGTGTGCTACTGTATTTTAACCACCGGGTATTCCAACAGTATTAACGGTAACAACTACGCCGTTATTTATAAACAACTTATACTTGTCGTTTTCTTCATCTAATCGCTTTCCGTTATGGGGCCCACACAAGGCTGCGCCGTCGTACGAATATTCCCCGACAGCAAGAATATTCCACGACCAAATGAATATTCCCCGACAAAATCAATATTTTATAACCACTTGCTTATTTTGCAAAATTTGCACATTTCACCCATAACCAAAGTATTATATCAAATTAACCCCTTATTATTCACAATAATATTTAGAGAAAATTTGATTTTATTCATTAATAAGTTGGGGTCTTACAATAAGTCTTAAGTAACATCAATTCTAATTACAGCACATAAATAATCAGTCTTCATTACTTGCTAAGCTTGCCCTTGCCTTTACTAGTGGAAGGTTCGTCTGCTCTTTCGTTCTTAACTGCAATGTTATTATTATGCAAGAGTGAGCACGATTGCCCACAAGTATAACAATGAATAATAACATGTGAGAGAAATAATAACTTCTGAAATAAAAGCTCAACTTTTGAATCAAGAATGAATAACAAGAATCAAAAGATTTTTGAGGGTCATAAGACCTTGAACTATGTCCTAGGTTATCAAGGGTTATACTTGAAACCTTTAACAGTCATAAGACTATGGACCTTTCTACTCGTACTTAGGGGGATCATCCCTTAGTACCATACTGTGCACAATATCTTAACACTAACGCATAAGTAAATCCCTTTGCAGGGTTGTTCATCTCAGTTTGACATTCGAGTCCGCACCAAAGGAAGTTTGGTTTGGATAATTCAATAAGGGTTCTGAAATTTAGAACGATCATCAACTAAGGATAGTTGAATCAATAAAGTTCACTAGTCTAATAAGATTTAACAATAATGATATTCGATTTGAATAATAATCTCAAGAAGTATACAATAGGACAATTATTGTATAACTGAATCATGCTTTGAAAAGATAATCAACCTTTAATATAACATTTGAACTTGAATAATAGTAATGATAATTTACTCGAGGTAAATAATAAACTTGAACAATAATGAGAAGTAGGGTTAGGAAACTTGCCTCGTGCGTAGATTACACTTTAACTAAGCACATTCTTTGAATTTAATCCTGCATACCATTCACATTCACAATATCAGTTAATTATAACTTAACTAATCATCATAAACTCATTCTTTTGTCTAATTCGAATATTGACTATACTTAGTCAAATTACCACTTTGTCACATAATTTACACATCATGAATAACAAGCTAATTATGTATTCAATAATTCAATCCACATGTAATTATGTTATTTACATGCTAAGTATCTATTTTAACATCTCATTATACTTATAACATAATTTTATGTTCATTACATTAAGTTAACATCACATTCATGGACTTAAACACTTTAAAATTTTCGTTTCTGAACTTTCTGGAGAGTGACGCTGCGGCGCCGTGGCGCTGTGGTGCCATGGCGCTGCGACTTGAGACCTGGCACTGCGGCGCGGTGGTGCTGCAGTGCGGGAAAAAGGCAGGAAGCCGACGCTGCAGCGCGGCGTGCCAGTTTCAAAAATGGCAGTTCGCGAAAAATCGCAGAACATGCCAATTTCTATCAATTTCTTAATTTCTACACGAATTTAGACATACCCACATGATATAATTCATACATAATCATTACCCATCATTTACATAATGATTTTAACCAATTAAAACACTTAATTACAGAATTAAAATCTATAATTTTCACTGTTCTTGATGTTCTTGATGGTTTTGAACATAAATCATAAAAATTAATACCACGGATTCATTATAACACCGAATCCGTTCGTTTAAGGTTTGGTCTCTTCGTAATAACATGCATAATAATATACAAGTATAAATTTTACAAAATCATTTATGTTTGACACACTAAAATTACGTATAAGGGCCATAAGGCCAAAACCCATACTCTGTAATTTTATAGCAATCATAAACTACGTATTTTCATGAAACTGATGACATGGTTTACATAATATATATAATTAAATACGATTTGATACATATTAATACATACATAACCCATAAACATTACTCCTTTCTCAATTATAGAGGCTTTACAAAAAGTTTGAAAGAAATATTTATAAAAACTTAAACAACGTGAAATTTAGAATTTAAGAAGGAGAGATTACCTTGAGAATAAAGTATATATTTGTAGGCTTAGATTATTTCTTCAATCACTGAGTTTCTCACAAAATTATCTGAAATCTCTCTAAAATCTCTCTGGCTTTCTCTCTGATTAGTTTTATCAGACTTAGTAAAATAAAGGAAAAATAAGACGTATTCAAATAGACCGATGCGTGGTGGAGGTCAATTACCCATCATGGGTTAACTGCTCTCAACCTTCACTAGTGCCATGTTTGGCTAGCCTTAAAAGGTTATACCCAATTAATTTAATAAAACCTTTTATCATATAGTTTAAATAATGTCATACCCACTTGCACAATAAATCAAATATTTTATTTAATTTAATTAAATAACATATAATAATCTATCATAAATTCACATAATCATATAGTTAATTTTCTCATTAATTAATTATATCAAATTATTAAATCTCTAATTAATGATTACATTAATTAAAATAACAGCATGCCTAATTAAATAATTCACTTAATTCAATAAGCTCACATAAATACATACTTGAATAATAAATATTCTCTACATTAATTTAATAAATGTAACACATATAATTAAATTAATCTATCACAATTGCATCAATTAATTATTTAATCGAATAATTAAATCATCGAAAATATTTATTTAATTCAATAAATATTAAAATTTAATTACAAAAATCTCGTTCGTCACATCTTTCCCCCTTTAAAAGGATTCTATCCCCAGAATCACGACTCAATAAATTCAACCCGTTACATTCTCCCCTCATTACAAAGATTATGTCCCCAGAATCGCTTACACATAAATTAAGTAAATAAATGCGGGTATTTCTTCATCATATAATCTTCGAGTTCCCACGTAGCTTCTTCAGCGTTGTGGTTCCTCGAAATTACCTTAACAGAAGGTATTACTTTATTTCTGAGAACTTGTTTTTTTTGTCGACAATTTGAACAGGGATTTCTTTGTAAGATAAATCTTTTTCAAAATGTAGGGGTTCGTATTCAATTACATGCTTGTAATCGCCTTTGTAGGGGCGTAAAACAGAAACATGGAAGACATTGTGGACATTCTCGAGTGCTGGAGGAAGTGCTACCTCGTATGCAACTTCTCCGATTCTTCGAAGTACTTCAAATGGTCCAATGAATCTTGGGCTCAATTTCTCTTTCTTTTCAAACCTGATCTTTCCCTTCCAAGGAGAGACCTTCAAGAAAACATAACTACCTGATTCAAATTCGTTATTTTTACGATGTGGATCAGCGTATTTCTTTTGTCGATCTTGAGCTGCTACCAGTCGTGCTCGGATCACTTTGACAATTTCTGACGTCTGTTGTACCAATTCTGGGCCTAGTAATTGTCTTTCGCCAACTTCATCCCAATATAGTGGAGTTTTGTACTTTCTTCCATATAACACTTCATAAGGCGGTATGCCAATACTAGCGTGATAACTGTTGTTGTAGCCGAACTCTACTAACGGTAGGTGATCATCCCAATTTTCTTTAAAGTCCATCACACAGGCTCTTAGCATATCTTCTAATGCATGAATTGTTCTTTCACTCTGTCCATCTATCTGAGGGTGATATGCTGTACTCATTCGTAATTGCGTACCCATGCATTCCTGAAGACGTTTCCAGAAATTCGATGTGAAGCGCGGATCTCTATCAGAAATAATTGACACCGGAACTCCGTGCCTCGAAACAATCTTTTTTACGTATAACCTTGCCAATTGATCTAAGTTGAATCTGATTTTTATCGGAAGGAAGAGTGCAGATTTCGTCAGTCGGTCAACAATAACCCATACTACGTCGTAGCCTTTCTGAGTCATCGGAAGGCCAACCACAAAGTCCATCGTAATATGTTCCCATTTCCATTATGGGATATCCAACGGTTGTAGCAATCCACTTGGTCTTTGATGTTCTGCTTTTACTTTCTGACAGGTCAGACACTTGGCAACACATTCTGCAAACATCTCGTTTTAAATTTGGCCACCTGAAATGTTGTCGAAGATCTTGGTACATTTTGGTACTACCAGGGTGAATCGAATGTCGTGAACTATGAGCCTCGCTCAAAATTTCTTCCTTAATCTCTTGTACTGGTGGAACCCAAATTCTACTTTTAAATCTCAGTAATCCTTCCTTATCCATCTTAAATCTCGGTTCAGTTCCTTCAGATATCTTCTTTGTCACCTTTTTACATTATTCGTCCTGAAGCTGAGCCTCCTTTACTTTATCTAGTAGAGTTGTACCAGATTGCATCTGAAATAGCTTCTCATCAGTCTCCATAGAATACTTCACTTCTAACTCTAGTTTCTCCATTTCAGCAATTAGTTCCTCTTGAGCAGTCAACATCATCAATTTTTCACGACCCTTTCTACTTAAGGCGTCGGCAACCACATTTGCTTTACCCGGATGGTATAAAATCTCGCAGTCGTAATCCTTAATTAATTCCAACCATCTTCTTTGACGCATATTCAAATCCTTCTATGTAAAAATATAATTCAGACTCTTGTGGTCTGTATATATTTCACACTTCTCCCTATAGAGATAGTGCCTCCAAATTTTCAAAGCAAAAACAACTGCAGCTAACTCCAAGTCATGGGTCGGGTATCCCTTCTCGTAATCCTTCAACTGTCGTGATGCATACGTAATGACTCTGCCGTTTTGCATCAGCACACAGCCAAGTCCTATATGCGACACATCGCTAAAAATAACAAAATTTCCTGTATCATCCGGAAGAAATAACACAGGTGCCGTACTCAATCTCTTTTTCAATTCTTAAAAACTTTCCTCACACTTCTCCGTCTACACAAATTTCACAGCTTTTCGAGTTAAATTAGTTAGCGGAGTTGCGATCTTGGAAAAGTCTTGAATGAATCTTCTATAATAACCTGCCAATCCAAGAAAACTTCTTACTTCTGACGGCATTCTCGGCTGATCCCAGTTAATCACGGCTTCTACTTTAGATGGATCTACCGAAATTCTATTTTTATCGATCATGTGACCAAGAAATTGTACCCGTTCAATCCAAAATTCGCATTTCGAAAACTTGGCGTACAACTTCTCCCTTCTCAATACTTCAAACGTTAATCTCAAATGTTCTTCGTGTTCTTCTTTGGTTTTGGAATATACCAAAATGTCATCTATAAATACCACTACGAACTTGTCCAAGAACGGCTTGAACACACCATTCATTAGTCCCATAAATGTTGCAGGAGCATTCTTAAGACCAAACGATATTACTAAAAATTCATAGTTCTAAGACCCCAAATTATTAATAAATGAAATTTAATTTCCTCTATTTATTATTTTGAAATAGTAAGGGTTGAATTGATTAATGTGGTTAGTTATGGGTAAAATGCGCATATATTTTAAAAAATAAGCAGGCGGTTATAAAATATTCATTGTTGTCGGGGAATATTCGTTTGGTCGTGGAATATTCTTGCTATCGGGGAATATTCGTACGACGTCGCAGTCTTTTGTGGGCCCCATAACGGAAAGCGATTGGGTGAAGAAAACTACAAGTATAAGTTGTTTATAAATAACGGCATAGTGGTTACCGTTAACACTGTTGGAATACCCGGTGGTTAAAACACAGTAATACGCGTTGTTGCACAGTAGCACACGGTATTACACCAATTATTGATTCTTACGTAAGAAGGCACTACTCAATAATTGTTACAGTAGTTACTGTTCAGTATTTTATTTTATTGATTCAATAATTGTTGTGTTGATATTTTATATTACTGTTGTTTTAATAATTGTCACTACACAGTATTTTCCATTATTGAACCAATAATTCATATTATCTGAATAATATTATTAGAAAACATTATTGGTAATGTCTAGAAAGTTATGTCTAAGGAGAGGTTTGGTCACCTAATTGCGCGCCAGTAAGGAGAAATCCTTATTGGAAAGCCCCCTCTTTCCTGGGAACGACCTCGTTGCCAGTACTGTGATTCTGTATTATTATTTGTAAATAATTAATAATTGATTTATATGATGAGAAAAATATTGATTTTATGTGGTTATAGATGGAGAAAATTTTTAAAGTGACAATTGTTAAAAATTGATATTTTATCTTTTCTGATAAAATAATATTTTATTATATTATATAATAATGATGATATTTTTTATAATTAATGTGGGATATATGAGTATATGAGGAGGAAGAGTATTTTTGTTGTAAAAATTGTTTAAAACATGTTAAACATGTCTGTGGGCCCATTTCTTGACTGGAATTTGATTTTAGCCTGTAAAATCGTCCGTTTATGAATTTCGGTCAATTTCTGTTTGGAATTTAGAAAAATTTTCTTCTATAAAGTTGTAGAGAATTGAATTTATTATAAAAAGTCGCGAGATTCGAATTTTCTGATAAAAGGACTATTTATTATGAATTATTGAAGTTCCGAAATTCCAAAATAATTGATTTTTGAAAGTTTTAAATATTTTAATTTACAAAAACGTTTTTTTGTGATGTAGGCTACTTGAGTGGCTGATCTTTGACTGAAATATTAGGCGTAGAAAATTTATATATATATATATATATATATATATATATATATATATATATATATTATATCAAATTTTCTGCTTTGGTGTTCTAAGTATTTTTTTATAAATAGGGTGCTTAGGTTAGAATTGAAAATCACACCAGAAACTACAGATTTCTCTCTCTTTCTCTCTCTATAATATCGAGCGTATTTTGTAAGTATTTTAGTACTTTGAGTATTGCTATACGGTGCAAGTTCTTTCAGCACTATATCCAGTATTCCAGTCAGAAGTACTATTCTTTCTGAGATAAGGGATATTATTTTTTTTAAAATGATATTATTTCTTCAATATCATTATGCCGAAATATTGGTTAGAACTTTTTATCAAATTTAGAACTTTTTCATGTCGAGGTTACTATTCATGAGTTACTATTCATGAGTTACTATTCACGAATTACTATTCACGAGTACTATTCACGAAGCATGATGATTTTTTTGTGAAATTTCTATCTTTTAGTGTCGGAGTTACTATTCACGTATACGACACTATTCACGTATACGACACTATTCACAAAAAAAAATTAAATTTTTGTTTTTCGTTCAAAAATATCTATTATGGATACTAGCTTTAATTGTATTCATGTTTTGATCATTCTTGAATTTTACTCCACTATGATTATTTATGAGGTATTTTTGGACATGGAATAGCTGAAATATGAATCCTTAATATTTATTCTTTTGTTTCACTGGATTCGTTTTCTTTAAAATATTTTTCATCATCTTCAGTCCTAAATGATGATATAACTGAATATCTTTGGCCTGTAGTGCAAAGATGAATGATTTCTGATGAATATCTTTGGCCCGTAGTGCAAAGATGAACAGGTGTTTAGATGAACATGACCAACTGATGAATATCTTTGGCCTGTAGTGCAAAGATGAATATTTGATTCCAGATATATATTGATTGATGTTACAAGGATAAAAGATAGACGATGAACTTTTATATTCATATATAGAAGATAGTAGATTTCATTCTCTACTTAACTCTTCTAATGAATTATTATTTCCGCTGCGAATATTGATTTAAAACTTGTTGTCTGTTGTATTCTATTAGATTTTTCCCTATTAAAGACTAACGATAATTTGTTCTGTATTATCTTAGTCATAATGTTCTTTACTGGGCTAGTTGAGCTCACCCTTTTCCTTTTTGTTCTATTTTTCTTCTCAGGAGGTGAGAATGTAGCGAGTACTAGTCGGGGTATGGAATGATGGTTCAAGAAGTTATTTTAGTAGTCCTCACCATTTTTGTAAAATAATGTATCAATAATTGAAATGAGGACTTATTTGAGTGTGGATATTGTCTAGATGACAATATTTGTATTTAAACTCACAGTTTTTATGTTGTATTAATAAAGTTGTAGTTATTTCTGTACCATGTATTTTGACGACTCAGAATGGGTGTTGTATACCTGTTTTGGGGGTGTCACAGTTGGTATCAGAGCTTAGGGATATGGTCTCTGGCGGAGATCGGGGAATAGTACTAGAAGGGGAGAGACGAGTAATCCTTCGTTAGTATGTCATACCTAAGCTTATTTGTTGGTCAGTTGAAGTATATGGTTAATATGTGATATGTTAATTTGTTTAATTAACCTTTGTTTTATGGCAGTATTTAAGAATGGCAACTGAGAATATTAACGGTGGAGTTAATGAGACCATGGAAACACCTTTAATCACCACCCAGGGGAACGTGCAACAGGAAGGCAATATTCCTCCTGCAAACAACACCACTGAGCAGACGATGAACGACGAGATGTTTAGGAGCTTTGTGCAGTTCATGCAAAACCAGACGAGGGAGACTCGTGTACAGAATACGGATGGAAATGATAGCAACGCGCGACTTGTCACGGCTAAGCAGTTCAAAGAGTTGGGACCACTAGAATTTAAGGGAAAGCCGGATCCGATAATGGCAGAAACGTGGGTCAAGCAAATTACCAAGATATTCGATGTCTTGGGATGCACGAAGGAACAGAAGGTTCCATTCGCCACCTTTATGTTCCGTGGCGAGGCAGATTACTGGTGGGAGTCTGTGAAACGTACCCAGCCTGCCGCACTCCGCATGTCTTTGGAAACGTTTCAGAAACTTTTCAACGAAAAATACTTTCCTGAAAGTATTCACCATATGAAGGAGGTAGAGTTTATTAGACTAGAACAAAACAACATGACGGTGTCCCAATACGAGACGAAGTTCGCAGAGTTATCCAGGTTTGCACCTCATTTGGTAGAGAATGAGGAACGAATGACGAGGATGTTTTTGAGAGGTTTAAAACCCGAGATTCGGCAATATCTTATCTCTCATAAATTTTCTTTATATTCAGATGTTGTCAACAAGGCTCAATTATTAGAGTGAGATAGCGAGTACGTTCAACCAAGGGACCGTAACCAGGGTCATACTGGTGGCAGCAGTCATCAGAATAATGAAAACCAGCGGGGAGGAAAACATTCAGACAAAAGCGGTAACCACTCTTGTGGCGCCCCCAAAATTAGGTATACGTCACCCATCTTGGGTCGCCACTTACATGGTACAAAATTCAAATACAACTTAATAATACAACTATCGTGTACAATACGACAAAGCATAAACTGTGAGTTTGAATACAAATATTGTCTACTAGAGATTATACAAACTCAAAAGGAGTCCTCATTACAATTATTATCGCACTCTTTCACAGAATAGTGAGGACTACTAATGCACCATCTAGGACCATCACTCCATTTCCCAACTAGTCCCAGCTACGTTCTCATTTCATGAAGAGAATAGTGAAAGAAAGGGTGAGCTCTACTAGCCCAGTAATAAATATTATGACTAAGATAATGTAGAATAAATTATCATTAGCCTCTAACAATGTTAAACTGATAAAATACAATAGACATCAAGTTTAACTGCAGCGGAACAAGCAATCCATTAAAAGAGTCAAGTAGAGAATAGAATCTACTATCTTTTATGATTTAAAAAGTCTTTCATCACTTTTATCGCTGAGACTCAGCTCAATAAATAATCCACATCATTAAATCATCCCTGCACTACAGGCCAAGGATATTCTTTAGTATCACGACCACGAATTATCCATGCACTACGGGCCAAAGATAATCGTGTTTTCATCAACGGTCCTGATCATGCCATAAAACAATTCATCTTTGCTCCCTTGGCCGAAGAGAATCCATAGCCATAATCATACCAAAAACTGTCCATCAATGCACTACGGGCCAATGAGGACTTTTAATTTTCACATCATTTGTAACATTACGGTCATGATTATACCGAATAATCCCTGGTCATAATCATACCAAGTCCATCTATGCACTACAGGCCACAGATGACTTTCAACATAACATAAACATGAGGATGATGACAATGATATAAGAATTCAATAAAAGAAGTTCAAGAATTAATTTATCTAGGAACTGATAACGTCCAAATTGTCAACATGATACTGCTTTGTAGAGCAAAATTCAAGAATGCTCAGAAGAATATTTCCATGAAAAGATACTGGATGAAGCGCAAATATCAAGGATATTTCACTAATTTCATGGAGTATAGAAGTCAAAACTTTAACCAACTGAGTATAATAAAGAATGGAATAACAAAAGATATCACCATGCATGCGGTACTTCGCATAGACGGTTATTTCAACAAAATAATAATAACGGAACCAGGTCAGGTGAAATTCACACTGACAGGATGTTCCAACAGAATAATAAATGCGAAATAATAAATGATGGAACCAGGTCCGGCGTATAGCACAGACAGGATATTCCGACAGAATAATAAAGACAGAATAATAAAAATGGAACCAGGTCCGGCGTATAGCACAGACAGGATATTCCGACAGAATAATAAAGACATAATAATAGAAGAATGTCACCAAGTATAGGGTAGCCCGCGTATACAGGTTATTCCAACAGAACAATAAAGAAATGGAATAACAGAAGTTCTCTTCTTGAATACAAAAGAATAATATCCCTTACCGTAAAATAATACTTGATATAAGAGTAGTGAAGTAGCAGAAAACTTTTCTTCTATCTCTCTATAGTCTCTCTCTATAGTTTCTCTCTCTAGAGTTCAGTGAATTCGTAAGAAAATAATGAAGAAATGAGCTTCTATTTATAGAAAAATAGAATGCATAGCAACTAATCCATGAACGGTCAGGATTGATTTACTTTAATCTGACGGTCCATATTTAAAGAAAAATCTTTTAAATAAAATATAATATATTCTATTTGTATAAAAAGATTTTTACTATGCAAACACTATGCGGCCACTATACAAACACTATGCATAATAAAATATAATATATTTTATTTATAGAATAACTTTAATAAAGTATTATGTTTTATATAAAAAGATTTTATTATGCAAAACACTATGCATAATAGAATATAATATATTCTATTTATAGAATAACTTTAATAAAGTATTCTATTTTATATAAAAAGATGTTTCTATTTTAATACGTGAATAAAACAAAACTTCTAAATCAACAATAATTGAATCAAATAATGTGAGATATTATGCAGCAACTATTGTAGTAATAATTGAACAAAACTGAGTGACTTCTCACATAAATATCAATAATCAATACCGTGTGCTACTATGCAACAACGCGTATTACTGTACTTTTACTACCGAGTAGTTCAACAGTATCAACGGTAAAACTTCCGCTGTTATTTTCAATAAAATATTTTTGTCATTTTCTCAATTCGACAATAACTCCGTTGTGGGGTCAACCAATGATTGTGCCGTCATATGAATATTTCATGTTTAAAACGAATATTCCCCGACCAATCGAATATAATATGACAACTTGCATACTTTGTAAAATTTATAAATACTACCCACAACTATAACATTATATCAAATCCACAACATAATAGAAAAAAAATATTTTGGGAAATTTAAATCTTTATTTATAAAATCTGGGGTCTCACAACTCTGGTGGTAATCGTGGCCATAAAAACAGAAGAAGCGACTCGGGGGGAGATTTTATAAAGAGGAGATTCAACAATGACAATGTGAAGACGTCAGCACCAGTAGCAACTGGTTCCAAGGGAGGAGAACGACCACCTGTCATATGCTATAAGTGCGAAAAAGAAGGACATATCAGCCCAAACTGCCCACAACAGTTTAAGGTATGTTATAACTGTGGAAAGGAAGGACATATCGCTCGAGATTGCACTGTAGCGAAACCAAGTCCAGTGGGGATGGGGACTCAAAATGCTGTCCCAGAAAAGTCAAAGTCAACGGTTCCTGGAAGAGCGTTTGTCGCGACTGGTCCATATGCGAGGAACCCAAACGAGGTGATCACGGGTAAGCTAATCATAAATTCATGCGAAGTTTATACATTACTTGATACCGGTGCTACCCATTCATTTATCTCTCCTGCTTGTGTTCAACGTTTAAACTTGACTCCGGAGAAATTAGACTTTGACCTATCTGTGGAAACTTCGTTAGGAGAAACTTTCATCACATCCACTGTTTATAAATCTTGTTTGATCTAAGTTGGCACCATCACATTACCTGTTGACCTTATCTCTTTAAAGATACTTGCTTTTGATGTGATTTTAGGGATTGATTGGTTAACTAGTCATCATGCCAAAATTGATTGTTTTCGTAAGGTTGTTAGTTTTCATATTCTTAATCAACCTGTTGTGCGAATTCAAGCAACTAAACCATTAAAATCAATCACTGTCATATAAAGTCATAAAGCTATTCGTTTATTAAAAAATGGGTGTCAAGCTTTCTTAGCCCAAGTTATGGATTTGAATAAAGACACGCCAGATTTGAATAATATTCCTGTTGTTATTGACTTTCCTGACGTATTTCCTGAAGAACTTCCCGGTCTACCTCCAGAACGTGAAGTTGAATTCTTTATTGACCTTGAACCTGGTACAAAGCCCATTTCTAAAACCCCATATCGAATGGCTCCTATTGAACTTCAGGAGTTAAATGTCCAACTACAGGAGTTGTTGGACATCGGTTTCATTCGTCAAAGTTCATCTCGTTGGGGTGCTCCTGTTTTATTTGTAAAGAAGAAACACGGGAGTATGCGACTTTGTATCGATTATCGGGAATTAAACCATGTCACTATCAAGAATAGGTATCCGCTACCTCGTATTGATGACCTGGTTGACCAGTTGCAAGGAGCACAATTCTTTTTAAAGATCGATCTTCGTTCTGGATATCAACAGCTGAAGGTTAGAACTGAGGATATTCCAAAGACTGCTTTCAGAACTCGGTACGGGCATTATGAATTCTTAGTCATATCTTTTGGATTGACTAATGCTCCTGCTGCTTTCATGGATATGATGAACCGAGTATTCAAGGAATATTTGGATCAGTTCGTTGTTGTCTTTATTGATGACATCATCATCTATTCCAAAACCCGTGAAGATCATGAGCGCCATTTGAAGTTGGCACTATAAAGGCTTCGTGATAACAAGCTGTATGCCAAGCTGAAGAAATGCGAGTTCTGGCTTGAGGATGTAGCACTCCTTGGGCACATGGTGTCAAAACATGGAGTGTCTGTTGACCCGACGAAGATTGAAGCAATACAAAGTTGGGAGCAACCAAAGACGGTGACCGAAGTACGTAGCTTTTTGGGCTTAGTTGGTTATTATCAGATATTTGTGGAAGGATTTTCTAGAATCGCTACTCCGTTAACTCAGCTGACTCGTAAAGATACAAAATTCGTATGGAGTGAGGAATGCGAGAAGAGTTTCCAAGATCTCAAGAGGAGACTCATTTCGGCACCTGTTTTGACAATACCATCTGGTTCGGATGGATTTGTTATCTACAGTGATGCTTCAAGCAAAGGGTTAGGATGTGTTCTCATGCAACATGGGAAAGTCATAGCCTATGCCTCGCGACAACTTAAAGAATAAGAGAGGAATTATCCTACTCATGATCTAGAGTTGGCAGCAGTCGTTTTCGCGCTATAGATCTGGAGGCACTATCTATATAGGGAGAAAGTGGAGATATATTCAGACCATAAAAGCCTCAAATATTTCTTCACTCAAAAAGAACTCAACATGCGGCAACGACGTTGGCTCGAGCTGTTGAAAGATTACGACCACACTATTCAATACCATCCTGGAAAAGCAAACTTGGTAGCTAACGCGTTGAGTAGAAGATTATATGCAGGAACGAGTGCGATGATGTCAAATATACGCATAGAACCGACTTTAATCAAAAAAAGTTAAAGTTGCTCAAGCCACAGACCCGGAGCTGATGCGTATGAAGAAGAAAGTGTAAGAATGTGCTATTCCAGAAGCAAGAATCGATGAAGAAGGAATACTTCGAGTCCACTCCAGACTTTGTGTTCCTAACGATTCTGACTTGAAGCATAGAATCATGATGGAAGCACACAACACACCGTTTGCAATCCATCCTGGGAGTACCAAAATGTATCATGATCTTCGACATACATTTTGGTGGAACAATATGAAGAGAAAGATCGCGAAATTTATCTCAAGGTGTTTAACTTGTCAACGTGTAAAGGCGGAGCATCAAGTGCCTAAAGGTCCATTGCAACCACTTGAGATTTTGAAATGGAAGTGGGAACACATTACCATGGATTTAGTTACGGGTCTTCCCACGGTTTCTCAAGGCATAAATGCTATTTGGATTATTGTTGATAGATTAACCAATACAAATACACCCACTCATATATTACACATAATATCATATAATCCATGTACATTGATTTATTTCAAGTAATAATTATTCTAGACTAGGATATAATTTAATTGTGTACCAATGCTACTTATTATTAATTTATTTATTTAATCAAGTTACTTTCTCTCATAAGTTTAAAATACCCATTTAATTATTCCCACGCACATCAATATGTCACATAAGACTTTTTATACAACTTGGTCAATTACCTAAGTCAAGCTTACTTTTATCACATAGTGTTATATAATAATTATTTTTATTACAATGTCACACCTCACTTTATATTAAATGAAAAACCTTATTATAAATTATTCTTCTTCACACACTATTATTCATGATAATTAACGAATAACAAATAAATCAACCTCATTATGAAATTATTTGCTTATTAGTAATACTAATTAATTCTATCATTAGTTAAATTAGTATTTTATTAATTCATCATCTTGCCACACTAGGCATAACTCCACAAGTTTAAACTAAGCTTCTCATTACTTTTGCTTCATTGTTTAATTATCACCGGCTTAATCAATTAAAATGCTCATCACAACACATGTCGATGATATATATATATATATATATATATATATATATTATATATATATATATATATATATATATATATATATATATATTCAAATAAATACACAAACAAATCTTTATTCTCCATATTATAATTTATTAAAATTCGCAGGTATTACAGTACTGTTAAGAAAATATCAAAGACGCAATAATTTTATAACTCACGGATGATTTCCCAACTTTGCAGGCAATTGAAATTTCAACCAAAACAAGTAAAAACGAAAACCAAAAACATAATATATATATATATATATATATATATATATATATAATATATATATATATATAATAATATATAATATTAATTACCTTCCTTACACGTTACAACACTCTTATCCCATTTCCTGACATTCAAAATTTCAACACACATGGGCCCCACATGTGGCCCCCACATGTTGGCCCTACCTTTATTATATAAAATAATTTTCTACCGATTATTTTGAAAAATGGGTAAGTAGGAATCCAAATAATAAGCAAATTTACAACAACTACTTCATAAAAATCCTCTCAATATTTTTAACAACATTTATCATCTTTATTATAATTCACAATATTAATCGACCAGGTCGTTCTCAGGAAAGAGGGGGCTTTCTAATAAGGATTTCTCCCCATTGACGCGCAATTAGGTGACCAAACCTCTCCTTGACAGAACTTCTAGACATCGTTAATATTGCAAATAATAATATTAATAACTTTGTCGTCTCAATTATTAATTTAATAATATATAAAATATTGACAATAATTGAATTAAATAACGTGAGATACTATGCAACAATTACTGTAGCAATAATTGAATAAAACTGGGTGACTTCTCACGTAAGCATCAATAATCAATACCATGTGCTACTATGCAACCACGCGTATTACTGTACTTTTAACACCGGGTATTTCAACAGTTAACGGTAAAACTTCTGCCGTTATTTTCATAAAAAGATATTTTTGTCATTTTCTCAATCCGATAATAATTTCGTTGTGGGGTCCACCAATGATTGTGCCGTCGTACAAATATTCCCTGTTAAAACGAATATTTCCCGACCAAACGAATATTATATAACAACTTCCGTACTTTGCAAAATTTATAAATATTACCCACAACTATAACATTATATCAAATTTATTTCATAATATTCAAAAATGATATTTATAGAAAATTCATTTTTATTCATAAAAGTTAGGGTCTTACAATCTCCCATTCTTATGAAATTTTCTTCTCAAAATTAGGGTACGTACCTGGTATGTCGAAGAGGTAAGGATACATTGATTGCATTTCAGATTATAACTCCCAAGTCATTTCCTCAACATCGTGGTTTCTCCACAAAACTTTGACTTGAGGTATAACCTTGGAGCGTAGAATATGTTCCTTCTTATCCAAGATTTGAACAGAAACCTCTTCATACGTTAAATCTTCCGCTATTTCGTCCGGTTCTAACTCAATAATGTGGTTCGGGTCTTACACATATTTACGTAACATGGATATATAAAAAACGTTATGAACACGAGATATACTTGGTGGTAAAGCGAGTCTATAGGCCATAGTTCCTACTCGATCAAGGATTAAAAATGGGCCAATGAATCGAGGATTGAGCTTTTCTCTCTTTCCAAATCTCGTAACTCCTTTCCATGGAGCAACACGTAACAACACATGATCTCCATTATCGAATTCCATGTCCTTTCAATGAAGATCAGCATAATTCTTTTGTCGATCTTATGAGGTTTTTATACGTTGTCGGATCGTTTGAATCTTTTCTGTAGTCATACGTACCAACTCCGGTCCCAACAACGTTGCTTCACCCACCTCATCCCAGCATGCTGGAGAACGACACTTTCTTCCATACAACGCCTCAAATGGAGCCATCCAAATACTTGCTTGATAACTGTTGTTGTAGGAAAACTCCACCAATGGTAAGAACTTGTCCCAATTTCCCTTGAAGTCAAGGACACAAAGTCTTAATAAATCTTCCAGAGTGTGAATAGTCCTCTCTGATTGTCCGTCCGTCTGAGGATGATATGCCGAACTAAATCTTAAATCCGTGCCCATAGCTTTTTGCAAACTAACCCAAAATCGTGAAGTGAATCTTTGGTCTCGATCAGAAATTATGGATACTGGCATACCATGTAGTCTTACAATCTCGTTTATGTATATACGAGTAAGACGTTCAAGTGTATAAGTTTCTCGTATAGGTAAGAAATGAGCAGACTTGGCCAATCTATCAACAATGACCCAAATTGCATCTACGCCTTGAGAAACCCTTGGGAAGACCAGTAACAAAATCCATGGTAATTTGCTCCCACTTCCATTCAGGAATTTCAAGTGGTTACAATGGACCGTTTGGTACTTGATGCTCCGCCTTGACTCGTTGACAAGTTAAACACATCGAGATAAACAACGCTATCTCTCTCTTCATGTTGATCCACCAAAATGTATGACGAAGATCACGATACATTTTGGTACTCCCAGGATGGATTGCAAACGGTGTGTTGTGCGCCTCCATCATGATTTTACACTTTAAATCAGGGTCGTTAGGAACACAAAGTCTGGAGTTGACTTGAAGTATTCCTTCTTCATCGATTCTTGCTTCCGGCATAGCACCTTCCTGCACTTTCTTCCTCATACGCATCAGCTCCCGGTCTGTAGCTTGAGCAGCTTTAACTTTATCAATTAAAGTCGGTTCTACTCGTATATTCACCATCATCACATGGGTCCCCAGAGTCTTTAACTCTATCTCCATCCTTTGCAAGTCACACAAAATGGGCCTTTGCGTTGACCATATCACACTCGTACTTGCATATGATCTTCTACTCAATGCGTCAGCTACCACGTTCGCTTTTCCAGGATGGTATTGGATGGTATGATCATAATCTTTCAACAATTCAAACCAACGTCATTGTTGCATGTTGAGTTCCTTTTGAGTGAAGAAATATTTTAGGCTTTTATGATCTGTAAAGATCTCCACTTTCTCCCCTATACAAGTAATGCCTCCAAATCTTTAGTGCGAAGACAACAGCTGCCAACTCTAGATCATGAGTAGGATAATTCCTCTCATATTCTTTGAGTTATTGTGAGGCATAGGCTTTGACTTTTCCATGTTGCATGAGAACACATCCTAACCCTTTGCCCGAAGCATCACTGTAGATGACAAATCCCTCCGAACAAGATGGTATTGTCAGAACAGGTGCTGAAATGAGTCTCCTCTTGAGTTCTTGAAAACTCTTCTCACATTCCTCGCTCCAACCGAACTTTGTATCTTTTACGAGTCAGCTGAGTTAGTGGAGTAGCGATTCGAGAAAATCCTTCCACGAATCTCCTATAATAACCAGCTAAACTGAGAAAGCTACGTACTTCGGTCACTGATTTAGGTTGCTCCCAGCTTTGAATAGCTTCAATCTTTGCTGGGTCAACAGATATTCCATGACTTGATACCACGTGCCCAAGGAATGTTACTTCCTCAAGACAGAACTCGCATTTCTTCAACTTGGCATAAAGCTTGTATTCACGAAGCTTTTGGAGTATCAGCCTCAAGTGTTGCTCATGATCTTCACGGCTTTTGGAATAAATAAGGATGTCATCAATAAAAGCGACCACAAAGTGATCCAAATATTTCTTGAATACTCGGTTCATCATATCCATGACGGCAACAGGAGCATTAGTCAATCCAAATGACATGACTGGGAATTCATAATGCATGTACCGAGTTCTGAAAGCCATATTTGGAATGTCATCGGTTCTAATCTTCAATTGGTGATATCTAGAACGAAGATCAATCTTTGAAAAGAATTTGGCTTCTTGCAACTGGTCAAACAGGTCATCAATGCGTGGCAATATGTACCTATTTTTGATGGTGACATGATTCAACTCCCGATAATCAATACAAAGTCGCATACTCCCATCTTTCTTCTTCACGAATAGAACAGGAGCACCCCAAGGAGAAGTACTAGGACGAATAAAGCCAATGTCTAACAATTCCTGCAGTTAGGTCTTTAATTCCTGAAGTTCAATAGGAGCCATTCAATATGGGACTTTGGAAATGGGTTTTGTACCGGGTTCAAGGTCGATACAAAATTCAATTTCATGCTCTAGGGGTAGGCCAGAAAGTTCTTCAGGGAATACGTTAGGAAATTCATTAACAATAGAAATATCATTCAAAACTGACGTATTTTTGTTTAGATCCGTGACATGAGCAAAGAAAGCTTGACATCCATTTTTCAATAAACGAATAGCTTTATGGCTTGAGATGACAGTGATTGATTTTAATGGTTTGGTTGCTTGAATTCACATAATAGGTTGGTTAGGAATATGAAAGCTACCAACCTTACGAAAACAATCAATTTTTGCATATGTGTAGTTAACCAATCAATCCCTAAAATCACATCAAATGCAAGTATTTTCAAAGAAATAAGATCGACAGGTAACATGCAGGTGCCGATTTGAAATAAACAAGACTTATAAATAGTGGATGTAATGAAGGTTTCTCCCAACGGAGTTTCAACAGATAAGTCAAAGTCTAATTTCTCTGGAGTCAAATTTAAACGTTGATCGCAAGTAGGAGAAATAAAAGAATGGGTAGAACTGGTATCAAATAAGGTATAGACTTTGCTAGAGTTTATGATAAGCTTACCCGTGATGACCTCGTTTGGGTTCCTTACTTTCTGGGAGGTCACAACAAATGCTCTCCCTTGCACCACCGGCTTTGACTTTTCTAGGATGGCCTTTGGTGCCTCCATCCTAGCTGAACTTGTCTTCAGTGAATGACAAAATCGGGCTAGGTGACCTTCTCTTCCACAATTATAACACGATTTGGATGGCATCGCGCAGTTTGGACTGATATGTCCCTCCCCTCCGCATTTGAAGTATATGATAGGTGGTCGTTCTCCTTCCTTAACCACGATTGCTGGTGCTGACGTCTTTCCATCATTGTTGAATCTCCTTTTCTTGAAATGTCCATTTTTACTTTCTTGGCCATGATTACCACCGAAGTAGTTACCATTTCTGGCATGTTGATTCCCTCCACGTTTATTGTCACCGCTTCGATGACTGATACCACTGGTATTTTTATGCTGTCGGCTACTTTCTCTTGGTTGTGTTGACTCGTTACCGCGCTCCAATAACTGAGCCCTATTTACAACATCTGAGTACAAACACAGTTTATGAGAAATAAGATATTGACGTATCTCAGGTTTCAAACCTCTTAAAAACATTCGCATGATTCGCTCCTCATTATCGACCAAATAGGATGCAAACCGGGATAACTCTGCAAATTTAGCCTCGTATTACAACACGGTCATATTATTTTGTTCCAACTTGATAAACTCCACCTCTTTCATGTGACGAATACTCTCAGGAAAGTACTTGTCGTTGAATAGCTCTTGGAACTTCTCCCAAGACATTTTTAGTGCGTCAGGCTGGGTATGTTTTACAGATTCCCACCAGTAATCTGCCTCTTCACGCAACATAAAGGTGGCGAAGGGAACCTTTTGCTCCTCGGAGCATCCCAAAACATCAAATATCTTGGTGATCTACTTTATCCATGCTTCCGCCTTAAGTGGTTTTGGCTCTCCAATAAACTCCGGTGGTCCCAGCACCTTGAACTGTTTAGCGGTGACCGTCCGAGAGTTTCCAGTGTTTCCACCTACATTTTGGACAGGAGCCGCTCTCGCCTGATGTTGCATGAATTACATAAAGCCTCTGAACAATCCATCATTCATCATTTGGTACGTGTTGTTGTTTGCATGAGGATTGTCGCCTTCCTGATGCACATTATCCTGATTATTGATATGTGGAGACTCAACGGTCTCTTGTGCTCCATTTCTATTCTCAACATTCTCGGATGTCATTTTCAGATATTGCCACAAAACAAAGGTTAATTAACGTATAACATATTATCCCTATACTTTGACCGACCAATTAAATACCAAATAAACTTAGGTAGGTCATACTAGCGAAGGAATTCTCCGGCTCTCCCCTCCTAGTTCTATTCTCTCATCTTAGCTAAGGATCATATCCCTAAGCTCTGATACCAACTGTGATGCCCCCAAAATAGGTATACATCACCTATTCTGAGTCGCTAAACACATGGTACAGAATACAAATACAATCTTTAAATATACAACATAAGCTATGAATTTCAATACAAACATTGTCTTCTAGACAGTATTAAAATTCAAAATAAGTCCTCAATACATTTATTAACACACTATTTCACAGAATAGTAAGGACTACTAATGCTATCATTTGGACCATCACTCCGTTCCCCGACTCGTCCCAGCTATATTCTCATTTCCTGAAGAGAACAGTGAAAGAAAGGGTGAGCTCAACCAGCCCAGTAAGAAATATTATGAATAAGATAATGCAGAATAAATTATCATTAGTCTTCAACAACGTTAAACTGATAAAATATAATAGACATCAAGTTTAACTGCAGCGGAACAAGCAATCCATTAAAAGAGTCAACTAAAAAATAAAATCTACTATCTTTTATGATTTAAAAGGTTTTTCATCACTGTTATCGCTTCGTGAATACAAGCTTTATGCCAAGTTGAAGAAATGTGAGTTCTGGCTTGAGGAAGTAACATTCCGTGGGCACGTGGTATCAAGTCATGGAATATCTATTGACCCAGTAATGATTGAAGCTATTCAAAGCTGGGAGAAACCTAAATCAGTGACCGAAGTACGTAGCTTTCTCGGGTTAGCTGGTTATTATCAGAGATTCGTGGAAGGATTTTCTCGAATTGCTTCTCCACTAACTCAGCTGACTCGTAAAAGATACAAAGTTCGGTTGGAGTGAGGAATGTGAGAAGAGTTTTCAAGAACTCAAGAGGAGACTCATTTCAGCACCTGTTCTGACAATACCATCTGGTTCGGAGGGATTTGTCATCTACAGTGATGCTTCGGGCAAAGGGTTAGGATGTGTTCTCATGCAACATGGAAAAGTCAAAGCCTATGCCTCACAATAACTCAAAGAATATGAGAGGAATTATCCTACTCATGATCTAGAGTTGGCAGCTGTTGTCTTCGCACTAAAGATTTGGAGGCATTACTTGTATGGGGGAGAAAGTGGAGATCTTTACAGATCATAAAAGCCTAAAATATTTCTTCACTCAAAAGGAACTCAACATGCGACAACGACGTTGGTTTGAACTGTTGAAAGATTATGATCATACCATCCAATACCATCCTGGAAAAGCGAACGTGGTAGCTGACGCATTGAGTAGAAGATCATATGCAAGTACGAGTGTGATATGGTCAACGCAAAGACCCATTTTGTGTGACTTACAAAGGATGGAGATAGAGTTAAAGACTCCGGGGACCCATGTGATGATGGCGAATATACGAGTAGAATCGACTTTAATTGATAAAGTTAAAGCTGCTCAAGCTACAGACCGGGAGCTGATGCGTATAAGAAAGAAAGTGCAGGAAGGTGCTATGCCGGAAGCAAGAATCGATGAAGAAGGAATACTTCGAGTCAACTCTAGACTTTGTGTTCCTAACGACCTTGATTTAAAGTATAAAATCATGATGGAGGCGCACAACACACCTTTTGCAATCCATCCTAGGAGTACCAAAATGTATCATGATCTTCGTCATACATTTTAGTGGATTAACATGAAGAGAGAGATAGCGCTGTTTATCTCGATGTGTTTAACTTGTCAACGAGTCAAGGCGGAGCATCAAGTACCAAAAGGTCCATTGTAACCACTTGAAATTCCTGAATGAAAGTGGGAGCACATTACCATGGATTTTGTTACTGGTCTTCCCAAGGATTTCTCAGGGCGTAGATGCGATTTGGGTCATTGTTGATAGATTGGCCAAGTCTGCTCATTTCTTACCTATTCGAGAAACTTATACACTTGAACGTCATACTTGTATGTACATAAACGAGATTGTAAGACTGCATGGTATGCCAGTATCCATAGTTTCTGATCAAGACCCAAGATTCACTTCACGATTTTGGGTTAGTTTGCAAAAAGCTATGGGCACGGATTAAAGATTTAGTTCGGCATATCATCCTCAGACGGACGGACAATCAGAGAGGACTATTTAAACTCTGGAAGATTTATTAAGACTCTGTGTCCTTGACTTCAAGGGAAGTTGAGACAAGTTCTTACCATTGGTGGAGTTTTCCTACAACAACAGTTATCAAGCAAGTATTTGCATGGCTCCATTTGAGGCGTTGTATGGAAGAAAGTGTCGTTCTCCAGCATGCTGGGATGAGGTGGGTGAAGCAACGTTGTTGGGACCAGAGTTGGTACGTATGACTACAGAAAAAATTCAAATGATCCGGCAACGTATAAAAACCTCACAAGATCGACAAAAGAATTATGCTGATCTTCATTGAAAGGACGTGGAATTCGATAATGGAGATCATGTGTTGTTACGTGTTGCTCCATGGAAAGGAGTTACGAGATTTAGAAATAGAGGAAAGCTCAATCCTCGATTCATTGGCCCATTTTTAATCCTTGATCGAGTAGGAACTGTGGCCTATAGACTCGCTTTACCACCAAGTATGTCTCGTGTTCATAACGTTTTTCATATATACATGTTACGTAAATATGTGCAAGACCCGAACCACATTATTGAGTTAGAACCGGACGAAATAGCGGAAGATTTAACGTATGAAGAGGTTCCTGTTCAAATCTTGGATAAGAAGGAACATATTCTACGCTCCAAGGTTATACCTCAAGTCAAAGTTTTGTGGAGAAATCACGATGTTAAGGAAATGACTTGGGAGTTAGAATCCGAAATGAAATCAAGGTATCCTTACCTCTTCGACATACCAGGTACGTACCCTAATTTCGAGGGGGAAATTTCATAAGAAGGGGAGATTGTAAGACCCCAACTTTTATGAATAAAAATGAATTTTCTATAAATATCATTTTTGAATATTATGAAATAAATTTGATATAATGTTATAGTTGTGGGTAATATTTATAAATTTTGTAAAGTACGCAAGTTGTTATATAATATTCGTTTGGTCGGGGAATATTCGTTTTAACAGGGAATATTTGTACGACGGCACAATCATTGGTGGACCCCACAACGAAATTATTGTCGGATTGAGAAAACGACAAAAATATCTTTTTATGAAAATAACGGCGAAAGTTTTACCGTTAACTGTTGAAATACCCGGTGTTAAAAGTACAGTAATACGCGTGGTTGCATAGTAGCATATGGTATTGATTATTGATGCTTACGTGAGAAGTCGTCCAGTTTTATTCAATTATTGCTACAGTAATTGTTGCATAGTATCTCACGTTATTTAATTCAATTATTGTCAATATTTTATATATTATTAAATCAATAATTGAAACGACAAAGTTATTAATATTATTATTTGCAATATTAACGATGTCTAGAAGTTCTGTCAAGGAGAGGTTTGGTCACCTAATTGCGCGCCAATGGGGAGAAATCCTTATTGGAAAGCCCCCTCTTTCCTGAGAACGACCTGGTCGATTAATATTGCGAATTATAATAATGATGATAAATGTTGTTAAAAATATTGAGAGGATTTTTATGAAGTAGTTGTTGTAAATTTGCTTATTATTTGGATTCCTACTTACCCATTTTTCAAAATAATCGGTAGAAAATTATTTTATATAATAAAGGTAGGGCCAACATGTGGGGGCCACATGTGGGGCCCATGTGTGTTGAAATTTTGAATGTCAGGAAATGGGAGAAGAGTGTTGTAACATGTAAGGAAGGTAAACCTTTATTATATAAAATAATTTTCTACCGATTATTTTGAAAAATGGGTAAGTAAGAATCCAAGTAATAAGCAAATTTACAACAACTACTTCATAAAAATCCTCTCAATATTTTTAACAACATTTATCATCATTATTATAATTCGCAATATTAATCGACCAGGTCGTTCTCAGGAAAGAGGGGGCTTTCTAATAAGGATTTTTCCCTATTGGCGCGCAATTAGGTGACCAAACCTCTCCTTGACAGAACTTCTAGACATCGTAAATACTGTAAATAATAATATTAATAACTTTGTCGTCTCAATTATTGATTTAATAATATATAAAATATTGACAATAATTGAATTAAATAACGTGAGATACTATGCAACAATTACTATAGCAATAATTGAATAAAACTGGGTGACTTCTCACGTAAGCATCAATAATCAATACCATGTGCTACTATGCAACCATGCGTATTACTTTACTTTTAACACCGGGTATTTTAACAGTTAACGGTAAAACTTCCGCCGTTATTTTCATAAAAAGATATTTTTGTCGTTTTCTCAATCCGACAATAATTTCGCTGTGGGATCCACCAATGATTGTGCCGTCGTACAAATATTCCCTGTTAAAACGAATATTCCCCGACCAAACGAATATTATATAACAACTTGCGTACTTTGTAAAATTTATAAATATTACCCACAACTATAACATTATATCAAATTTATTTCATAATATTCAAAAATGATATTTATAGAAAATTCATTTTTATTCATAAAAGTTGGGGTCTTACAATCTCCCCTTCTTATGAAATTTCCCCCTCGAAATTAGGGTACGTACCTGGTATGTCGAAGAGGTAAGGATACCTTTGTAACGCCCGAGAAATTTGAATCCTTTGTAAAAGACTTAAAAGAATTTATTAATGAACAAAATAATATTATTTGTTATTTTATGTGTTAATAAGATGTGTGTCGTTCTATAACCTAGAAATGTTGAAACGTCGTTGTATTTGAGCCACGTGAAGGAATTAAAGTATTTGAATTTCCAAGATGAAAATGAAGGTTTTCCGAGAAAGTTTACGAAAATCACTATTCATCGATTATCGCTCGGGAAGGATTTTTGAACTTTCGAGAAATACGTAATGTTAGAATATTGAAGCGAGATGGATTATGTAATAATAATCTAATTATGGAAAATGTAATAAATCGCATGTGAACTTAATTTGGGATTTTAGGTATTACAACCTAATGGAAGGAATTGAGATAATATTGTATAAGGTGTAAACTTATGTAGGATTTATGCTAGCCCAATAGAGAAATTGCTAGATTGATGATGAAGCCCAACTTGATTAATGCAAGCCCAACAAGGAAATTAGCTATTGTTATTAACAAGCCCAAAGGATAAGATAATTGGATTAGTTTTGAGCCCAAACCATGATCCATTAGCTAATGAGGATCCATGGGGAAACCCATGGGTAAACTTGATGGGCAAGAACTTTATGTATTGACCAAGTACTTTAAGTAATGGCCAAGTTTACTTAGTGAGCAAGACATGAATAGTAAGGAGGTGGAGGTTAAGGAGGTGGGATGACATAATGACTTTAATGCCCTAGCTTTGTATTGCCTATAAATAGAAAGCTTTCATTTCATTTGTTTGCTTGATTAATTTCATCCAACAACTCTCTCTCAAAGCAACTTAATTGTTAGAGCCATTAAGCACTTATAAGCCATTTCAACTTTCCTTAGTAGATTTCCAAAGCTAGTGAAGTGATCATCAAAGGTAAATGATCTTGTCTTCTTCATCTCTAACATATTAGGAGGATAAGAGAAGTTGATAAGTAATGGACTTAAGCCGAATAAGTTAAGTAAGCAACTTGAACTTAAATAAAGTTAATGAACTTGTGAAGAATAGCCTTGGTTATGATAAAGCATGAGAATTTTGAGTTCATAAGTTGAATAAGTCAAAACCTACCTTGATTATAAGTTGGTGTTATGAGTAATTTGTAATATGTCTATGTTGATTAAAATCCATCAAGAACACTTAGTAATGAAGAGTTGCCGGAATTCGCACGATTGGACGATTACCGTCGAATTCGTGAAACTCTCGGAATGGAAGTCGTATTTTGTGTTTGACATTGGAAACATTAGTTTTCAATGGAGACAAGTCATATTGGGCATTATAGAGTTGTGGACTCGAAAATGGCCGGATTCTGACTTAGAACGAAGAAACGAGCATTGAACGTTCACGAACGTTTATCGTTTTCGTTAAAAAACGAACCAATAGGTGAATTTTAGCAAACGAAGTCAAATAGATAAAATTCTTGATTGGTCATGAAGATTACGTAATTTGTGACCCGTAGGCTCTTGAACGAGCCAATTCGGACTTATAACGAAGAAGTTACGAGTCCGGGAATCTCAACTTATGGAAAATCTGTCCAAACTGTCTGGTGCACAGAGCTGGCGCCGCGGCGCCAGCCCAAGGCAAATCATCCCGCGCCGCAGCGCCAAAGTGCCCATGACTTACTGAAAAGTTGCGCCGCAGCGCGGCCATTAACACTAAGACTCGCGCCGCAGCGCCGAGTCCAGATTCTAGGCAATATAGGTGGCGCCGCAGCGCAACACCAAGAGTAAAAGTCAGCGTCGCAGCGCCAGCTTCAAGATCAAGACAATAATGAATGTTTACATATTGGTTAGTAGTTGATAACTAATTGGACAAGGATTATAATGAGACATTGCTAAGACATAATTAAGCCTTAAGTATGAACACTTAGGGATTAGTTAAACCAATTACTAATAAATGAAAGAATGATCTTACGGAAAGCCGAAACCATTAATAACAAATCTAATATGTAATTAGATTAAGAAGTAGGGTAAGATTCTTTAGAAACCATGTATGATCATTCATAATCTAATATTCTATGTTATGCTGTCATTTAATGTAAAGACCTTAAGGACGTAAAGTAACCGTGTTGTCAATTGTAGCAAACGTTAAAGGCAAGTACTCTAACCCTTGTTCCAGTTCGGTCTGGGCAAGTCTTTGTGATTCATGTATTCTTCGCACAAGTTAATATTGAAGAATGTCAAAGCCAATTCTTTCGGCTAGACGTATGCTATGTTATTCTATCAAGTGTTGATAAAGATTTACCGAACTAATATTGTTGTGGTTTTCAAAAGTAGATTGTGTATGCTCAAATGTATTTTCATCGAGTATTCGATGGGCACGTGAGGTTGCCACAACTTAAACGTACACACGTTTAAGGGATGTAGTGTTGATCAACATAGAGTACTATAGGCTGATCACCTAGACGTGCTCGTAAGCTATACCGAACTTACGAACTTCATGCCGGAATGTCCTTTTCAAAGTACTTATGAACTGGTTACGGTCTTGAACCGGAATTGATGTTTTACTGAATATTGTAGTAGTAAAACGTTTTGAATGAAAAGAGGTCCTATTTTTGAATTCTTAATAGTACTTCTTATCTATTGTCCAGTTATTTGGAATATCTTATTCCTATGTTTCAAGCATGCTATTTTCATTTGAATTATTGTACTTGCTGAGCTAGTCATGCTCACTCTTGCTTGAACCATATGAACACGGCTAAGATCGAGCGTACCGAAGTTGCAGGCAAGGATAAAGGAAAGGCGAAGATGAACCCGTAGTATACTTATGTAATAGAATAGGAAGACTGTTTGTAATATATATTGATACTATGACAAGCACAACTGAAAGGGTTGCAAAGAACCTGGGGTATGTAATATTATTTTGAATATATATATAAGCTATATGAGTCTTTTTGAGACTATCCAATGGAATATACGAATGAATGGTAGTACCGTGTAGCACCATCTGTCGAGTTGAAAGAGACCCGGATTTGGGGGCGTCACAACCTTGATATCATTTCAGATTCTAACTCCCAAGTCATTTCCTCAACATCGTGGTTTCTCCACAAAACTTTGACTAGAGGTATAACCTTGGAGCGTAAAATATGTTCCTTCTTATCCAAGATTTGAACAGAAACCTCTTCATACGTTAAATCTTCCGCTATTCGTCCGGTTCTAACTCAATAATGTGGTTCGGGTCTTGCACATATTTACGTAACATGGATATATGAAAAATGTTATGAACACGAGACATACTTGGTGGTAAAGGGAGTCTATAGGCCACCGTTCTTACTCGATCAAGGATTAAAAATGGGCCAATGAATCGAGGATTGAGCTTTCCTCTCTTTCCAAATCTCGTAACTCCTTTCCATGGAGCAGCACGTAGCAACACATGATCTCCATTATTGAATTCTACGTCCTTTCAATGAAGATCAGCATAATTCTTTTGTCGATCTTGTGAGGTTTTTATACGTTGCCGGATCGTTTGAATCTTTTCCGTAGTTATACGTACCAACTCCGGTCCCAATAACGTTGCTTCACCCACCTCATCCCAGCATGCTGAAGAACGACACTTTCTTCCATACAACGCCTCAAATGGAGCCATGCAAATACTTGCTTGATAACTGTTATTGTAGGAAAACTCCACCAATAGTAAGAACTTGTCCCAACTTCCCTTGAAGTCAAGGACACAGAGTCTTAATAAATCTTCCAGATTTTGAATAGTCCTCTCTGATTGTCCGTCCGTCTGAGGATGATATGCCGAACTAAATCTTAAATCCGTGCCCATAGCTTTTTGCAAACTAACCCAAAATCGTGAAGTAAATCTTGGGTCTCGATCAGAAACTATGGATACTGGCATACCATGCAGTCTTACAATCTTGTTTATGTACATACGAACAAGACGTTCAAGTGTATAAGTTTCTCATATAGGTAAGAAATGAGCAGACTTGGCCAATCTATCAACAATGACCCAAATCGCATCTACGCCTTGAGAAACCCTTGGGAAGACCAGTAACAAAATCCATGGTAATGTGCTCCCACTTCCATTCAGGAATTTCAAGTGGTTACAATGGACCTTTTGGTACTTGATGCTCCGCCTTGACTCGTTGACAAGTTAAACACATCGAGATAAACAGCGCTATCTCTCTCTTCATGTTGATCCACCAAAATGTATGACGAAGATCACGATACATTTTGGTACTCCTAGGATGGATTGCAAACGGTGTGTTGTGCGCCTCCATCATGATTTTACACTTTAAATCAGGGTCGTTAGGAACACAAAGTGTGGAGTTGACTTGAAGTATTCCTTCTTCATTGATTCTTGCTTCCGGCATAGCACCTTCCTGCACTTTCTTCCTCATACGCATCAGCTCCCGGTCTGTAGCTTGAGCAGCTTTAACTTTATCAATTAAAGTGAGTTCTACTCGTATATTCACCATCATCACATGGGTCCCCGGAGTCTTTAACTCTATCTCCATCCTTTGCAAGTCACACAAAATGGGCCTTTGCGTTGACCATATCACACTCATACTTGCATATGATCTTCTACTCAATGCGTCAGCTACCACGTTCGCTTTTCCAGGATGGTATTGGATGGTATGATCATAATCTTTCAACAGTTCAAACCAACGTCGTTGTCGCATATTGAGTTCCTTTTGAGTGAAGAAATATTTTAGGCTTTTATGATCTGTAAAGATCTCCACTTTCTCCCCCATACAAGTAATGCCTCCAAATCTTTAGTGCGAAGACAACAGCTGCCAACTCTAGATCATGAGTAGGATAATTCCTCTCATATTCTTTGAGTTATTGTGAGGCATAGGCTTTGACTTTTTAATGTTGCATGAGAACACATACTAACTCTTTGCCCGAAGCATCACTGTAGATGAAAAATCCCTCCGAACAAGATGGTATTGTCAGAACAGGTGCTGAAATGAGTCTCCTCTTGAGTTCTTGAAAACTCTTCTCACATTCCTCGCTCCAACCGAACTTTGTATCTTTTACGAGTCAGCTGAGTTAGTGGAGTAGCGATTCGAGAAAATCCTTCCACGAATCTCCGATAATAACCAGCTAAAACGAGAAAGCTACGTACTTCGGTCACTGATTTAGGTTGCTCCCAGCTTTGAATAGCTTCAATCTTTGCTAGGTCAACAGATATTCCATGACTTGATACCACGTGCCCAAGGAATGTTACTTCCTCAAGCCAGAACTTGCATTTCTTCAACTTGGCATAAAGCTTGTATTCACGAAGCTTTTGGAGTATCAGCCTCAAGTGTTGCTCATGATCTTCACGGCTTTTGGAATAAATAAGGATGTCATCAATAAAGACGACCATAAAGTGATCCAAATATTTCTTGAATACTCGGTTCATCATATCCATGACGGCAGCAGGAGCATTAGTCAATCCAAATGACATGACTAGGAATTCATAATGCCTGTACCGAGTTTTGAAAGCCATATTTGGAATGTCATCGGTTCTAATCTTCAATTGGTGATATCTAGAACGAAGATCAATCTTTGAAAAGAATTTGGCTCCTTGCAACTGGTCAAACAGGTCATCAATGCGTGGCAATGGGTACCTATTTTTGATGGTGACATGATTCAACTCCCGATAATCAATACAAAGTCGCATACTCCCATATTTCTTCTTCACGAATAGAACAGGAGCACCCCAAGGAGAAGTACCGGACGAATAAAGCCAATGTCTAACAATTCTTGCTGTTGGGTCTTTAATTCCTGAAGTTCAATAGGAGCCATTCGATATAGGGCTTTGGAAATGGATTTTGTACCGGGTTCAAGGTCGATACAAAATTCAATTTCACGCTCTGGGGGTAGGCCAAGAAGTTCTTCAGGGAATACGTTAGGAAATTCATTAACAATAGAAATATCATTCAAAACTGACGTATTTTTGTTTAGATCCGTGACATGAGCAAAGAAAGCTTGACATCCATTTTTCAATAAATGAATAGCTTTATGGCTTGAGATGACAGTGATTGATTTTAATGGTTTGGTTGCTTGAATTCACATAATAGGTTGGTTAGGAATATTAAAGCTAACAACCTTGCGAAAACAATTAATTTTTGCATGATGTGTAGTTAACCAATCAATCTCTAGAATCACATCAAATGCAAGTATTTTCAAAGAAATAAGATCGACAGGTAACGTGCAGGTGCCGATTTGAAATAAACAAGACTTATAAATAATGGATGTAATGAAGGTTTCTCCCAACGGAGTTTCAACAGATAAGTCAAAGTCTAATTTCTCCGGAGTCAAATTTAAACGTTGATCGCAAGTAGGAAAAATAAAAGAATGGGTAGAACTGATATCAAATAAGGTATAGACTTCGCTAGAGTTCATGATAAGCTTACCCGTGATGACCTCGTTTGGGTTTCTTGCTTTCTGGGAGGTCACAACAAATGCTCTCCCTTGCACCACCGGCTTTGACTTTTCTAGGACGGCCTTTGGTGCCTCCATCCTAGCTGAACTTGTCTTTGGTGAACGACAAAATCGGGCTAGGTGACCTTCTCTTCCACAATTATAACACGATTTGGATGGCATCGCGCAGTTTGGACTGATATGTCCCTCCCCTCCGCATTTGAAGTATATGATAGGTGGTCGTTCTCCTTCCTTAACCACGATTGCTGGTGCTGACGTCTTTCCATCATTGTTGAATCTCCTTTTCTTGAAATGTCCATTTTTACTGTCTTGGCCATGATTACCACCGAAGTGGTTACCATTTCTGGCATGTTGATTCCCTCCACGTTTATTGTCACCGCTTCGATGACTGATACCACTGGTATTTTTATGCTGTCGGCTACTTTCTCTTGGTTGTGTTGACTCGTTACCGCGCTCCAATAACTGAGCCCTATTTACAACATCTGAGTACAAACACGGTTTATGAGAAATAAGATATTGACGTATCTCAGGTTTCAAACCTCTTAAAAATATTCGCGTCATTCGCTCCTCATTATCGACCAAATGGGATGCAAACTGGGATAACTCCGCAAATTTAGCCTCGTATTGCGACACGGTCATATTATTTTGTTCCAACTTGATAAACTCCACCTCTTTCATGTGACGAATACTCTCGGGAAAGTACTTGTCGTTGAATAGCTCTTGGAACTTCTCCCAAGACATTTTGAGTGCGTCAGGCTGGGTACGTTTTACAGATTCTCACCAGTAATCTGCCTCTTCACGCAACATGAAGGTGGCGAAGGGAACCTTTTTCTCCTCGGAGCATCCCAAGACATCAAATATCTTGGTGATCTACTTTATCCATGCTTCCGCCTTAAGTGGTTTTGGCTCTCCAATAAACTCCGGTGGTCCCAGCTCCTTGAACTGTTTAGCGGTGACCGTGGTGACCGTCCGAGAGTTTCCAGTGTTTCGACCTATATTTTGGACAGGAGCCGCTCTCGCCTGATGTTGCATGAATTGCATAAAGCCTCTGAACAATCCATCATTCATCATTTGGTACGTGTTGTTGTTTGCATGAGGATTGTCGCCTTCCTGATGCACATTATCCTGATTATTGATATGTGGAGACTCAACGGTCTCTTGTGCTCCATTGCTATTCTCAACATTCTCGGATGTCATTTTCAGATATTGCCACAAAACAAAGGTTAATTAACATATAACATATTCCCCATACTTTGACCGACCAATTAAATACCAAATAAACTTAGGTAGATCATACTAGCGAAAGAATTCCCCGACTCTCCCCTCCTAGTTCTATTCTCTCATCTTAGCCAGGGATCATATCCCTAAGCTCTGATACCAACTGTGACGCCCCCAAAATAGGTATACATCACCTATTCTGAGTCGCCAAATACATGGTATAGAATACAAATACAATCTTTAAATATACAATATAAGTTGTGAGTTTCAATACAAACATTGTCTTCTAGACAGTATTAAAACTCAAAATAAGTCCTTAATACATTTATTAACACACTATTTCATAGAATAGTAAGGACTACTAATGCTATCATCTGAACCATCACTCCGTTCCCCGACTCGTCCCAGCTATATTCTCATTTCTTGAAGAGAACAGTGAAAGAAAGGGTGAGCTCAACCAGCCCAGTAAGAAATATTATGAATAAGATAATGCAGAATAAATTATCATTAGTCTTCAACAACATTAAACTGATAAAATATAATAGACATCAAGTTTAACTGCAGCGGAACAAGTAATCCATTAAAAGAGTCAAGTAGAAAATAAAATCTACTATCTTTTATGATTTAAAAGGTTTTTCATCACTGTTATCACTGAGACTCAGCTTAATAAATAATCCACATCATCGAATCACCCCTGCACTACGGCCAAGGATATTCTTTAGTATCACGACCATAATTATCTAGGCACTACGGGCCAAGAATATTTGTGTATTCATTAATGGTCATGATCATGCCAACAACTGTCCATCAATGAACTACGGGCCAATGAGGACTTTTACCACATCATTTGTAACATTACGGTCATGATTACACTGAATAATCCCTGGTCATAATCATACCAAGTCCATCTATGCACTACAGGCCACAGATGACTTTCAACAAAATAAACATGAGGATGATGACAATGATATAAGAATTCAGTAAAACAAGTTCAAGAATTATTTTATCCAGGAATTATTAACGTCCAAATTGTCAACATGATACTTCTTTGTGCAGTAAAATTCAAGAATGCTTAGAAGAATATTTCCACGAAAAGATACTGAATGAAGCGCAAATATCAAGAATATTCCACTAATTTCATGGAGTATAGAAGTCAAAACTTTAACCAACTGAGTATAATAAGGAATGGAATAACAAAAGAAATCACCAGGCATACGATAGACCGCACATGCAGGTTATTCCAACAGAATAATAATTAATAAAACCAGGTCCGACGTAAAACGCACAGACATGATATTCCAATAGAATAATAAAGACGAAATCAAGTTCGGCGTAAAATGCACAGACAGGATATTCCAACATAACAATACAGACGGAATCAAGTCCGGCGTAAAATGCACAGACAGGATATTCCAACAGAATAATAAAGACGGAATCAGGTCCGGCGTAAAACGAACAGACAGGATATTCCAACAAAATAATAATGAATGGAATAACAGAAGAATTTCACCAAGTATAGGGTAGTCCGCGTATACAGGTTATTCTAACAGAATAATAAAGAATGGAATAACAAAAGAATTTCACCAATAAGAAAGAAGGAATACCCCTAAAGAGTACAACAAATAATATCCCTTACCGGAAAAGAAACTGGATATAAGAGTAAGGAAGTAGCAGAATACTTTTCTATAGTTTCTCTATAATTTCTCTCTCTGGAGTTTCAGTGAATTCGTAAGAAATAATGAAGGAATGAGCTTCTATTTATAGGAGAATGAAAAGGGTACAGACGCAATAATTTTATAACTCACGGATGATTTCCCAACTTTGCAGGCAATTGAAATTTCAACCAAAAGAAGTAAAAACAAAAACCAAAAACATAATATATATATATATATAATAATATATATATATATAATATATATATATATATATATATATATATATAATATTAATTACCTTCCTTACACGTTACACCACTCTTCTCCCATTTCCTGACATTCAAAATTTCAACACACATGGGCCACACATGTGGCCCCCACATGTGGGCCCTACCTTTATTATATTAAATAATTTTCTACCGATTATTTTAAAAAATGGGTAAGTAGGAATCCAAATAACAAGCAAATTTACAACAACTACTTCATAAAAATCCTCTCAATATTTTTAACAACATTTATCATCATTATTATAATTCGCAATATTAATCAATCAGGTCGTTCCCAGGAAAGAGGGGGCTTTCCACTAAGGATTTCTCCTCATTGGCGCGTAATTAGGTGACCAAACCTCTCATTGACAGAACTTCTAGACATCGTTAATATTACAAATAATAATATTAATAACTTTGTCATCTCAATTATTGATTTAATAATATATAAAATATTGACAATAATTGAATCAAATAACGCGAGATACTATGCAGCAATTACTGTAGCAATAATTGAATAAAACTGGGTGACTTCTCACGTAATCATCAATAATCAATACCGTGTGCTATTATGCAACCACGCATATTACTGTACTTTTAACACCAAGTGTTTCAACAGTTAACGGTAAAACTTCCACCGTTATTTTCATAAAAAGATATTTTTGTCGTTTTCTTAATCCGACAATAATTTTATTATGGGGTCCACCAATGATTGTGTCGTCGTACGAATATTCCCTATTAAAACGAATATTTCCCGACCAAACGAATATTATATAACAACTTGCGTACTTTGCAAAATTTATAAATATTACCCACAACTATAACATTATATCAAATTTATTCCATAATATTTAAAAATGTTATTTATAAAAATTTCATTTTTATTCATAAAAGTTGGGGTCTTACAGTAGATATCATGCTCTACTTGAGTCTTCAAAAATACAGTTGTATATCTTTGGCCTGTAGTGCAAAGATGAATTGTTAATGAATATATTTTGCCGTAGTGCAAAGATGAATTTATTAGTATGATTATGAGCAGGAATTGTGATTTGGTATAACCATGATTTTTGATGTTTCAGGTGAAGATAGGTGATGAAAATTATCTTCGTCCTCGGTGCGAAGAGAAATTTAGAATCACAATTATGATTATGAGTTATTCATATGATTGTGGACAGGAATTGTTGATTGATATTATAGGGATAAAACATTATTGGTGGACTTTTAACATGGAGAAGATAATAGACCAGATGGTCTATTTGACTCTTCTAATAGATTGCTCGTTGAAAGTAGTATGCACACAAGCCAATCATGTTTGATGATAAAAACATATACTTTGTAACAATCTTATTCATTTGTTAATAAAAAGTATTAGTTTATTAAAGGCTTTTAATTATCTACATGATGTTGTTTTATAATATGTGATAAACCCATAGTTTTAAGCAATACTTTTAGAATAATGATGATGACCATTCTAATGAGATCTAAATTCTTAGAAAGCTTAAAACTAAAATTGTTTCCAATCGTTGGATTACTAAATTGGGGATTAGTGAATTCGGATAGATTGGTACATACGTTGCTTGCTCATTGGATGAGGATGATTGATCTCATGATCATTTGTGTGAGACACTAAAGCAAGTATGTAGGTGCTTATTAGAGAATAAGTTCACTGAACGAGGCTCGCTAAGGAATACCTAATGGAGTTTTACTTACCTTCCATAAAGGAATTCCTGTAGTGATAGTAGTACAAGTGATCCTTGGACTTGAGATCATCATAGTATGTTGTGTATGATGAGTTATACTTTAATTTATTCCTTAAGACCCTTAGGGTATATCAAAGGGTATGCTTGGATATAATAAGTTGTACATGGAGAAAATGTATGATCAATAAAGAATCTACGACTTTTAGTAAAAGAAGAGAAATAACCTATGTGATTCGATAAATGACAACCCAGTAGTCCTTGGCCAAGGCAGAATGAAATTATAAAGGAGTTTCTAATTTACATTATTTAGAGTTGTGCATTTAAGAGTCGAAATACATATAATTAAATAAAATAAGACTTGACAGAAATTCCATGTTTTATATTTAATTGGGACATTGTATGGTGGAAGGATTGAATTATACGGTAACTATTTACTCAAAGGTTCTTTTATGATTAATGTTGAAATGTATATTATCTGGAAAGTCGTTGATCGCTATGGAGGCTTATCCCTATTGCAGAATAAATATTATTTATTTAAATAAATTAATTGTTTAATTTATTTATTAAATAAGATTAGAATTGTTCTAATTGATTTATTCCACAACCCGGATTTAATATGGAGAACCTAAAGGGTCACACCATAAAAGGAAATAATTATTTAAGAAGTTAATGGCATAATCGTAATAATATTTTAAGTATATTTAATTAAATATATGGTGATAGAAAAATTAAATAGCTTAATATTTTATTATTTAATATTTTAGAAATATTAAATATAAATTAATAAGAGGAGTCTTATTAATATTATTACAATTAATTATTAATTAAATTCTAAAAGAGTTTAGGAATTAATTTAATATAAGTACTCTCATTTATTCCTAATAGGATTAGGAGGAAAAATTAGTTAAAGGAGTTTAATTAATTATCCCTAATAAGATTAGGGAGCCCATTTATTAAAAAAGTTTAATTAAATAATACCTTATTTTAATAGGGTTACTTGATATCTTTATAAGAGGAGTCTTATATCAGATATCAATATACGTTATTTTTCCAATTGTTGGAGAGTACGCTCATTTTCTATAGAGATAAAAAACAAGGATTTTGCCAAATATCCATCTTCTTGAATTCTTCTTCTTTCTTGGTGGATCACCTCTAGAGGCCAAACACTTGGGTGGCTAACGTTGATCAAAGGAAGGAACCAAACTCGGTGGATTCAAGTTGAACGCGAAAAGGATTGGAGGTGAACTTGTACCTGAGGAAGCTCGGGATCTTCAAGGGTATGATTCTTGTTCTTCTTTTTCGTTTAATTAATAATTGCGCATAAAGGGTGATCCGGATATATGGTTTGTAAAATTTTAAAACTCTGATTTTTCACGTTTTCGCATATTTTGTGCAATTTGATTGCGTTCATGAATATTACAAACCTAACAGTGGTATCAGAGCCAAACCTTTATGCGAATTATTAATTGTTCAAATTTGATATGTATATTGATATGTGTGTAGAACAATTTAATTGGGCATAATTTTGTTGTATAAAATTTATTAAAAAAAAAATCAGTCTGCATACTCTGTTATTGGCGAACAGATTCTTGTTGTGCCATATCCGTGATTCCGTGATGGTCCTATAAAAAAAATACATGAAATCAATTCGCTAACCTGTTATTAAATCCCGAAGTGTAATCTCGTTATTATACACTGAAATGTTCTGGTTATTCAATAGTATTATATATATGATATATAAATTGATATTATTAATCATGTTAACGTTTCTTCAAGGATGGTGGGTATCAGGCTACATGATTTTGATTTTGTATCAGGAATCCTTTATGATATAAAATATAAATATATATATATAAATATATATAATATATATATATATATATATATATATATATAATATATATATATTATTCTTAATTATTTTATTATTAAAATAAAAAGTTTATTTTAATCTTAAAATAAAAAGTTTATTTTAATTTTAAAATTGAATTTCATGCTAACTAATTAGAGTTAGAATTGAATTTCATGATAACTAATTGGAGTTGAAATTAGATTCTATGTTTCTTTAAATAAAGGAGTTTATTTAGATATGGAATAAGATTTCATATTATTCAAAATAAAGGAGTTTATTTGTGAATAGGAAAAAGAATCAGTCTTTCCTTAAATAAAGGAGTTTATTTAGATATGGAATAAAATTTTCATATTATTCAAAATAAAGGAGTTTATTTGTGAATAGGAAAGAGAATCCGTGTTATCTTTAATAAAGGATTTTTTTTACTTGAAATTGGATTCCATAATTAATTAAAATAAAGGAGTTTATTTTGATTAAAGATTTTGATTAAAATAAAATAGTTTATTTTATTCAAAATTGGATAAATTAAAATAAAAGAAGTTTATTTTGATTCAAAAATGGATTAAAATAAAGGAGTTTATTTTGATTCAAAATTAGATTTTATGCTAACTAAATTTGCCCATTAAATGATATCAATATATAAATTGAATGTTTATTATTCATGAGATGAATGTTATTTATTGATGCATATGGTGATGTGTATGATAATAAATGAGATTGATTATGGACTATTGACCAATGTGATTGAATTTTATTTTAGTTGGATGCATGAATGTATGAGTTTTATTAAATGGGGTTTGCGTACCCCGTCTTCTCTAATTTTTTTCTTAATGTAAATTCTATCTCCCTCCTATGTACTTCTCCTTGACTGCTGATCAAAGTTTCTATTTATTTTAAATAGTTTTGTAATAGGAATAGTTAGAATTAATTTTGAAGAATTAGAGATTAAGGAGCAAGGAGCGCTTGAAGATCCGTTTGTAATGGAGCCCAGGTTTAAATGTAATAGTTATATTTAAATATTAATTCTTGCACCCCTAGGGTTTGACCTTTTGGTTCACTTGGTGGCTCTAGTGAACCAAACTAGAATAAAAGTTCATAATCAATCCGGGTAGAATATAGTATTCTATATGTGCATGCTTATTTTATATATATATATTATATATTATGCAAACATGTTTCGCATGTTAATTAATATGACGCGTATTTTATATATATGTGCATGCGCGCTAAACAAGATGAGACAAAATTAATAACAAAACCCCTCAAATTTTTTTTATATTAAATCCTAAGCGTTCAAAGATAGTTAGAATATCGAACGTCGCCTTCTAGCAGGATAAAAATTAATAGAGTGTTAAATATTTAATATGAGTTTGTTGTGTCACCACAAGGCAAGTATTAAGTATTTAAGATGTTAATTTATCACATTTGATGCTTATAAAGAAAATTAAACAATATTATTTTGTTGTGTCACCACAAGGACAATATTTTTCTTTTTTGAATATATGGAGTGCTAGGTTGGACTTAACTTGGATAATTTTGATTCGAATGTGCCACCACTTGATCAAAATAATCTAAGAGGCAAAATAGAAGGAGTTGCATAGTTGATGTAATTGACAAGATTTGTCTACCTATTTATTTATATATAGTTTGTTGTGTCACCACAAGGCTATATACATTTGAAATGAGATCCTTATTCTCACTAGGAAATCTTTATTTAGATTTTGCCGAACTATATAAGTGGGGGTAATATAGTTTGAAGAAAATAGTGGGAGATACCAATTTAAAACAAGAACTAATTTATTTTGGTAATTAATTAAAGAATGTATGCTAAAATATTGTTAAGAACAAATTCATTTACAAATTTTTATAATGTCTAAATTACTATCGCTGCGTAGCATATTAGATGCTAAATTAATCGGACCGAATTACTCGGATTGGTTAAGGAATTTGAGAATATTCTCATGGCTAAAAAGCTATCTTATGTCCTTAATACGCCTATCCCTGCAATGGTTGCAGACAATGCCTCTGAGAAAGATATTGCTACTTTTAGAAAGTGGAAAAATGATGCACAGTTGGCTCAATGCATCATGCTCGCATCCATGAGTAACGAGCTTCAATCTCAGCATAAAACTATGGATGCTCCTACTACATTCTTGCACATCAAGTAGTTGATGCTGAAGAAAGTAGGACTGATAGATATCAGATATCTAAGGAGCTCTTCCGATCTAGAATGACCAATGGCACTATAGTACAGACAAAAGTCCTTAACATAATCAATTTGATTGATCAATTAGGACAACGGGTTTTGTCATGGATGGAGAGTTGAGCCAAGATTTGATCTTGCACTCACTCCCTGACTCCTTTCACAATTGTTGTGAATTTTTCATATGAACAAGCTAGATATCAGCCTCGCTGATTTGCTTAACATGTTGAAAAATGTTGAGAGTCACTTTCCAACCAAGAAAGACCAAGTCTTACTGGTAGGGGCCAAAGGATCTTCTGAAAAGAAGAATGATTCTAAGAAGCTAAAAAGAAAAAGGCCAAAACAAAGGATAATAAGAACAAAACTGATACGGATAGCAAAGGAGTTTGCTTCCGCTGTAATAAGCCTGGACACTGGAAAGAAACTGCGAAAGGCATCTTGCAGAGTCTAACCAAAGAAGCTTAGTGAAGTTTTGGTTACAAATACAAATTTGTTCATGATTTAAAATAAATTTTTCTTTAAGTCAAGGTTCTACTTGGGTATTGGATACCAGCTTTGGTTATCATAAATATAGATTTATGAAGGGACCAAGCAGAAGTAGAAAGCTAAACAAAGATAAGTAATCCTATGTGTAGAAAATGAAGCAAATGTTGCTACATTAGCCATAGAAACTTATAGTTTAGCAATGCCTATGGGCAAATCTATTAAGTCAATAAGTTGTTATTGTATTTCAGTTCTTGTTAGAAATATTATTTCTATTTTGTTGTTGGACAATAAAATTTTTGGTATTATAATTAAGAACAATTGTTGTTCTATTTATAATAATAATGTTTTGTACAGAACATGGATATTACTTAATGGATTTTGTATACTTGACTTACGTGAAAAATATATTTTACAAATTGAACAAACTAGTATAAGAAAAAGAGATTATCATTCAAAGAGTTGAATGTGTGTATTTGCTGAAATACAAGTGTGAATTATTTGAAAGGTTCAAAGAATTCAAAAGTGAAACAAATTGGCAAAGTATTAGGATTCTTTGATTGGATCAAGGAAGGAATACTTGTGCAATAAGTTTCTAGATCATCTTAAATGGTTTTCTCATAATGGATGCCTCTCGATACATAATAATTGATTGATGTATCTAAAAAGAAAAATCGTACCTATTTGAACATGGTGCGGTCCATAATGATTTTATCGACATTCCAGTATCCTTCTAGGGTCATGTCCTAGAAATGGCTGCATATCTACGAAAAAGGTAACCTCAAAATCCAGCCCCAAGACTCCATAAAAGTTATGGACAGGGAGGATTCCTAATCTTAAGTATGTTAAGATAAGGGGTTGTCCAACTTATGTAAAAAGGTTTCAAAGGATAAGCTTGGGATAAGATTTGACAAGTGTCGATTTATGGGACATCCTAAAGTAAGTTTAGGGTATATGTTCTATAATCCTGCTTAGCAAAAGGTGTTTATTGCGAAACATGCTGCCTTCTAAGATAAAGGTGTTTATCATTGAAGGGGCTAGTGGGAGGATAATAGATCTTGAAGAGTTCAAGAACCACAAAACACTATAAGTCAAATAAGAGGAACCTGTAGATGGACCTATTGTACCACAACCGAATCGTAAATCTGGAATATTACCGAAGATACCTGGGAGGTATGGATTCATCATGGATGATGATGATGAGGTACATATCATAGAAGATGATGATCCAGTTACATACGATGAGGTAAGAGTTGTAGACACTCTCAAAAATGGAACATTCATTTTGATGAAATAATCAAAAGAGTTTGATTTTATCAAAAACAAGAATGAACCTAGTGTGTACAAAAGGGTCAGTGGGAGCTTCATGAAATTTCTAGTATTATATGTTGATATATTACGGATAAAGAATGACATACTAATGCTATAATCAGTAAAGATATAGTTGTCTAAATATTCCTCCACGAATGATTTGGGAAGAGCATTGTTATTGGGGATACAAATCTATATAGATTGATTTAAAAGGATGCTCGGCTTAACCCAAGGAACATATATTCATTTGATGCTAAAGTCGTTTAGCATGGCAAACTCCATGGGATGTCTCATGTTGATGAGCCATAGAGTGTATCTCTGTTAATAGTCCCCATAGACTCCAAAAAGAGAGATCTCATGAGTAACTATCATGTATACAATGAAATGTACGAGATCTGATGTTGATCAGTTATATTCTGGAAAAGTTCACTGTGAGACAGTGAAAAACATCTTAAAGTACTTAACCGGCACTAAGGATGTGATCATATTCATGGTGGGTCTGAATTAAAACTAGAGGGCTTAACAGACTCAAGTTTTTCAGACAGACCAAGACGACAGAAAATCCACTTTAAGGTAAAGTGTTACCTTGATCAGTGGTGCAGTGAATTGGAAAGGTTCCAAACAGCAAAGAGTTGTTGGTTTAGTGATAAAGACAAAGTATATAGCTATAAATGAAGTTGCATGTTGATTGTTTGGATTAAAAGTTCATTACAAAACTAGGAATAGTTCCTAAGTCTCATCTTGGATCTAAACATGTGTTGTGGCACTTTCATTTGATTATAAGAATCATTGAAAGATGGGAAATCACTATAGAGATAGTGGAATCTCAAGAACAACATTACATATCCATTACTGAAGCTTATCTAACAGCAGGATAATCGTCATTTAGAGAAGAAGAGTATGAGATACCATGACGATTGGCTTTAGTGCAAGTGGGAGATTGAAAGTAGTATGCACACAAGCCAATCATGTTTGATGATAAAACATATACTTTGTAACAATCTTATTCATTTATTAATAAAAAGTATTAATTTATTAAAGGCTTTTAATTATCTACATGATGTTGTTTTATAATATGTGATAAACCCATAGTTTTAAGGAATGCTTTTAGAATAATGATGATGATCATTCTAATGAGATCTAAATTCTTAGAAATCTTAAAACTAAAATTGTTCCCAATCGTTGGATTACTAAATTGGAGATTAGTGAATTCGGATAGATTGGTACATACGTTGCTTGCTCATTGGATGAGGATGATTGATCTCATGATCATTTGTGTGGAGACACTAAAGCAAGTATGTAGGTGCTTATTAGAGAATAAGTTCACTGAACGTGACTCGCTAAGGAATACCTAATGGAGTTTTACTTACCTGTCAATAGGAATTCCTGTAGTGATAGTAGTACAAGTGATCCTTGGACTTGAGATCATCATAGTATGTTGTGTATGATGAGTTATACTTTGACTTATTCCTTAAGACCCTTAGGGTATATCAAAGGGTATGCTTGGGTATAATAAGTTGTACATGGAGAAAATGTATGATCAATAAAGAATCTACCATTTCTAGTAAAAGAAGAGAAATGTCATATGTGATTCGATAAATGACAACCCAGTAGTCCTTGGCCAAGGCAGAATGAAATTAGAAATGAGTTTCTAATTTTCATTATTTGGAGTTGTGCATTTAAGAGTCGAAATACATATAATTAAATAAAATAAGACTTGACAGAAATTCCATGTCTTATATTTAATTGGGACATTGTATGGTGGAAGGATTGAATTGTGCGGTAACTATTTACTCAAAGGTTCTTTTATGATTAATGTTAAAATCTATATTATCTGGAAAGTCGTTGATCGCTAGGGAGGCTTATCCCTATTGTAGAATAACTATTATTTATTTAAATAAATAAATTGTTTAATTTATTTATTTAAATAAGATTAGAATTATTCTAATTGATTTATTCACAACCGGTTTAATATGGAGAACCTAAAGGGTCACACCATAAAAGGAAGAATAATTATTTAAGAAGTTAATGGCATAATCGTAATAATATGTTAAGTATATTTAATTTAATCTATGGTGATAGAATAAATTAAATAGCTTAATATTTATTATTTAATATTTTAGAAATATTAAATATAAATTAATAAGAGGAGTCTTATTAATATTATTACAATTATTATTATTTTAATTTCTAAAAGAGTTTAAGAATTAATTTAATATAAGTACTCTCATTTATTCCTAATAGGATTAGGAGGAAAAATTAGTTAAAGGAGTTTAATTAATTATCCCTAATAAGATTAGGGAGCCCATTTAATTAAAAGAGTTTAATTAAATAATACCTTATTTTAATAGGGTTACTTGATATCTTTATAAGAGTAGTCTTATATCAGATATCAATATACGTTATTTTTCTAATTGTTGGAGAGTACGCTCCTTTTCTATAGAGATAGAAAACAAGGGTTTTGCCAAATACCCATCTTCTTGAATTCTTCTTCTTTCTTGGTGGATCACCTCTAGAGGCCAAACACTTGGGTGGCTAACGTTGATCAAAGGAAGGAACCAAACCCGGTGGATTCAAGTTGAACGCGAAAAGGATTGGAGGTGAACTTGTACCTGAGGAAACTCAGATCTTCAAGGGTATGATTCTTGTTCTTCTTTTTCGTTTAATTAATAATTGCGCATAAAGGGTGATCCGGATATATGGTTTGTAAACTTTTAAAACTCTGTTTTTCCATGTTTCTGCATATTTTGTGCAATTTGATTGCGTTCATGAATATTACAAACCTAACACTCATTCCGCTGCAACTATGGTTGAAAAATTTTATCATCTACCATATGTTCTAAATCTCTGATTTATTACTGATGAAAGCTATTGATGATGTAAATTATCTTTAGTCATGATATTCTTTACTGGGCTAGTTGTGCTCACCCTTTTTGCTTCACAATTCCTTTCAGGTAATATGAGTGTTGCCGGGTCGAGCGAGGATAACAGGGGAATAGAACGGTGGTCTATAGTTGTTGAGGTTCTCCCTAAATAGTATGGAAATAATTTTTTTGAGAATTTTAGATAAGTGTGTCGTATTGTATACGTCATTTGATATTTAATTTTGGTGAACCGAATAGGGTGAGGTGAACCCAACTTTGGAAGGGAGTTTTGCCACTATCATACAAGATGTCTAATGACATACAACCTCGTGTTATCATAAGACAGGGTTGTGCACATCCACTTGCTGAGTATATCTACGAGCACTACCTATATGATCTTGGAGTTTATTTGAAATATAATTTTCACTTGGAGACAACAGAGATAATTATATGTCAAGAGAAGACTCACCATTGGAAAGAAGATGATAGTAATCTTCTTATTTTTCTTTGGGGGCTTTTGGGTCAACCAAGGATAATTCTGTAGACATAGGATATCTATCATAACCTAAACGCATGGTCTCCCATGTACGAAGGTTTCCTTGAGTATTTTCTAAAGATTTTAATTTCTAAAACAATTATTGATTGTACCTTTATGTAAGGTACCATTGTAAGGTCTTGTGGTCAAGGCACCACGAAAGTATTATATATATTTGTATTAAAACTCATAGCTTATCTGTTGTCGTACTCTGTACGACAGTTCAACAGTTGTATAAATGAAGTTTATATTTGATTTTTATTGTGCGATATCTGGAGACTCAGAATGGGTCGTGTGGACCTATTTTGGGGGCGTCACACTAAGTGCTCATACTTAAGGTTTAATCATGACTTGATAATGTTTTATTAAGTCCCTTAGTTCATTGTTACATAATTTACATTCATTCTCTACTTGTAACCATTCTTACTATCTAGGTTTTAAGGCTGGCGCTGTGGCACCGGCTATTACTCTTTGTGCCGCGCTTACGGCGTCACATGTTAATGCTAGAAACCGGACTCGGCGCTGCGGCGCGAATCCCTTCATTACGGGTCGCGCTGCGGCGTGAGTGTCTAGTGGCTGAGGGCCATTTGGGCGCTGCGGCGTCGGCTAATTGGCTTGGAGTCGCGTCGCGGAGCGAACTCTGTGCCACAGATAATATTGACAGATTTTTCAACTTGTGAGATTCCAGGACTCGTAACTTCTTCGTTATAAGTCCGAATTGGCTCGTTCAAGAGCCTACGGTTCACAAATCTCATACCCTACGTGTTTATGCAAAAATTTTAACTATTCGACTTAATTTGTTAAAAATTCACCTATTATTTCATTTTTAACAAAAACGATAACCGTTCGTGAACGTTCAACGCTCGTTTCTTCGTCCTAAGTCGGAATCCGGTCATTTTCTAGTCCGCAACTCTATAATGTCAAATACGACTTGTCTCCATCGGAAACCAACGTTTTTGAATTCAAATACAAAATATGACTTCCATTCCGAGAATTTCACGAATTCGACGATTATTGTCTAATTGTGTGAATTCTGGCAAATTTCATTACTAACGATTTGTTCATCATTTTAAATGGATTCATTTCAATAACTAGACATCTCAACCTATAAATTATAATGGCTTATATTCAAATTAGGTTATTACTTATTTTCTTAAAAGTTCATAACTTAACAATTTTTTCAATATAATATTTTCATGTCCTTATGACTTATTCTTGAATTAAGTCATTTAAGCTACATCCTTGCATCCTATCAAACATACAAACTTCTTAAGTTTATCATATCACAAGTCCATATATGTACTCCATAAGTTCATAACTTATTTAGGTTTAAGTTACTTATTCCTTACTTATTTAGCTTAAGTCCATTGATTAACCATCTTGATAAGTTATTAACATACATGATCATTAATTTACACTTCTCTTATTCCCCTTCTAAGATAAAGATGGAGGATATAAGATCATTACCTTTAAAGACTAACTTCTTCTTCTTTGGAAATCTAACAATGGAAGGTTGGACTTATAAGTGCTTATTCTCTCTACAAAATAAGTTGTTTTTGTGTTGGATGAAACTAACAAACAACAAATGAGTTGAAAGGTTTGGTATTTATAGACTTTCCAAGGTTAAGGCCTAATAGTCATTAGGACATCCCACCTCCTCACTAACCTCCTTACTATTCACTACTTGCACACTAAGTAAGCTTGCTCCCTACATCATATACTTGGCCATCACATAAAGGTCTTGCTCTCCACCTCACCCATGGGTTGCCCCATGGATCCTAATTGGCTAATGGATCATCAATTGGATTTAGGTCTTAAATTACATTGGGCTTGCAATAGTTTGTTTTGGGCTTCACATTAATAATTACATGGCTAAACATTGTTACACCTTGGGCTTGCCCCTTAATGCTATTGAACTTGTACTTTATACAATAGTCCACAAGTTTAATTCATTTGGATTTTAAATCCTTAACGTTCTCAAATTACATCCGCATGCAAAATATCACGTTTTCCATACTTAGATTATTATTACATAAATCATCTCACCTTGTTATTATAACGTTACGTATTTCTTAGAAGTTCAAAAATAATTCCCAAGCAATAAACGATGAATAGTGTTTTCAGAAAATTTCTCAGAAAGCTTTTATTTTTGTCTTGAAAATTCAAACACTTTAATTCCCTCACATGGTTCAATTACTACGATGTTCCGACGTTTCTAGGTTATATAACGACATTCATCTTACTAACACATAAAAATAACAATTAATATTATTTTATTCATTATAAACGTCTTCACAAATGGTTCGATTTTTCAGGGCATTACAAAATCGAATATCGTGAGTTATGAGCCTCACTCAAAATTTCCTCTTTAATTTCTGGTACTGGCGGAACCCAAATTCTCCCTTCGAATCGGAGTAATCCTTCCGAATCAACTTTAAACTTATTTTCTTCACCTATTTTTTTCACAGTCTTCATCTTGAATGTGACGCCCCCAAATCCGAGTATCTTCCAACTCGACAATTGGTGCTACACGGTGCTACAGTTCACACATTCATTCAATTGAAATACCTCAAAAGAGTGAAAATGTCTTCTATATATTCCAAAACAATATTACTATTCCCAGGTTCTTTAATACCATTACATGTTTGCTTGTCATAATATTAAATAATTAAAACATTACAACTATACTATTACCATTCAGTCTTAGCTGCATTCATATGGTTCAAGCAAGAATAAGTGTAACGACCCCAAAATCCATACAATTTAAATCTCAACTTCGGTCGTTAACCATACATTAAATCTCTTTCTTTACATCATTATTCGATGTTAAACTTAATAAAATTGCGGAATATTTAAAACTTTTATATATTTCCCTCTTTCTTGCCCTGAATCGCAACCTTTACATTACATCTCTTTGATTCAATATTATATCATGAATCGTTACAACAAAATGACTATACAAAGTCTTACATCATAACTAAATATCCATATACATTGGATAGCTCAACTTACAATTCAACAACATGTTACGTTCAAAATATAAAATACATTTCTCATAAAACATAAGTAATCTTCGTGAATATAGATCTCTATAACTCACTTAGCACATATCTTTACCTTAAAATCTTGACCTGCAAAAGTAGTTATTTGCAAGAGTGAGCTCGACAGCCCAGCAAAGTCTAACAGTTTTCATGCATCACATAGCACATAATAACATGCTCGATATATATCTCATTAAAGTAACATGGCATACATGCTTTTAATTCACATAGCAAATATAAAGATTGAGCTCCTTACTCAATCATCATTACTTAGCCAAAATAATGCAGTCATATATTGACTTTAACATTTTATGATTTCAATATGTATAACATATCATGCAATTTAAAACAGTTCATCAAGTCCACGTAGAAAATAGGAACCGAAAAACTTGCCTTGATCGTTGTTTACCAATAATAGATTAACAGCTTACAGTTATCTACACTTCACGTGCCCTACACAATTATATAATCATACACATCAACTATTAGTCACATAACAACACATAATAATTGTAATGTAAACTCTACTCCACATCTCATAATCTTTCCTATTAATTAGCACACAATATTCAATTAGATTGTGTTAACCTTCAACTTATATCTCACTATATTTCATATTTGAAGTTCATTCAAGTGCTTAAGTCTTGCTAGGACTACTTATTGGTTTTATGTTAAGCCCATTTCATATCCTATAATATTCATTTCAATTGAATTGAAACACTTTTTAAGTTCGTTAACACTTGGCACGGCGTTTCGACGTTCATTCGTCACACGCCCGATTTGTCTCTCTTGTGTAAGCTTACTATGCTTCAATAGCTTATCTAATATATCATTTATTAATGTTAAGCATCATTATATTTACTAACATTTAATTTTTATAACTTAGAACATCATCTTTTATGGTCAGGAGCACTGCACATGCATATGTGCATGCCCGACGCCCTCCGATTGCCATGAAAACACAACAGTCCTAAATATGACCATTTTGACTACTATTATAGACCTCAAATTGAAAACCTTTTGGAACAAAAGTTGTAGGTCTACTCGTCCTCGTTCCGGATCATCTTGAATCAACTCAATCGGAGTTCGAATGAGAAAGTTATGGCCATTTTACTACATGAGGCCAAAACTGTCCGACTCAGACTTCTGTCCACGCGTCGCGGCGCGAGAACCAAGTCATACAGTGGCGCCGCAGTGCGAGATTGGCGCTGGGGCGCGAATTTCAGTGTTGGGGCGCGAATTTTGGCGCTGGGGCTCCATTTTTGGCGCTAGGGCTCCATTTTTGGAGCTGGGGCGCCAAAACTTGCAGAACCCAATCACGAAGAACAGAACAACTAATTTTTTTGTCTATTACTTCAATTCTAACACTAATTAACATCTAAATTAATATGCTAATTGGTATAAAACTATTATAAACATGTTTGCAAACATATTCCTCAACATAGAACAATTAATCGACAATTATACTAGTTTAATTTCCTCAAATTTCATATTTTCATATAAAACTTCATTCTTGAGTTCCTTAGATAAAAATTATCACTGTAATCTCAATTCTTCACCAATTCACTTCGTTCAAACTACGATTTCCTCGTTTCTTAATGAACTGGTATAAACAAGACCCAATTTACATATTAAAATACAAACTAGCCACTAAATTTGGTACTTTCATAAGCTAAAAGTAAAATATACACTGTAATTCACTTTCTTCCTTTATAAATGAAATTAGCGTAGCAATTTTTGTGTTTAAACACTAGTTCTCAAATCCCAAACACATATAATCACCATAGTTCAACAACTACAAAAATTTTGTAAAAACATATATACATATATAATATTAAGGTTATAGACACATACCTTTTATGCTTAAGAAATCCTTGTTAAACACTGAAAATTTGTTTTGGTGGCTTTGAAATCACAGACTTGTCTTTCTCTCAAACTCTCTCAAACTTTATGAAACTTTTCTTTTTTCTTCCCTTTTCTCTCTTAGGCTTTAGCCAAATAGATTAGATGTAACTAAAATAAACTAACGTATCTTTTCAAAAGTTTTAAAACAGACGCCACTAATGGCCTTATTAAAACAATGGTTACCACAAATTATTATAAATTATTTATATTTTCTTTATTTAATTTATATTACTAATAAATCAAATTTAAAAAAACCAAAAGCCATAGGGCTTTGTTTGGCAAAATTATTTAAAATTAAAGACTTGATATATTTAAGTCTTGTTTGGCAAAATAAATTAAAATTACTTTAATTTATTTTAATAACCACTTATAATATAGTTATTTGTCACACTTCTAATTAATTAAGTTTTCATACTTAATTTAAATAATTCTAATAACAATTCATTGCATAATATAATAATTTATTTAATCATTATAAACTTTCTAACTTAATTATTAAATTAAATTAGATTACAATTTCAAAATAATTGCTTTTCTTAACTCATTAATTATTTATTAAACAAATAAATAATCAATTTCACATCAAATCAATTAAACAAATACTTATTCAACGATAAACACATCCATTAAATATTTATATAATTCAATAAATATTTAAATATTATAATTAAAAAAATATGAATTGTTACATCATTCCCTCCTTACAAAGATTTTGTCCTCAGAATCACAACTTAAATCACTCATTCGTTACAATCTTCCCTACTTACAAAGATTCTGTCCCCAGAATCGAAGACACAAATTAAACAATTAACTCAGAGTAATCTTTCATCTTTTTATCTGAATATAGGTTTTATATTTCCTACTATATTCCTTACTTTAACAAATTCTAGGTTTCATTTCATAACTTTCACTTGAACTCCATTCCTTTTCTAAGGATCGTTGTCATCAACACACGGGATATTACATTCACCCTTTCTTCTAAGAATTTAGTCCTCGAAATTTTATCAATTAATATTCAATCTATCAAAATAGATTTTACGTCACTACTTCATTCATTCATCGGTTTCTATAACCACTTTTTTTCACAAAGATCTTTCTACAATTATTAACTTTTCTATTAAAAGTTTCACGTTATTCTTTGATAACTCATCTACTTCTCACTTCAAAATCTCTTTTCTCACTTATTCAACATATTCATCATTCAGTGTCGTATTCTACGACTTACTTCTTTCTAAGGAATATTTTCCTTTTTCACTTCCATCTTGCAGAATAACAAGAACCTTCCACAATTATTCAATAATTGGGAAGTAGTATGAATAACTCAGGAATTTAAAAGATTCCAAATCAGGCTGAGGGGTCATAAGACCGTGAACTCTTCTCTAGGTTTAATAGTGCTTCACTCCCGGTTCTTCACACTTTAAACCCTCTTTGGCAGAATGTTTATCAATCACAAAGATTGGAAACACCATCCTTCCATCTTGCAGAATAACAAGAACCTTCCACAATTGTTCAATAATTGGGAAGTAGTATGAATAACTCAGGAATTTAAAAGATTCTAAATCATGCTGAGGGTCACAAGACTATGAACTATATTCTCTAGGTTTAATAGTGCTTCACCCCTGGTTCTTCACACTTTAAACCCTCTTTGGCAGAATGTTTATCAATCACACAGACTGGAAACACCCTCCGCAAGTACTCCAGGTTATCAACCTATTGTACATGTATTGTGCACAAACATTTCAGCGCAAAGTATAAACTAAGCGTAACCTCTAATAAAAGAGTTGTTCATCTCAGAATTTAGAGTGCAAGCATTCAACTGAGGGTCTAATGACCACGAACCTTGTCCACAGTTATAAGTAATCTTTCAACTTTAACTTTTATAGTCATACGACTATAATGACTTCAAGGTACTTAGGGGATCAATCCTTCGTACATGTATTGTGCACAAACATTTCAGCACAAAGTATAAAACTAGGTGCAACCCCTAAATAATAGGGTTGTTCATCTCAGCTTTTCAACATCTGAATCCGCACCAAAACAATTTGGTTTGGCATAACTTCTCAAGAAACTCTTGAATTTCATGAACATCTTTCAATATTTGTCTAGCTGAATCAAATAACATAGACCTCTACAATAATTCGAACAACAATCGAAATATACATATACATACATACATATGTATTCTCATATCTTAAAGAAATCTCAAAAATCTTTTTATGGCGTCATGATACCGCACTGTATTTACAGTCCATTGAGGATTCCGTCATTTGGTGACTTTATCATACTACATCATACCATAGTGGGCTGACGATCCTTAGATCACATCTAACACTAGGTAATACTGCATTGATGACTCTATCGTTTTTATCATCTTTGCACCAAGTTACATGATGCATTAATGATATAAAATACATTTTGATATATTGTAAATCATTTTTGTCTAGGCGAAGTAATTAGCATAAACATACGAATAACAGTATTGTTGTTAAAACTCATTGGTTCCATCAGTTGATCCAATGTTTTTCAAGAAAATAGAAGTGTAAACATCAGCACAAAGTCAATAAATTTCGAAAGTCTAGCATAGCTAGTAGATTTAGAATACCTATGCTTCCACCATCAACTCCACTTTCTATAATGATCCATTGCTTAATAGGTCTATCTATTCCTATCATCCTCAATACTCCATTCACACTTATCTATACCCAGTTCGTCAAACTTACCACATGTTATGAGTTCAGGAACTAGCCACAATCATATGAGTTTAAGAACTTATCCTAATCAGACCATAGGCGTCCATTCGCTGAGGGGTTCAAAAACATACCATATAATTATGAGTCACGAACCTACCATAAGTATGAGTTTTAAGAACTCGCACTTAACCTTATAATATTCTCTAACTATACTCTACCTATCTGTTATACACATGAGAAAAGAATCACCTTCTCAACAGGTATATAACAAATAGCGTGACACAAATATTCCAATGATTATCAATGTGATAAACTGAGTGCAAGCACAAAACCCTTGCCCATATAAAGATTTGTACAACTCATCCATCACATGAGTCATCAATTAAAATCCCACCTAACTCTATCTTGCTTATAACTTGCTCTTTGCTAGATACGAATTCCTCATATCACATTATCTATAACTCCTCATGAGTTTATCTCGTACTATCATAGTATACCATCTTCATAGCATTAAGCTATAATCATTCAAACATTACAAACTATCTTCCTTTTATAACTTAAATAGATCACGTCGTAATCTTATTCTATACTCATCACCCTTAAAATTCTTTTCTTAACTCGTGATCGTTTTGTTTTACGATCCTCATTCTTTCTCTTTTTCATCATTTACGACATTATTCGTTATCTTGGCTTTTGGAGTTAGGAAACTCTCATTTCTTATCTTTATAGCTCTTAGATTCTTCTTTGAATCTTCTTTCTTATATAACAATTCTTCCTTTAAGAATTCTAACTTCATTTACATCGCTCAAAATTTTATTCGAGTTCTACACTTTCATCATACGTATCCATTTCTACACTTGGTACACATCGAGTCTCTAACAGTTTCAATATGGTACGCTGAGTGGTTTCCCACAAACAACCAATAAACTAGATTCCGAGTTACTAGTTCGTATATACCTCCGCTCTATGAAGGAATCGTTTAGCCATATACCATACATCAACTACTAAAGAGTACAATTGCACCACACTTAGATATAACCCTCTCTTCATAACTTCTTTATCATTCTCTTTTTATAGACATTATCTATTTATTATCACTTTACATCCTTATTATTTGAGTTGGGTAACCCCACATTTATATTCCTTATAACTCTGCGAGATTCTTCTTTGAATCCTTTCGCGCAAGTTTTAATCCCTTATTGTTCAAACTCTATTTGAGCTTATTCGTTCATTATCTTCACCATCCTTCTTTAAGGTTATATACTACGGTACTCCTACCTAAGGTTTATAATCTACGGCTCTGATACCAACTTGTAACGACCCCAAAATCCATACAATTTAAATCTCAACTTCGGTCGTTAACCATACATTAAATCTCTATCTTTACATCATTATTCGATGTTAAACTTAATAAAATTGCGGAATATTTAAAACTTTTATATATTTCCCTCTTTCTTGCCCTGAATCGCAACCTTTACATTACATCTCTTTGATTCAATCTTATATCATGAATCGTTACAACAAAATGACTATACGAAGTCTTACATCATAACTAAATATCCATATATATTGGATAGCTCAACTTACAATTCAACAACATGTTACGTTCAAAATATGAAATACATTTCTCATAAAACATAAGTAATCTTCGTGAATATAGATCTCTATAACTCACTTAGCACATATCTTTACCTTAAAATCTTGACCTGCAAAAGTGGTTATTTGCAAGAGTGAGCTCGACAGCCCAGCAAAGTCTAACAGTTTTCATGCATCACATAGCACATGATAACATGCTCGATATATATCTCATTAAAGTAACATGACATACATGCTTTTAATTCACATAGCAAATATAAAGATTGAGCTCCTTACTCAATCATCATTACTTAGCCAAAACAATGCAGTCATATATTGACTTTAACATTTCATGATTTCAATATGTATAACATATCATGCAATTTAAAATAGTTCATCAAGTCCACGTAGAAAATAGGAACCGAAAAACTTGCCTTGATCGTTGTTTACCAATAATAGATTAACAGCTTACAGTTATCTGCACTTCACGTGCCCTACACAAATATATAATCATACACATCAACTATTAGTCACATAACAACACATAATAGTTGTAATGTAAACTCTACTCCACATCTCATAATCTTTCCTATTAATTAGCACACAATATTCAATTAGATTGTGTTAACCTTCAACATATATCTCACTATATTTCATATTCGAAGTTTATTCAAGTGCTTAAGTCTTGCTAGGACTACTTATTGGTTTTATGTTAAACCCATTTCATATCCTATAATATTCATTTCAATTGAATTGAAACACTTTTTAAGTTCGTTAACACTTGGCACGGCGTTTCGACGTTCATTCGTCACACGCCCGATTTGTCTCTCTTGTGTAAGCTTACTATGCTTCAATAACTTATCTAATATATCATTTATTAATGTTAAGCATCATTATATTAACTAACATTCAATTTTTATAACTTAGAACATCATCTTTTATGGTCAGGAGCACTGCACATGCATATGTGCATGCCCGACGCCCTCCGATTGCCCTGCAAACACAATAGTCCTAAATATGGCCATTTTGACTATTTTAATAGACCTCAAATTGAAAACCTTTTGGAACAAAAGTTGTAGGTCTACTCGTGCTCGTTCCGGATCATCTTGAATCAACTAAATCGGAGTTCGTATAAGAAAGTTATGGCCATTTTACTACAGGAGGCCAAAACTGTCCGACTCAAACTTCTGTCCCCGCACCGCAGCGCGAGAACCAAGTCATACAGTGGCGCCGCAGTGCAAGATTGGGGATGGGGAACGAATTTCAGCTCTGGGATGCGAACTTCTGGCGCTGGGACACGAATTTTGGCGCTGGGGCGCGAAGTTTGGCGCTGGGGCTCCATTTTTGGCGCTGGGGCGTCAAAACTTGCAGAACCCAACCACGAAGAACAGAACAACAAATTTTTTTTGTCTATTACTTCAATTCTAACACTAATTAACATCTAAATTAACATACTAATTGGTATAAAACTATTATAAACATGTTTGCAAACATATTCCTCAACATAGAACAATTAATCGACAATTATACTAGTTTAATTTCCTCAAATTTCATATTTTCATATAAAACTTCATTTTTTAGTTCCTTAGATAAAAATTATCACTGTAATCTCAATTCTTCACCAATTCACTTCGTTCAAACTACGATTTCCTCGTTTCTTAATGAACTGGCATAAACAAGACCCAATTTACATATTAAAATACAAACTAGCCACTAAATTTGGTACTTTCATAAGCTAAAAGTAAAATATACACTGTAATTCACTTTCTTCCTTTATAAATGAAATTAGCGTAGCAATTTTTTTGTTTAAACACTAGTTCTCAAATCCCAAACACATATAATCACCACAGTTCAACAACTACAAAAATTTTGTAAAAACATATATACATATCTAATATTAAGGTTATAGACACATACCTTTTATGCTTAAGAAATCCTTGTTAAACACTGAAAATTTATTTTGGTGGCTTTGAAATCACAGACTTGTCTTTCTCTCAAACTCTCTCAAACTTTATGAAACTTTTCTTTTTTCTTCCCTTTTCTCTCTTAGGCTTTAGCCAAATAGATTAGATGTAACTAAAATAAATTAACGTATATTTTCAAAAGTTTTAAAACAGACGCCACTAATGGCCTTATTAAAACAGCGGTTACCACAAATTATTATAAATTATTTATATTTTCTTTATTTAATTTATATTACTAATAAATCAAATTTAAAAAAACCAAAAGCCACAGGGCTTTGTTTGGCAAAATTATTTAAAATTAAAGACTTGATATATGTAAGTCTTGTTTGGCAAAATAAATTAAAACTACTTTAATTTATTTTAATAACCACTTATAATATAGTTATTTGTCACACTTCTAATTAATTAAGTTTTCATACTTAATTTAAATAATTCTAATAACAATTCATTGTATAATATAATAATTTATTTAATCATTATAAATTCTCTAACTTAATTATTAAATTAAATTAGATTACTATTTCAAAATAATTGCTTTCCTTAACTCATTAATTATTTATTAAACAAATAAATAATCAATTTCACATCAAATCAATTAAACAAATACTTATTCAACGATAAACATATCCATTTAATATTTATATAATTCAATAAATATTTAAATATTATAATTAAAAAAATATGGATTGTTACAATAAGCATAACTAGCTCATCAAGTATGACAATTTTATTTAATAATATGTTTGAAACACACAAATCGTATATCTTTAATAACTGAACAATAGTTATGAAGTACTATCGATAATTCAAAATAACACTTCTTTTCCTTCAAAACATTTCATCATGAACAACATTCATAAAGTTTGGTTCAAGACCATGAACATTCCATAGTTTCTTTGAAAAGGACAGCCCGACACCAAGTCCGTAAGTCTGGCATATCTTACGAGCACTTCTAGGTGATCAGCCTATAGTACTCTATGTTGTAAAACACTACTTTCTTTAAATGTATGTACGTTTAAGGTTTGGCAACCTCACGTGCCTGTCGTTTGATGACAAAACATTTGTTTAGCATACTCTATCTTCTTTTGAAAACCATACCAACACAGTTTGGCAAAACATTGACAACAGTTCGATAGATTATAAGAAATCCATAAAACATCTTAAGTCTAGCCGAAGGAATTGGCTTCGACATCATCATACATCAATTCATACGTAAGGTACATGAATTACAAAGCTTGTCCAAAGAATTCAGACAAGGGTCAGAATACTCGCCTTTAGTGTCTTCTACAGTTCTAATACTTTTTCTTTGAGTCTTTAAGGTCTCTACAATACATGATCACATAACATACCATATTAGGTCATATATAATCAAGCAAGTTTACTACTATATCTTACCCTTCTTCTCAATCTAATCATGCCTTAGATTGTTTAACATTGTTTCTTATGTTTAGGTAATCGTTCATCAACCTTTAGTTGAGTTCTAATCATCTTTAAGGATGTCATTTCAACTTAATCAAAGAAATAGTTCATAGTTAATTAGCTTCCTTCCTTCTTTATACACTTAGTTATTCTTCTCTGCCTCTTCTCTAGTGTTGGTGTTGCGGCGCCATCTTCCCTTTATAAGTCTCACGCTGCGGCGCGAAACTTCAATTACTACAGCCCGGACTTGGCGCTGCGGCGCCATCCCCAATACACTTGGCCCCGATGCGGCGCCATTCTTCAGTGGGTTTGGGCTTGCCTTGGTGCTGCAGTGCAACTTTTTAAGCCTTGGGTCGCGCCGCGGCACCGGCCTTATACATTAGACAGTTGACAATTTTGATTTCTCTTTGTGAATTTCTTGGGCTCATAACTCATTCATTATAAGTCCGAATTGGCTCGTTCTAAATCCATTAGCTCACAAATCACGTGCTCTACGATGTCACTAAAAAACATTTCATTTTTGAATCTTTTAACTCAGAATTCACCGATTAGTTCATTATTACGAAAACGATAAACGTTCGTGAACGTTCAAAGCTCGTTTCTTCATTCTAAGTCGGAATTTGGTCATTTTAGATTTCGCGACTCTAGAATGCCAATTGAGTCTCATCTCCATCGAAAACCAACGTTTCTGAGTTTAATGTTAAAATTTGACTTCCATTCCGAGAATTTTACGATTTCGACGATTATCGTCTAATCTCGTAAATTCCACCATAACTTCGTTAATTAAGATTTTTACATCGTTTAAAATGAATTTATTCCATCATACTAACATCCTAACCAAACATATTTCAATATGATAAGTTCTTACATGTTCTTCCTTAGTTCATAACTTAAATTAGTATGATTTATTTGTTCATGACTTAAGTCCTTTAATTAGTCATTCTCATCACTTCTTAGCATACAAGTTATACCACTACTCACTTCTCTAACAATTGAAGAGAGGGAGAATCATGGTTTAGGATCATTACCTTTGAAGATCACTTGGTTCTTCCTTATTCTTACTTCTTGCTTCTTGAATTATAAAAGACTAGCTTTTCTAACTTTTTCTCTCTAATAAATAAGCTATAAGTTGTTGGTGGAAAATTTAACAAGTAAATGAACTATCAAGCTTCTTCTATTTATAGAAAACACAAAGTGAGGGTATTCTAGACAATAAACCACCCCACCTCCTTAATCCACCTCCTTACTATTCATCTCTTGGTCACCAAGTAAAACCACCTTACTTGGTCACCAAGATGGTGTCATGTGATCATGGGGTCCACATGGGTTACCCCATGAGTTATTCTTACCTATTGGATCGATCCACGGATCTGGTTCTTAAGTTGGGCTTTAGGTTTAATTAACATTAACTTATGCTTTGGGCTTGCATTAACAAACATTTGGGCCTTAACATTAATTCACTTGGGCTTGTATAATTTCTACACAAAATCCTACAAGTCCAATACATTTGGCTTAAAGCCTTATAACTTATAATCTACGTATTCTTCTCGTATTCTAACTAGTATACTCATTCATAATATACGACATACCATTATTCATATATACTCGTATGACACTTCATATCATACGTATATTCATTACCTCATACAATACTTACGTATCACACGATCATCGTTTATTCAATAACGCTTTACTTTCACTACGTTTTCAAATTTAGTCCGCAGGCAAAAAACTGTGTTTGCCATAACATAAATATTATTACATATTCCATCCTCTCTTATTATTCTATCATTACATCTTTCTTGGAAATTCAAAAATAATTCTCGAGTAGAAATCTATGAATAGTATTTTTCAAAAAATTTCTCGGAAAGCTTTTATTTTCGTCTTAAAAATTCAAACACTTTAATTCCTTCATGTAGTCAAAATACTACGACATTTCGACATATCTAGGTTATAGAACAAGATTCATCTTACTAACACATAATAATAAAATAAAATATCATTTTATTCATTATTTAATTAAATAAAATTATTTTACAGTAAATCCGAATTTCTCGGTCGTTACATTGAAGTTGTGCATTCTTCACCTTATCCACCAAAATTGAACTGTTCCCCATCTTGAACAATTTTCCGTCTGATTCTGTCGGATATTTAATTTCCAACTCCATTTTTGTCATCTCTGCTACAAGCTTTTCCTGAGCTATCAACATCATTAATTTCTCTCGTCCCTTCCTACTTAAGGCATCGGCAACAACATTCACCTTTCCGAGATGATAGAGAATCTCGCAGTCATAGACTTTAATAAACTCCAGCCATCTCCTATATCGCATATTCAAATCTTTTTGTGTAAAGATATACTTCAAACTTTTATGGTCTGTATATATCTCACACCTTTCTCCATAAAGATTGTGTCTTCAAATCTTCAGGCCAAACACCACCGCAACCAACTCCAAATCATGAGTCGGATACCTTTTCTCGTAATATTTTAATTGACGTGATGCATTTGCAATAACTCTGACGTTCTTCATAATTACACAGCCTAGTCCTTTATGCACTGCGTCACTATATACCACAAAATTCTCTATATCATGAGGCAATGATAACACATGTGATGAACTCAATCTCTTCTTTAATTCTCGAAAACTCTCCTCACACTTCTCCGTCCAAGCAAACTTAACTGTCTTCCTAGTTAAATTCGTCAACGGAATTGCGATCTTGGAAAAGTCTTGAATAAAATGCCTATTCGGCTGATCCAAGTTTATTACAGTCTCAACTTTTGATGGATCTACCGAGATTCCGTCCTTATCAATAACGTACCCAAGAAACTGTACAAGTTCTAACCAAAACTCATACTTTAAGAATTTAACGTACTCTTTCCTTAATGTCTCCAATGTCACCCTTAGGTGTTCAACATGTTCGTCCTTAGTCTTAGAATACACCAGTATATCATCAATAAACACCACTATAAATTTATCTAAGTATGGTTTAAACACCATGTTCATCAAATTCATGAACGTTGCAGGTGCATTGGTTAAGCTAAATTACATAACCAGAAACTCATAATGACCATACCGAGTTTTGAATGCTATTTTTGGTACATCCTCTGGCCTCACCTTCAGCTGATGATAACCACTCCTCAAGTCTATCTTTGAGAAATATCTCGCTCCCTTCAGTTGATCAAATAAGTCATCGATTCTTGGTAATGGATACTTATTCTTAATCGTGACCTTATTCAATTATCGATAATCAATGCAGAGCCGCATCGATCCATCTTTCTTCTTAACAAACAACACCAGTGCTCCCCATGGTGATACGCTCGGTTGGATATACTTATCTAATAATTCTTGCAACTGTACCATCAACACCTTCATCTCTACTAGGGCCATTCTATATGGGACTTTAGATATCGGGGTCGTTCCTGGTACCAAATCAATCACGAACTCAACCTCTCTATCTGGCGGAAGTCCAAGCAAATCGTCAGGAAATACGTCTGCAAAATCTTTAATAACTTGTATCTCTTCTAATTCACACTCTTCTTTTGTGTATCGACTATGTAGGCTAAGTATCCTACACATCCTTGTCTAAGTAACTTCTTGGCTTTCGTCGCTGTCGAACAACTTGTTTGTTGAGGCGACTTGCTGCCATAAAACACCACCCTTGACGGAGTCATAAGATTAACAAATTTCTTTTGGCAATCAATTACTGTCCCGCAATTGAATAACCAATCCATTCCCAATATAACATCAAACTCCCCAAGTTTAATTGGTATCAAATATACCATCATCTCGTGACCCTTTATATCCACCTTATAATTCTTATATATAAACCTAACAGGAATCACTTCCCTATTTGCAATTTCTATACTTAAAGGGAAATCTAATTCTTTCTGAGGCAAATATAAGTTTAGAGCAAAATCATCGGATATAAATAAACAAGTATCACCTGACTCAAATAGCACATAAGCATTAATACCATTAATCGGAATGATACCTGACACCACATCCATTCACTGCACAACATCTTGCATAGTCATATTGAAAGTTCTCGCAGTAGGTCGACTTGATTTCACTGGTCCAATGATAGTTAACATACCACCACTGTTGTTTCCTTTACCTCCGCTTGCACTTCCCGTTGTCTTTTTAGGGCAATCACGAGCCATATAATCCTTCGACCCGCAAGTGAAACATGCTCCCTTCTTTGGGCTAAAACAATTTGGTGCAATGTGACCCTCCTGGCGACAATTAAAACACACTCGTTTTCCTTTCAAACACGCACCAGTGTGGTTCTTCCCGCAAGTAGCACAAGCTTCAAACTTCTTCTTTTGTTGACTTCCTTGTTGTCCTCCCGTATTAGAATTCTCACTCCACTTCCTCTTTTCTGGTTGTTGCTTCCACCAACCTTAATTTCATTCTCGTTCTTCCTCTTCTTTTGTTCTTGATTATATTTGGTTAAGGCATCGCTTCCACCTTCCGCGATAATTATCTTTTCCAAAACTGCCGCAAACGTGTTTAATTGGAACTTTGAGATGTTGCTATAAAGCCAGGGGTTCAACCCTTGTTCAAACCTTCTTGCCTTACGCTCATCGGTATTGACTTGATACGTAGCAAACCTTGCATGCTCATTAAACTTTGCAGCATACTCCGGCACAATCTGTTAGAGTTTATGCCCTAGAGGCTAATTATTTGATATAATTGCTTAACATTTTGATATTATATTTGATTAAATAAATGAATGATTTTATTATGATTTTATTTACTGCGCTATATAAATGTTAACATAATAAAATTCCTTAGAATAGTGATACAATTTATATAGTTTTAAGTATGTGACTTGAACATGAGATTAAATAATTACAATTACTATCATTGCTCTTAAATGTCCCTAGTCGAGTACCATTGTTGATAGGACAACAATGATGCATTGAGACTAGTATGTGAATTGACTGATGGCCAAATCTCATTGGTCATAAATATATGAGATATTTAGTCAATGCATATGTATGTGTTAGAGAACGATGTACTGGACAAACCCACCATGAGAACTCTATGTGGAGCATCGAAGTGTCATTATCGATTCTTATAGTGACAGTGATGTAATGGTCCTCCGACCTGAAATCACTATATTTCTACACGAGAATTTATGTACTTTGATATCATCAAATGTCACCTTTAATAGGGTGGACTATAAAGGTGATTATTGGGTACATCATGAATCGTGTGAGGAATATGAGTGATCTAGATGGAATTTAACCATCCTATATATTAGGGGTGATATCCATAGGCCTCTTGATTGAGTAGGACTATGAAATGCATGGCCATGCTCAAATAGTGATTTGTTTCATATAATCTACTCATTGATCAAGAAAACTCAAATTAAATTATGAAGAGTATTGAATATTCCATGACTCGAGTTTAATCTAGGATATCAAGGTTAAAAGAATTAAATTACATTAAAACATTGGTCACGAAAAGGTTGCATCGAATCATCGATCTTATTATTACTTGGGTAGCAGTGATGCATTACTAGATGCCGCTCACTGTTTATAATTTTATAATATAATTTTAAAATTATTGTCAACGTAATAATAACATATAGGGTCACACACAAAGAATGTAATTAAAAGGAAATTAATTTAAATTGTAAAGATTTAAATATGTCAATATGATTGATAGAATTTTAAATTACGAATTTAAATTAATAGGATAATTTATATATATGTATATTAATTAAGTAAGACTTAATTAAGATATATATATATATATATATATATATATATATATAAATTTTGGATTTTATTTTAATTGGATTAGGGTTTTGATTAATTCCTATTAACTACTATATATATGATATATAGCAGCCATTTTAAGGACCGATCATAAACTCACAAACCCTAGCCGCTCTTAGAGAGAGACTAGAGAAAAGTTCGAAAATCTTGTTCCTTTGGTGGCTAGTACCGCAGCTCCTTTTATTGCAGAATCGTGCGACGGTTTATGTGCGTTCATGTGGATACCGTAGAGACATAGTACCGTGAGGAATTGCGTTGGAGATTTAGAGCGTTTCAGAAAATTCTATAATCGGTATAATATCTAACCACTGAATTAATTATTTTTTGCATGGATCCTATTTTAGGGTTTCAGAAATTACTTTATAATTTTAATTTCCGTTGTGCGTTTCTGTGTCGAAACCCAACACAGTCATAGTTCCTTGCTTTAGCTCCAAGAATTGAACTTCCAACTGATTCTGGAAACTTGTCGGAAAATACATTTCGAAAAATATTTCTTTGAACATATCCCACGTTACTATTCCCTGTCCCCCACGAACCTTATTCGCCTGCCACCAATAGCTAACTTCAGACTTCAACATAAATATTGCGAAAGCGGTCTTCTGATCCTTGTTGACTCTAGCAACGTCGAACACATTCTCAATTTCCATGATTTAGGTTTGGGCTTCAACTGGATTCATAGACCCTTGAAACTCCGGTGGTCCAACCACTTTGAAGTCCTTGAAGGTCATGACTTGAGCTTGCGGTTGATTCGTAAGTGCTCCCGTTAACAAAGTCACCAACTGCTGAACCGGGTTAGCGTTGGCCTCGTTATTGTTTTTGTTAGTAGACCCCTTAGGGGGTGGTTATTGGTGTGGTTGTCTTCTTCCAGGAGGCATTTTCTGTTTAAAATATACGCTTATTAGTTCATTACTCAACTTTTTGAATATTTGAAGTTTAACTTAAACATTCTAAGATTAAAGCTTTAACACATAATATTTTAAATAACTTCAACTTTTTATTCATTCACAGTTTTCAAAACATACTAAGGATATCATCTCTTCTATCAACATCAGCTTTCCTGAACTAGAAAAGTTTCAGGATTACATACACATCCTACCCCATTATTTATCTCAAAATAAAGGATTTATAATTTATTTAATCACATTTTTAGTCACACATCTTATTACTCTTCCTATCTTGACATGTTAAGACGTCGAGAGGCTTCTCTATGCTCCTATTCCATAATACGATACGCCATCCTACGATCCATCAGGAACCATGGCAAGTTTTCAAATTGAGGTGGGTAATAAAAGACTCGATCCTGGGCCCTATCAATCGCACAATGAAAGGAATAATCCATCTCATTCATCTTAGCCTTCTTCGTTTGAACCTCGGCTTCAGCACAATCTGCATGCTGAGTAGCCTTCATCCAAGCGTCTTCTGCTCTCGCACGCTTAGCTGACTCCTCCTTCAAGTCATCTTTTAGCTTTTCCACTTCAGTCTTCATCTTCTCATTCTTAGCCAAGAGCTCCTCTTGATGTCCCTCCGTGTGAACTAGGTTACACTCCGAGTTTCCAAGTCGTGAGTCAAGTTCCTGAATCTCTGCATCCTTTTGTTCTATAGTAGCCTGACGCATCTGCTCATTGTACATCTCGATCGATATGGAGTTTGGTGGAAACTCCACTGGATCTTCTTCCTCATCCTCCCCCTCCATCTCCTCAGAGTCCTCCTCCTCAGGATCAGACACAGGCTCATTCTCATGTCCTTCCTCTGCAGCCAACCGAGAAGACTCCCTTTGGATTAACTGCTTCTGAATAACGTGGACGTCTCGGGGCTCTTCATCTCTAGGTACCTAAGGTATCTTTTCCCTAGCTTAATCGGATCCTTCAACGTTAGACATCCTGGCAACAAAATACTTTTAAGTTTTATTTATTACGTAACACTCATTGATACTCGCGAGCACATAAGTTATTAACACATAGCACATAAAGTCTTTTATTGTTTATCTTTAATGAATTACCTCAATTCATTCCTTAGAACTCGATAAGAGTTTATCACCGCTATGTTTTCTATCTCTTTAAAGGTTACTTTCTAAGGTTTTTCCCCACCTAAGGTTCATAACCTAAAGCTTTTGTGACACCCCCAAATCTGGGTACTTCATTCCCACAAGATTTGGTGTTCACTGTCTAAACATTCATTTCTAACTACCCAAATATAATAAAATTTAACAATAAACCTTTTCATTAAAGGATTACATCAATAAGTTCAATAAAATCTCAATTACTTACAAATCTTCATTTTTTGGTATTACATTACATTGCAATCTGTTATTATATCTTATAATATGATTAACATCTTATCGTGCATATAAGGCTAGGTTAGGTCTTCATATCATAAACTGCATCTAATAAAAAAAACACATTATCTTTGCTCAGGGTACGGCGCAGCTGCGCTGCCCCAAGCCTTGGCATCGGTGCAGCTGTGCTGGTGATCGACCTCAGAAACCCAACAGGCGCAGCTACGCCGTTTCTCCCTTTGTTACCGGCGCAACTGCGCCAGTACAGAGACAAAAACTGCAGCAACTTCACCCCTATTACAAACCAAACTCCAATTTTTCTCAATTTTAACAGAAAGTCATCAACCCCAAAAGCTATAAACTTACTACAACATTTCTAAGCATAGATATAACATTTCTAATAACAAAACAACCAAATTTTAAAGGATTAAAACCATGTTGTTGTTGTTTTCTCCTTTTTTTTAACACATTTAGTGAGTTCAATCACCAAATCTTTGTTTCTTAACCAAATTACACAATTTCAATTATGTTGTTTTCGTTTCTGAATGTATTAACACAATCTACAATCAATTTTACAAATTGTAACAATGATTGAACATAACTTTTAGACTCAATTAAGCTATTTTCACCCATGTATACATTGTTACATTAATTTTCTTATTACAACCCAATTTCCATGAATTTGATCACTAACAATTGTTTATAGATAACAACTAACAGATTCTACAAGATTATACATACATGTAATCCATATCTTACAATCTTCCAATTCACAAAGAATAGAAATTACAAAAGTAAAAGTTAGAATTAGGAATGGATTATACCTTCTAATCCTTGATTTTGCAAAGATGATAACAGAGTTTCCAACAATCCTTCTCCTTCCTCTTGACAATTTCAGAGAATTCTCTCTCAATTTTCTCTAACACTCTCAGTTTTTCCTCGGTTCTTCTTAAGCCTTAGGATAATACGCAAAGGAAATAAACTGATATAACCTCTCCCACGTACAGTCGTTAAAAAACCAATAGGCTACATCAGTTGCAATATGCCCAAGGCCATAAGGCTATGTTAAGCTACACTTAGATTAGGTTTCTAATTTATTTTTATATTACTTATATTATATAGTTCCATTTGTCACACATTTTTATTTAACTAATTTTAATAACTTACAATTACAATTATAATTTATAATTTCCATTATAATTATATTTATGCTTAACAAATTATTACATATCTAATTTAATTATCAAATTCAACTAGAACATCATTTTATTTAATTAATTAATTCCTTAAATATTAAACAATTTATTTAATTTAATTATTTTATTAAATTAAATCTTCAAATAATAAAATTACCATTCATTAATTTAGTTAACATACACACTTAACTAAATTATTAAACCATAATTTCATTAATTATTTATTTATCTCAATAAATAAATCAAGTAAAATATTTATTTAATCAAATAAATATTTAAAATTAATTACAAAATTCTCGTTCGTTACATAAGATGACTAAATCTCCTTTTATTGGAAAATGAGAAATAGTTACAGAGTTGTTAGCGTTGATTCAAACAGACATATGTGGACCTATGACAATGACTGCACGAAGAGGGTATTCTTATTTTATTACTTTCACTAATGATCACTCAAGATACGGATATGTGTAATTAATGAAATACAAATCTGAATCGTTTGAAAAGTTCAAAGAGTTCAGAAGTTAATTAGAGAAACTGGTAAGACTATTAAGATTTTCGATCGAATCGAGGTATTGAATACTTAAGCAATGAGTTTCTCAATTGTCTCAAAGAAAATGGTATAATCTCACAATGGACTCCACTAGGGACATCACATTTGAATGGTGTATCTAATAGGAGAAATCAAACATTGTTGGGCATGGTTCGTTCCATGATGAGTTTTTCTGATCTTCCAATTTCCTTCTAGGGTTATGCCCTAGAATTGGCTGCATACTTACTTAACAAGGTACCTACCAAATTCGTCCCAAAGACTCTATATAAGATATGGACAGGGAGGAAGCCAAATCTTAAGCATGTTAAGACTTGGGGTTGTCCAACTTATATCAAAAAGGAAATAATGATAAGCTGCAGACTAGATCTGATAAGTGTAGATTTGTAGGATACCCTAAAGAAACATCAGGGTATTATTTATACCATCCTACTAATCAAAGGGTGTTTATTGCGAAACATGTTGCCTTCTTGGAAAAGGAGTTTATCCTTGGAGGGGTTAATGTGAGTAAGATATATCTTGAAGAAGTTCAAGAACCACAAATTACTACAGATCAAAGTCAGGTACCTGACCAAGTGGAAGAACCTATTGTACAACACCCTATTCATAAATCTGGAAGAGTACGGAAGATACCTAAGACGTATGAATTCGTCATAGAGGATGATGATGAGTTACGCAACATGAATGATGATGATCCATTAAATTACGAACAAGCTATAAGTAGTAAAGACTCAGAGAAATGGCTAAAAGCCATGAAATCCGAGATGGAATCCATGTATGAGAACCAAGTATGGACTTTGGTTTCATCACCTGAAGACATTAAGCATATTGGGTGCAAATGGGTCTTTAAAGAAAAGTGGGACACCCCCAAATTCAGGTACTTGAAACCCAAACTCGGTGCTTCACGATACCATTTCTATGAGCGGAATACTACTACTAATAATAAAAATAATATAAATACCAAACTTAACTTACATATATCAAAGTCTAATCCCAGGTACGCGACTTTTACTATATTTCATTACATGATAGATAATACATATCATTGTCTTAATAATGTCTATCTATTACAAAATATACCATTAAACTTATTCGGTTTGCTTTCCTTTTCACTTGTTCTTATCTGAACCTTCAGGTTGATAACGCTTAGCTGAAAATATTTAAATTTAAAGCAAGAATGAGCATTTGAGTGCCTAGCAAGAAATAGCAACAATAAATATTAGCTGAAAGAATTAAATATTTTTTTTGAATAACACTTCTACAACGAATCAACAGTTGTGAAGTAAGCTGAACCAATAATAACAACATAACAATTCTTTATCAAATTTTTGAAACTACGTATTGACTATAAATGGAGAGTAATCGACAGACTATGAACTTTGTTTTCAATTTTTGATAAAGATTAGCAAAACATCATCCACAAACTGTCATAACTTACGGAAGCGAGGGAGATCTGCCCAATGTGCCCTGTATTGATCAATACTACATACAATAACGATATTATTGTTCATTCTATATGCCTTAGGCGCATAAAATATTTCCCATAATCGGGATGTTCATACTTAGTCGGGAATCCGAACCAAAACAATTTGATCGGATAATAATAAAGTTCTATCTTGTTCAATAATATTTTTAAGTTTGTGTCTCGCCGGATCAAACAGCTTAGACAACTTTTAAGTCAACGTATACATAATGAAAATTAATAAGTATGTATCAACATGTGATTAAATATAATGATTATCCAAGTGAGGAAACGTGAATAACCATATTTAGAAATTAACGAACATAATAAATATCTGGATTATACAATAATATTGTACTGATAAATAATGATCGGATACATAATCGATAACAATAGAGTTAATATTCTGTCACAATGATAATATAATTCTGAAAATTTCTTACTTATGTCCATTGCATAAAGTAAATGCAAAGGTAGGATACTTGCCTGGTCTCCTGATTACAATACGCAACTTAGTTTTATCTTTTATATAGCAACCTATCATTAATAAGATCATTTTACCGATTAGAATAACATATCATAACACATAGTACTGCTAAATGCAGTCAGCACATAACTTAATCACATTGTCACATATGTTTAACAGTCATTAGATCACAACAAACATGTATCTAGTCAAATTATCTAAGTCCGGATCAATTTATGAAATATGTTGGTGTACCGACGGCTTTATCGGGTAATTATCGAGTCTAAGACTCTATCGTGTAGTTCAATATTCGATTAGATATTTTAAATATCAGTCATATTATTTTTCATAGCCTTATAATAATTTTTAAATAATTATTATAATTTATCATGATTTTTCAAACACTGGAATCATTATTAAATAATTTTAAATACTAAATAATTCTATTTATCTTTAATGTTTAATTAATATTAAATTATTAATGAAACCATTGCCAAAATATTAAAGTTATTTATAATAACTCGAAATATTTTCAAAACATTTTTATTACCCTTAAATAATTTTTAAAACATTTAAAATTATTTTTAAATGATTACCATTAATATTAATGCATTCTTTATCGAAATATTAAAAGTCATTAATTATAACTTCAAATATTTTTAATTCATTTATATCCTTTTTAAATGATTTTTAAATTAATAAAACTATTTTTAAACTATTAATTTAATACAATTATTAAATAAATCAAATATCATTTAATATTAAATTAATATCATTTATATTAAATTATTAATGAAATTATCCTTTAAATATTAAAAGTTATATTTTATAACGTAAAATATTTTTAAACACTTTATTTTCATTTTAAATTATTTTTATAATATTAAAATCATTTCTAAACTAATTTATTTAATATAAATATTAAATAAATCTAATATCATTAATATTAAATTATTAATATTTCTAATGACAAAAGATCAAAGTTATATTTCATAACTAAGAATATTTTTATAACCTTTAAATCATTTTTAAATAATTTTTAAATCATTAATTCTATTTTCCATAATTTATTTAATATATTTATTAAATAAATTAATTACCATTATCATTAATTAATTAGTGAAATTCATCACATAATATTAAAAGTTATTGAAAATTACTTAAAATGCTTTCTTATACCATAATATAGTTTTAAATGATTTTTCATGTATTAAAATTATTTTTAAATAATTTTTTAATATTATAATTAAATACCATTAATATTCCAAAAATATTAAATATTTATGAAATATATTCAAAATTATTAAAAACTAATTTTTTGACTTTAAAATAATTTTTAGTAATTTATTTAATATTTTAATTTACTAAAAACTATTTTTTTCTATTTATTTAATAAAAATAATAATTTCAGAAATTAATTATCGCTAAAGGGGCTTTAGGCGATAAAACCGTCGCTGAATCTATTCTTGGCCAAACCAAGAACCTTCAAGTCAGTGACTAAGGTGCCACGTTTGACCAGTTTAATTAATATGATCCTGATGCTATCTGGGTTTGTATTTGTGTTAACGTTGTAATATACATGTAATACTACAACTATCAGTCAATTACATGACCAATCTACAACACCACATCAAAATCTAAGCTTCAGAAAAGTCTGACAACACTGTTCTTCATTTCTGGGTTTTCCAGAAAATGAAGAACAGTTTATGGTCCTATATTTAGATCTTTATATTTTGCATTCTAGGCTTACTAATTATGTTCTAAAGGTTCAAACCTGTAGAAGAGATGTCAGGGTACAAGTATATAACATCAGAGCATCATAACATCAACACATGTGTAAGATCTGGCCTGGTCAAACCATGTTAGAAATCTGTTCTTGAGATTTTCTTGGTTTTCCAGAAATTCTCTAGGCGGTTGGTCAACTATAGTTTGACCATGAATTAATTTTCACCCTGGTCACGATTTAAGTGTTCTAATGACTTGTATATGTAGTCCATATACCAGTCTACAACATCAAAACAAGAACATAGCCAAAATCATAAACAATTGTAAGATCAGCAGCGCCCCTAAACATCTTGTCAGACCATTTCTGGAAAAATTTGGGTAACCGAGAAACAGATTTCGTGCTCGGTCAACGTACTTTGACTGCTTATATCTGGAGATCTAGACATGGTATGGAGGTGATTTCACTTCCAGTCTACTCTCCTCATAGCAAAGAACAAGTTTATAACATAAAACACACCTAACAGTTAACACAGAAAGATCTAGAGGCTCTGACATTCATTGTCAAACCACAATTTTAAGATTTTTCCAGATTTTGTAAATCATCAAATTCGAGCCTATAGATGTTACAGATCTAACATATATTAACCTAGATCATTGATTAACACCTTATACAACATGATTAAACATAAAAACACCAGATCTAACATAGCATACATGAGTAAAATTTTGGCTTAGGGTTTATACGTTTCTTTGTTAAATCTTGATTCTAAGCTTTCTGATTTAATGTGGAAATGGTAGGGCTTTTTTGTGGGACAGATATGCTATACAATTTCGTGGGTTTGAAGAGAGAGAGCTTGCATGAGTGTTGGTGAGCAAATGAGACTTATTTGTGTAATTTTCTCACTAAATCTATTTAAATGATCGTGAAATGTATATGGCTGATTTACTTGGCTGATATGAAAAGATTTTGGCACATGGGATATCTAGGCTTGGTGAACAACCCAAATCATGGCAAGATTTGCAAGCAAGCTATCTCATTAAATAAATCCAAAAATGCTATTTTAGTAAACTAACAAAGCAATTAAGGGTATTCTTGTCCACGCTACGTGAATCTAGGGTTTAATCAATAAATTTTATACTTTAAGGTTTCTCAAATAATTTCTAGGGTTTGAAAAATTAAGTTCAATGTATAATAAAATTTTAATTAGAACTCACTTAATTAAAATTAGGGTTTTTAATAAAAAAAATTAGGGTTTTAAATACTTAGGGTTTCTTGATATTATTAGGGTTCCCCAAATTATGAATTAGGGTTTTCTAATTAACATTATAATTTACTAAAATAATAATTAGGGTTACCATTTTAGTAATTAGGGTTTTAAATTGGAAATTAGGGTTTCTAGACAATAATTAAGGTTTACCTAATTAGCCTAATATAATAATTATCATTAATCACGTACCACAATTTCTTACCAATCCAAAACTCTAGTTTAAGTTTCAAGTTAGGGTTTAACGAATTAATGCTAAGGTTTTGACATGTCACACCATAATTGACCAACCATTAACAATACGTACATACAGTACATATTTATAGCACTGAAATAAAAATAATATTATAATATTATTCTCATTCCTTATTCTAAATCCAGAATTAGGGTTTGGATTCCATATCTGATATATCTTTCAAATACGTACCATAATTAGTTAAATTAAAATAATTAACTTAACTAATTTGAATAAATTCATATAATAATATATTTATTATAATAACTCTAATAATCATTTCATATATTATTTAAATACTATATAAATTTATTTTTATGGAAAATAAGTAATAAAAATATTTCTACTATAAAATTAATTATTATAAGAATATACTTTATAAAAATCAATAATTCTAAAATAAAATTATTTGATATTATTCATATAATAAATAAATTTTATTTGTCACATATATACATACACATTATCTGGCACATATTCCCACCTTTAAAAAAAATTATATGCAAAATTTCTTATTTATTTATATAGAAAATATAGGGTTATTACAAAAAGACTGGAGCGAACACCAAGGTAGAGAACTATAAGGTCCGACTGGTTGCAAAAGGTTTCAAACAAAGACCAGGCATTGACTATGATGAAAACCTTCTCACCAGTAGCTATGCTCAACTCCATTCGGATTTTACTTGTGATTGCAACTTATTATGACTACAAAATCTCGCAGATGGACGTAAAAATGACCTTTCTCAATGAGAAACTTGAGGAGGATGTGCATATGATACATCCAAATGGTTTTGTTTCAATGGTTGAAACAAATCAAGTTTATAAGCTGCAACAGTCCATTTATGGATTGAAGCAAGCTTCTCGTAGGTGGAACATCCGTTTTGATGAGACAATCAAAGCGTTTAATTTTATCAAAAATAAGGATAAACCATGTATGTACAAGAAGGTTAGTGGGAGAGCTATTTCATTCCTTGTTTTATATGTTGACAATATATTATTAATAGGGAATAATATTCCTATGCTACAATAGATCAAAATGTGGTTATCTAAACACTTCTTCAAGAAGGACTTGGGAGAATCATCCTATATTTTGGGGATAAAGATCTATAGAGATAGATCTAAAAGGATGCTTGGCTTGTCCCAAGGAACGTACATTTACTCGATGCTAAAGAATTTTAGCATGGAAGATTCCAAGAGAGGTCTCATACCGATGAGCCATGGAATACATCCAAGAAACATGCCCCAAAGACACCTGAGGAGAGAGACCGTATGGGTAAGATTTCTTATGTTTTAGCAATAGGATCTATCATGTATGGTATGATATGTACTAGACCGGATGTCGCTCATACACTTAGTGTAACAAGCAGATATCAGTCGAATCCTGGAGAAGAACACTGGAAGGCAGTGAAAAATATCCTAAAGTACTTAAGAAGAACTAAAGATGTGTTTCTTATCTTCAGTGGGTCCGAATTGAAACTAGAGGGCTGCACATACTCAAGCTTTCAAACGAACCAAGATGACAGTAAATCTATTTCGGGATATGTGTTTACCTTAAATGGAGGCGCAGTGAGTTGGAAGAGTTCCAAACAATAAACAATTGATGATTCAGTGACAAAGATAGAGTACATAGTTGTAAGTGAAGCTGAAAAGAGGTTGTTTAGATGAAGAAGTTCATAACCGAACTTGGTGTGGTTCCTAGCATTAGAGGAGCAATACCTTTATATTGTGACAACACCGGAGCTGTTGCGCAGGCTAAGGAACCTAGGTGTCATCAGAAATCCAAACACGTGTTGCGGTGGTTTCATTTGATTAGAGAAATCATTGAAAGATGAGATATCACCCTGGAGCATGTGGACTCTCAAGACAAAATTGCAGATCCATTTACTAAATCTTTAACACAACAGTAGTTTGATCGTCACTTAAAGAAGATGGGTATGAGATACCATGGCAATTGACTTTAGTGCAAGTGGGAGATTGAAAGTATTTTGCATATAAGCCAATCATGTTTGATGATAAAGCATATACTTTGTAAAAAAATCTTATTTATTTATTAATAAAAGTATTTATTTATTAAAGGCATTTAATTTATCTATATGGTGATGTTATTTAATATGTAATAAACCCATAGTTTTAAGCAATGCTTTTAGAATCATGATAACATAATGCTAATCATGAGATCTAAATTCTTAGATAGCTTAAAAACTAAAATGTTCCAAATCGATGGATTAATAAAAAGGGGATTAGTGAATCCAGATAGATTGGTACATACATTGCTTGCTCATTGGATGAGGATGATTGATCTCATGATCATTTGTTTGAGACACTAATGCAATTATGTAGGTGATTATTGGAGAATAAGTTCACTGAACGTGGCTCGCTAAAGAATACGTAATGGATATTTACTTGCCTGTCAATAAGAATTCATGTAGTGATAATAGTACAAGTGATCTTTAGACCTGAGATAATCATATTATCTAGTGTATGATAAGTTATACTTTGACATGTCCCTTAAGACACTTAGGGTATATCAAAGGGTATGCTTTGGTGTAATAAGTTATACATAGAGATAATGAATGATCAATAAAGAGTCTACCACTTCTCGTAAAAGATGAGAAATGCCCTATGTGATTCGATAAATGACAATCAAGGAATCCTTGACCAATGTGGAATGAAATTAGAAAGAAATTTTTAATTTGTATTATTTGGAGTTGTGCATTTGTGAATCATATACATATAATTAAATAAAATAAGACTTGATAGTAATTCCATGTCTTATATTTAATTGGGATATTGTATGGTGGAAGGATTGAATTGTATGGTAACTATTTACTCAAAAGTTCTTTTATAATTACTGTTGAAATCTATATTATCTGGAAAGTCGTTGATCGCTAATTAAGAGGCTTATCCTTATTATAGAATAAATGTTATTTATTTAAATAAATTAATAGTTTATTTATTTATTTAAATAAGATTAGAATTGTTCTAATTGATTTATTCACAACTGGTTTAATATGGAGAACCTAAAGGGTCACACCATAAAACAAAAACATTTATTTAAGAAGTAAATTGTAGACACTCGAAATTTTGCATTCCTATTACTAACCTTGCAAGAGGGTAAAATTGTCTTCTAGAGATAACCCTGGAAGTCAAATCCGCACAGTCCAAGAGACAACCCCGGGATACTCAGTTTTCTATCTTGGAGATAACCCCGTGATGTACAGTCTAACCCAGAGATAACCCCGGGATACTCAGTTTTAACCTCGGAGATAACCCCGAGGAATGCAGTTCCACTTTCGGAGACAACCCCGAAATCTTTAGTTTTATCTCGAAAACAACCCTGAGATCTTCAGTTCCAGTCCAGAAGATAACCCCAGGAGTTTCAGACCCAACCTAGGAGATAACCCCAAAAATGCTTGTTTCGAACCCTTACAATCAGCTTCAACATTCGGTGATAGCCCCGAGGCACGCATTCCCAAACCCGGAGATAACCCCAAGAGGACATGCACACCTCAGAGATAACCCTGAGGACGCTCAACACTTGTAGCAGCCCAATCTCAGAGATAACCCTGAGCAACACTGCTCTATCAACCCAAAACCGGAGATAACCCCGGTCAGGGGCAAAATCATGATTTTGCCACCCCCAATCCCCAACGCGCCGTCTCAACAACATTTCAACATACATGCTACACAGGAATGTCCTACAAGAACCAATAGCTCCAATCCCAAGTGATAACTACACAAGACAGCACACCAAATAGAATTTGAAGCTTGAAGACATGGGCATGGTCCTATATTCCCGACTTCGTACAACCTCTTATCCCATGTCATTGTGTATCTCTCGACAACAGCATGTCGTAAAAGGTCTTATACACCTCGATTGGATGCCCGAATTGAAGTTTTGAAAGTTCGAGCTGACATCACATTGCACGCGTGTATGTACTTCGAGACAGCGGAACGCGCGGAGCCCGGGGCACCCCAGGCAGCCGCAGGTGCATCTGCGGCTGTTGCAGGTGCACCTGCGACTCCGCCCTCTATAAATAGAGGGTTTGGGGCAGCCATTTTATAAAGAAAAAAGGCGAGGAAGCCCTGTCCAATTTTCTATGTACACACTTTAAACTGAGTGTTTTCTCATTTCAAACACTTGTGAGCTTATATTTGGCTACTTTTTTACCGGCGGGAGCCGAGTGTTCATCTATTTAAAGCTATTAAAGTCTTCTTTGGCAGTCCACTGTAAGCTTTCTTACATCATCTAAAGCATTTTCTACACTTCGTGCACACATTGTTATTCACGTTGAGAGTCGTGTTGTGTGCGTGTGCCCTGACTTCGATCCGTGGCTTTTTATTTCTTTTGTATATATATATTTATATATTATATATGTATACTAACATTATCTAGTTATTGTAACGACCGAGAAATTTAGATTTATTGTAAAATAATTTTATTTAATTAAATAATGAATACAATTATATTATATGTTATTATTATGTGTTAGTAAGATGAATCTTGTTCTATAACCTAGATATGTCGGAATGTCGTAGTATTTTGACTACATAAAGGAATTAAAGTGTTTGAAATTCTAAAACGAAAATAAAAGCTTTCCGAGAAATTTTCTGAAAAACACTATTACGGATTTCTGCTCGGGAATTAATTTTGAACTTCCGAGAAATACGTAATGATAGAATAATAAGGGAGGATGGATTATGTAATAATAACTCAAGTATGGAAAACGCAATTTTTAGCCTGCGTACTAAATTTGAGAACGTTAGTGAAGCGTTAATGATTAAACGATGATCGTGTGATACGTAAGTATTGTATGAGGTAATGAATATACGTATGATATAAAGTGTCATACGAGTATGTATGAATAATGGTATGTCATATATTATGAATGGGTATATGAGTTAGAATACGAGAAGAATACGTAGATTATATGTTATAAGGTATTAAGCAAATGTATTGGACTTATAGGATTTGGTATGAATTATACAAGCCCAAGTGTATGAAAGGTTAAAGTCCAATTGGAATTAATGCAAGTCCAAAGCATAAGTTAATGTTAATAAAACCTAAAGCCCAACTTAAGAACCAGATCTGTGGATCGATCCAATGGGTAAGAATGACCGATGGGGAAACCCATGTGGTCCCCATGATCACATGGCATGATCTTGGTGAGCAAGTAAATGATAAGTGATGTGGACTCCAAGTAATGAATAGTAAGGAGGTTAATTAAGGAGGTGGGATTGCTTAATGACTAAACTACCCTAACCTTGGATTTTCTATAAATAAGAGATGAGCTAGATCATTTGTTACTTGTTATTTCACCAACAACTTATAAGTGCTTATTTGTTAGAGAGAAAAAGTTAGAAAAGCTAGACTTTGTTAGTTCAAGAAGCAAGAAGGAAGAACAAAGATTAACCAAGTGATCATCAAAGGTAATGATCATAAACCATGATTCTCCCTCTCTTCAATTGTTAGAGAAGTGAGTAGTGGTAGAACTTATTCTAAGAAGTGATGAGAATGACTAATTAAAGGACTTAAGTCATGAACAAGTAAATCATTCTTATTTAAGTTATGAACTAAGGAAGAACATGTAAGAACTTATCATATTGAAATATGTTTGGTTAGGATGTTAGTATGATGGAATGAATCCATTTTAAACGATGTAAAAATCTTAAGTAATGAAGTTATGACAGAATTTACAAGATTAGACGATAAACGTCGAAATCGTGAAATTCTCGGAATGGAAGTCAAATTTTGACATTGAACTCAGAAATGTTGGTTTTCAATGGAGATGAGTCTCAATTGGCATTCTAGAGTTGCGGACTCAGAAATGACCAAATCCCGACTTAGAACTAAGAAACAAGCTTTGAACGTTCACGGACGTTTATCATTTTTGTAATAATGAACTAATAGGTGAATTCTGAGTTAAAAGATTTGAAAATGAGATGTTTTCTAATGACATCGTAGAGCACGTGATTTGTGAGCTAATGGCTTTAGAACGAGCCAATTCGGACTTATAACGAATGAGTTATGAGCCCGGGAAATTCACAAAGAGAAATCAAAGCTGTCAACTGTCTGAGGCACAGGGCCGGCACCGCGGCGCGGCGCGGCCCAAGGCTTAAAAAGTGGCGCCGCAGCGCCAGGCCAAGCCCAAACCCACTAAAGAATGGCGCCGCAGCGCGGCCAAGTGTGTTGGGGATGGCGCCGCAGCGCCAAGTCCGGCCATGAGTTACTGAAGTTTTGCTCCACAACGTGAGACTTATAAAGGGAAGTTGACGCCAACACTAGACAAGGCATAGTAAAGAAGGTTTATGAATATAGAATGCAATTGGTCAATTAGTAATGAACTAAAACCTAAAGTAACATTGTTTAAGATGTTATAAACCTTAAGTAGTACAACTAAAGGTTGAAGAAAGAGTGCTTGAACATGAATGTAAAACATTACGATAAATCGTAGCCAATGTTAAACAAATCTAATGAACGATTAGATTGAGAAGAAGGGTAAGATACGTTAGAAACCATACATGTCTGACTATGACCTAACGTGGTATGTTACATGATTATGTATTGTAGAGACATTAAAGAATCAAAGAGAATTTGTATTAACTATAGAAGACGCCAACGACAAGTATTCTGACCCTTGTCTGAATTCTTTGGACAAGATTTGTAATTTATGTACCTTACGCATGAATTGATGTATGATGAAGTCGAAGGCAATTCCTTCGGCTAGACTTAAGATGTTTTATGGATTTGTTATAATCTATTGAAATGTTATCAAAGTTGTTAAGTTTTGCCAAACTATTTTGGTATGGTTTTCAAAGGAAGACTGAGTATGCATAAACAAATGTTTTGTCGTCAAAACGAAAGGCACGTGAGGTTGTCAAACCTTAAATATACATGCGTTTAAAGAAAGTAGTATTGTACAACATAGAGTACTATAGGCTGATCACCTAGACGTGCTCGTAAGATATATCGAACTTACGGACTTGGTGTCGGGTTATCCTTTTCAAAGAAAGTATGGAATGCTCATGGTCTTGAACCAAACTTTATGAATGTTGTTCATGATGAAATATTTTGAAGGAAAAGAAGTGCTATTTTGAATTATCAATAGTACTTCATAACTATTGTTTAGTTGTTGAAGATATACGATTTGTATGTTTCAAGCATATTGTTAAATAAAATTGTCATACTTGTTGAGCTAGTTATGATCATTTTTGTTTGAACCATATGAATGCAGCTAAGACCGAACGGACCGAAGCATCCGGTAAAGATAAAGGGAAGGCTAAGGCGAACCTATAGATTACTTTTATAATAGTATAGGTTGAATGTTGTTATTATTTGATATTATGACAAGAAAAAATGTAATGGTTATAAAGAACATGGGGAATGGTTATATTGTTTGGAATATATATATATAAGGCATATTCGTTCTTTTGAGGCTTTTCGATTGAATGTATGTGTGAACTGTAGCACTATGTAGAACCATATATCGGGTTGGAAGATACCTGGATTTGGGGGCGTCACAGGTTGGTATCAGAGTATTAGGTTCTAAAACTTAAGGGGGGGGAAAGAACCTTAAGTTATAACCTTAAGAAAAGTTAAAGAAGTAAAAGATGAAATTAACCCTAAAAATGCATTTAATTATGATATGTGTTTTTATTATTCTCTCGACGTGTACTAATCAAACTAAATTGTTTTGTAGTAGATGTCAGGAGAAAACGAAATGTATAGGGATATACATGTAGTAAGTGAAGAGTCGGTGAACCAAATAGAAGTCTTACCGAACCCTATAGCAGTAGAGCCGGAAATGGTGGTAATTGAGTCTGGAGACTCAAAAAGCTTAGACCTCATATCCATGTTCAATGGCAAGTCAGAGGAGGAGGTAGAGGTGGCATCTTTTAACCCCGTAACACCTGAAGAGGAGGTGGCTCCTGGGGAGGCAATGAAAACATTTTTCATGGCCTTATTGGATAGAAATATCCAGCTGGGAAAGGAGGTTAGGGAACTGAAGGAAGAAGTCCAGGAAATCCTGGAAGATAAGAAAAGTATGGAGGATAAATGGGAGGAAGAGCACGATGAAAGAGTTTTAGCAAAGGACAATGTCCACGAGCTGAAACACGAGGTCTTTGAGCTCAGGCAGGAGCTAAAGACCAAGAAGCAGAAGATTGGGAGGATGTCCTATATACATAGGAGTTCTAATGCGGATTTCCAGCAGCAGGTAGCTGGGTATCCGATAGAAGTAGGGTAGACTCGGTATACTATCAGCCGAGATATTATTGTGACAAACGAGATTTTGTAATTTAATTTTAATATTTATTGAATTAAATAAATATTTTTAATGATTTAATTATTAGATTAAATAATTAATTGATGCAATTGTGGTAGATTAATTTAATTATATGCGTTATATTTATTAAATTAATGTGGAGACTTTTATTATTTAAAGTACGTAATTATGTGAGCTTATTAAATTAAATGAAATATTTAATAAGCATGATGTTATTTTAATTAATTTAACAATTAATTAGAGAAGTAATTATTTGACATAATTAATAAATGAGAAATTTAATTTTATAACTATGTGAATTAATAAGAAATTATTATATTTAATTCAAATTAAATTAAATGAGATATTTGATTATTGTGTAATTTGGTGTGACATTATTAAACTATAGTATAAAAGATTAATGAAATTAAATGGGTTTGAGTTTTTAAGAGTGGCCAAACAGAACCATAAGAGAAGTTGAGAGCAGTTAACCATGTATGGGTTAACTGACCTCAACTTTACTGGTTATAATAGGTGTGCCTTCAGTTTTCATTATTACGTAAATTACTTTGAAACAAAACAAAACTGAGAGTTAGAGAATTCAGAGAAATTGTCAGAGAGAGTTAGAAGAAATTGTGTTATTGAAGAATCAGAAGAATTGCTTGAGGGTAATCTCTTTAACCCAGTTTTTATTTACGTCATTTAAAGTTTTCATGAAAATGGCTTTAAGTTTTGTTAAAACTTTTGTAATTGGAAAATGGTAGTGATTATGTGTTATATATGTGGTAAGATGTTATTATAACATGTGTTACTGTATATTGTATATTTTCATATCATCAGTTTCATAAAAAATTATGTTGTACGTTGTTCTTCAAAATTACAGAGTATGAAAATATGGTCATATGACCTTATTTACAACATTTAACATGACAATCATAAGTTGTATCATTAATTTATACATGTATGTGTTAATATGTTAACGTAGTATATTTTTACTATGTTGTATGAACCATAACATCAGTTTCATAAAAATATATGTTGTAGATTGTTTCTTCAAAAATTACAGAGTATGAAAATATGGCCATATGGCCTTACATACCAAATTTAACACGATAATCATAAGAGGTATCATAAATTTACACTTGTATATAATTATGCATGTTAAAACGAAGAAAACAAACTTCAAATGAATAGATTTGGTTTTATAGTGAACCCATAGTGTTGATTTTCATGTTTTGTATTCAAAACTTTCAAAAATATCAAGAACAGTAAATTATATGTTTTGATTATGTAAATTATGTGTTATAACATGATAAAATCATACTAAAAGGGTTGAGTAGTAAGTATATGTGTATTACAGTATTTAGGTATGTCTAAATTAATGTAGAAATAAATTAATTGGAGGTGTGGCCATGTTTTGCAATTTTCGCGAATTGCAGAACTGTTACTGGTTCGCTGCAGCGCCAGTCCCACGTCTTACGTCCCGCGGCGCAGCGCCAAGGGCCGAGCCGCAGTGCCACCGCGCCGAGAACAAGCATAAAAGTGGCGCCATAGCGCCACTCTGCATAATGTCCAGAAATAAATATTTTAAAGTGTTCAAGTCCATGAATGTGATAGTAACCTAATCTAATGTACATAAAATTATGTTAGACGTATAATGAGATGATAAAATAGATTCTTAACATGTCAATAACGTATTTAAGTATGGATTGAATTATTGAACGCATATTTAGCTTATTGTTCATGTAGGGTAATATTATATGACAATAAGTGTGATAATTTGACTAAGTATAGTCATAACCAAAGTTTAGACAAAAGAATGAACTTGTGATGACTAGTTACGTTATAATTGACTGGTATTGTGAATGAAAATGATATGTAGGATTAATTCAAGGAACGTGTATAAATAACGTGTAATCTACGCACGAGACAAGTTTCCTAACCCTACTTGTTATCATTATTTCAAGTTTATAATTTACGTCGAGTAAATTCTCATTATTGTTAACCAAGTTCAATTTGTTTTATTAAAGATTATTTATCTTTTCAAAGTACGATTCTATTATACAATACTTGTTCTATTGTATACCTCTTGAGATTGTTATTCAATTTAAATATCATTTATTGTTGAACCTTGTTAGACTAGTGAACCCTTATTGATTCGACTAATCCATAGTTGATGAACGTTATAAATTTTAGAACCCTTATTGATTTATCCAAACCAAACTTCCTTTGGTACGGACTCTAATGTTAAACTGAGATGAACAACCCTGTATAGGGATTACTTATGCGTTAGCGTTGAGATATTGTGCACAGCATGGTACTAAGGATTGATCCCCCTAGGTATGAGTAGAAGAGTCCATAGTCTTATGACTGTTAAATATTTCAAGTATAACCCTTGATAACCTAGGACATAGTTCAAGGTCTTATGACCCTCAGAAATCTTTTGATTCTTATTATTCATTATTGATTCAAAAGTTGAGTTTTATTCCAGAAGTCTTTGATTCTCTCGCATGTTATTATATATTGTTATTTCATTTTTATACTTGTGGGCAATCGTGCTCACTCTTGCATAATAATAACATTGCAGTTAAGAACGAAAGGTTCGACGAGGCTTCGGCTAGCAAAGGCAAGGGCAAAGTGACAAAGACTTGTTGTTTTATGTGATATTGAATTTATGTTTTAGACTTATATTGATGTTGTGTAAGACTATAAATTGTTTATGTTCCCGCAGTTAAGAATTAAGGTTAGTATGACCTGGGATTTATGTAATTACTTCAGATGATGTAACTCCTTAAGGAGAGGATTTATTTCTATCTTGCTTTCATTTATTATGGGTAGATAGATATATGATGTTTGAATAGTGAACACCAAATCATTTGGAAATTTAAGTATCCGGATTTGGGGGTGTCACAGGTTGGTATCAAAGCTGTAGGTTATGAACCTTAGGTGGGGGGAACAACCTTAGGTAGTAGCCTTATAGTAAGAATATAGTGATGGAAAACTCTTATCGAGTTTTAAGAAATGAATTTCTTAATTCATTGAAGATAATACAAGACTTTATGTGCTTATGTGTTAAATTATGTGATCACTAGTACGACTTAGTAACTGAAACTTAAAAATGTGTTGTCAGGATGTCTGATGTTGGAGGAACTAGTCGAGCTGGGGAGGAGGAACCTCGAGTACCTACAGAGGAGGAGCCCCGAGACATTCATGTCGTCAGGGAGCAGTTGATAGAGAGAGAGCCATCTCCGTTGATCATTGTTGTTGGTCAGGAGCATGAGCCTGAGACTGATCCAGGGAGGATCCTGAGGAGGAAGAGGAGTTTCCACCGAACTCCGTTGATGCTGAGATGTACGACGAGTTATATGACCGTAATGTAGCGTTACGTGACACTGTTCAGGATCTGACTTAGCGGGCGATTATTCAGCAGATTACCATCGAGCAGAAGGATAGGGAGGTTGTGACTCTTCACACACGTCTAGGAAACATGGAATGGGATTTGGTTCACGAGAAGGGTCAAACCGAGGAGAAGTCTGAAGAAATAGAGAAGTTAAAGAAGGATTTGAAAGAGAGCTCAGAAAGACTGATCATAGCAGAGGAGGGCTGGGTAAGAGAGTCACATCGTGTTGATCTTGCAGAAGAGGATTGTCGTACGAAGAAGGCTAAGCTTGGGGATACGTACTCTACACTTCAAAATGCAATGAATGAGGCCCAGGATCGAGTTATGAGGTACCCAATCCAGTTCGAAGGACTACCATCGTATATGCTAGATCGTCGAACGATGTCCCGCATCATGGAAGAGGAACATAGCAAGGCTATTCAGCGCCTTAATAGGCAGTGATATGATTTGTTTAGTTATGCGAAAAACTTATCTGGTATTAGATGTAAATTTTGATGTGTTTATAAATAAAGGAATATTTTAATGTTTAAATCCTGTAGATTCTTTATCTCGGGATAGTTGATGTAAATAGCAGTGATGCTATCGTTTGATGTTAAAACTTTTGATTTGAATAATTATATCAAGTTATTTGAGATAATGTGTTAAGTGATTATGTTAAATATTGGGTTAAGCCTTAACTATTTCGAGAATTAAATAAAGATCTAATAAACATATATTTTAACAGAATATGCCGCCGAGAAGAAGACAAAACCGTTAAGCAGCTCAAGAAGAATCAACGAATAACAACAACAACGCCAATGCTAACCCCGTTCAACAATTGGTGAACTTACTAGCTGGAGCGATGAATAATCAACCTCAAGCTACACCGAATACGATGTTCAAAGATTTCAAGGCGGTGGGACCGCCAGAGTTTAAAGGCTCCATGAACCCGATCGAGGCTCAAACGTGGGTTATGGAGATGGAAAAGATTTTTGATGTCGCAAGAGTCAGAGAGGAACAGAAAACCGCTTTTGCAACGTTCATGCTGAAATCCGAAGCCAGATATTGGTGGAAAGCAAATAAGGTCCGTGGAGGAGAAGGTATGATTAAGTGGGAGAGGTTCAAGGAGATGTTTTTCGAGATGTATTTTCCAACTAACTCGCAGAACCAAATGGAGGTTCAGTTTCTGGAGTTAAAACAGGGGAATATGTCCGTACCAGACTATGCGGCAAGATTCAATGAGTTAGCTAGGTTTGTCACATATCAAGTACACACGGATGAGTGAAAAGTAAGAAGGTTCGAACAAAGACAGAATCCCTGGTTGTATAGTAAAGTGTCGATGTTTCATGTGAAGACATTCGCTGGGGTACTGGAGAAAGCCATACTCACTGAAGGTGGAAGCGATGCGGTTACCAAATTTAATCAAGATCAGAAGAAGAAGAAGAAGGAAGAAGAAGTGTGAAAATGAAGGAATTAACAAGGCTGGTGGAAGTAACACAGGACGTGGTAATAATAATCAGAAGAGAAGATGGTCTGACAACTCATTAACTGGAAATCAGCAAGCAGGTCAGAAGAAGTAGATCGAAGTGTGCCCGACCTACGGGAAAGCTCATTTGGGAGTGTGTATGAAGGGTAAACGAGTTTGCTACAATTGTGGTGTGGAAGGCCATATAGCACCTAACTGTCCTAACCGAAAGAAGGGTGTTTGCTTCACTTGTGGCTCAAAGGATCATCTTGCAAGAGACTGTCCTAAGAAGGGATCTGGAGGGGTAGGGTCAGGAGGATATAGAGGAAACAGCGGTGGAAGTGCTCTGACTATCTTAGGACCAACCGACCGACCGCCAGGACATTCAACATGACGGTGCAAGATGTAGTACAGTCTCGTGATGTGGTGTCAGGTATCATTCTGATCAATAAAGTTAATGCCTATGTATTATTTGATTCGGTTGCTACTTGTTCATTTATATCCGATGACTTTGCTAAGAACTTAGAGTTGCCTAAGGATGAGTTAGAATACCCCATGAACATAGAAATTGCGAATAGAGAAACAATCCCTGTTAAGTACGTACATAAGAACTGTAGAGTGGATATTAAGGGTAATATCATGAACGCATATCTTATCCCTATTCGACTTGGAGAATTTGACGTTATCTTGGGAATGGACTGGTTATTCAATTACGGGGCTGTAATTGATTGTCAGAAGAAGCGTATTAAGTTTATAACTCCGTCAAAGGTTGTGTTTTATGGTAGCAAGTCGCCTAGACAAATGAGTTGTCTGACGATGATGCAGGCCAGGAAGTTGTTAAGACAAGGATGTGTAGGATACTTAGCTTACATAGTCGACAGTCGTAAAGAAAATCCGAAAGTAGAGGAGATATCAGTAGTGAGGGACTTCGCAGATGTATTTTCGGACGATTTTCTAGGACTTTCGCTAGATAGAGAGGTTGGATTCGTGATCGATTTGGCGCCAGGAATGGTTCCAATATTGAGAGCAACATACCGAATGGCACCGGTAGAGATGAAAGAATTGATGGTACAACTACAAGAATTACTGGACAAGAAGTGCATTCAACCGAGCGTATCGCCCGTGGGGAGCGCCGATATTGTTTGTGAAGAAGAAGGACGGGACGATGCGGCTTTGCATCGACTATAGAGAACTGAATAAGGTCACGATTAAGAATAGATATCCATTATCGAGGATCGACGACCTGTTTGATCAATTGATGGGAACGAAATACTTTTCAAAGATAGACTTGAGGAGTGGTTATCATCAATTGAAGGTGAGACCAGAGGACGAACCGAAGACAGCGTTCAGAACACGATATGGTTACTACAAATTTTTGGTAATGTCATTTGGTCTAACATATGCTCCTGCAGCATTTATGGGCTTAATGAATGGAGTGTTCAATCTGTTTTTGGACAAATTTGTAGTGGTGTTTATAGATGACATTTTGGTATATTCAAAAACCAAGGAAGAACATGAAGAGCATTTGAAGGTAACGTTAGAGGTGTTGAGAAGGGAGAAGTTGTGTGCCAAGTTTTCGAAATGCGAATTTTGGATTGAGCAGGTACAATTTCTAGGACACGTGATCGATAAAGACAGAATTTCGGTGGATCCATCCAAAGTTGAAGCCGTCATAAACTGGGATCAGCCGAGAACGCCGTCGAAAGTACGAAGTTTTCTTGGATTTGCATGATATTACAGAAGATTCATTCAAGACTTTTCCAAGATCGTAACTCTGTTAGCGAATTTGACTCGAAAAACGGTGAAATTTGTTTGGATGGAGAAGTGTGAGGAAAGCTTTCAAGAATTGAAGAAGATGTTGAGTGCATCACCTGTGTTATCTCTTCCGGATGATACAGTAAATTTTGTTGGCAAAACTAATGATTTGGCCACCAAAGTTGGCACGTTTTATTGAATAACCGATTGAACTTTTAATTTTTCAAATTAAGTCACTGAACTAATTTTTATTTTCAAATTTGGTCATTCCGTTAAAAAAAAGTTAGCAGACGTTAGATTTTTATTTACGTGGCACTGACGCGGCAAGAAAAACTAAAAAATATTGCTTATGTGGCAAAAAAAATCAAAAATAGATTTTAAAAATAACAAAATTAACATTTTAAAAATAACAAAAACATAATAAAATAAAACAAAAAAATACATATTTTTTTTAAAAAATACAAATTTTTAAAAAAACAGATTTTAAAAAAAAAGCATATTTTTTTTTTAAAATGTATTTTTTTAAAAAAACATATTTTTTTAAAAAAAAGCAGATTTTTAAAAAAATAGATTTTGTAAAAAAATGGATTTTTTTATAAAAAAAGTCATTATTTTTTTGTTTTATTTTATTATATTTATTTTTAAAACTTTAAAATGTTAATTTTTTTATTTTTAAAATCTTTTTTTGATTTTTTTTGCCACATAAGCAATATTTTTTAGTTTTTCTTGCCACGTCAGCGCCACGTAGGCAAAAATCTAACGTCTGTCAACTTTTTTTAACGGAATGACCCAATTTGAAAATAAAAATTAGTTCAGTGACTTAATTTGAAAAATTAAAAGTTCAATCAAGTATTCAGTAAAACGTGCCAACTTTGGTGGCCAAATCATTAGTTTTGCCAAATTTTGTTGTTTATAGTGATGCATCGCATAAAGGACTTGGTTGTGTGCTTATGCAAAACGGCAGAGTCATTGCGTATGCGTCACGACAATTGAAGGATTATGAGAAGGGGTATCCGACCCACGACTTGAAGTTAGCTGCAATGGTTTTTGCGTTGAAAATCTGGAGGCACTATCTCTATGGGGAGAAGTGTGAAATATATACAGACCACAAGAGTCTAAAATATATTTTTACACAGAAGGACTTGAATATGCGACAAAGAGCGTGGTTGGAATTAATTAAGGACTACGACTATGAAATTTTATACCATCCGGGTAAGGCAAATGTGGTTGCCAACGCCTTAAGTAGAAAGGGTAGGGAGAAATTGATTATGTTGACCGCTCAGTATGAGCTAATTTCAGCAATGGAGAAATTAGAACTGGAAGTGAAGTATCCTATGGAAATTGATGATAAGCTGTTTCAGATGCAATCTGGTACAACCTTACTGGATAAAGTTAAGGAGGCTCAACTTCAGGACGAAGAATGTAAAAGGGTGAAAAAGAAGATATCCGAAGGAACCGAACCGATATTCAAGATGTATAAGGAAGGAATACTGAGATTTGAGAGCAGAATTTGGGTACCGCCAGTAATAAAGATTAAGAAAGACATTTTGAGTGAGGCTCATAGCTCAAAATATTCGATTCACCCTGGTAGTACCAAGATGTACCAAGATCTTCGACAACATTTCTGGTGGCCAAATCTGAAATAGGTGCGCCTTTAGTTTACTGGTTACCACGTATGGGTTAACTGACCTCAACTTTACTGGTTATAATAGGTGCGCCTTCAGTTTTCATTATTACGTAAATTATTTTGAAACAAAACAAAACTGAGAGTTAGAGAATTCAGAAAAATTGTCAAAGAGAGTTAGAAGAAATTGTGTTATTGAAGAATCAGAAGAATTGCTTGAGGGTAATCTCTTTAACCCAGTTTTTATTTACGTCATTTAAAGTTTTCATGAAAATGGCTTTAAGTTTTGTTAAAACTTCTGTAATTGGAAAAGGGTAGTGATTATGTGTTATATATGTGGTAAGATGTTACTATAACATGTGTTACTGTATATTGTATATTTCCATATCATCAGTTTCATAAAACATTATGTCGTGCGTTGTTCTTCAAAATTACATAGTATGAAAATATGGTCATATGGTCTTACATACCAAATTTAACACGATAATCATAAGTTGTATCATAAATTTATACATGTATGTGTTAATATGTTAACGTAGTATATTTTTACTATGTTGTATGAACAATAACATCAGTTTCATAAAAATATATGTTGTAGATTGTTTCTTCAAAAATTACAAAGTATGAAAATATGGCCATATGGCCTTGCATACCAAATTTAACATGATAATCATAAGTGGTATCATAAATTTACACTTGTATATAATTATACATGTTAAAACGAAGAAAACAAACTTCAAATGAATAGATTCGGTGTTATAATGAACCCGTAGTGTTGATTTTCATGTTTTGTATTCAAAACTTTCAAAAATATCAAGAACAGTAAAATTATATGTTTTGATTCTGCAAATTATGTGTTATAACATGTTTAAATCATGCTAGATGGGTTGAGTAGTAAGTATATGTGTATTATAGTGTTTGTGTATGTCTAAATTCGTGTAGAAATAAATTAATTGGAGGTGTTGGCCATGTTCTGCAATTTTCGCGAATTGCAGAACTGTTACTGTTTCGCCGCGCCGCAGCGCCAAGGACCGAGCCGCAGTGCCACTCTGCATGTAATAACCCATTTTTTATATATAAATAAATATTAACTGATTTTATTTTATACAATTGTAATTAAATTAAAAGAGGTAAATGAATTTTTTTCCTCTTTTCTTCCTTGTTTTGTTTGGAAAATTAAAGTCTTTTAGTAAATAATTAAATAACTGATTAAATTAAAATTGAGGAAGATAATTTCTTTTTTTAAAGTCTTGTGGTAAAATCATTTAGAACGGGAAGCTACTTGAGAGATAGAGAAGTCTATTCGAGTGGAGTATCCACATCTTTTTGATAATTAGCTACGTTCATTCTTTTGATTCCGTGGATGGAATCCTTTTTAAGGGGAAGGAAATGTAATACACAGAAAAAAAAGAAAAAGAAAGAAAAGTAAATTACATTTAAAATTATATTTTAATTGGGTTTTTCTTATATTTGGGCCAAATTGTATTTAATTTGTGTGGACAATAATAAGTAAGGGATTCCATTAATTTGGGCCTTTAAAACTAATTGGGTCTAATTTATATTTGTGTAATTTTAAATCCTATTAAAATTTGGAGAGTTAATAATATATATTAATTATTAAATAATAAGTAAAACCCTAATCTATCTCACGTATCTCTAATAACTGACTGAGAAAAGAAAAAGAAGAAGCGCAGCCGCATTACAGAGAAGGGAGAAAAAGAAAGGAAACGAACTCAGTTAAGTTAAGGTATGTAAATTTATTTTCTGTATATTAGTGTAATCAATTATTTTGGGCAAAGGAGATCGCATATGTAGAGGAAGTCGGCTGAGACTGGCACAATATAATAGTTCAGTTCATGTCATTATGGTTGGTCTAGGAGATGACAGTATATAAGATGACTTCTTATATTTTACTAATTACCATAGTTGATATTGTCATTATAATTCACATGAATGTTGAATAAAAAAAAGAAGAAGAAAGAATTCGAATCATGTCAAGCACTGAGTTATGATATACATAAATATAAATATATATATATATAATATATATATATATATATATATATATATATATATATATATAACAGTATAGCAGTTTTTTTTTAAAGATTAATATAATGATTGCCTTGGGTTGTTTAAAAATATATATATAATAAAATCGTTGGCATGTGAAGAAAAGCTAGTTGCTGAACTATTTTAATGAATGAATGATGTATATAATATATATAATATATTAAGATGACTGATTTGTTAAAATATAATAATAATAATAATAAAATGATTAGCTGGTTATAATTTAATTTGGATTGTCTTGTAAAATTGATGTAATTGGAGAAATTAATTTAATATTAGTATGAATTATAATTATTAGGTAAATCCCACTTGATGGAGAAGCGTCACTACCGCATCAATCATGTTTTCCGCATAAACTGGGAAGCTATCATTTGATAATGGACTATTCCATAATTTCTGATATAACTTATAAGAAGGAATAAAAATCATATTTTGCAACCACCTTTTTAGTCAGTAGGACATCTTATTATCTGTAAGGTTTGAGCACATTAGCATTTTTTTTGCATTCTACCATTAAACGTGTTGGACAATTAATGAACTTTTGCATGCTAAAGTTCTAATTATAAATAAGCCATTAGATCGGACGGAGAGAATTTAACGAGTTAAAGAGGGAAGCATATTTTGCAAATATATTTAAATTAATTATTATTATTTTGTTCGGGACGAAAAGAATGTAAAGAGCTGTGCTTAGTATATAAATTTTGGAGTATTAATAATTGATTTAAGGCGATGATTAAATGTACCTTGAATGAATTATGAATTATTTTGGAATTATTAGTTTGAATTATTTTTTAATTTGAGGTGAATATGTTTAGGTTATGAATAATGTTTCGTATTTGATATCGTTGGCATTTGAGGGTAAGATTTTGTGGAGTGTGCTATAAGTGGTTTGAAAGTATCAGGTACGGATTCCGTACACTTTCAGCGATACTTTTGTTAAATTTGATTTGTTCGTTTTGTTCCTCGTTTCGAATTTCTGTTATTATTTCACATAATTGTTTCTTGTGAAATTGATATATATGTTTCATTTTGAAGTTAACACCTTGGACTCGTACTTGTACTCTTTGAATTAGATTATCATGTATAATATTTATTTTGATAATTGTAGAGCGGTACATGTTGCTACCTTCTTTTTGAAACCTTGTGACTAGAATTCGATTTGGTTCAACATGTACATATAGAACACTTTTGTTGGTATTATGTCGCATGTGTTGTGACATGATATTTTTGATAGTATATATACTGTAGGGTATACCTGAGCTATAACCACCTGTGGGGGTACCACAGGCATGTCGTCTTGGCACGAGAGGTATGACACTTTCCGTGGCGGTGTGATTAGTCCACGACGTCTCCGTTTTGGGCTCCGGAGGAAGTGGGTCATTTGGTGTTTTGTTGTGGGAGGCGTATGGGTTAACCCTAGTTTTCTATTCTGCGGATTGGTGATGTTGTGCCAAACACACCTATCCGATTTGCATACATTTGGATTCGCGGTCCAATGTGTGATTTGCCTGTGTGGCATTATTTTGGTTGCCTGTGTGGCATCATTTGACTTGCCTGTGTGGCATTATTTTGACTTGCCTGTGTGGCATTGTTTTGACTTGCCTGTGTGGCAACGTATGTTTCTGAGCTCACTCGGTATGAAATAATACACAACCATTTGACTCAGCCTATTATTTTACTGTATTAGTTTTATTTATTTCTGTTTAATTTAATTCATTGAGTTAGTTACTTTAGTTCGTTATTTCTTTACACTTCTGCTGATTCAGATATATTCCATTCAGATCTTTGAAGATTATATTTTTGTCAGTATTTACACTTGAGGCTTTGTTCAGTATTTTGTCTCAGTTGTTTCCGTATATCAGTTGTATATCTTTTGTATATCTGTATCCGTACTGGGCAATTGGCTCATGCTGTGTTTTTCTTCCGGCAGGTTTGCAGGGGTGATTCAGGGCTAGTGTAATGAGAGAGTTGCCTTTGACCATCTAGGTTGTTTCGAATTTTAAGTTTTGATTATTTTGACTCTATTTGGAGAATTGTATTTAGTACGCTATTAATGGATCACCACTATTAATATTTTGAGGTTATTAGTGCTCTGTTTTCTTATTTTTGAGGTTTGTTGTGCTTTACACGTGACCTCCCTTTCCTTTTCGGGAAGGGGGTGTTACAGAGATGATATCAGAGCTTAGGTTCCTTCTTGTAGAAAACCTATTTAGGTTTGACCTGTGAGTTGTGGATAAACCATTGGGTAGACGTAGGAGTTGATTCGATTGTGTTCTTTGTATGGTTGGTCTCTATTTTGACCAACTGTCGATTTCTTTTCGATTTGTAGTTGATTTGAGAAAAGTGGAATAATTCGTTAAGGTGATTGAGTAATGATATTAGTTATGAATTGTGATTTAATCATTGAGGTGAATAAAGTTATACTTTGTATAGATAAGAAATGATCTTATATAAGATGCAATTATGATGTGAGTATTTATATCGACGAGTATTTGATTCTGGAATTTTTTTTGTTGGAGTTGTTCTTTTTTTTGTGACAATTATTATGATCATTAAATTGAGGATTTGATTTGAGTTAGGTTTTGATTTATGTTAAGCTTGTGGATAATTTGAGGTTTGTGTACTGATTGCATACTATGATAAATTGAAAATGATTAAGTATAGATGATTTCTTGTAATTTGAGTTATTGATATTCGAGGTAATTAAATTAATCATTTGGAGTTAATGATCAATTTTGTGGATATTTTCTAGTAGGATATTGAAGTTATGTTTTATGAAGTTTCTTTGTGATAGTATGGGGAGACATGGAAAGTTATTGGATTAAGGTTTGCAATAACGGATGATTGATTTATTATATGATTAAATAATAAGTGATGAAATTCAATTAATTTTGAGAGATCTTGAATATTTATAGTTGCTTATGCAGATAGTAGAATATTTGACTTAGAGTTGATATGATGATAAAAAGATCTTAGTAGTATATTCTTTGCTGTAATAATATTTAAGAACTAGCTAGTTCGAATTGAGGTTTGAATATTTTGAAGCTCTTGAGGATTAACGAAAAGTTGATATAATTTGTAGAGTTGTTTGGTTTATCCGATATCCTTGGAGTTTTGTATGATTTTATGTAAATTAAATAAAAATAATTTGTTAAATCCATGTCATGTATGGAACATAAACGTTTTACGAATTTAAAAATAATTTTAAAAATTTTGGGTATTCGAATTGTATTTAGATGAAGAAAATTTTTGTGATTTCGAATTATGTTCCGAAGAATACGTACGTTTGCAAGAATGAAACTCAAAGATATTAGCGACGACCCGCACCAACGGTGGATCATGTGATCTAATTTGATGCAACGCGAAGAACCTTACCGAGGCTTGGCACGGTAGCTGACGAATCTTTTACAGCTACATTGATAATTACGTGGATCGAAGACTTATCAACGGTGATCGTTACAAATGGCGGCGCTACGTCGTAACTAAATTTTTTTTGTAGCTTATTTAAATTCCGAGGACGGAATTATTTTTAAGTGGTGAAAAATGTAATAACCCATTTTTTTATATATAATTAAATATTAACTGATTTTATTTTATACAATTGTATTTAAATTAAAAAGGTAAATGAATTTTTTTTCCTCTTTTCTTCCTTGTTTTGTTTGGAAAATTAAAGTCTTTTAGTAAATAATTAATAACTGATTAAATTAAAATTGAGGAAGATAATTTCATTTTTTAAAGTCTTGTGGTAAAATCATTTAGAACGGGAAGCTACTTGAGAGATAGAGAAGTCTATTCGAGTGGAGTATCCATATCTTTTTGATAATTAGCTACGTTCATTCTTTTGATTCCGTGGACGGAATCCTTTTTAAGGGGAAGGAAATGTAATACGCAGAAAAAAAAGAAAAAGAAAGAAAAGTAAATTACATTTAAAATTATATTTTAATTGGGTTTTTCTTATATTTGGGCCAAATTGTATTTAATTTGTGTGGACAATAATAAGTAAGGGATTCCATTAATTTGGGCCTTTAAAACTAATTGGGTCTAATTTATATTTGTGTAATTTTAAAATCCTATTAAAATTTGGAGAGTTAATAATATATATTAATTATTAAATAATAAGTAAAACCCTAATCTATCTCACGTATCTCTAATAACTGACTGAGAAAAGAAAAAGAAGAAGCGCAGCCGCATTACAGAGAAGGGAGAAAAAGAAAGGAAACGAACTCAGTTAAGTTAAGGTATGTAAATTTATTTTCTGTATATTAGTGTAATCAATTATTTTGGGCAAAGGAGATCGCATATGTAGAGGAAGTCGGCTGAGACTGGCACAATATAATAGTTCAGTTCATGTCATTATGGTTGGTCTAGGAGATGACAGTATATAAGATGACTTCTTATATTTTACTAATTACCATAGTTGATATTGTCATTATAATTCACATGAATGTTGAATAAAAAAAAGAAGAAGAAAGAATTCGAATCATGTCAAGCACTGAGTTATGATATACATAAATATATATATATAACAGTATAGCAGTTTTTTTTTAAAGATTAATATAATGATTGCCTTGGGTTGTTTAAAAATATATATATATAATAAAATCGTTGGCATGTGAAGAAAAGCTAGTTGCTGAACTATTTTAATGAATGAATGATGTATATAATATATATAATATATTAAGATGACTGATTTGTTAAAATATAATAATAATAATAAAAATAAAAATGATTAGCTGGTTGTAATTTAATTTGGATTGTCTTGTAAAATTGATGTAATTGGAGAAATTAATTTAATATTAGTATGAATTATAATTATTAGGTAAATCCCACTTGATGGAGAAGCGTCACTACCGGCATCAATGTTTTCCGCATAAACTGGGAAGCTATCATTTGATAATGGACTATTCCATAATTTCTGATATAACTTATAAGAAGGAATAAAAATCATATTTTGCAACCACCTTTTTAGTCAGTAGGACATCTTATTATCTGTAAGGTTTGAGCACATTAGCATTTTTTTTGCATTCTACCATTAAACGTGTTGGACAATTAATGAACTTTTGCATGCTAAAGTTCTAATTATAAATAAGCCATTAGATCGGACGGAGAGAATTTAACGAGTTAAAGAGGGAAGCATATTTTGCAAATATATTTAAATTAATTATTATTATTTTGTTCGGACGAAAAGAATGTAAAGAGCTGTGCTTAGTATATAAATTTTGGAGTATTAATAATTGATTTAAGGCGATGATTAAATGTACCTTGAATGAATTATGAATTATTTTGGAATTATTAGTTTGAATTATTTTTTAATTTGAGGTGAATATGTTTAGGTTATGAATAATGTTTCGTATTTGATATCGTTGGCATTTGAGGGTAAGATTTTGTGGAGTGTGCTATAAGTGGTTTGGAAGTATCAGGTACGGATTCCGTACACTTTCAGCGATACTTTTGTTAAATTTGATTTGTTCGTTTTGTTCCTCGTTTCGAATTTCTGTTATTATTTCACATAATTGTTTCTTGTGAAATTGATATATATGTTTCATTTTGAAGTTAACACCTTGGACTCGTACTTGTACTCTTTGAATTAGATTATCATGTATAATATTTATTTTGATAATTGTAGAGCGGTACATGTTGCTACCTTCTTTTTGAAACCTTGTGACTAGAATTCGATTTGGTTCAACATGTACATATAGAACCCTTTTGTTGGTATTATGTCGCATGTGTTGTGACATGATATTTTTGATAGTATATATACTGTAGGGTATACCTGAGCTATAACCACCTGTGGGGGTACCACAGGCATGTCGTCTTGGCACGAGAGGTATGACACTTTCCGTGGCGGGTGTGATTAGTCCACGGCGTCTCCGTTTTGGGCTCCGGAGGAAGTGGGTCATTTGGTGTTTTGTTGTGGGAGGCGTATGGGTTAACCCTAGTTTTCTATTCTGCGGATTGGTGATGTTGTGCCAAACACACCTATCCGATTTGCATACATTTGGATTCGCGGTCCAATGTGTGATTTGTCTGTGTGGCATTATTTTGGTTGCCTGTGTGGCATCATTTGACTTGCCTGTGTGGCATTATTTTGACTTGCCTGTGTGGCATTGTTTTGACTTGCCTGTGTGGCAACGTATGTTTCTGAGCTCACTCGGTATGAAATAATACACAACCATTTGATTCAGCCTATTATTTTACTGTATTAGTTTTATTTATTTCTGTTTAATTTAATTCATTGAGTTAGTTACTTTAGTTCGTTATTTCTTTACTCTTCTGTTGATTCAGATATATTCCATTCAGATCTTTGAAGATTATATTTTTGTCAGTATTTACACTTGAGGCTTTGTTCAGTATTTTGTCTCAGTTGTTTTCGTATATCAGTTGTATATCTTTTGTATATCTGTATCCGTACTGGGCAATTGGCTCATGCTGTGTTTTTCTTCCGGCAGGTTTGCAGGGGTGATTCAGGGCTAGTGTAATGAGAGAGTTGCCTTTGACCATCTAGGTTGTTTCGAATTTTAAGTTTTGATTATTTTGACTCTATTTGGAGAATTGTATTTAGTACGCTATTAATGGATCACCACTATTAATATTTTGAGGTTATTAGTGCTCTGTTTTCTTATTTTTGAGGTTTGTTGTGCTTTACACGTGACCTCCCTTTCCTTTTCGGGAAGGGGGTGTTACAGAGATGATATCAGAGCTTAGGTTCCTTCTTGTAGAAAACCTATTTAGGTTTGACCTGTGAGTTGTGGATAAACCATTGGGTAGACGTAGGAGTTGATTCGATTGTGTTCTTTGTATGGTTGGTCTCTATTTTGACCAACTGTCGATTTCTTTTCGATTTGTAGTTGATTTGAGAAAAGTGGAATAATTCGTTAAGGTGATTGAGTAATGATATTAGTTATGAATTGTGATTTAATCATTGAGGTGAATAAAGTTATACTTTGTATAGATAAGAAATGATCTTATATAAGATGCAATTATGATGTGAGTATTTATATCGACGAGTATTTGATTCTGGAATTTTTTTTGTTGGAGTTGTTCTTTTTTTTGTGACAATTATTATGATCATTAAATTGAGGATTTGATTTGAGTTAGGTTTTGAATTATGTTAAGCTTGTGGATAATTTGAGGTTTGTGTACTGATTGCATACTATGATAAATTGAAAATGATTAAGTATAGATGATTTCTTGTAATTTGAGTTATTGATATTCGAGGTAATTAAATTAATCATTTGGAGTTAATGATCAATTTTGTGGATATTTTCTAGTAGGATATTGAAGTTATGTTTTATGAAGTTTCTTTGTGATAGTATGGGGAGACATTGAAAGTTATTGGATTAAGGTTTGCAATAACGGATGATTATTTATTATATGATTAAATAATAAGTGATGAAATTCAATTAATTTTGAGAGATCTTGAATATTTATAGTTGCTTATGCAGATAGTAGAATATTTGACTTAGAGTTGATATGATGATAAAAAGATCTTAGTAGTATATTCTTTGCTGTAATAATATTTAAGAACTAGCTAGTTCGAATTGAGGTTTGAATATTTTGAAGCTCTTGAGGATTAACGAAAAGTTGATATAATTTGTAGAGTTGTTTGGTTTATCCGATATCCTTGGAGTTTTGTATGATTTTATGTAAATTAAATAAAAATAATTTGTTAAATCCATGTCATGTATGGAACATAAACGTTTTACGAATTTAAAAATAATTTTAAAAATTTTGGGTATTCGAATTGTATTTAGATGAAGAAAATTTTTTGTGATTTCGAATTATGTTCCGAAGAATACGTACGTTTGCAAGAATGAAACTCAAAGATATTAGCGACGACCCGCACCAACGGTGGATCATGTGATCTAATTTGATGCAACGCGAAGAACCTTACCGAGGCTTGGCACGGTAGCTGACGAATCTTTTACAGCTACATTGATAATTACGTGGATCGAAGACTTATCAACGGTGATCGTTACAAATGGCGGCGCTACGTCGTAACTAAATTTTTTTTGTAGCTTATTTAAATTCCGAGGACGGAATTATTTTTAAGTGGTGAAAAATGTAATAACCCATTTTTTTATATATAATTAAATATTAACTGATTTTATTTTATACAATTGTATTTAAATTAAAAAAGGTAAATGAATTTTTTTTCCTCTTTTCTTCCTTGTTTTGTTTGGAAAATTAAAGTCTTTTAGTAAATAATTAATAACTGATTAAATTAAAATTGAGGAAGATAATTTCATTTTTTAAAGTCTTGTGGTAAAATCATTTAGAACGGGAAGCTACTTGAGAGATAGAGAAGTCTATTCGAGTGGAGTATCCATATCTTTTTGATAATTAGCTACGTTCATTCTTTTGATTCCGTGGACGGAATCCTTTTTAAGGGGAAGGAAATGTAATACGCAGAAAAAAAAGAAAAAGAAAGAAAAGTAAATTACATTTAAAATTATATTTTAATTGGGTTTTTCTTATATTTGGGCCAAATTGTATTTAATTTGTGTGGACAATAATAAGTAAGGGATTCCATTAATTTGGGCCTTTAAAACTAATTGGGTCTAATTTATATTTGTGTAATTTTAAAATCCTATTAAAATTTGGAGAGTTAATAATATATATTAATTATTAAATAATAAGTAAAACCCTAATCTATCTCACGTATCTCTAATAACTGACTGAGAAAAGAAAAAGAAGAAGCGCAGCCGCATTACAGAGAAGGGAGAAAAAGAAAGGAAACGAACTCAGTTAAGTTAAGGTATGTAAATTTATTTTCTGTATATTAGTGTAATCAATTATTTTGGGCAAAGGAGATCGCATATGTAGAGGAAGTCGGCTGAGACTGGCACAATATAATAGTTCAGTTCATGTCATTATGGTTGGTCTAGGAGATGACAGTATATAAGATGACTTCTTATATTTTACTAATTACCATAGTTGATATTGTCATTATAATTCACATGAATGTTGAATAAAAAAAAGAAGAAGAAAGAATTCGAATCATGTCAAGCACTGAGTTATGATATACATAAATATATATATATAACAGTATAGCAGTTTTTTTTTAAAGATTAATATAATGATTGCCTTGGGTTGTTTAAAAAATATATATATAATAAAATCGTTGGCATGTGAAGAAAAGCTAGTTGCTGAACTATTTTAATGAATGAATGATGTATATAATATATATAATATATTAAGATGACTGATTTGTTAAAATATAATAATAATAATAATAATAAAAATGATTAGCTGGTTGTAATTTAATTTGGATTGTCTTGTAAAATTGATGTAATTGGAGAAATTAATTTAATATTAGTATGAATTATAATTATTAGGTAAATCCCACTTGATGGAGAAGCGTCACTACCGGCATCAATGTTTTCCGCATAAACTGGGAAGCTATCATTTGATAATGGACTATTCCATAATTTCTGATATAACTTATAAGAAGGAATAAAAATCATATTTTGCAACCACCTTTTTAGTCAGTAGGACATCTTATTATCTGTAAGGTTTGAGCACATTAGCATTTTTTTTGCATTCTACCCATTAAACGTGTTGGACAATTAATGAACTTTTGCATGCTAAAGTTCTAATTATAAATAAGCCATTAGATCGGACGGAGAGAATTTAACGAGTTAAAGAGGGAAGCATATTTTGCAAATATATTTAAATTAATTATTATTATTTTGTTCGGACGAAAAGAATGTAAAGAGCTGTGCTTAGTATATAAATTTTGGAGTATTAATAATTGATTTAAGGCGATGATTAAATGTACCTTGAATGAATTATGAATTATTTTGGAATTATTAGTTTGAATTATTTTTTAATTTGAGGTGAATATGTTTAGGTTATGAATAATGTTTCGTATTTGATATCGTTGGCATTTGAGGGTAAGATTTTGTGGAGTGTGCTATAAGTGGTTTGGAAGTATCAGGTACGGATTCCGTACACTTTCAGCGATACTTTTGTTAAATTTGATTTGTTCGTTTTGTTCCTCGTTTCGAATTTCTGTTATTATTTCACATAATTGTTTCTTGTGAAATTGATATATATGTTTCATTTTGAAGTTAACACCTTGGACTCGTACTTGTACTCTTTGAATTAGATTATCATGTATAATATTTATTTTGATAATTGTAGAGCGGTACATGTTGCTACCTTCTTTTTGAAACCTTGTGACTAGAATTCGATTTGGTTCAACATGTACATATAGAACCCTTTTGTTGGTATTATGTCGCATGTGTTGTGACATGATATTTTTGATAGTATATATACTGTAGGGTATACCTGAGCTATAACCACCTGTGGGGGTACCACAGGCATGTCGTCTTGGCACGAGAGGTATGACACTTTCTTTCCGTGGCGGTGTGATTAGTCCACGGCGTCTCCGTTTTGGGCTCCGGAGGAAGTGGGTCATTTGGTGTTTTGTTGTGGGAGGCGTATGGGTTAACCCTAGTTTTCTATTCTGCGGATTGGTGATGTTGTGCCAAACACACCTATCCGATTTGCATACATTTGGATTCGCGGTCCAATGTGTGATTTGTCTGTGTGGCATTATTTTGGTTGCCTGTGTGGCATCATTTGACTTGCCTGTGTGGCATTATTTTGACTTGCCTGTGTGGCATTGTTTTGACTTGCCTGTGTGGCAACGTATGTTTCTGAGCTCACTCGGTATGAAATAATACACAACCATTTGATTCAGCCTATTATTTTACTGTATTAGTTTTATTTATTTCTGTTTAATTTAATTCATTGAGTTAGTTACTTTAGTTCGTTATTTCTTTACTCTTCTGTTGATTCAGATATATTCCATTCAGATCTTTGAAGATTATATTTTTGTCAGTATTTACACTTGAGGCTTTGTTCAGTATTTTGTCTCAGTTGTTTTCGTATATCAGTTGTATATCTTTTGTATATCTGTATCCGTACTGGGCAATTGGCTCATGCTGTGTTTTTCTTCCGGCAGGTTTGCAGGGGTGATTCAGGGCTAGTGTAATGAGAGAGTTGCCTTTGACCATCTAGGTTGTTTCGAATTTTAAGTTTTGATTATTTTGACTCTATTTGGAGAATTGTATTTAGTACGCTATTAATGGATCACCACTATTAATATTTTGAGGTTATTAGTGCTCTGTTTTCTTATTTTTGAGGTTTGTTGTGCTTTACACGTGACCTCCCTTTCCTTTTCGGGAAGGGGGTGTTACAGAGATGATATCAGAGCTTAGGTTCCTTCTTGTAGAAAACCTATTTAGGTTTGACCTGTGAGTTGTGGATAAACCATTGGGTAGACGTAGGAGTTGATTCGATGTGTTCTTTGTATGGTTGGTCTCTATTTTGACCAACTGTCGATTTCTTTTCGATTTGTAGTTGATTTGAGAAAAGTGGAATAATTCGTTAAGGTGATTGAGTAATGATATTAGTTATGAATTGTGATTTAATCATTGAGGTGAATAAAGTTATACTTTGTATAGATAAGAAATGATCTTATATAAGATGCAATTATGATGTGAGTATTTATATCGACGAGTATTTTATTCTGGAATTTTTTTTGTTGGAGTTGTTCTTTTTTTTGTGACAATTATTATGATCATTAAATTGAGGATTTGATTTGAGTTAGGTTTTGAATTATGTTAAGCTTGTGGATAATTTGAGGTTTGTGTACTGATTGCATACTATGATAAATTGAAAATGATTAAGTATAGATGATTTCTTGTAATTTGAGTTATTGATATTCGAGGTAATTAAATTAATCATTTGGAGTTAATGATCAATTTTGTGGATATTTTCTAGTAGGATATTGAAGTTATGTTTTATGAAGTTTCTTTGTGATAGTATGGGGAGACATTGAAAGTTATTGGATTAAGGTTTGCAATAACGGATGATTGATTTATTATATGATTAAATAATAAGTGATGAAATTCAATTAATTTTGAGAGATCTTGAATATTTATAGTTGCTTATGCAGATAGTAGAATATTTGACTTAGAGTTGATATGATGATAAAAAGATCTTAGTAGTATATTCTTTGCTGTAATAATATTTAAGAACTAGCTAGTTCGAATTGAGGTTTGAATATTTTGAAGCTCTTGAGGATTAACGAAAAGTTGATATAATTTGTAGAGTTGTTTGGTTTATCCGATATCCTTGGAGTTTTGTATGATTTTATGTAAATTAAATAAAAATAATTTGTTAAATCCATGTCATGTATGGAACATAAACGTTTTACGAATTTAAAAATAATTTTAAAAATTTTGGGTATTCGAATTGTATTTAGATGAAGAAAATTTTTTGTGATTTCGAATTATGTTCCGAAGAATACGTACGTTTGCAAGAATGAAACTCAAAGATATTAGCGACGACCCGCACCAACGGTGGATCATGTGATCTAATTTGATGCAACGCGAAGAACCTTACCGAGGCTTGGCACGGTAGCTGACGAATCTTTTACAGCTACATTGATAATTACGTGGATCGAAGACTTATCAACGGTGAACGTTACAAATGGCGGCGCTACGTCGTAACTAAATTTTTTTTGTAGCTTATTTAAATTCCGAGGACGGAATTATTTTTAAGTGGTGAAAAATGTAATAACCCATTTTTTTATATATAATTAAATATTAACTGATTTTATTTTATACAATTGTATTTAAATTAAAAAAGGTAAATGAATTTTTTTTCCTCTTTTCTTCCTTGTTTTGTTTGGAAAATTAAAGTCTTTTAGTAAATAATTAATAACTGATTAAATTAAAATTGAGGAAGATAATTTCATTTTTTAAAGTCTTGTGGTAAAATCATTTAGAACGGGAAGCTACTTGAGAGATAGAGAAGTCTATTCGAGTGGAGTATCCATATCTTTTTGATAATTAGCTACGTTCATTCTTTTGATTCCGTGGACGGAATCCTTTTTAAGGGGAAGGAAATGTAATACGCAGAAAAAAAAGAAAAAGAAAGAAAAGTAAATTACATTTAAAATTATATTTTAATTGGATTTTTCTTATATTTGGGCCAAATTGTATTTAATTTGTGTGGACAATAATAAGTAAGGGATTCCATTAATTTGGGCCTTTAAAACTAATTGGGTCTAATTTATATTTGTGTAATTTTAAAATCCTATTAAAATTTGGAGAGTTAATAATATATATTAATTATTAAATAATAAGTAAAACCCTAATCTATCTCACGTATCTCTAATAACTGACTGAGAAAAGAAAAAGAAGAAGCGCAGCCGCATTACAGAGAAGGGAGAAAAAGAAAGGAAACGAACTCAGTTAAGTTAAGGTATGTAAATTTATTTTCTGTATATTAGTGTAATCAATTATTTTGGGCAAAGGAGATCGCATATGTAGAGGAAGTCGGCTGAGACTGGCACAATATAATAGTTCAGTTCATGTCATTATGGTTGGTCTAGGAGATGACAGTATATAAGATGACTTCTTATATTTTACTAATTACCATAGTTGATATTGTCATTATAATTCACATGAATGTTGAATAAAAAAAGAAGAAGAAAGAATTCGAATCATGTCAAGCACTGAGTTATGATATACATAAATATATATATATAACAGTATAGCAGTTTTTTTTAAAGATTAATATAATGATTGCCTTGGGTTGTTTAAAAATATATATATATAATAAAATCGTTGGCATGTGAAGAAAAGCTAGTTGCTGAACTATTTTAATGAATGAATGATGTATATAATATATAATAATATTAAGATGACTGATTTGTTAAAATATAATAATAATAATAATAATAAAAATGATTAGCTGGTTATAATTTAATTTGGATTGTCTTGTAAAATTGATGTAATTGGAGAAATTAATTTAATATTTATGAATTATAATTATTAGGTAAATCCCACTTGATGGAGAAGCGTCACTACCGGCATCAATGTTTTCCGCATAAACTGGGAAGCTATCATTTGATAATGGACTATTCCATAATTTCTGATATAACTTATAAGAAGGAATAAAAATCATATTTTGCAACCACCTTTTTAGTCAGTAGGACATCTTATTATCTGTAAGGTTTGAGCACATTAGCATTTTTTTTGCATTCTACCATTAAACGTGTTGGACAATTAATGAACTTTTGCATGCTAAAGTTCTAATTATAAATAAGCCATTAGATCGGACGGAGAGAATTTAACGAGTTAAAGAGGGAAGCATATTTTGCAAATATATTTAAATTAATTATTATTATTTTGTTCGGACGAAAAGAATGTAAAGAGCTGTGCTTAGTATATAAATTTTGGAGTATTAATAATTGATTTAAGGCGATGATTAAATGTACCTTGAATGAATTATGAATTATTTTGGAATTATTAGTTTGAATTATTTTTTAATTTGAGGTGAATATGTTTAGGTTATGAATAATGTTTCGTATTTGATATCGTTGGCATTTGAGGGTAAGATTTTGTGGAGTGTGCTATAAGTGGTTTGGAAGTATCAGGTACGGATTCCGTACACTTTCAGCGATACTTTTGTTAAATTTGATTTGTTCGTTTTGTTCCTCGTTTCGAATTTCTGTTATTATTTCACATAATTGTTTCTTGTGAAATTGATATATATGTTTCATTTTGAAGTTAACACCTTGGACTCGTACTTGTACTCTTTGAATTAGATTATCATGTATAATATTTATTTTGATAATTGTAGAGCGGTACATGTTGCTACCTTCTTTTTGAAACCTTGTGACTAGAATTCGATTTGGTTCAACATGTACATATAGAACCCTTTTGTTGGTATTATGTCGCATGTGTTGTGACATGATATTTTTGATAGTATATATACTGTAGGGTATACCTGAGCTATAACCACCTGTGGGGGTACCACAGGCATGTCGTCTTGGCACGAGAGGTATGACACTTTCCGTGGCGGTGTGATTAGTCCACGGCGTCTCCGTTTTGGGCTCCGGAGGAAGTGGGTCATTTGGTGTTTTGTTGTGGGAGGCGTATGGGTTAACCCTAGTTTTCTATTCTGCGGATTGGTGATGTTGTGCCAAACACACCTATCCGATTTGCATACATTTGGATTCGCGGTCCAATGTGTGATTTGTCTGTGTGGCATTATTTTGGTTGCCTGTGTGGCATCATTTGACTTGCCTGTGTGGCATTATTTTGACTTGCCTGTGTGGCATTGTTTTGACTTGCCTGTGTGGCAACGTATGTTTCTGAGCTCACTCGGTATGAAATAATACACAACCATTTGATTCAGCCTATTATTTTACTGTATTAGTTTTATTTATTTCTGTTTAATTTAATTCATTGAGTTAGTTACTTTAGTTCGTTATTTCTTTACTCTTCTGTTGATTCAGATATATTCCATTCAGATCTTTGAAGATTATATTTTTGTCAGTATTTACACTTGAGGCTTTGTTCAGTATTTTGTCTCAGTTGTTTTCGTATATCAGTTGTATATCTTTTGTATATCTGTATCCGTACTGGGCAATTGGCTCATGCTGTGTTTTTCTTCCGGCAGGTTTGCAGGGGTGATTCAGGGCTAGTGTAATGAGAGAGTTGCCTTTGACCATCTAGGTTGTTTCGAATTTTAAGTTTTGATTATTTTGACTCTATTTGGAGAATTGTATTTAGTACGCTATTAATGGATCACCACTATTAATATTTTGAGGTTATTAGTGCTCTGTTTTCTTATTTTTGAGGTTTGTTGTGCTTTACACGTGACCTCCCTTTCCTTTTCGGGAAGGGGGTGTTACAGAGAGATGATATCAGAGCTTAGGTTCCTTCTTGTAGAAAACCTATTTAGGTTTGACCTGTGAGTTGTGGATAAACCATTGGGTAGACGTAGGAGTTGATTCGATTGTGTTCTTTGTATGGTTGGTCTCTATTTTGACCAACTGTCGATTTCTTTTCGATTTGTAGTTGATTTGAGAAAAGTGGAATAATTCGTTAAGGTGATTGAGTAATGATATTAGTTATGAATTGTGATTTAATCATTGAGGTGAATAAAGTTATACTTTGTATAGATAAGAAATGATCTTATATAAGATGCAATTATGATGTGAGTATTTATATCGACGAGTATTTGATTCTGGAATTTTTTTTGTTGGAGTTGTTCTTTTTTTTGTGACAATTATTATGATCATTAAATTGAGGATTTGATTTGAGTTAGGTTTTGAATTATGTTAAGCTTGTGGATAATTTGAGGTTTGTGTACTGATTGCATACTATGATAAATTGAAAATGATTAAGTATAGATGATTTCTTGTAATTTGAGTTATTGATATTCGAGGTAATTAAATTAATCATTTGGAGTTAATGATCAATTTTGTGGATATTTTCTAGTAGGATATTGAAGTTATGTTTTATGAAGTTTCTTTGTGATAGTATGGGGAGACATTGAAAGTTATTGGATTAAGGTTTGCAATAACGTGATGATTGATTTATTATATGATTAAATAATAAGTGATGAAATTCAATTAATTTTGAGAGATCTTGAATATTTATAGTTGCTTATGCAGATAGTAGAATATTTGACTTAGAGTTGATATGATGATAAAAAGATCTTAGTAGTATATTCTTTGCTGTAATAATATTTAAGAACTAGCTAGTTCGAATTGAGGTTTGAATATTTTGAAGCTCTTGAGGATTAACGAAAAGTTGATATAATTTGTAGAGTTGTTTGGTTTATCCGATATCCTTGGAGTTTTGTATGATTTTATGTAAATTAAATAAAAATAATTTGTTAAATCCATGTCATGTATGGAACATAAACGTTTTACGAATTAAAAATAATTTTAAAAATTTTGGGTATTCGAATTGTATTTAGATGAAGAAAATTTTTTGTGATTTCGAATTATGTTCCGAAGAATACGTACGTTTGCAAGAATGAAACTCAAAGATATTAGCGACGACCCGCACCAACGGTGGATCATGTGATCTAATTTGATGCAACGCGAAGAACCTTACCGAGGCTTGGCACGGTAGCTGACGAATCTTTTACCGCTACATTGATAATTACGTGGATCGAAGACTTATCAACGGTGATCGTTACAAATGGCGGCGCTACGTCGTAACTAAAATTTTTTTGTAGCTTATTTAAATTCCGAGGACGGAATTATTTTTAAGTGGTGAAAAATGTAATAACCCATTTTTTTATATATAATTAAATATTAACTGATTTTATTTTATACAATTGTATTTAAATTAAAAAAGGTAAATGAATTTTTTTTCCTCTTTTCTTCCTTGTTTTGTTTGGAAAATTAAAGTCTTTTAGTAAATAATTAATAACTGATTAAATTAAAATTGAGGAAGATAATTTCATTTTTTAAAGTCTTGTGGTAAAATCATTTAGAACGGGAAGCTACTTGAGAGATAGAGAAGTCTATTCGAGTGGAGTATCCATATCTTTTTGATAATTAGCTACGTTCATTCTTTTGATTCCGTGGACGGAATCCTTTTTAAGGGGAAGGAAATGTAATACGCAGAAAAAAAAGAAAAAGAAAGAAAAGTAAATTACATTTAAAATTATATTTTAATTGGGTTTTTCTTATATTTGGGCCAAATTGTATTTAATTTGTGTGGACAATAATAAGTAAGGGATTCCATTAATTTGGGCCTTTAAAACTAATTGGGTCTAATTTATATTTGTGTAATTTTAAAATCCTATTAAAATTTGGAGAGTTAATAATATATATTAATTATTAAATAATAAGTAAAACCCTAATCTATCTCACGTATCTCTAATAACTGACTGAGAAAAGAAAAAGAAGAAGCGCAGCCGCATTACAGAGAAGGGAGAAAAAGAAAGGAAACGAACTCAGTTAAGTTAAGGTATGTAAATTTATTTTCTGTATATTAGTGTAATCAATTATTTTGGGCAAAGGAGATCGCATATGTAGAGGAAGTCGGCTGAGACTGGCACAATATAATAGTTCAGTTCATGTCATTATGGTTGGTCTAGGAGATGACAGTATATAAGATGACTTCTTATATTTTACTAATTACCATAGTTGATATTGTCATTATAATTCACATGAATGTTGAATAAAAAAAAGAAGAAGAAAGAATTCGAATCATGTCAAGCACTGAGTTATGATATATATAAATATATATATATAAACAGTATAGCAGTTTTTTTTTAAAGATTAATATAATGATTGCCTTGGGTTGTTTAAAAATATATATATAATAAAATCGTTGGCATGTGAAGAAAAGCTAGTTGCTGAACTATTTTAATGAATGAATGATGTATATAATATATATAATATATTAAGATGACTGATTTGTTAAAATATAATAAAATAAAAATAATAAAAATGATTAGCTGGTTATAATTTAATTTGGATTGTCTTGTAAAATTGATGTAATTGGAGAAATTAATTTAATATTAGTATGAATTATAATTATTAGGTAAATCCCACTTGATGGAGAAGCGTCACTACCGGCATCAATGTTTTCCGCATAAACTGGGAAGCTATCATTTGATAATGGACTATTCCATAATTTCTGATATAACTTATAAGAAGGAATAAAAATCATATTTTGCAACCACCTTTTTAGTCAGTAGGACATCTTATTATCTGTAAGGTTTGAGCACATTAGCATTTTTTTTGCATTCTACCATTAAACGTGTTGGACAATTAATGAACTTTTGCATGCTAAAGTTCTAATTATAAATAAGCCATTAGATCGGACGGAGAGAATTTAACGAGTTAAAGAGGGAAGCATATTTTGCAAATATATTTAAATTAATTATTATTATTTTGTTCGGACGAAAAGAATGTAAAGAGTTGTGCTTAGTATATAAATTTTGGAGTATTAATAATTGATTTAAGGCGATGATTAAATGTACCTTGAATGAATTATGAATTATTTTGGAATTATTAGTTTGAATTATTTTTTAATTTGAGGTGAATATGTTTAGGTTATGAATAATGTTTCGTATTTGATATCGTTGGCATTTGAGGGTAAGATTTTGTGGAGTGTGCTATAAGTGGTTTGGAAGTATCAGTTACGGATTCCGTACACTTTCAGCGATACTTTTGTTAAATTTGATTTGTTCGTTTTGTTCCTCGTTTCGAATTTCTGTTATTATTTCACATAATTGTTTCTTGTGAAATTGATATATTTGTTTCATTTTGAAGTTAACACCTTGGACTCGTACTTGTACTCTTTGAATTAGATTATCATGTATAATATTTATTTTGATAATTGTAGAGCGGTACATGTTGCTACCTTCTTTTTGAAACCTTGTGACTAGAATTCGATTTGGTTCAACATGTACATATAGAACCCTTTTGTTGGTATTATGTCGCATGTGTTGTGACATGATATTTTTGATAGTATATATACTTTAGGTATACCTGAGCTATAACCACCTGTGGGGGTACCACAGGCATGTCGTCTTGGCACGAGAGGTATGACACTTTCCGTGGCGGTGTGATTAGTCCACGGCGTCTCCGTTTTGGGCTCCGGAGGAAGTGGGTCATTTGGTGTTTTGTTGTGGGAGGCGTATGGGTTAACCCTAGTTTTCTATTCTGCGGATTGGTGATGTTGTGCCAAACACACCTATCCGATTTGCATACATTTGGATTCGCGGTCCAATGTGTGATTTGCCTGTGTGGCATTATTTTGGTTGCCTGTGTGGCATCATTTGACTTGCCTGTGTGGCATTATTTTGACTTGCCTGTGTGGCATTGTTTTGACTTGCCTGTGTGGCAACGTATGTTTCTGAGCTCACTCGGTATGAAATAATACACAACCATTTGATTCAGCCTATTATTTTACTGTATTAGTTTTATTTATTTCTGTTTAATTTAATTCATTGAGTTAGTTACTTTAGTTCGTTATTTCTTTACTCTTCTGTTGATTCAGATATATTCCATTCAGATCTTTGAAGATTATATTTTTGTCAGTATTTACACTTGAGGCTTTGTTCAGTATTTTGTCTCAGTTGTTTTCGTATATCAGTTGTATATCTTTTGTATATCTGTATCCGTACTGGGCAATTGGCTCATGCTGTGTTTTTCTTCCGGCAGGTTTGCAGGGGTGATTCAGGGCTAGTGTAATGAGAGAGTTGCCTTTGACCATCTAGGTTGTTTCGAATTTTAAGTTTTAATTATTTTGACTCTATTTGGAGAATTGTATTTAGTACGCTATTAATGGATCACCACTATTAATATTTTGAGGTTATTAGTGCTCTGTTTTCTTATTTTTGAGGTTTGTTGTGCTTTACACGTGACCTCCCTTTCCTTTTCAGGAAGGGGGTGTTACAGAGATGGTATCAGAGCTTAGGTTCCTTCTTGTAGAAAACCTATTTAGGTTTGACCTGTGAGTTGTGGATAAACCATTGGGTAGACGTAGGAGTTGATTCGATTGTGTTCTTTGTATGGTTGGTCTCTATTTTGACCAACTGTCAATTTCTTTTCGATTTGTAGTTGATTTGAGAAAAGTGGAATAATTCGTTAAGGTGATTGAGTAATGATATTAGTTATGAATTGTGATTTAATCATTGAGGTGAATAAAGTTATACTTTGTATAGATAAGAAATGATCTTATATAAGATGCAATTATGATGTGAGTATTTATATCGACGAGTATTTGATTCTGGAATTTTTTTGTTGGAGTTGTTCTTTTTTTTGTGACAATTATTATGATCATTAAATTGAGGATTTGATTTGAGTTAGGTTTTGATTTATGTTAAGCTTGTGGATAATTTGAGGTTTGTGTACTGATTGCATACTATGATAAATTGAAAATGATTAAGTATAGATGATTTCTTGTAATTTGAGTTTTGATATTCGAGGTAATTAAATTAATCATTTGGAGTTAATGATCAATTTTGTGGATATTTTCTAGTAGGATATTGAAGTTATGTTTTATGAAGTTTCTTTGTGATAGTATGGGGAGACATGGAAAGTTATTGGATTAAGGTTTGCAATAACGGATGATTGATTTATTATATGATTAAATAATAAGTGATGAAATTCAATTAATTTTGAGAGATCTTGAATATTTATAGTTGCTTATGCAGATAGTAGAATATTTGACTTAGAGTTGATATGATGATAAAAAGATCTTAGTAGTATATTCTTTGCTGTAATAATATTTAAGAACTAGCTAGTTCGAATTGAGGTTTGAATATTTTGAAGCTCTTGAGGATTAACGAAAAGTTGATATAATTTGTAGAGTTGTTTGGTTTATCCGATATCCTTGGAGTTTTGTATGATTTTATGTAAATTAAATAAAAATAATTTGTTAAATCCATGTCATGTATGGAACATAAACGTTTTACGAATTTAAAAATAATTTTAAAAATTTTGGGTATTCGAATTGTATTTAGATGAAGAAAATTTTTTGTGATTTCGAATTATGTTCCGAAGAATACGTACGTTTGCAAGAATGAAACTCAAAGATATTAGCGACGACCCGCACCAACGGTGGATCATGTGATCTAATTTGATGCAACGCGAAGAACCTTACCGAGGCTTGGCACGGTAGCTGACGAATCTTTTACCGCTACATTGATAATTACGTGGATCGAAGACTTATCAACGGTGATCGTTACAAATGGCGGCGCTACGTCGTAACTAAAATTTTTTTGTAGCTTATTTAAATTCCGAGGACGGAATTATTTTTAAGTGGTGAAAAATGTAATAACCCATTTTTTTATATATAATTAAATATTAACTGATTTTATTTTATACAATTGTATTTAAATTAAAAAAGGTAAATGAATTTTTTTTCCTCTTTTCTTCTTTGTTTTGTTTGGAAAATTAAAGTCTTTTAGTAAATAATTAATAACTGATTAAATTAAAATTGAGGAAGATAATTTCTTTTTTTAAAGTCTTGTGGTAAAATCATTTAGAACGGGAAGCTACTTGAGAGATAGAGAAGTCTATTCGAGTGGAGTATCCATATCTTTTTGATAATTAGCTACGTTCATTCTTTTGATTCCGTGGACGGAATCCTTTTTAAGGGGAAGGAAATGTAATACACAGAAAAAAAAGAAAAAGAAAGAAAAGTAAATTACATTTAAAATTATATTTTAATTGGGTTTTTCTTATATTCGGGCCAAATTGTATTTAATTTGTGTGGACAATAATAAGTAAGGGATTCCATTAATTTGGGCCTTTAAAACTAATTGGGTCTAATTTATATTTATGTAAATTTAAAATCCTATTAAAATTTGGAGAGTTAATAATATATATTAATTAATAAATAATAAGTAAAACCCTAATCTATCTCACGTATCTCTAATAACTGACTGAGAAAAGAAAAAGAAGAAGCGCAGCCGCATTACAGAGAAGGGAGAAAAAGAAAGGAAACGAACTTAGTTAAGTTAAGGTATGTAAATTTATTTTCTGTATATTAGTGTAATCAATTATTTTGGGCAAAGGAGATCGCATATGTAGAGGAAGTCGGCTGAGACTGACACAATATAATAGTTCAGTTCATGTCATTATGGTTGGTCTAGGAGATGACAGTATATAAGATGACTTCTTATATTTTACTAATTACCATAGTTGATATTGTCATTATAATTCACATGAATGTTGAATAAAAAAAAAGAAGAAGAAAGAATTCGAATCATGTCAAGCACTGAGTTATGATATACATAAATATATATATATATATATAATATATATATATATAATATATATATATAATAACAGTATAGCAGTTTTTTTTTAAAGATTAATATAATGATTGCCTTGGTTTGTTTAAAAATAATATATAATAAAAATCGTTGGCATGTGAAGAAAAGCTAGTTGCTGAACTATTTTAATGAATGAATGATGTATATAATATATATAATATATTAAGATGACTGATTTGTTAAAATATAATAATAATAAAAATAATAAAAATGATTAGCTGGTTATAATTTAATTTGGATTGTCTTGTAAAATTGATGTAATTGGAGAAATTAATTTAATATTAGTATGAATTATAATTATTAGGTAAATCCCACTTGATGGAGAAGCGTCACTACCGGCATCAATGTTTTCCGCATAAACTGGGAAGCTATCATTTGATAATGGACTATTCCATAATTTCTGATATAACTTATAAGAAGGAATAAAAATCATATTTTGCAACCACCTTTTTAGTCAGTAGGACATCTTATTATCTGTAAGGTTTGAGCACATTAGCATTTTTTTTGCATTCTACCAATTAAACGTGTTGGACAATTAATGAACTTTTGCATGCTAAAGTTCTAATTATAAATAAGCCATTAGATCGGACGGAGAGAATTTAACGAGTTAAAGAGGGAAGCATATTTTGCAAATATATTTAAATTAATTATTATTATTTTGTTCGGACGAAAAGAATGTAAAGAGTTGTGCTTAGTATATAAATTTTGGAGTATTAATAATTGATTTAAGGCGATGATTAAATGTACCTTGAATGAATTATGAATTATTTTGGAATTATTAGTTTGAATTATTTTTTAATTTGAGGTGAATATGTTTAGGTTATGAATAATGTTTCGTATTTGATATCGTTGGCATTTGAGGGTAAGATTTTGTGGAGTGTGCTATAAGTGGTTTGGAAGTATCAGGTACGGATTCTGTACACTTTCAGCGATACTTTTGTTAAATTTGATTTGTTCGTTTTGTTCCTCGTTTCGAATTTCTGTTATTATTTCACATAATTGTTTCTTGTGAAATTGATATATTTGTTTCATTTTGAAGTTAACACCTTGGACTCGTACTTGTACTCTTTGAATTAGATTATCATGTATAATATTTATTTTGATAATTGTAGAGCGGTACATGTTGCTACCTTCTTTTTGAAACCTTGTGACTAGAATTCGATTTGGTTCAACATGTACATATAGAACACTTTTGTTGGTATTATGTCGCATGTGTTGTGACATGATATTTTTGATAGTATATATACTGTAGGGTATACCTGAGCTATAACCACCTGTGGGGGTACCACAGGCATGTCGTCTTGGCACGAGAGGTATGACACTTTCCGTGGCGGTGTGATTAGTCCACGACGTCTCCGTTTTGGGCTCCGGAGGAAGTGGGTCATTTGGTGTTTTGTTGTGGGAGGCGTATGGGTTAACCCTAGTTTTCTATTCTGCGGATTGGTGATGTTGTGCCAAACACACCTATCCGATTTGCATACATTTGGATTCGCGGTCCAATGTGTGATTTGCCTGTGTGGCATTATTTTGGTTGCCTGTGTGGCATCATTTGACTTGCCTGTGTGGCATTATTTTGACTTGCCTGTGTGGCATTGTTTTGACTTGCCTGTGTGGCAACGTATGTTTCTGAGCTCACTCGGTATGAAATAATACACAACCATTTGATTCAGCCTATTATTTTACTGTATTAGTTTTATTTATTTCTGTTTAATTTAAGTCATTGAGTTAGTTACTTTAGTTCGTTATTCTTTACTCTTCTGTTGATTCAGATATATTCCATTCAGATCTTTGAAGATTATATTTTTGTTAGTATTTACACTTGAGGCTTTGTTCAGTATTTTGTCTCAGTTGTTTTCGTATATCAGTTGTATATCTTTTGTATATCTGTATCCGTACTGGGCAATTGGCTCATGCTGTGTTTTTCTTCCGGCAGGTTTGCAGGGGTGATTCAGGGCTAGTGTAATGAGAGAGTTGCCTTTGACCATCTAGGTTGTTTCGAATTTTAAGTTTTGTTTATTTTGACTCTATTTGGAGAATTGTATTTAGTACGCTATTAATGGATCACCACTATTAATATTTTGAGGTTATTAGTGCTCTATTTTCTTATTTTTGAGGTTTGTTGTGCTTTGCACGTGACCTCCCTTTCCTTTTCGGGAAGGGGGTGTTACACTGCAGAATGTCCAGAAATAAAAATTTTAAAGTGTTCAAGTCCATGAATGTGATAGTAACCTAATCTAATGTATATAAAAATATGTTAGACGTATAATGAGATGTTAAAATAAATTCTTAGTATATTAATAACGCATTTAAGTATGGATTGAATTATTGAACGCATATTTAGCTTATTGTTTATGTAGGGTAATATTATGTAACAATAAGTGTGATAATTTGACTAAGTATAGTCATAACCAAAGTTTAGACAAAAGAATGAACTTGTGTGACTAGTTAAGTTATAATTGACTGGTATTGTGAATGAAAATGATATGTAGGATTAATTCAAGGAACGTGTATAAATAACGTGTAATCTACGCACGAGGCAAGTTTACTAACCCTACTTGTTATCATTATTAAACTTTATAATTTACGTCGAGTAAATTCTCATTATTGTTAACCAAGTTCAATTTGTTATATTAAAGATTATTTATTTTTTCAAAGTATGATTCTGTTATTAAATACTTGTTCTATTGTATACCTCTTGAGATTGTTATTCAATTTAAATATCATTTATTGTTGAACCTTGTTAGACTAGTAAACTCTTATTGATTCGACTAGTCCATAGTTGATGAACGTTCTAAATTTCAGAACCTTTATTGATTTATCCAAACCAAACTTCCTTTGGTGCAGACTCTAATATCAAACTGAGATAAACAATGTGATGCCCCCAAAATAGGTATACATCACCCATCTTGAGTCGCCAAATACATGGTACAAAATTTAAATACAACTTAATAATACAACAATCGTGTAAAATATGACAAAACATAAACTGAGAGTTTTAATACGAATATTGTCTTCTAGACAGTATTCAACTCAAATGGAGTCCTCAATACATTTATTATCACGCAATTTTATAGAATAGTGATGACTACTAATGCTATCATCTGGACCGTCACTCCGTTCCCCGACTAGTCCCAGCTACGTTCTCATTTCCTGAAGAGAACAATGAAAGTAAAAGGGTGAGCTCAACTAGCCCAGTAAGAAATATTATGACTAAGATAATGCAGAATAATTTATCGTTAGCCTTCAATAGTGTTAAACTGATAAAATATAACAAACATCAAGTTTAACTGCAGCGGAACAAGCAATCCATTAGAAGAGTCAAGTAGAGCATAAAATCTACTATTTTCTATGATTTAAAAGGTTTTTCATCACTTTTATCGCTGAGACTCGGCTTGATAAATAATCCACATCATCGAATCACCCCTGCACTACGACCAAGGATATTCTTTAGTATCACGACCACAAATTATCCATGCACTACGGGCCAAGGATATTCGTGTATTCATCAATGGTCATGATCATGCCAACAAGTGTTCATCAATGCACTACGGGCCAATGAGGACTTTTACCATATCATTTGTAACATTACGGTCATGATTATACTGAATAATCCCTGGTCATAATCATACCAAGTCCACCTATGCACTACAGACCACGAATGACTTTCAACATAATATAAACATGAGGATGATGACAATGATATAAGAATTCAATAAAACAAGTTCAAGGATAAATTTTTAATGATTTATAATTTAATTTATCAATAATTTAATATTGTCCAAATTGTCAACATGATACTGCTTTGTGGAGTAAAATTCAAGAATGATAATGTATCAAAAATGATTTGGACCGAAAAGAAATTAATTTTTGTTATGAATAGTATTCTGGGTGAATAGTACCCGAGTGAATAGTACCCCATGAATAGTACTTCAGGAATAGTACTCTGTGAATAGTACTTTGTGAATAGTACTTTGTGAATAGTACCCGTGAATAGTACTTTTGTGAATAGTACCGTATAAATAAATAGTACTCATGGACAGTACTCCGACATGAAAAACTTAAAATTTAACAAGAATGTGCAGAAAATATCCTTGTGAAGCAATACTAGATGAAGCGTAAATTTCAAGGATATTCTACTAATTTCACGGAATATAGAAGCAATACTTTAATCGAATGATGGTATAATCAGGAATACGAGACGAAATAATATTACTCAATACTATAGAGTATGGAAAAAAATATTATTCCTATGAATACTAAACAAAATAATATCCTTTACATCAGAAGAAGACTGGATATTGGAATAGTGAGGTAGCAGACTTCTCTTTTATTTTCTCTCTAAAGTTTTTCTCTCTATAAATGCTCTTGTGAGTCTTAGTGAATTGGTGAGAATGAAAGAAGAATGAGCTTCTATTTATAGAAAAATATAATTTCAATAATTGCACGTTTTGGGGCTCGAAATATTATAATATAATACATTCATCTTTATCTTCATTTTTAATTTAGTCCTGCAAGTATTATCAAACTTGCACCACCTCCCCTAATAGTACATCTTGTGAATCAATAGTACAATCATGTGAATCAATTGTACAATCAGGTGAAAAAAATAATTACAGTATAGTACCTTCATCTATACCTCTATTTTTAATTTAGTCATGCAAGTATTATCAATCTTATACCATCTCCCCTAATAGTACATGCATGTGAATCAATAGTACACACATGTGAACAATTAGTTATAATCATGTGAACTAATAGTAATTATTTACTCATTTATCCTATTAATTACCCGATTTGTCAATATAACCTCCAAACATCTATTATTATCGAAATAGATGTCGATTTCTACTAACACTAACAATCCCAACACAATGGAGCTATCTATTTCATCTTTAATCAACACGAACCACTACAAAAAAATGGGGCTTTAGCAACAACCAATTTTCGTTGCTAAAGGTGCCAAATTTCGTTGTAAAAAGGTTTTGGCAACGATTTTACTGTCGTTGCATCTTTCGTTGCGCAATGAGCGTTGCTAATTGTTCCGCAACGAACGATTTTTTTTCGTTGCCAAAAGTACTACATTTTGCAATGAAATTTGACTTTCGTACAGAGACATCGATCCTTTAGCAACAAAATGTATTGTTACAGAATAATTAAAATTTTGTTGCTAAAAACCCCATTTCGTTGCAAAGCCTGCTAATTAGCAACGAAATGAACTCTTTTTTTTTTTTTGCAACGACCATGCATTTTCGGTGCAATTAACATCATTTTGTAACGACATTTTTCGTTGTAGAAAATTATGAAAATTGTTGCCCAAGTTTGCTTTCGTTGCGGAATGTAAACTTTTTAGCAACGCTTTTCGTTGCTGATTATATTATTTGGCAACGACATTATGCTGAATCAGCTACGAAAATATTTGTTACTGGTTATTTTTCAATAGCAACGAAAGTCGTCAATTAGCAACAACATTTTATGTTGTCGTTTCTTTATATGTGCAACGAAAATTGATATGATTTGCAACGATAAAAAATATTGTCTTTTATGTTAGTATTAGCAACAATATCCTCTCCGTTGTTATTAGGTTAATTTTTCATTGCCAAATATTATATTTTTAATGCCATTAACAACGAAAATATGCTGTTAAATATATAAAAAATTGTTGCTATATTAAAACTTGTTCAATGCTTTGGTAACGAATTATATTGTTACCAAATAAAAATTTGACATTCTTTTTGTGTATGTGACTGACTCAATGTCCCCACAACAAATAATGGCAAAAATACAAAAAAACTAAAATATTATTAACTTAATAAAATCATCCACTACATAATCATTTATTATCTTTACAATTAACTATCTAAAGCTACCACAGTTCTTCAATCAAAATATATATCTACATATATAGAGAGAGTACACTTCATAATTTCGTCCCTTGTCTTCCGTAAACGTAGCACGAAAATTTGATACCCAGTATTGTAAGGCAGATCGTAGAAGCAGTCTTCCTGCACATATTTAAAAATAATAACAAAGTCAGGAAAATGAAGCAAATAAGTCACTAGAGGCACTTAGTGCCAAAATCAATACACAAAGACAACAGAGTTGCTACGTGGTACTAATATACATCGTATTGCTCATAAACAAAAAAAGACAATAGAGTTGCTACGTGGCACTAATATACACGGTAAATTAGGATACTTGTGTATATAAGCCAATGTAATTGAGAAGAATGAATCACGAAATCATTATCCCAAAATAATGATTTCAAAATTATTTCGATGAGCCATAATTCAACTTTTAAGCCTAGAAGATTACTGGATGAGAAGAATAACTAATTTTTTTAATGCCTTTTTTTTTCAAAAGCTCAAATTGATACAATTTGACAGCAAGGGATATTACAGGCCAACAAATTCTGCTCCGAATGGACCTAACACACGGCTTCATACGCCGGACCACCATCTACTTTACTCAAATTGTGGTGTTCATTTTAAACTTGTATGATCACCAATTCAAAGATACAGTTTGTAGGATTCAAAATGTAGACTACCCACCTCTTTCCAACTTTAAAAGACATTGACGGGTTCCTTCTTTGGACAACAAGCCTACCAGTAGTGGCAAACTAGACTTAAAAACTAAAACATGTCCAGAGCAAGCATGGATTACTTCAAACTTCTCAAGTTTTGCTTAAAAAATTCCAGGTGTTCCATTTAGTAGCATCCAAGGCAACAACGGCCTCGTTCCCTCAAGACAACCAAGGAAAATACAAGTTTAGATATAAAATAAAACAAATGAAGAAAACACCTTTTGCCTTTTTGAGCTCTCCGGAGATGGGGGTTGTTCCGGCGGCGCAAGAAGGTTTCTCTATCTGAATTATCCTGATGAGCCTGCACATATGTACAAAATTCTTCAGACAGTCATATATAAATCTTTGCACTTGATTGCTCAAGGTTACTTTGTTTCAACACCAGATTACCCAGCTTTATATTTGGATCCTCCAATGTTGTGGAAAGCTTACTTGTACTGAAGATACTTGCACGGTTCTATCTTCTATAGCATCCACTCCCTCTACAGATGAACTATTTGTCTCAGTTATGTTTTGAGATACAATGGGGCATGATCTGATGTAGCAAATTAGAAAAGAACGTTCCTTCATCACTCGCTCTTGGTGCTGCCTCCGGAGAACTAGCAGCATGAGCTGCTTCCACATTCCCATTAGCGGATGTTGGACCAATTCCATGAAAGTTAATGTCACGGATCTGTGCATCAGCTAAAATAGTTCTGAACAATTGATCAAGACTGCCATGAACCCCTGCAGAAGGTATGACAAAAAAACATGAAATGAAATAATAGAATGTGCCTTTCTTCGTTAATAATGATTTTCTTTCTTTTTGAATTTTTAAAAATAAGAATTAAATAATAAAAATCCAAGCATTATGATATGCGTGCAAATTTGTTAAACTAAAAATATCCACAATATACAGAACCCTTAAAAACTGATGGAGCGAGCACAGCCATGAAAGTTGTAGCTTTTCTTCTACTTAAAAGTTGAATTATTCTTGGTACAAATGTTTCTTTAAATTTTTATTAGCCAAACCAAGTATATCTTAAAACCAAAAGTTCATAATAACAATATCAAAAAAGTCCTTGTAAAATCAGATTCATTTTTTGATAAACGAAAATAGTTTATAGAAGAAACTGTCAATACCAATACCAACGGCCTATCTCATAGTTGTAGTTTATAAAATAGTTTCATATTACACAGTAATGATCGTATTCTATCGTTAAATGTATATTTACTCTACCAATACCAACGGCCTATCTCATAGTTGTTTTTACTAAATAAACCTGGAAAATGAAATAGGGTATTGAATATTTTCCGCAAAGATGAAAAAACAACTGAGCAATATATATCTACCTTGATACAGATTTTACTTCACAGTTCACTCTCTTCAACACTAACATATGCCCAGTGAACAGGCAAACCTAGGGCAGAAAGTCAAAATGACATGCATCCATCCATCATATCTCCTTCAACATACATGAATATCAACATCACTTTCCCTCAAGTAGAACGCCAAAAATAATACCTGTGAAAAATAAAATAACATCATGAAATTCAAACTCATATGCACGAGTATTATCGTGTGCATATGTAGCTATGTATGTTATGTAAGATGTGGATAATATCAATCTAGTTACACCTAGTCTAAGAGTGCTCAGCAGCCCTCTGCTAACTTTTCCAATGGGATTCATATACAGTAATCTTTCTAGTTAGTTGGAGATTATTATAATTAGTTACACAACTAAAACGATAAGTGGAGCGAACCAGCCACCAACACCCCTACACACACACGCCCTCTCAAAAAGCCGAAAGTACAAGTGATGGCTCACGAATGGAACATACAGATAAATCATAAATACAAAGAATGAAGAGTATTACTGTATTAGATTTGTACTCAGAAGCAACTTTTGAGAGGACACCAACATGATCTCTTAAATTACAGTTCTGTACAATTTTCTAACCTCTAACGTTAGCTGCACTCAGAACCAATCCCATCGCCGCATCCTAAAATACCTTAAAAATATCCATATCTAAACCCTAATTCCCAATATCAAACTCAAATCCTAAATATCAGTTACTCAATCATGAATCTCAGAAAAAAATTGTAAATTACCTTGGAAAGAGTACGATTGCTGAGGATTGGGACGAGGCTTGAATCATTAGAGTGCGATCGAAGATCCGATTCGTTGCCGTTATCTGGGGGGAAAGGGTGGGTTTGTTAGAAAATAATCAACAGAAATTGGGAAAAATTGGAAGGAAATCGATAGAGCTTACTCTTGGGAGAGATGGAGAATCGAAGAATCCTTCTGCCTAAAGAAGATGGGTATTTAGATTTGGGAGAAAAGATTGGAAGGTAAGAAGGGGAAAAGACGATAGTTGCAGAAGTTAACGTTTCGATTAGAGAACAGAAACCTAAGAGAGAGAGAAAGCGCCCACTTTTTTCCTGGTTTTTGATACCTGCACTGCAGTTCTGGAAATCAATCTGCAATTCCTTCTTCAATGGACAATAATAGGGTCCGGAGAGAGATTCTTATTTTTTAAGTATATTATCTGCGTGAAAGCTAACTGTTTATTTTAATTTATGACTTATGAGTGGTTTTAGTTTCATGTCCTGTATTTATTTTATAAAAATAAATTTTAAAAAAATTATCTTAATTTTTTTTTAAAATGATTTTTTTTTTAAAAGAAATTTGGAAAAAATAAAAATGTGATCCAATGCCAAACTAAGTGGCATTGTAATTTTTTCTAAAGTTTTTTATAAAGCAAATTTGTAAAAAAGAAGTAAGATGTAACATCACTTTAACTGACGCTATAATCTCTCTTTTTTTAATTTTTTTGATCTCTTGTACTTGTTTACAAACATCAATATTTTTTTATATTTATTATTTGTCATCGACGTTGGAAATGAAGGAGTATATAAGACTTCATCTATAAAAAATAAAAATAAAAATTCTAACGCCAATTAAAGTGACGTTGCATCTTACTTTTCTTTTTTACAAATTCATTTTTTTAAAAAAAAATTAAATAAAATAGGGATAAAATTGATATTACATTAATATGGGTCGAACTAACTTATTAGGAATTACTTATTAGTCATTTTAAAATAAATTTATTCTGTTTTAGTTCATAAAACACAATAAATTTTTCTTCATCTTTTATATTTTCTCTTAGAACTGATAGTATTATAATTTAATTTTATAATATATTCGGAAAAAAAAAGTAAAAGGAGAACTAAGAATAGCTAGGGGTATACCATTACTATTCTTCTTTTTATGTTTTATTTTTTGACATAAAAATATATTCATGATTTAAGTTGCTCCCTCCGTCTAAGAATAAAAGTTCTTATTATTTTATGTTATGATGTAAATGATGTAAATATGTTATGATTTTAATACTTTAATGATGTAATTTAAATTTTTGTTGTTTTGATTAATTAACAAAACAATTTGAATTATAGTATTTTAGTAATTTAGTATTTTTGAATTTTAGTATTTTTTTTAATATGATTTTTTTTTAGTTTTTTGATATTTTTTTTAATTAGTATTTTTAGTATTTGATGTAAATATGTAATTAATATTTTAGTGTCGGATAAATGACTTTTAGTATTTTGATATGTTATACAACTATGGTAAAATTTTAGTATTTGAGTAAAATTTTAGTATTTTAGTATTTAAATTTTAGTATTTTGATTAAATGATGTAAATATGTTATGATGTAAATGATGTAAATATGTAAATATGATAATATGTTATGTTATGATATAAATGATGTAAATATGTTAAGATTTCAGTATTTTAATAATGTAATTTGAATTTTTGTTATTTTGATTAATTAACAAAATAATTTAAATTTTAGTATTTTTTTTGGATTTTAGTATTTTTTTTATTTTGATTTTTTTAATTAGTATTTTTAGTATTTGATGTAAATATGTAATTAGTATTTTAGTGTCGGGTAGGTGACTTTTAGTATTTTGATATGTTATACAACTATAGTAAAAATTTAGTATTTTGATAAGTTATACAACTATGGTAAAATTTTAGTATTTGAGTAAAATTTTAGTATTTTAGTATTTGAACTAGATATAAACCCGCGCGTTGCGACGTGATTATTTAATTATTTAATAATAAATGTGTACGTACAATTAATAAATTAAAATATAATAAGAAGATGGTATATTGTTGTGCGATTATCAAATTTTAATAGCATATGTTATATAGTGTTGTTTAAAAATTTTGTGCGCAAATATATATCTAAGTATATAATTAATCTGATCACTAAACCCTATAACATTACATAACAGTTGTGTGTGTGTATGTGTGTATATATATATAATATATATATATATAATATAATATATATATATATATATAAATGTCTTGATAAAAATATTATAATGTGTAACCAATATGGTTAAAAATGGGTAACTCTTTCATTCTAAAGCACTAACAAATATTTAGAAAGTGTCATGCACAATGCCATTGAATTGTTATATTAATATGATTGCTAGTGGTATATTTGAAGTCTGTTACACATTACACAATCATCACCAAGCCTCAAATATCTGACACATGTACTTGATGCATTTTGAAGAGTCCATGTCTCGTATACGCTTACTCGCACCAGAATTCTTACATCCAAACGAAAGGAAAAACAACGAAAGAATATCTCAGTTTCAGTCCTCAGACATGAAGGGAAAGCACATGTTACATGCGAAAACTGAAAAGCACGAGAATTAATAATTATGTTGGATCTTCATGTCAAACAAACACCATGTCCAAAAACATAGCAGTATAGCACCGTGTCATACATAACACAATGTTATAGTTAAAGAATGAATACATTGCCTCATTAATTTTTTTTATCATTTTTTTACAATTGTATAGGCACTCATAGTATTACCATAATGCCAAAAAAATATATTAATGATGATAAAAATGATTTACCGGATGCTAGTAGTTAACAAATCATGCAAAGCCACAATCCATATAATAGAATGCAATAAATGAAGAAGCCATAAATATAAACACCGTGAGATATAGTCCACAAAATGAAGCCATAGCCCCTCCCATTGAATGCACTGTCCCATAATCTGAAGGTTTTCATATAATTCCTTTGCACTTTCAACAGTATTTAGAATTGTAGGGCGCAAAATTTTGTTGTGCTAAGCAGGATAAAATCCATGATACACCTGAAATAATGCAAGAAGCATGACAACAAAAATTTAACTCTGCCAAGAACTGCATACACCAAATTCATTGTCACATTACCATTAAACCATAGATACCAGGATTATCACATTTAAGCTTCTTCAGTTTTGATCTTTTTAACAATCGTTGCAATCTTTTAAATATTTACGATAGGAATCTGGAAAATAGTGATATATAAGAATTTATACATACTTAATAGTTGATTTCAACATTGCCTAAACTATCAACCAAATAAATAATTATCTTTCCATAACTCTTTTATAGGAAATAGTATTGCCCGAGATAAAAAAAGTCTCACACTTAGCTAAAAATTCATGTGTTTGTCGGATTGAAAATTAACAGAACATAAAGGAATTTAGCTCCTATATTAAATAAAAATGAAAAGAATTAGTGTAAAACACATACGAAATGGACTTACATAGAATTTCAAATACTGTCATCCAAAAAGTAAAAGACAAACCTATTATACTCTTATTTAAAAGTTTTTCAATAGTTATACATGAATATATATACACAGATAAAAAAATGAATATACATAAACTCTACTCAATACATGTATTAATAAAATAATCAGGGTTTACACTAATAATGAGCAGCAAAAAGATAATAGCCAGAAACAGTCAAACCTTTCTATATTAAATTGTGAAAAACTTTCTGGAAAATTATATTCTTTGTAGTATTGTATGTTTGTCCATCTTTGTCACAAATTAATATTTTTACTCCACTATTGCTTGTAACTGTTGATACTGCTACATACAATTGGTTATGGCTAAAAATTGGACGTGACAGATACAGTCCAATATGTGAGAAAGATTGTCCCTGGCTCTTATTAATTGTCATGAAAAATCAAACAACCAAAGGAAATTGTCTTTGTTAGAATTTTAAAGGTAATCTAATGTTTGACGGTGTTAAGACCAAGCGAGGTATGAAAACTTTATGTTCAAAATTGCTGACTGAAATTTCTTTTACTTTTATCAGATATTTTCCTAATTGAGTTACTATTAATCTCGTGACATTGCACAAACCAGATCACTGATCTATATTTCAAAGCAACATTACAGGAACCCCAATCTTCAACGTTATCTTGTGGTTTGGCATTCCAGAAGATGTAATGCTATTCAAAAATTATAAGGTGTAAATGCCTTCATAGCTGTTTGAGTTTTCATCAACCTTACATAGGACATCTTAGATATGGTGCTTCATCACCTGGCCATAAATACATCACATATTCGTTTACCTTATTTATAGCATCAAGTGTAGGAGCAAGGATGGCTTGGTCTTAAAAATAAAAGTCATTCTCAAAATTTTCCAATAAATTAGGATATGTGATATCAACAATTGTTGCAAGGGGATTGATCGGATATTTGATAAGAAAATTAGGATAAATAATGGAGAGTAATGATAATAGCTCAATAATGACAATATCATAAAGTAGTGATTTTAGGAGATAATAATTAAATTAAAAAATATAATATCAAAACAGTTTACATTACCAAAATAGTTTAGATTTGTAGTGATTTAGAGGATTATACATTTAAAATATTAATTTGGGATTAAAAAAAAAGTAGTGATTTTAGTAGATAATAATTAATTTAGTAATGATAATATTAGAACAGTTAACATTATTAGAGCAGTTTAGATGTATAGTGATTTAAGGGATTATAAAATCAAAAAAAAAATGTAGGATTAAAAAGTAATGATTTCAGAAGATAATAATTACGTTCCGATAATATAAAAATTGTTTAGATTGAAAAAGTAGTGATTTAGTGGATTATAAAATCAACATAGTAACTTATGATTTCTATTATTTGTTATTTTAATTTTATTTTAAATATTTTAAATTGTACAATATTATTTTATAATATAATTATAAATGGTATATATTATGTTGTAATATAATTAAATTAGTAATGATAATATCTGCACAGTTTAGATAAGTAGTGATTTTATTATATACGTGTATTATAATATTATACCATATATGTATGATATAATGTATGGTATAATTATGAATGTTATAATATTAGAAAAGTAATTATTTTAGGATATAATAATTATTTTTAAACATAATTAAATTAGTAACAGTTTAGAAAAGTAGCAGATTTTAGGGTTTATAAAACAAACATATTTGTGACGGATTATATATATGTATGATAATGTATGGTATAAGATTATAAATGGTATATAATACTGTAAAATTCTAAAAAACGAATTTATTGGGTTGTCACTGTTAGTAATGTTGGAACTTATATATATATGCATGATATAATATTAAAATATATAATATTATAAAATTTAAAAACCAGTGTAATTATGTAACAGTTGACATTACCAAAACAGTTTAGATTTATAGTGATTTAGTAGATTATAAATTCAAAATATTAATTTGGGATTAAAAAAATAGTGATTTTAAGAGATAATAATTAAATTAGAAAGGATAATATCAGAAAAGTTGACATTATTAAAACAGTTTAGATTTGCAGTGATTTAGGGGATTATAAAATAAAAATATTAATTTGGGATTAAAAATAGTGATTTTAGGATATAATAATTAAATTAAAAAGGATAATATCAGAACAGTTGACATTACCAAAACAGTTTAGATTTGTAGTGATTTAGTAGATTATAAATTCAAAATAATAATCTTTCAAAATTAATATGAAAATATAATGAAAAATTTGAACCTTAATGGTTCATAATATGGAATTATTTAATTGGTATATTAAAATATATGAAAAATATCGAAATCTTAATTGAGCCTAAGCTTACTTTCAAACTGCCCGATTCAATTTACAATTGGTTTAATTAATTAATAGATAATATTTCATGATTTAAGAAGCGGTCAATAAAATGACAATGAATTGTCTATCCGAGTTGTTAAAAGAGATTAATTTTTTATTCATTTCGTTCCATATTAAAAGTTCCTATTATTTAGTGAATTCTGTTTGAATCATTTCCTTAAGAACCATGACTTCTTTATTGGAATAAATCAATTTGTAATAAGTTGATTGAATGTTATATTTCATAAAAATTATAAAAAGTTGTCGATTACTTTGTTGATTGAATCCTTCAAGGATTTATTTTTTAAGTAGCATGATTCAATTGGATGAAAAAGTGTTGGTCGCGTAATTGGCACAAAAAATAAAATAATAAATATGAAAATGTTTTAAAATGTTGATTTTTAGTACTTCCAATATTTGATGGAGTTGGTTAGAAAATAAGTTTTTAAAAAATTTATTATCTTTCATATATCTAACCAATATTGTTTTCATAAATCTTGGGATGAGTTTTATATTATTTAAGTATTCCATAATTTATTAATTGATTGAGTTTTCCATAAATTGGTTAAGCAAATAAATTTTTATATCTTTAGAATCAATTAGTATGGTTCAAATAATTGGAAGAATTTTTGGAAGCTAATAGATTGAAGTTTTAAAATGAATATGGAAATAATTTTTTATTGCATGGAACTATGAAAGTAATTAATTAATCATAAATAAAATTATATTAGGCACATGAAAAGTAGGTAAAATAAATAAAAGATATAATATTAAAGGAAATTTACTTTTCAAATAATTAAAACTAATTTTTCATAAAAAGCAAGTTGGCCCTATCGTGTTTAAATTAATCCAATCTGGTTGTTGCCTAAGAGAGTTATCTAATTAATGGATCCTAAAATAATGTAGCTGTTGATAATATTCATAAAATAAGGTGATCAGTATATAATATCCTAAGTAATTGTCAAGGGTATTTTTGTCAAAGACAATAAGAAGCATTAATTAGGATGGACATATGTTAAATTTATAGAAGGACATGTGTCAATATATTGTGCCATGTACTGTGATTTAGTATATATAATATAATAGATTTGCGTGATTCAAATAATTGGAAGAATTTTTGGAAGCTAATAGATTGAAGTTTTAAAATGAATATGGATAAATTTAATTGCATGGAACTATGAAAGTAATTAAATAATCATAGAATAAATTTATTAGGCACATGAAAAGTAGGTAAAATAAATAAAAGTCTAATATTAAAAGAAATTTACTTTTCAAATAATTAAAACTAATTTTTCATAAAAAACAAGTTGGCCCTATCGTGTTTAAATTGATCAAATCTGGTTGTTGCCTAAGATAATTACCTAATTAATAGATCCCAAAATAATGTGGTTGTTGATAATATCCATAAAATAAGGTGATCAATATATAATATCCTAAATAATTGTTAAGGGTATTTTTGTCAAAGGCAATAAGAAGCATTAATTAGGATGGACATGTGTTAAATTTATAGAAGAACATGTGTCAATATATTGTGTCATGTACTGTGATTTAGTATATATAATAGATTTTAGTATTTTGATTAAATGATGTAAATATGTTATGATGTAAATATGTAAATATGATAATATGTTATGATGTAAATGATGTAAATATGTTAAGATTTTAGTATTTTAATGATGTAATTTGAATTTTTGTTTTTTTGATTAATTAACAAAATAATTTGAATTTTAGTTTTTTTTTTGGATTTTAGTATTTTTTAATTTGATTTTTTTTAGTATTTTTTTAATTAGTATTTTTAGTATTTGATGTAAATATGTAATTAGTATTTTAGTGTCGGGTAGGTGACTTTTAGTATTTTGATATGTTATACAACTGTGGTAAAATTTTAGTATTTAGATATGTTATACAACTATGGTAAAATTTTAGTATTTGAATACAATTTTAGTATTTTAGTATTTGAATTTTAGTATTTTGATTAAATGATGTAAATATGATGTAAATATGTAAATATGATAATATGTTATGTTATGATGTAAATGATGTAAATATGTTATGATTTTAGTATATTAATGATGTAATTTAAATTTTTGTTCTTTTGATTAATTAACAAAATAATTTAAATTTTAGTATTTTAGTATTTTTTTTTGAATTTTATTATTTTTGAATTTGATTTTTTTAGTATTTTTAGTATTTTTTTAATTAGTATTTTTAGTATTTGATGTAAATGTAATATTTAGTATTTTTAGTATTTTAGTATCGGGTAACTAACTTTATAATTAAAAATCCTTGTAGCTTAGTTGGTTTTAATATTTATTTAAGGAGAGTGCGATATCTAGAGTTCAATTTTCAAGGAGAGCATTATTTAATTTTTTTTTAAAAAGCCCATGGATCGGGCAAGACTTTTTTATATTAGTACTATTATAATTATTGTAATTATAATAATAATAATAATAATAATAATAATAATAATATTAATAATTATTATTATTATTATTATTATTATTATTATTATTATTATTATTATAATAACAACAATAATAATAGTAACACAATAATATTATAGTAATAGTAACAATAATAATAAAAATAATAATAATAACAACAAACAACAACAACAATAATAATAATAGAAATTATAATAATAGTAATAATTATAATTATTATAATAATAAAAATAATAATTATAAGATTAGTAATAATTATTCTAATAATAATAAAAAAACAATTAGTAATAATAATAATAATAGTAAATATAATAATTATTATAATAATAGTAATAGTAATAGTAATAGTAATAGTAATAATAACAAAAAATATAGCACATGAAGCATGAAAAAAAATTTAATAATGACTTATAAGTAAAAAAAAGTTGAAATTTAAGTTATTGTCAAACACTAAATAATAACAAAAGACTTATAACTTAGTTTAACTAACTTATAATACAAGATATAAAGAGAAATTAATATTTGATTATAAAAAAAAATTACAAGTCAAGAATAAGGAGAATTTAAAAAATGGGAGTTAAAAAAAACTTGCACACTATTGGTGCAACTTTATTATTATTGTTATTGTCATTATTATTATTTTTATTATTTTTATTGTTATTAGTACTATATATTATATGTTATTATTATTATTATTGTTATTATTGTTTTATATTATTGTTTTTATTATTATTATTATTATTTTATTATTATTATTATTATATTATTATTATTATTATTATTATTATTATTAATATTATTATTATTATAGTATATAACTTCTTGAGATTATATTAATGGTATGTAGTGAAGGAGATGAAAGGAATATATGGGGGAAATCTCATGTTTTGATATAAATATTAATCCTTGCAAGATATTAACAGATAACTCTTGTTGCTCCAGCTGTCAAATGACCAAAGTTCCAAATGATAGGTCACAAGTTTGAATTTGTTTTGCATTTGGATATAATTTTTAAATACTAAATATGAATATTTTTTGACAATTCTCCGAATACCGAATATGGTCTTACAAAAACATGTTTATTGGGATTATCTTAATTTAAGACAACATTTTAATAGTCGTTTGCAAAAAGTTGTACTACCTCCGTCCCACAATAAGTGCTTTTTTAGGCTTAATATTTTTTCCCAAAATAAGTGATGTGTTAGAACTCCGATACAATTTTTGCAATATTTTCTCATATATGCTCTTATGCATTCAATGGTATTTATTGCATCTTACCATCACTACAATTAAATGACACTCATTAACTTTTCAACTTCAAAGAAAATATATTAAGAGTATTTTTATTATTTTAACTTGTGTATTGGTATGTGTGATTTAAGCTAAAAAAACACTTATTATGGGACGGAGGTAGTATAAGATATTCAACGAAAATAAAAATTATTGCCAATGAATGTGGTCCATATTAGGCAACGAAATATAGCAACAAAAAATTTTCGTTGCCCACGATGAGGAGAAATTAAGTGGTTAGAAATTTTGCAACGAATTTCTAACGAATTTTGTTTTCAAATTTTACAACGACTTATGAATTTCGTTGCAAAAAGTGAAAGCCTGACATAATCTGCAACGAAGGACAAGTTTCGTTGCTAAACATACACTTTTAGCAATGACTTATAAAGCTGTTGCTTGAAAAATCGTTGCTAAAGCCCCATTTTTAGTAACAAAAAAACTTTCGTCGCCCACGATGACGGGAAATCAAGTGGCCGAAAATTTTGCAACGAATTTCTAACGAAATTTTTTCTCGCCAATGAATTAGCAACGAAATTTTGCAACGACTTATGAATTTTGTTGCAAAAAGTGAAAGCCTGACACAATTTGTAACGAATGACAAATTTCGTTGCTAAACATATACTTTTAGCAACGAATTATAAAGTCGTTGCCCGAAAAATCGTTGCTAAAGGCCCATTTTTTTGTAGTGAACGTATTCATTATTAATATTATAACTCACAATATTTAACAATCAGGTCGTTCCCAGGAAAGAGGGGGCTTTTCGATAAAGATTTCTCTTTATTGGTGCGCAATTAGGTGACCAAATCTCTCCTTGACAGAACTTATAGACATTGTCAATATTGCAAATAATAATATGAATAACTTTGTCGTCTCAATTATTAATTTAATAATATAAAATATTATGCAGATGATACTGTGACAATTATTGAATCAATAATGTGAAAGATATTATGCAGCAATTACTGTAGCAATAATTGAGTATAACTGAGTGACTTCTCACGTAAGCATCAATAATCAATACCGCGTGCTACTATACAACCACGCGTATTACTGTACTTTTACCACCGGGTAGTTCAACAGTTTAACGGTAAAACTTTCGCCGTTATTTTTATAAAAAGATAATTATGTCATTTTCTAACTACGACAATACTTTCGTTGTGGGTCCACCAATGATTGTGTCGTCGTATGAATATTCCCTGTTAAAACGAATATTCCCCGACCAATCGAATATTATATCCACTTGCTTACTTTGAAAAATTTGTAAATAATACCCACAACTATAACATTATATCAAATTCACACCATAATATTCAAAAATATATTTCGAGAAAAATTAATCTTTATTCATAAAAGTTGGGGTCTTATAACCTCCCCTTCTTATGAAATTTTATCCTCGAAATTAAGGTGTCTACCTGGTATGTCGAAGATGTGAGGATACCTTGACTTCATTTTAGATTCTAACTCCCAGGTCATTTCCTCAACATCGTGGTTTCTCCACAAAACTTTGACTTGAGGTATAACCTTGGAGCGTAGAATATGATCCTTCTTATCCAAGATTTTAACAGGTACCTCCTCATACGTTAAATCTTCCGCTATCTCGTTCGGTTCTAATTCAATAATGTGGTTTGAGTCTTTCATATATTTATGTAACATAGATATGTGAAAAACGTTATGAATACGAGACATACTTGGCGGTAAGGCGAGTTTATAGGCCACAGTTCCTACTCGATCGAGGATTAAAAATGGGCCAATGAATCGAGGATTGAGCTTTCCTCTCTTTCCAAATCTCGTAACTCCTTTCCATGGAGCAACATGTAACAACACATGATCTCCAATATTGAATTTCACGTCCTTTCGATGAAGATCAACATAACTCTTTTGTCGATCTTGTGATGTTTTTATACGTTGTCGGATCGTTTGAATATTTTCAGTAGTCATACGTACCAACTACGGTCCTAACAACGTTGCTTCACCCACCTCATCCCAGCATATTAGAGAACGAAACTTTCTTCCATATAACGCCTCAAATGAACCATGCCAATACTTGCTTGATAACTGTTGTTGTAGGAAACCTCCACCAATGGTAAGAACTTGTCCCAACTTCCTTTGAAGTCAAGGACACAGAGTCTTAATAAATCTTCAAGAGTTTGAATAGTCCTCTCCGACTGCCCGTCTGTTTGAGGATAATATGCCGAACTAAATCGTAAATTCGTGCTCATAGCTTTTTGAAAACTAACCCAAAATCATGAAGTGAATCTCGGGTCTCGATCAGAAACTATGGATACTGGCATACCATGCAATCTTACAATCTTGTTTATGTACATACGAGCAAGACGTTCAAGTGTATAAGTTTCTCGTATCGGTAAGAAATGAGCAGACTTGGTCAATCTATCAACAATGACCCAAATCGCATCTATGCCTTGAGAAACCTTTGGAAGACTAGTAACGAAATCCATGGTAATGTGCTCCCACTTCCATTATGGAATTTCAAGTGGTTACAATGGACTTTTTGGCACTTGATGCTCCGCCTTGACTTATTGACAAGTTAGACACTTTTAGATAAACCCCGCTATCTCTCTCTTCATATTGCTCCACCAAAATGTATGTCGAAGATCACGATACATTTTGGAACTCCCATGATGGATTGCAAACGGTGTGTTGTGCACCTCCATCATGATTTTATACTTCAAGTCAGAATCGTTAGGAACACAAAGTCTGGAGTTGACTCGAAGTATTCATTCTTTATCAATTCTTGCTTCCGGAATAGCACCTTCTTGTACTTTCTTCCTAATACGCATCAGCTCCAGGTCTGTAGCTTGAGCAGCTTTAACTTTATCGATTAAATTCGGTTCTACTCGTATATTTGCCATCATCACATGGGTCCCTAGAGTCTTTAACTTTATCTCCATCATTTGTAAGTCATACAAAATGGGCTTTTGCGTTGACAATATCACACTCGTACCCGCATATGATCTTCTACTCAATGCGTCAGCTACTACGTTCGCTTTTCCAAGATGGTATTGAATGGTATAATCGTAATCTTTCAATAGCTCAAGCCATCGTCGTTGCCGCATGTTGAGTTCCTTTTGAGTGAAGAAATATTTGAGGCTTTTATGATCCGTATAAATCTCCACATTCTCTCCATATAGGTAACGCCTCCAAATCTTAAGCGTAAAAATGACAGTTGCTAATTCTAGATCATGAGTAGGATAATTCCTCTCATATTCTTTGAGTTGTCGTGAGGTATAGGCTATGACTTTCCCATATTGCATGAGAACACACCCTAAACCTTTGCCTGAAGCATTGCTGTATATGACAAATCCCTTCGAACCAGCTGGTATTGTCAAAACAGGTGCTGAAATGAGCTTCCTCTTAAGTTCTTGAAAACTCTTCTCACATTCCTCGCTCCAACTGAATTTTGTATCTTTTCGAGTCAGCTGAGTTAATGGAGTAGCGATTCGAGAAAATCCTTCCACGAACCTCCGATAATAACCAGTTAAGCCGAGAAAGCTACGTACTTCGGTCACTGACTTAGGTTACTCCCAGCTTTGAATTGCTTCAATCTTTACCGGGTCAACAGATATTCCGTGATTTGATATTACGTGCCCAAGGAATGCTACTTCCTCAAGCCAGAACTCGTATTTCTTCAACTTGGCATATAACTTGTTTTCACGAAGCTTTTGGAGTATTAGCCTCAAGTGTTGCTCATGATCTTCACGACTTTTGGAGTAAATGAGGATGTCATCAATAAAGACGACCACAAAGTGATCCAAATATTCCTTGAATACTAAGTTCATCATATCCATGAAGGCAGCAGGAGCATTAGTCAATCCAAAAGACATGACTAGGAATTCGTAATGCCCGTACCGAGTTCTGAATGCAGTCTTTGGAATGTCATCAGTTTTATTCTTCAACTGATGATATCCAGAACGAAGATTGATCTTTGAAAATAATTTGGCGCCTTGCAACTGGTCAAACAGGTCATCAATGCGAGGCAACGAGTACCTATTTTTGATGGTGACATGATTTGACTCCGATAATCAATATAAAGTCGCATACTTCCATCTTTCTTCTTCACGAATAGAACAGGAGCACCCCAAGGAGACGTACTGGGTCGAATGAAACCGATGTCTAACAATTCCTACAGTTGGGTTTTTAACTCTTGAAGTTCAATAAGAGCCATTCGATATGGGGCTTTAGAAATGGGTTTTGTACCGGGTTCAAGGTCGATACAAAATTCAATTTCACGCTCTAGGGGTAGGCCAAGAAGTTCTTCAGGGAATACGTCAGGAAATTTATTAACAATAGAAATATCATTCAAAACTGACGTATTTTTGTTTAAATCCGTGACATGAGTTAAGAAACCTTGACATCCGTTTTTTAATAAACGAATAGCTTTATGGCTTGAGATGACAGTGATTGATTTTAATGGTTTGGTTGATTGAATTTGCATAATAGGTTGGTTAGGAATATTAAAGCTAACAACCTTACGAAAATAATAAATTTTTGTATGATGAGTAGTTAACCAATCAATCCCTAGAATTACGTCAAATGCAAGTATTTTCAATGAAATAAGATCGACAAGTAATGTGAGGGTACTGATTTGAACCAAACAAGACTTATAAACAGTGGATGTAATGAAGGTTTCTCCCAACGGAGTTTCAACAGATAAGTCAAAGTCTAATTTCTCCGGAGTTAAATTTAAACGTTGAGCGCAAGTAGGAGAAATAAACGAATGGGTAGAACTAGTATCAAATAAGGTATATACTTCACTAGAGTTTATGATAAGCTTACCCATGATGACCTCATTCGGGTTCCTTACTTTCTGGGAGGTCACAACAAATGCTCTCCCTAGAACTACTGGTTTTGACTTGTCTGGGATGGCATTTGGTGTCACCATCCCAATTGGACTTGGCTTCCCAGTACGATAAAATCTAGCAAGGTGACCTTCTCTTCCACAATTGTAACACGTTTTGGACAGCTGCACACAGTTTGGACTGATGTGTCCCTCCCCTCCGCATTTGAAGCATATGATAGGTGGTCGTTCTCATTCCTTAACAACGGGTGCTGGTGATGAAGTCTTTCCATCATTGTTGAATCTCCTCTTCTTGAAATGTCCACTTTTATTATCTTGGCCATAATTACCACCGAAGTATTTCTGGCATGTTGATTCCCTCCACATTTGTTGTCACTGCTTCGATGACTGTTACCACTGGTGTTATCATTTTTCCGGCTGCTTTCTCTTGGTTGGGTTGACTCGTTATCGCGCTCTAATAACTGAGCCCTATTTACAACATCTGAATACAAACACAGTTTGTGAGAAATTAAGTATTGATGTATCTCGGGTTTCAAACCTCTTAAAAACATCCGCCTCATTCTCTCCTCATTATCAACCAAGTGGGACGCAAACCGGGACAACTCGACAAACTTAGCTTCGTACTGTGACACGGCCAAATTGTTCTATTCCAGCTTGATGAACTCTACCTCCTTCATGTGACGAATACTTTTGGGAAAGTACTTGTCGTTGAACAGTTCTTGGAAATTCTCCCAAGACATCTTGAGTACGGCAGGTTGAGTACGCTTTACCGATTCCCACCAGTAGTCTGCCTCTCCTCGCAACATAAAGGTGGCAAAGGGATCCTTTTGCTCCTTGGATCATCCCAAGACATCAAATATCTTGGTGATCTGCTTTATCCACGTCTCCGCCTTAAGTGGTTTTGGCTCTCCAATAAACTCCGGTGGTCCCAGCTACTTGAACTGTTTAGCGGTGACCGTCCGAGAGTTGCCAGTGTTTCCACCTGTATTTTGAACAGTAGTCGTTCTTGCCTGATGTTGCATGAATTGCATAAAGACTCTGAACATCCCATTGTTCATCATTTGGTCAACGTTGTTGTTTTCCTAACTATTATTGCCATCTTGATGGACATTATCCTGGGTATTGATCGTTGGTGACTTAACGGTCTCATGTGCTTCATTGCTTATCTCAACATTTTTGGATGCCATTTTCAAATACTACCACGAAACAAGGGTTAATTGACATGTCACATGTTATCCCTATACTCTGACCGACCAAATAAATACCAAATAAACTTAGGTAGGTCATATTAGCGAAGGAATTCCCCGTCTCTCTCCTCTTAGTTCTTGTCTCACATCTCAGCCATGGATCATATTCCTAAGCTTTGATACCAACTGTGACGCCCCCAAAATAGGTATACATCACCCATCTTGAGTCGCCAAAATACATGGTACAAAATTTAAATACAACTTAATAATACAACTATCGTGTAAAATACGACAAAATATAAACTGAAAGTTTTAATACGAATATTGTCTTCTAGACAGTATTCAACTCAAATGGAGTCCTCAATATATTTATTATCACACTATTTCATAGAATAGTGAGGACTACTAATGTTATCATCTGGACCATCACTCCATTCCCCGACTAGTCCCAGCTACGTTATCAATCTTGAAGAGAACAATGAAAGCAAAAGGGTGAGCTCAACTAGCCCAGTAATAAATATTATGACTAAGATAATGTAGAATAATTTATCGTTAGCCTTCAACAGTGTTAAACTGATAAAATAGAATAAACATCAAGTTTAACTGCAACGGAACAAGCAATCCATTAGAAGAGTCAAGTAGAGCATAAAATCTACTATCTTTTATGATTTAAAAGGTTTTTCCATCACTTTTATCGCTGAGACTCAGCTTAATAAATAATTCACATCATCGAATCACCCCTGCACTACGGCCAAGGATATTCTTTAGTATCACGACCACAAATTATCCATGCACTACGGGCCAAGGATATTCGTTTATTCATCAATGGTCATGATCATGCCAACAACTGTCCATCAATGCACTAAGGGCCAATAAGGACTTTTACCATATCATTTGTAACATTATGATCATGATTATACCGAATAATCTCTGGTCATAATCATACCAAGTCCATCTATGCACTACAGGCCACGAATGACTTTCAATATAATATAAACATGACGATGATGACAATGATATAAGAATTCAATAAAACAAGTTCAAGGATAAATTTTTAATGATTTATAATTTAATTTATCAATAATTTAATATTGTCCAAATTGTCAACATGATACTGCTTTGTGGAGTATAATTCAAGAATGATAATGTATCAAAAATAATTTGGACTGAAAAGAAATCAATTTTTGTTATGAATAGTATTCCGTGTGAATAGTACCCGAGTGATAGTACTTCGAGAATAGTACTATGTGAATAGTACTTTGTGAATAGTACTCGTGAATAGTACTTTGTGAATAGTACTTGTGAATAGTACTTTTGTGAATAGTACCGTATAAATAAATAGTACTCATGGACAGTACTCCGGCATGAAAAACTTAAAATTTAACAAGAATGTGCAAAAAATATCATTGTGAAGCGATACTAGATGAAACGCAAATTTCAAGGATATTCTACTAATTTCACGGAATATAGAAGCAATACTTTAATCGAATGATGGTATAATCAGGAATACGAGACGAAATAATATTACTCAATACTACAGAGTATGGAAGAAAATATTATTCCTATGAATACTGAACAAAATAATATCCCTTACCTCAGAAGAAGACTGGATACTGGAATAGTGAAGTAGCAAACTTCTCTTCTACTTTCCCTCTAAAGCTTCTCTCTCTATAAATGCTCTTGTGAGTCTTAGTGAATTGGTGAGAATGAAAGAAGAATGAGCTTCTATTTATAGGAAAATATAGTTTCGATAATTGCACGTTTTGGGGCTCGAAATATTACAATATAATACCTTCATCTTTATCTTCATTTTTAATTTAGTCCTGCAAGTATTATTAAACTTGCACCACCTTTCCTAATAGTACATCTTGTGAATCAATAGTACAATCATGTGAATCAATAATACAATCATGTGAAAAAAATAATTACAGTATAGTACATTCATCTATACCTCTATTTTAAATTTAGTCATGCAAGTATTATCAATCTTGCACCATCTACCCTAATAGTACATGCATGTGAATCAATAGTACACACATGTGAATAATTAGTTATAAACATGTGAACTAATAGCAATTAATTGCTCATTTATCTGATTAATTACCCGATTGGTCAATATAACCTCCAGACATCCATTATTATCGAAATAGATGTTGATTTCTACTAACACTAATAATCCCAACACAATGGAGCTATCTATTTCATCTTTAATCAACTTGAACTTATTCATTATTAATATTATAACTCATAATATTTAACAACCAGGTCGTTCCCAAGAAAGAGGGGGCTTTTCGATAAGGATTTCTCCTTATTGGCGTGCAATTAGGTGACCAAACCTCTCCTTGACAGAACTTCTAGACATTGTCAATATTGCAAATAATAATATGAATAACTTTGTCATCTCAATTATTGATTTAATAATATAAAATATTATGCAGATGATACTGTGACAATTATTGAATCAATAATATGAAAGATATTATGCAGCAATTACTGTAGCAATAATTGAGTATAACTAAGTGACTTCTCACGTAAGCATTAATAATCAATACCGTGTGCTACTATGCAACCACGCGTATTACTGTACTTTTACCACCGGGTAGTTCAACAGTTTAACGGTAAAACTTTCGCCGTTATTTTTATAAAAAGATAATTCTGTCATTTTCTAACTACGACAATACTTTCGTTGTGGGTCCACCAATGATTGTGTCGTCGTATGAATATTTCCCATTAAAACGAATATTTCCCGACCAATCGAATATTCTATAACCACTTGCTTACTTTGCAAAATTTGTAAATAATACCCACAACTATAACATTATATCAAATTCACACCATAATATTCAAAAATATATTTTGAGAAAAAATAATCTTTATTCATAAAAGTTGGGATCTTACAAACAACCTTGTATAGGGATTACTTATGCATTAGCGTTAAGATATTGTGCACGGTATGGTATTAAAGGCTGATCCCCTTAAGTACGAGTAGAAGAGTCCATAGTCTTATAACTGTTAAAGATTTTAAGTATAACCCTTGATAATCTAGGATATAGTTCAAGGTCTTATGACCCTCAGAAATCTTTTGATTCTTATTATTCATTATTGATTCAAAAGTTGAGTTTTATTCCAGAAGTCTTTAATTCTCTCGCATGTTATAATATATTGTTATTTTATTTTTATACTTGTGGGCAATCGTGCTCACTCTTGCGTAATAATAAGATTGCAATTAAGAACGAAAGGTCTGACGAGCCTTCGACTAGCAAAGACAAGGGCAAGATTAACAAGTACGAAGACTTGTTGTTTTATGTGATATTGAATTTATGTTTTAGACTTATATTGATGTTGTGTAAGACTATAAATTGTTTATGTTTCCGCAGTTAAGAATTAAGGTTAGTATGACCTGTGATTTATGTAATTACTTCAGATGATGTAACTCCTTAAGGAGAGGATTTATTTCTATCTATTTATGCTTTCATTTATTATGGGTAGATAGATATATGATGTTTGAATAGTGAACACCAAATCATGTGGAAATTTAAGTACCCGGATTTGGGGGTGTCATAATTATTGTCGGTCTTGCCAACGCGGATTTTGAGAATGCCACAAGGCAAATGTGACCTAGTGGTAGCTAGATTAGAGATAGATATGTATATATGATGTATCTAGTAGTGACGTAAAACCCTCTTTTGTATATCAAAGGGTAGTCTTTTGTAAATCCCAATTTTTGGAAAGCAATTGCAGGATAGAAATGTAACTAGCTAAGGCTGTGTATTAAACGAATGTTGTAGTATGAACCTAAAAGAAGTAAATCAATATAAGCCTTTTTATGGAACATATTGTGCAATGAGTTGAAGTTATTGTTTAAGTAATGAATAATAACTAACTAACACGAAGAAAGTAATAATGACATGTTGTTTATCTTAACAACAAAATGCCACCAAGAAGAAGACAAAGAAACCAAGGGGCTAATGTTAATCAACTTGAGGGAGGTCCGGTTAACCCGATGCAAGAGATCGTTAATCTTTTAATGACTTCTTTTAATAGGAACATGGCTAATATACCCGTAAATCCTGCAGTAGTACGAGCTACTACTTTTAAGGATTTTAAGAGTGTCGGTCCGCCGGAGTTCAAAGGAAATACGGACCGCATAGAAGCCTTGACTTGGGTGAAGGAAATAGAAAAGGCATTTATAATTACAAATGTCGACGAGGGGCAAAAGGTTGCTTTTGCCACTTATATGATGACGGGTGAGGCCAATTTCAGGTGGGAGGCGAACCAGGCTAGGGCCAGAATAGAGAACTTAACGTGGACGCGGTTGAAGGAGATTTTCTTCGAGAACTACTTTCCCACGAGTATGCAGGGGATGATGGAGATGCGGTTTCTGGAGTTGAAACAAGGGGAAATGACAGTTCCACAATACGCTGCCAAATTCAATGAATTGGTGCGGTTTACTCCACATCAGGTGGACACCGAGGTGAGGAAGGCTAGGAAATTTGAGCAGGGCTTGAAACCCTGGCTCTATAGCCGTATTTCTGTGTTCCAAAGTAATTTTTTTAGGACCATACTGGAGAAGGCAATAATTGTCGAAGGTGGTAATGAGGCTCTAAGCCAATACCACAAGGAGAAGAAGAATAATGAAAAGGTAGACAGGGGAGTATAGCTAGAGGGAGCCAGTGGTAGTGGCGAAGGCTAGAAGAGGAAATGATTTAACTCTGGGAATACCAGAGCGAAGTAAGGGGATTCTAAGAGAAGGATGGAGGCGTGCAAGAATTGCGGGAAGACTCATTTAGGAGTCTGTCTCAAGGGAAAAGTTATATGTTACAACTGTGGAAAGGAGGGGCACATTGCGCCTAACTGTCCAAGTCTGAAGAAAAACCATGGATGCTTCGTGTGTGGATCAACTGATCACATAGCGAAGAACTGCCCGAAGAAGGGTACGACCGGGAATAAGGGCGCTAATAGCGGTAAGTTAGCTATTGGAGGTCCAGCGCAGATGGGTAGGCCAATGGCCCGTACCTTTAACATGACGGTCCACGATGCAGTTGCATCCGGGGATGTAGTTGTAGGTATTATTCCGATCAATGACATAAATGCTTACGTGTTATTTGATCCGGGTGCTACTTGTTCTTTCATAGCATGTGATTTTGCTAGACGTTTAGGTTTACTTCCCGAAAGATTACATGTACCTTTGAATATAAGGGTAGCAAACGAAGAAATAATTCATGTTGAAGATATCCATAGGAGTTACTGTGTAGATATACGAGGTTGTAAATTATCGGTAGATTTGATACCGATAAAGTTGGGAGAATTCGATGTAATTCTCAGAATGGATTGGTTGTTCAACCATGGAGCAATAATAGATTGCCAAAAGAAATGCGTAAACATTAGAACGTTGAGTCAGCCTCATATAGTGTTTTACGGTAATAAATCGTCGGGACGTTCTTGTTGTCTTACTATGACACAAACTAGGAAGTTGTTAAGGAATGGATGTGTAGGTTACCTGTGCCATGTTGTTGATACCCAAAGAGTGGGAACAACGATGGAACAAATACCTATAGTGAAAGAATTCGCGGATGTTTTTCCAAGTGAATTGTCGGGTCTTCCACCAGATAGGGAGACTGAGTTTATGATAGACATTGTGCCAGGAGCGGCACCAGTTTCCAGGGCACCGTACTGTATGGCGCCTGTGGAGATGAAGGAGTTGATGGTTCAATTACAAGAACTGTTGGATAGGAAGTACATTAAACCGAGTGTTTCACCGTGGAGAGCACCGATATTATTTGTGAAGAAGAAGGACAGATTGTTAAGACTTTGTATCAACTATCGAGAGTTGAAGAAGTTAACGATAAAGAATAAATACCCATTGCCCAGGATCGATGATCTTTTTGATCAGTTGAAAGGGGAAAAGTATTTTTCTAAGATTAATTTGTGAACGAGGTATCATCAGTTGAAGGTTAGAAGTGAGGATGTACCTAAGACGACATTCAGGACTCGTTACAGTCATTACGAGTTCCTGGTGATGTCATTTGGGTTAACTAATGCACCAGCTGTATTTATGGATATGATGAATAGAGTGTTCAAACAACATTTGGACAAGTTCATCGTTATGTTTATCGATGATATTCTAGTCTATTCTAAGACGCCAGAAGATCATACTGAACACCTAAGAGTAGTGATGGAGACACTAAGGAAAGAGATGTTATATGTGAAATTCACTTAAGTGTGAATTTTGGCTGAAAAGGGTAAAGTTTTTGGGTCATGTTATCGACTGTGAGGGGATTTCAGTATACCCAGCGAAGGTTGAAGTAGTGATGAGTTGGGAAAAGCCAAAAATTTGGACCGAGGTGCATGGTTTCTTAGGGTTAGCGGGATACTATCGAAGATTTATCTAAAATTTTTCGAAGATAGCTACTCCGTTGACTAACTTGACAAGGAAGACGGTGAAGTACGTGTGGACAGAGAAGTGTGAAGACAGTTTTCAAGAACTGAAGAAAAGATTAAGTGAAGCACATGTGTTGTCATTACCTGATGATACAAGAAATTTTGTAGTTTATAGCGATACTTCGCATAGAAGACTTGGTTGCGTGCTCATGCAGCATGACAAGGTCATTGTGTATGCATCACGACAGTTGAAGGATTATGAGAAAGTTTATCCTATTCATGATCTGGAACTAGCCGCGATAGTGTTTGCCTTGACGATATGGATGCATTACTTATACGGGGAGAGATGTGAGATATACACGGACCATAAGAGTCTAAAATATATCTTCACACAAAAGGAGTTGAATATGAGACAAATGAGATGGCTCGAGTTGATAAAGGATTACGACTGTGAAATCCTGTATCACCCAGGAAAAGCCAATGTAGTGGCCGATGCCTTTAGTAGGAAGGGTCAGAAAAAGTTGTCTATGTTAACAGCTCAAACTGAGTTAATAACAGAGATGGCTAGGATGGAGTTGGAGGTAAAGTTACCGAGTGAGTCGGGGCAGAGATTGTTTACAACAGAGATTTAATCTACCATAATAGAGAGAGTCAAAGAGGTGCAACTCCGAACTGAGGAGTGTGACTAGATGAAGAAGCGGTTAACCGATGAAAAAGATTTAAAGTACAGTCTTGATAATAGGGGATTATTAAGATTTGAAGGAAGAACTTGGGTTTCAACTGAGACAGAATTAAAGGAGCAAGTGTTACAAGAAGCTCATAGTTCGAGGTACTCAATTCATCCTGGTAGTACTAAGATGTATCAAGACCTTCGACAGAGTTTTTGGTGGTCAAACATGAAGAGGGAAATAGCAGAATACGTGAGTAGGTGCTTAACTTGTCAAAAAGTTAAGGCCAAACATCAACGACCAAGTGGCTTGTTACAGTCATTGGAAATTCCAGAGTGGAAGTGGGAGCATATCACGATGGACTTTATGGTGGGACTTCCAATTACTCAGAAGGGGTATGACGCGATTTGGGTAATAGTGGACCGGTTGACGAAGTTGGCGCACTTTTTGCCAATTAGGGTTAAGTATAACTTAGACCAATTAGATAAACTTTATGTTAAGGAAGTTATTTCCAAACATGGAGTACCAGTTTTGAATGTGTCAGATCATGATCCACAATTCACGTCGAGCTTTTGGAGGAGTCTGCGAGAATAGATGGGAACGCAACTGAAGTTGAGTACAACTTATCATCCATAAACTGATGTGCAGAATGAGAGAACAATTCAGACGCTAGAAGATATGTTGAGATCTTGCATCATGGATTTCAAGGGTAGTTGGGATGATCATCTATCACTAGTACAGTTTGCGTATAACAACAGTTATCATACGAGCATAGGCATGTCGCCTTACGAAGCTTTATATAGACGGAAATGTAGAACACCATTGTGTTGGGATGAAGTGGGAGAACGTCGAATGCTAGGACCAAAATTGGTGCAGCAGACAGCGGATATAGTAAAGCTGATACGGATGCGTCTCGTGGCAGCTCAAGACAGATTGAATAAATATACAGAATTGCATTGAGTGAATAGAGAATTTGAAGTAGGCTCGTACATATTTCTAAAGGTATCTCCCTGGAAAGGAAAGATACGCTTTGGAAATAAGGGAAAGTTAAGCCCAAGGTTTATAGGACCTTTTGAGATATTCAAATGGGTAGGAGAGATATCTTACGTGGTAGCGTTACCTCCGTACTTAGAAAGAATACATAATGTGTTCCATGTATCTGTGTTATGTCCTTATAAGCCAGATTATAAGCACGTAATAGAGTATGAACTTATTCATATTGAGAAAGACTTGACGTATGAAGAAGTGCCTATTCAAATCATTGATAGAAAGGAGCAAGTTCTGAGGAACAAAGTTATACCTTCAGTAAAGGTGTTATGGAAGAACCACGATGCCGAAGAAGCAATACGAGAACTGGAAGAAAAGATAAAGAAGAATTATCCTCAAGTATTTTTTATTGTAAGACGAGATTCTAGGGACAGAATCCTTATAAAGGGGGAAGGATGTAACCACCGAGACATTCAGATTTATTGTAAAATAATTTTATTTAATTAAATAATGAATAAAATTATATTATATGTTATTATTATGTGTTAGTAAGATGAATCTTGTTCTATAACCTAGATATGTCGGAATGTCGTAGTATTTGGACTACATGAATGAATTAAAGTGTTTGAATTTCTAAGACAAAAATAAAAACTTTCTTAGAAATTTTCCGAAAAATATTATTCACGGATTTCTGCTCGGGAATTAGTTTTAAACTTTCGAGAAAAATGTAATGATAGAATAATAAGGGAGGATGGATTATGTAATAATAATTCAAGTATGGCAAACACAGTTTTTCGCCTGCATACTAAATTTGAGAATGTTAGTGAAAGTAAAGCATTAATGAATAAACGATGATCATGTGATACGTAAGTATTGTACGAGGTAATGAATATACACATGATATGAAGTGTCATACGAGTATGTATGAATAATGCTATGTCTTATATTATGAATGAGTATACGAGTTAGAATACGAGAATAATACGTAGATTATACGTTATAAGATATTAAGCAAATGTATTGGACTTGTAGGATTTGGTATGAATTATACAAGCCCAAGTGTAGGAATGGTTAAAGTCCAATTGGAATTAATGCAAGCCCAAAGCATAAGTTAATGTTAATTAAATCTAAAGCCCAACTTAAGAACTGGATCTGTGGATCGATCCAATGGGTAAGAATAACCCATGGGGCAACCCATGTGAACCCCATTATCATATGGCATGATCTTGGTGAGCAAGTAAATGATAAGTGTTGTGGACTCCAAGTAATGAATAGTAAGGAGATTAAGGAGGTGGGATTGCTTAATGACTAAACTACCCTAACTTTGGATTTTCTATAAATAAGAGATGAGCTAGATCATTTGTTACTTGTTATTTCACCAACAACTTATAAGTGCTTATTTGTTAGAGATAAAAAGTTAGAAAAGCTAGACTTTGTTAGTGCAACAAACAAGAAGGAAGAACAAAGATTAGCCAAGTGATCATCAAAGGTAATGATCCTAAACCATGATTCTCCCTCTCTTCAATTGTTAGAGAAGTGAGTAGTGGTAGAACTTGTATGCTAATAAGTGATGAGAATGACTAATTAAAGGACTTAAGTCATGAACAAGTAAATCATACTTATTTTAGTTATGAACTAAGGAAGAACATGTAAGAACTTATCATATTGAAATATGTTTGGTTAGGATGTTAGTATGATGGAATGAATCCATTTTAAATGATGAAAAATATCTTAAGTAACAAAGTTATGGCGGAATTTACAAGATTAGACGATAATCGTCGAAATCATGAAATTATCGGAATAGAAGTCAAATTTTGACATTGAACTCAGAAACGTTAGTTTTTGATGGAGATGAGTCTTAATTGGCATTCTAGAGTTGCGGACTCAAAAATGACCAAATTCCGACTTAGAATGAAGAAATGAGCTTTGAACGTTCACGAACGTTTATCGTTTTCATAATAATGAACTAATCGGTGAATTCTGAGTTAAAAGATTTAAAAATGAAAGGTTTTCTAATGACATCGTAGAGCACGTGATTTGTGAGCTAATGGCTTTGGAACGAGCCAATTCGGACATAAAACGAATGAGTTATGAGCCCGGCAAATTCACAAAGAGAAATCAAAGCTGTCAACTATCTGAGGCATAGGGCCGACGACTCGGCGCGGTCCAAGGCTTAAAAAGTGGTGCCGCAGCGCCAGGCCAAGCCCAAACCCACTGAAGAATGGCGCCACAGCGCGGCCAAGTGTGCTGGGGATGGCACCACAGCGCCAAGTCCAGCCATGAGTTACTGAAGTTTCGCACCGCATCATGAGACTTATAAAGGGAAGCTTGCGCCGCAGTGCCAGCACTAGACAAGGCACAGTAAAGAAGGTTTATGAATATATAATGGAATTGGTTAATTAGTAATGAACTAAAACCTAAAGTAACATTGTTTAAGATGTTATAAACCTTAAGTAGTATAACTAAAGGTTGAAGAAAGAGTTCTTAAACCTGAATGTAAAACATTACGATAAACTATAACCAATATTAAACAAATCTAATGAACGATTAGATTGAGAAAAAGTGTAATACCCGAGAATTTTCACGTATTATTAAATGAATATGTTAATGAAAATAATATTTATGTGAATATAGTGTTATTGATTTATGAGTTGGTTAATGCAATTGATTCGAATTTGATCAATGCGTATTAAGAAGTTTGATTTGACAATGAGGATTGTGAAATGCCTTGTGTGGCATGTTGTGAAACGAGTAACTCCATTAAACAAATTAAAATGAGAATTAAGAAGATTAATCGTGTTGATCATGTGATTTCATATGAGTAATCAATACGCTCTTAGACTTGTAATATTACTCATGTGGACAGTAGTTCATGTCGTATAAAACGAATTTAACGATGAAGATTGACACGGGCTGAAGCTAAACCAGTCTTGGCACTGTCAGGGCACGGCGCTGCTGTGGCGTCCCAGCAGTACAAATTGGCGCAGCTGCGCCAGTAGTCCGTTAGAGAAAACTAATTTTTCACTTTGGAAATTAAATAGAACAATTATGTGATATGTGTGACATTAATAAATCATGAATTAATGCATGTATTGGCCGACAACGGAATTGTTAAACCATTAATTAATATTAATTAATTGTGGTAGAATATTGATTACTTTGTAGTTAATTAATAATATATGATTATTATTATTTGCAATATATCTATAAATATAATAAGAATTTTATCGATAATCAATGGTTATGAAAATCCATAATTTCATCAATAAGAAATGGATTAAATTATATTAGTGGTAATTAATCAAGGGAATGAATAAATTATTTATTTAACATAAATAAATAAGTTATTAATATAATAAGGTTATAATATGGTTATATGAGTGGTAGAGATAATTATGGAGCTACCTGGACAATAATACATGACTGCATTATTTTATTACGTGTATTTAATGTACATGGACTATATGATGTGAGTATATAGATAACCCTAAATTCTCCTTATATAGTGACACTTGGACATTAAAACCATTCTTGGATAACAAAGTAGCTAAATGAGAGTGATGCTAAGCTTGTTGCTGAGAGTTTCTTTTTGTCCCAAAATGAATGTCACCAAGTACATGAATAGTAGCTAAACACTAAATCACGTATTTCTCCAAAAGGCTAGAGCTAGGTGATGATGGCTGAGCTTGAGGGTGGCTGGCCAACCCTTGAGCAACCATTGTTCCATTCCATTGCACCATGGATTTCCATCTGGTGTAACACCAATGCCCAGTCCAAACTCTTCTATAAATAGCAGACATGTTTATCAAGGGTGTTGCTTGGAGTTGTCTGCGAATTAACACTAACGCGCAGTGCAGCTGCGCCGGTTCCTGAGTTCAGTTTTGAGCTTCTGTTTTGCAATCTGTTATAGTACTATGACTTATAATAGCATGCAAGCATATGTAAGGGGTATACATAGAGATATGGACCTAATGTGGGCATGTTTTACTAGATTAGTATGATTAATGAAAGCATATGGTTTAGATGGAAATTAGGACTTTGAGTTTTGGAAACAAACTACGTTCTGCAGATTTGAGCTTACTATTCTACACCAATGACTGGTTTCACACATTGATGAGCATGACATATGATTTATAGGTCCTTTGTTCATGACCACCTTATTAGGCTTTGTGTTAGAGATATTTTCAAGAAAAAGCTTAGCCTAGTGAGATAACATGCATGATTTCTACATAGTTTATATTCTGACTTTGAAAGCATGTTAGTATGACTTAGAAATGCATTAATAAACCTTTAGATGGTGTTTATGAGGTTAGTAAGCAAGCATGAACATGTTGAACCTACTAGTAAGCTTTGAACGTGAATATTGTCAAACTACCTTGAAGGTTTGGATTTGATAATTATGATCGCCTTTGATGTTACTTGTGACAACCCCAAAATAGGTCCTTTCCATCCAACCTATTCTGAGTCGCCAAATACATGGTACAGAAAATAACTACAATTTTATTACAATAATTGTCGTGCAAAATACAACAACACATATGCTGTGAGTTTGGATACAAATATATACCAACTGTGACTCTCATCCCAACCTTGGATAGCACGTCACAATGACACCTTACATAAAGGTATAGTCAAAAACTATTTTAGAAATTAGAATCTTTAGAAAGTGCTCAAGGAAACCTTCGTACATGGGAGGCCATGCTTCTAGGTTATGATAGATATCATATGGCCACAGAATTATCCTTGGTTGACCCAATAGACCCCAAAGAAAAACGAGAAGATTACTATCATATTCTTTCCAATGGTGAGTCTTCTCTTGACATATCATTATCTCCACTGTCTCTAATTGAGAATTATACTTCAAACAAACACCAAGATTATATAGGTAGTGCTCGTAAATATACTCAGCAAGTGAATGAGCACAACCCTGTCTTATGATGACACGAGGTTGTATGTCATTAGACATCTTGTATGATAGTGGCAAAACACCCTTCCAACGTTCGCCTCACCCTAGTAGATTAACCAAATATAACTACTAAATGATGACCACCGTTCTATTCCCCTGTTATCCCCGCTCGACCCAGCTACACTCTTATTACCTGAAAGGAATTGTGAAGCAAAAGGGTGAGTACAACTAGCTCAGTAAAGAATATCATGACTAAAGATAATTAAATTATCAATAGCCTTCATCAATAATAAATCAGAGATTTAGAACATATGGTAGATGATAAAAATTTCAACCATAGTTGCAGCAGAACGAGTAATCCATTAGAAGAGTCAAATAGACCATAAAGTCTATTATCTTCTCTATATTAAAAATCTACCAACAATGTTTTATCCCTGTAACATCAATCAACAGTTCTGCTCCACAATCATATGAATAACTCATAATCATAATTGTGATTCTAAATTTCTCTTCGCATCCAGGATGAAAATAATTTTCATCACATGTCTTTACCTGAAACATCAAAGATCATGGTTATACCAAATCACAGTTCCTGTTCATAATCATACTAATAAATTCATCTTTTCACTACGGGCCAAAGATATCCATCAACAGTTCATCTTTGCACTACTGGCCAAAGATATTCAACAACATGTCATCTTTGCACTACGGGCCAAAGATATTCATCAACAATTAATCTTTGCACTACAGGCTAAAGATATTCCTCAACAGTTCATATTTGCACTACAGGCCAAATATATTCATCAACGGTTCATATTTGCACTATAGGCCAAATATATTAATATCTCAAAGATATATATAATCATTTCAGAATTTATATAAACAATAATTATAGCCATGTTGATCAATTCACCTTTGCACTTAAGCTAAAGATATTCCATTACAAATTCAATGGTCATGATCATACCAGTCAACAATTCAACTTTGCACTACTGGCCAAAGAGAACCCATAGTCATGATCATACCAAAAATCTACACATCTTTACACTCAAGTCAAAGAAAAATATCATCATTAGGGTTATAAAAATATTATATATGATAATAAAAATAATATGATCAACATATAGTTTTAATCTCAAGAGTAATATTCATAAATCAACTATAATTTGGTCAGAAAAAGAAACCAATTTTGTCGTGAATAATAACTCGTGAATAGTAACTCGTGAATAGTAACCCCGACATGAAAAAGGTAGAAATTTCACAATAAAATCCATACCAATATTTCGGTATAATGATATTGAAAGAATAATATTTTTTAAGCTTATAAATAATTTATTTTAATTGTTTACACTTTACAAAATAATGCATTTAATCATTTTAAAATGCCAAACTCATAAGATTTCATCACCAATAACCAAAACCCTCATAAAAAATCTGCATATACCTCATGTAGGATTCTCAAGCCATAAAATCCTATTTTCTAATTTTCTTACTTCACATAACATATTTAATTCATTTACTCATAACTAGTCTATTTTCATGAAAAATACCAAATCAGATCCAAAAAAATTTCTTTTCTGGGATGTAGCAGAATATAGTCCCATATTGAACATATATTTTTCTCAGAATTTTTAAAATTCATTTACTATTTTTCATATGGCCAAAATCGCCGAATATTTAGACATTTATCACAAATTGTACTTTTATCTAAAAATTCCGAAATTCACAGTGTACACTGATATTATATAGATGTACTCTCAATAAAAATTTCATCAATTTTGGAGTTAACCACAAGGAGTTATAAGCGGTTACTTTTAAAATAGTCTTTTCTCGTAAAATTCATAACTCTAAATCTATACATCCAAAAATTACCATTATTGGACACAATCAATAAAACTCATCAGAATATCATTTCAAATGTTTTCAAAATTTTTGAAGGTCTAAAAAGTTACAAAACATGAAAAACATAACAACCCTTAAAATCCCTTACCTCAAAAGAGCAGTATTTCTGACTTGAATATCGAATATAACGCTGAACGAACTTGCGTCGTATAGCAACACTCAAGATATCTAAATACTAACAAAAATATGCTTGATAATATATAGAGAGAAAACTTATGTTTCTGGTGTGATTTTCAATTCTAACATAAGCACTTATTTATAGAAAAATGCTAGAACGCCATATGAGACTAAAATAATATAATATATTATTTATTTTTCTTCTTCCACGCCACCTCAATTTGTCAAGCCAGCCACCAGCCATCATTGAACCAAAAGATAGCAGCCCATGTGTTGATAACCAAGTGGGTCCCACCCATAAATTAATAAAATTTTTTTTTCTGAAACTTCAACAATTCATAGAAAATAGACCGTTTATCAGAAAAATACGAATTTTATATCCATTCTGCCTAAAATCAAATTCTCTACAACTTTGTAGCTTTGAGTTTTTCCAAATTCAAAACCAAAAATATCTGAAATCTATAAACGGATGATTTTTAATACCTCAGCATTAATTTCTTCATTTTTATCCACATAAAAATAAATATATCCATCATTTATATCCACATAAAATAAATATTTCCTTATCATATAAATCAATAATTAATTATTCACAAATAATATTACAGAATCACAATAATGACAACCAGGCAGTTCTCAGGAAAGATGAGATTTTTCGATAAGGATTTTTTCTTACTGACGCGTAATTAGGTGACCAAATCTCTCATTGACAGAACTTTCTAGACATTGCCAATAATGCTATCTAATAATATTATTCAAATAATATGAATTATTGATCTGATAATGGAGATACTGTGTAGTGACAATTATTGAAACAACAATAATAAAAAATATCAACGCAACAATTATTGAATCAATAAAATAAAATATTAAACAGTAATTACTGTAAAAATTATTGAGTAGTGCCTTCTTACGTAAGGATCAATAATTTAAAAATATTGTGTATAACCGTGTGCTACTGTGCAAACACGCGTATTACTGTATTTTAACCACCGGGTATTCCAACAGTGTTAACGGTAATAACTACGTCGTTATTTATAAAAACTCAATTTTTATCATTTTCTTCATCCGACGGTTATTCGTTATGGGGCCCACAAATGGCTGCGCCGTCGTACGAATATTCTCCGACATAAAGAATATTCCACGACCAAACGAATATTCCCCGACAATTGAATATTTTATAACCACTTGTGTATTTTGAAAAAAAAAATTCATATCTCACCCTTAACTTTAAACTTTTATCAATTTAATCATTTACTGAATTGTAATTATAAGAAAAATTGAATATTTTTATTTCATAAAATTCGGGGTCTTACAATCTCCCCTCCTTATGAAATTTCATCCCCGAAATTTACGTACCTGGTATTTCGAAAATTTGAGAATACTTTGCTTTCATTTCAGATTCTATCTCCCGGGTCATCATGATTTTTCCATTTCTCATCTCCTGTATTTCAGATATCATTCTAGAATACAGCTTCAAAACAAAGGTTAACTGGCATATCACAATTTATCAACTAATCAAGTAACAAAAATCAGCTTAGGTATGACACACTAGCGAATGATTTACTCATCTCTCCCCTCCTAGTTATATTCCCCGATCTCCACCAGAGACCATATCCCTAAGCTCTGATACCAAATGTGACAACCCCAAAATAGGTCCATTCCATCCAACCTATTCTGAGTCGCCAAATACATGGTACAGAAAACAACTACAATTTTATTACAACAATTGTCGTGCAAAATACAACAACACATATGCTGTGAGTTTGGATACAAATATATACCAACTGTGACTCTCATCCCAACCTTAGATAGCACGTCACAATGACACCTTACATAAAGGTATAGTCAAAAACTGTTTTAGAAATTAGAATCTTTGGGAAGTGCTCAAGGAAACCTTCGTACATGGGAGGTCATGCTTCTAGGTTATGATAGATATCATATGGCCACAGAATTATCCTTGGTTGACCCAATAGACCCCAAAGAAAAACGAGAAGATTACTATCATATTCTTCCCAATGACGAGTCTTCTCTTGACATATCATTATCTCCACTGTCTCTAATTGAGAATTATACTTCAAACAAACACCAAGATCATATAGGTAGTGCTCGTAAATATACTCAGCAAGTGGATGAGCACAACCCTGTCTTATAATGACACGAGGTTGTATGTCATTAGACATCTTGTATGATAGTGGTAAAACACCCTTCCAACGTTGGGTTCACCTCACCCTAGTTGATTCACCAAATATAACTACTAAATGACCGTTTTATTCCCCTGTTACCCCCGCTCGACCTAGCTACACTCTTATTACCTAAAAGGAATTGTGAAGCAAAAGGGTGAGCACAACTAGCTTAGTAAAGAATATCATGACTAAAGATAATTAAATTATCAATAGCCTTCATCAATAATAAATCAGAGATTTAGAACATATGGTAGATGATAAAAATTTCAACCATAGTTGCAGCAGAACGAGTAATCCATTAGAAGAGTCAAATAGACCATAAAGTCTATTATCTTCTCTATGTTAAAAATCCACCAATAATATTTTATCCCTGTAACATCAATCAACAGTTCTGGTCCACAATCATATGAATAACTCATAATCATAATTGTGATTCTAAATTTCTCTTCGCATCCAGGACGAAGATAATTTTCATCACATGTATTTACCTGAAACATCAAAGATCATGGTTATACCAAATCACAGTTCCTGTTCATAATCATACTAATAAATTCATCTTTGCACTACGGGCCAAAGATATTCATCAACAGTTCATCTTTGCACTACTGGCCAAAGATATTCAACAACATGTCATCTTTGCACTACGAGCCAAAGATATTCATCAACAATTAATCTTTAAACTACAGGCCAAAGATATTCCTCAACAGTTCATATTTACACTACAGGCCAAATATATTCATCAACAGTTCATATTTGCACTACAGGCCAAATATATTAATATCTCAAAAAAATATATAATCATTTTAGAATTTATATAAACAATAATTATAACCATATTGATCAATTCACCTTTGCACTTAAACTAAAGATATTTCATTATAAATTCAATGGTCATGATCATACCAGTCAACAATTCAACTTTGCACTACTGGCCAAAGAGAACCCATAGTCATGATCATACCAAAAATTTACCCATCTTTACACTCAAGTCAAAGAGAAAAATCATCATTAGGATTATAAAAATATTATATATGATAATAAAAATAATATGATCAACATATAGTTTTAATCTCAAGAGTAATATTCATAAATCAACTATAATTTGGTCAGAAAAAGAAACTAATTTTGTCGTGAATAGTAACTCGTGAATAGTAACCCCGACATAAAAAAGGTAAAAATTCTACAATAAAATCCATACTAATATTTCGGTATAATGATATTGAAAGAATAATATTTTTTAAGCTTATAAACAATTTATTGTAATTGTTTACACTTTACTAAATAATGTATTTAATTATTTTAAAATGTCAAACTCATAAGATTTTATCACCAATAACCAAAACTCTCATCAAAAATTTGCATATGCCTCATGTAGAATTTTCAAGCCATAAAATCCTATTTTCTAATTTTCTTACTTCACATAACATATTTAATTCATTTACTCATAACTAGTCTATTTTCATGAAAAATACCAAATCAGATCCAAAAAAATTTCTTTTCTGGGATGTAGCAGAATATAGTCCCATATTGAACATATATTTTTTTCAGAATTTTTAAAATTCATTTACTATTTTTCATATGGCCAAAATCGCCGAATATTTAGACATTTATCACAAATTGTACTTTTATCTAAAAATTCCGAAATTCACAGTGTACACTGATATTATATAGATGTACTCTTAATAAAAATTTCATCAATTTTGGAGTTAACCACAAGGAGTTATAAGCGGTTACTTTTAAAATAGTCTTTTTCCGTAAAATTCATAACTCTAAATCTATACATCCAAAAATCACCATTTTTGGACACAATCAATAAAACGCATCAAAATATCATTTCAAATTTTTTCAGAATTTTTTAAGGTCTGAAAAGTTACGAAACATGAAAAACATAACAACCCTTAAAATCCCTTACCTCAAAAGACCAATATTTTTGACTTGAATATCGGATATAACGCTGAACGAACTTGGGTCGTATAGCAACACTCGAGATATCTAAATACTAACAAAAATATGCTTGATAATATATAGAGAGAAAACTTATATTTCTGGTGTGATTTTCAATTCTAACATAAGCACCTATTTATAGGAAAATGCTAGAACGCCATATATAGGAGACTAAAATAATAAAATATATTATTTCTTTTTCTTCTTCCACGCCACCTCAATTTGTCAAGCCAGCCACCAGCCATCTTTGAACCAAAAGATAGCAGCCCATGTGTTGATAACCAAGTGGGTCCAACCCATAAATTAATAAAAATCATTTTATTTTCTAAAACTTCAACAATTCATAGAAAATAGACCGTTTATCAGAAAAATACGAATTTTATGTCCATTCTGCCTGAAATCGAATTCTCTACAACTTTGTAGCTTTGAGTTTTTCCAAATTTCAAACCAAAAATATCCGAAATCCACAAACGGATGATTTTTAATACCTCCACACCGACAAAATACTGATAAAACACCTAAGCATTAATTCCTTCATTTTTATCCACATAAAAATAAATATATCTATCATTTATATCCATATAAAATAAATATTTACTTATCATATAAATCAATAATTAATTATTCACAAATAATATTACAGAATCATAATAATGACAACTAGGCAGTTCCCAGAAAAGAGGGAGCTTTCCGATAAAGATTTCTCCTTACTGGCACGCAATTAGGTGACCAAACCTCTCATTGACAGAACTTTTTAGACATTGCCAATAATGCTATCTAATAATATTATTCAAATAATATGAATTATTGATATGATAATGGAGATACTGTGCAGTGACTATTATTGAAACAACAATAATATAAAATATCAACGCAGCAATTATTGAATCAATAAAATAAAATATTGAACAGTAATTACTGTAACAATTATTGAGTAGTGCCTTCTTACGTAAGGATCAATAATTCAAAAATACTGTGTATAACCGTGTGCTACTGTGCAAACACGCGTATTACTGTATTTTAACCACCGGGTATTCCAACAGTGTTAACGGTAACAACTACGCCGTTATTTATAAAAACTCAATGGCTGCACCGTCGTACGAATATTCTCCGACAGAAAGAATATTCTGCGACCAAACGAATATTCCCCGACAATTGAATATTTTATAACCACTTGCGTATTTTGAAAAAAAAATTCATATCTCACCCTTAACTTTAAACTTTTATCAATTTAATCATTTACTGAATTGTAATTATAAGAAAAATTGAATACTTTTATTTCATAAAATTCGGGGTTTTACATTACTCTTAGACTCACTAATGTAGTATAAACGTATATATACCATGCTTGTGTATCATATTTCAAGAAAAGCATAAACGAATCATATTTTCAACCAAAGTGGTAATTGCACATATACGTTATGAATACTCACAAGCATGCCTAATATGAGTTTTATAACTATCTTGAATGTTTAGAGAGCAAGCATGATAGACCTTGTGGTTTCATGACCTTAAATGGCCTCAAATTATTGAAATAATCAATTTAGAATTTTATTATGAAAGAAGGAACCTAGGTTGACTTAAGAAGCATGAAAAGACTTTTAACATAACAAATATAACATGCGTGATTGTTTTGGTCAAGCCGGATAGAAACCATAAGGCAACAGCTGAGTCTAGGCTTAGCTAGGGGACGGCGCAGCTGCGCCGGTCCTAGGCTTAGCCATGGCGCAGCTGCGCCGTGCAGCAGTCATAAACGACTTCTATTTTTGAACTGATGTTTGAAGCATGCCTACATGATTACTTTAACTTATCTTACATGACCAATATGCTAGGTAATGTGTTAAGAAGCATGTTATGTGATAGAGACAAAGGTTGATCATAATTTCCAAATGTTAAGTCCAAAGAATATTTTCAATCAAGACGTTGTTGTATTTGTGATGACTTACAAACTGAATTGTGCTATGAGAATATAAGATAAGTAATGTGTATGAAGTGATAACTAAGTTAGACATTATGTGTACATTGAACTTACCTATATGTATTATCTAATGAACATCTTGAACATCTAATACGCTATAAATAGGATTCGAAAGTGCTGATTTCTTAACGTGGATAAACTATGCTTAAGGCAAGTATCCGAACCCTACTTTACATTGTGCAAGTATTCTAACTCTTGCTTTACTTTTTTCAACAAATATCGTAAGCTTATCTCATTGAATGCAAGTTATCCTACTTATTCGTTCAATTGAACTAGTATGTTAAACTCTTGAGAAAAATATTATTCATGTGAACTTAGTATTGTTCTTGAATATGGTGAAAGTGTCTATGCCATTTTCTTCGGCTAGACTATATGCATGTTTATAAAACTGTCCAAACCAATTGATTTGTGTGGAAATCTTGAAAACTGAGTTGAAAAACCCTTAAAGTAAGGTGGAATGTATGTTTTTGGAAACCCCAACACATGAGTATATTATTATTGTGGTGTTATGCATAACTTAAAGTATTTTAGACTGATCATCTATAGTACTTGATTCTTTTGGATTATCAATTTAATATTGGTAATTCTAGTAGATGTTCAATAGTCCTTAGTGACTGCTCAGTATAAATTGTTATCTAGTCGAATACCTTGATAGTCTTTGAATTCATATATATCTGTTGATTTATATTGAATTATTGTTCTTATTCCAAGAATTGTTGATATTCATTATTCATGATATTATTCTGAAACTCTGAACTATTTTAGAGATGATACTTCGATATCTCAAACTTGTGTTATAAAACTCCTTACCCTTGTTGTGTATTACTTGTTGGGCAAGGGCAAGGAGAAGGCTACCGACTAGCTTGTCCCTTTTATGTTTAAATTTATTATGTTGTATTAAGACTAGTTTCAGACTATGTTTAAGCTTAAGTAGGATTATGTAATAAGTCTTTATTTGATATTATTATTTAATCTATTAAGCACTGTAGGTTGTGATACTTGGAGGAATAATTATAATAAAACATTGTATATTATTCTAAATTAGATCTTTCGTTGTAAATGTATGATTTTAGTTATTATGGTATTACCATGAGAACGTGATGAACCGAATTCGAGTGACCAAGTGGCGGTCAGAATTTGGGTGCATCACATGTTGGTATCAAAGCTATAGCTATAAACCTTAGGAACGAGAGTCCTTGGATTATAACTTAAGAAAACTTAGAAGTTAGGAAAGGGATAAAACTCATGTAGAGTTTTCCCTGAGAGACTTAGTGTGTTATGAAATGTAAATTCATTCTATACAATGAACTTATGTTATTTAACATTCTAATGGAGTTGTTGTTTGTCTTGTCTTATATTGGTGATTGTAGGATGACTGACATGGGAGGACCTAGCCGAGTAGTAGAGGAGGAGGAGCCGCGTGATATCCACGTAGTCTATGAGGCACCCTTGATAGCGGAGCTTATATCGGTAGTTGCCTCTATTGATGATGATGATGAGGAGGAAGAGATGGAGCCTCTACCTGAGGAGTCTGATCCGGAGAAGGAAGCCGTGGAGGAGGAACCCGAGCCCATGGAGGACTCCGACGAGTCTACTTTTGAGGATCGGATGTTAGGCGAGTATGAAGAACAGATTTTGGAATTAGGATGTAGAGTCGAGGAGTTAGAAACTGAGACTCTTGAGAGGAAACTAGTGATGCAGGAGATGGAGGTGGAAATTGCTCACCGTAAGGAGGCAGGAATCCAGATGGGGGCCTTGTTTCACCGATCGGTGGCGAGGAATGTTGAGTTGGCAGGAAAGTTAGAAGAAATGGAGCAGAAGGTTTTGAGTGAAAGGACGGAGAAGGAGGCTCTCTGAACTCAGTTAGAGATAGAGGTGAGTGATAGGATTCACTTCGAGGAGAAGTGGGAGGATTCCAATGACAGGGTGGATGATCTAGAGGATGAGGTGTGGTGCAAGAGGAAGAAGATGAACAAGATGGGCTATGCTCTACGCACGGCCATGGAGAGGTTGATCAATGGGGTAAATCACTACCCAGCTGAGCAAGGACAGACCCAGCATACCATAAGTCGGGATATGGTGACAAACATTACGCAGAAGGAGTATCAGAGTGCCGTGGAGCATGGGATGTTAGATTGAGTCTAGAGGGAAAAGCTCAGTAGTGTAGTAGTTTTATTTATGTGTTGTTAATATGTTGTTGTAATCTCAATCTTTTGTGCAAGATGTAAGATGATGGTAACCCCAACTTTTGAAAAATGTTATAGGGGTAGTAAGCTAGTATTATCCCCGTCTTTTGTGATATTAGGGGATATGTGTTTTCATTTATAGCAGTTTACTAGAAAAGAATGTGTATTGTAACCATTTAGCATATGAATATAAATGACCTTATTTCAGAAACGTGTTATAAACTTTTAGTTCTTTCATTTGAGAAAGGTCTAAATATGATAGTTAGATAATAAGATGAAAAATTTTGTGATGCAGAAAATGTCGCCCATACGTAGAATAACTATCCCGGAAGAGTCATTAAATGATGAGGGAGGACCAGTAGATCTGATAAAGCGACTGGTAGATTTATTGGGAGAAGCTCTGAGGGGAAGAAACAAACCCGTACGACCCGTTCCCTAAGCAGTCCTAGTTCAAAGACTTTAAGAGTGTAGGACCCCCAGAGTTCATGGGAACTACTAACCCGATAGTTACGCAAACCTGGATCAAGGAGATCGAGAAGGCCTTCACTATAGCTCGCATTGGTGATGACCAAAAGACAATATTTTCCACATACATGATGAGGGGCGAAGCAAACTATTGGTGGGAAACTACTCAGCAGAGAGCGGGGGAAGGAATGATAACGTGGGAAAGATTTACGACGTTGTTTTTCGAGAATTATTTTCCGAAGAGTATGAAGAGTAGGATGGAAGTGTAGTTCCTAGAGTTAAAACAAGGAGATATAACGGTGGCGCAATACGCTGCTAAGTTTAATGAACTAGCGCGATTTGCGGAACACCAAGTTGGGGATGAGGAAAGGAAGGTGAGACGCTTTGAGCAAGGATTGAAGTCGTGGTTGTATAATACGGTATCAGTCTTCCAGATTGATTCCTTTACGACCTTGTTAAAGAAGGCAGTCATTGCGGAAGGTGGCAGTGAGGCCTTAAGTCTATATCATAAGGAGAAGAAGAACAAGAACACTGGTAATGAGCATCGTGGAGGAAGCAGCAACGGAGGGAGTAATTCTGGAAAGAGGAAATGGGAAAAAAACAACCACCACCACAACAAAAACAACAACAGAAACAATAACAAAGGTTGAAGTCACCAGGGGAACTTCAAGAAGAGGACCGAAGCTTGCAACAAGTGTGGAAGGAGCCATCAAGGGGAATGCTGGAAGGGGAAGACCACTTGCTATAATTGCGGCCAAGAGGGGCACATCTCGCCAAATTTCCCAAAGTCGTAGAAGATCAGAGGATGTTTTACTTGTGGATCGACAAAGCACCAGATAAAGGATTGCCCGAAGAAAGGAAGCGGTGGAGCTGGCGGGGGCCAGGGAGGAAGAAGCAAGTTAATAATTGGTGGACCTGCACAACCCAACCGATCGACCGCCCGAACCTTTAACATGATCGTCTAGGACGAAGTGGCTGCGATGGACGTGGTGTCAGGTATAATCCCAATCAATAATATAAATGCTTATGTATTATTTGATTCGAGTGCCACCTGTTCTTTTGTATATGAAGAATTTACTAGTAAATTTAGTACACCCCGAGAACGTTTAGAAGATTTCTTGAACGTAGAAGTTGTGAATAAGGAAATAATCCCTGTATAATACATTTATCAAAATTGTCACGCAAACATAGAGAATATGACCTAAGCGTAGACTTGATTACTCTTAGAATGGGAGAATTTGATGTAATACTGGGAATGGATTGGTTATATAACTGTTGGGTAAAATCTAGTTACGCACAACACGCAAGTATACGTGGTCAACAAGTAATAAAGTGAAAGTAGAGTATCGTTCCCACGAGGAATTGTTAAATAAAAATCACCAAGTACTAACCCGTAACCAACTCAATCTTATTTAAACGAATGAATTTCAATTTATAGGTAAACTAATTCTAATTACCACTAGTTAAATTAAGATTACGGAGATTTAAGATCACAACTTCACTTATTGCTTCATTTAAGTTAACACACTTCTCATCAATTATTCTCTATCCTGAATTGTTAATCAAGAACACTAAAGCAGATAAAACCACCTCTCGATGCATAATACCCATATTAACGTCAATCCACAATTAAGATAGAAATCTGTTAAACACCTTAATCAACTAACCCACTATATCTCTATGTGAATTACAATTAAAGAAGGTTGAAGAATAAGTTCTCTATCCGATTACATGCAATGTCAAGCGTATCTCTACCTTAACAATAATCAAAAATCTTCTATTGACAAAATTCATGACACATGCTATCATGATAAGATCTAAATCAATACTTCATCTCTCGAGTTCATATAGATTATCACGGTAATTGATGGCCAATCAATTAAACAATTAAGTCCAAATCAAAATAGACAATCCTCACAATAGAACATAATAATTGATAGCGAAACATATTAAAATAAACTACACAATAAGATCCATTATAATCTCAAACAAAGAATTAATTCATAATTATTGAATTAAAACTAAGAATCCACAATTGAATAATCATTAAAAGACAAAGATAGAAGAAGATAAGAAGATAGAATCTGTTGTTTGTAGATTTGATGCTCCCTCCTTGCTCCTACTTTGAATCTTCAATGGTCTCCAAGTTGCTTCAATCTCCAAATCTAACAAGAACTAGGGTTTTGATCTAATTTACTCTAATCTAATCTAATTAAATCCTCCTAAACTAGCTTAGATCTCCCTCTTTTATGTCACTCCTCATGTATTTATAGTTCTAATGGATACCCTAGCAAGTTAGGCAACTAAGAATCCTATTCTAGCTCAAATTGGACATCAAATAACCATAATCAGCTGTCTTCCCGCCGCCTAGCGTGGTCAGCGCTGTCCCCAAGCCATTCTAGGCGCGGACCGCGCTGCAATGGCAGAAAATCTGGCCGCCTAGCGTGCCCCTAGCGCGGTCCGCGCTGCCCTATTTTTCTGCTGCGACGTCCTTTGGTAAAACATGCATAACTTTTGATCCGCTAGGAGTTACGGGGCCTGCCACCTATCAAATCAAAGATATCGACGCGATCTACAATTTGCATTCTTTAACAATTGATAGATTCAGATTGGAACAAGGCGGAAATCAAGCTTGAAGTAGATGCTGTGTAAATGGCAAGCATGACAACTCTTAGCTTTGATCTTCGTTGATAAAAAAAGGCCATAACTCTCGCATCCGAACTCCGATTGGGACGATTCAAGATGTTTCGGAAAGCTAAGAAGTAGATCTACAATAAAATCCAAGTTCCAAGCCAAGAACATGCATCCCACTTGGTGTTAAAAGCCCGACAATCTTCCCTTCTTGCAATTGCTTGAATCTTTTTAGTCCGAATTGCTTTCCCTTTCTTCTTCATGCCAATGCCGTGTCATCGCCTACAAAATAACATAAAATATATGAAAAGTAACTAAGAAACATGAGATTAAGCAAATAATTCAAGTAATAGATACCAGATAAGTAGGTATAAAACCTACTTATCAAATACCCCCAAACTTAAACCTTTGTTTGTCCTCAAGCAAAAACACAAAACAATAATGTCATGCAATGTAACTAATCTACATGCCTACGAATCCAGCAGTAATGACATAAACAAGTCTATTCAACCAGCCTTAGAGAAATCAAATAAATGCGATAATACCTCATATCAAAACCAATCAATAACTTCTCAATCACTCATTAAATCGTAGACTGTTATCACTAATATAGTGTGTGTGTGTGTGCTCCACAGCAATATTAACTGATATAAAATTAAATTTAACACATAACAAGTCTCTTAGAAGGCATCATACAGTGTAAACTCAGGAAATCCAAAAATAAGCTAGATCCAACTAAAATTAAACAATTACCAATATCGAGGGTCAACATGGGATACTTATGCTTCGTTTTTCATTTACGGGAGCTTTTTGCTCTTATTTCCCGTTTTATTCATATATTTTTTTGGATGATGGATAGTGAGTGCGTTTTACGCTCCATCTCACGCCTGTGTGTTATGGGGAGTGCATTTCGCGCTTCTTCTCGACCCACCACATGACTCAATTTATTCAACTCAATATCTTTCTTTTTTTTCTGTTTTTTTTTTCTTTAAGCTTATATACCCCAAATATTCCCCCAAACTTAGGTTCTTGTCTAACTTTAGCCATCCCTAATTATTCTTGTCATTCTTTCATTCAAACTAGCATTATCCTTTAGAGTCCGATTATGTATCAATTTAAACTGAATCAATCAACAAGTTGTTCTTACTATGCTATCCTTATTATACCAGTTTCAAACAGAAAAAGACTCAATTCATAACAAGAAATCACATCAAAGCTCTAATAGTCAGTACTATACTTGTCTACCCAATTCCAATCTCATCATTGACCAAAATAAACTTAAACTATCAAACAGCTGGACTCATGCAAGATGAATATAGTAACAAACTATTATTTTTGATTTTTTTTTTAGAATGTGAATGCAAAAACTAAATGTAACTATATGAACTATAATGTAAATAACTAACTACATGCAATACGACACTAAAATACCCCCCAAACTTAAACTAGACATTGTCCTCAATGGCTAAGATAGGAAAAATAAAAAGAGAGGACTTCCCTGAAAATACAGCATGTTCCTCCTTGTCTGCTAAGTCTGAAGAATAGGCTAGACACATTAGAATAAGTCGGGAACCACACTTGAGTTGGACTTGACTAACCTGTGAATATGATAGAAGCAAGCTTTTTAGATCCTAAGACATGCAAATTTATTAACAAATAATATAAAACCTAATAAAAACTATAAATAAATATTAAACTTGGGTTGCCTCCCAATAAGCGCTTGATTTATAGTCCTTCGGCCAGACTATTTCTGGTCAACACTATCCAATTCCTCTTCGAAAGTTAAAGAATCCTCCATCCATCGGAAATAATATAGCTTTTGGTAGGTTCCCATTTATGATGGCCAATGCATCAAAGTCACCTAGCATGCTTTGTTTAAATATGTGCCCAATTGAGAATGTTGAATAACTAGGTGCTTTTTCGTCCGTTGAGCCTGTGATTCGCTTGGGGCTTTGAGGCTTGGCAAGAACAATGGCCTTTTCTTCTATCTTTTTCTCCTCATCCCACCACGGCTTCACATTTGTATTAGCTCTCATGTCATAAAGAGCCTTGCCGACGACATGACTACCAAGCGGGCACGGTTTTGCAAATCTAACTGGACCCTTGATCTTTTGCAGAGAAGGAACTTGGGTCACTAATAACATCGGCTCATCCTCGTTGGTACTCATAGTTAGTTCTTCACCGACCTTATTTTCATTATCCCCACTTGTCTCCTCTTTTTCAACATCTCGTGTCTCATCCAGTTGTAGATTTGGCTCGGGCACTTCATCAATCTCGGAATCCTCGTCATAACACCAATTATTTTGAGGACAGTTGTTCAAAGCTTTGAACATTTGATCCATCTGGTTCTGCAAATTTTGAATTGATATCTCTTGATTCTGAATTGACCGCTCTTGATTAATCCTCCTCTCCTCGTTTGATGCTATGAACTTGGATAATAATTCCCCAGCCTTGAATTTTCTGTTTCAGTCTCGAAAGCCATATATTGAGGACCAATGTTTGAAGTAATGTTGAGTTGTTCCATCTAGTTTTGAAAATTGAAGCTCGATATTTCTTGACTCATCATCCTCTCCTCTTGGTCTGCTATGCCCTTCAATATTACATCCATCGGATTTGGCTTTTCTTCGTGTGGTAATGGAGGTGTACATGAAAATTCTGGTGTGTATGATTGATTTGGAGCGTAGTATTGGTCTTCATAATTACAGCTCCATGACGAATCCGGGTGATACCACCAAACTTGATGATAATTAGCATATGTATAATCGTTGAGATATTCACCACCGTGTTGTCCCGGCCCAAAACTAACGGTGCATTGATGAATCGGATGATTACCAACACAATAATTGCAATTAACTGCTATCCTTCGATTATGTTGGGCTGCAACAACGTCCAACCTCGTCGAAAGTGTCTCAAGCTGCGCTGATAATGCAGAAAATGCGTTGAGACCTTCAATCCCCGATCCCTTTGACTGAGTCATTCTCGTATACGGCCATTGATTATTAAATTCCGCCATGGTACCTGAAAAGAAAGAAAAATAGGAAGAGAATTAGATAAAAAAGAAAAAAAATATTTAAATTAAGACTAATTTGATTGAAGCTAATATTGGCAAAATATATATTAAACTAATTCCCCGGCAACGGCGCCAAAGGCATATCTCTATCCTAAACACGAATCATGAATTCCATCTATGTTGAAATCACAAACACATGCTATCATGATAAGATCTAAATCTATACTTCATCTCTCGAGTTTATATAGATTATCATGTAATTGATGGCCAATCAATTAAACAATTAAGTCCAAATCAAAATAGACAATCCTCACAGTAGAACATAATAATTAATAGCGAAGTATATTAAAATAAACTACACAATACGATCCATTGTAATCTCAAATAAAGAATTAGTTCATGATTATTGAATTAAAACTAAGAATTCACAATTGAATAATCATTAAAAGACAAAGATAGAAGAAGAGAAGAAGATAGAATTTGTAGATTTGATGCTCCCTCTTTGCTCCTACTTTGAATTTTCAATGGTCTCCAAGTTGCTTCAATCTCTAAATCTAACAAGAACTAGGGTTTTGATCTAATTTACTCTAATCTAATCTAATTGAATCCTCCTAAACTAGCTTAGATCTCCCTCTTTTATGTCTCTCCTCATGTATTTATAGTTCTAATGGATACCCTAGCAAGTTAGGCAACTAAGAATCCTATTCTAGCTCAAATTGGACATCAAATAACCATAATCAGCTGTCTTCTCGCAGCCTAGCGCGGTTAGCGCTGTCCCCAAGCCATTCTGGACGCGGACCGCGATGCAATGGCAGAAAATCTGGCCGCCTAGCGCGCCCCTAGCGCGGTCCGCGCTGCCCTATTTTTCTGTTGCTACGTCCTTTGGTAAACCATGCATAACTTTTGATCCGCTAGGAGTTGCGGGGCCTGCCACCTATCAAATCAAAGATATCGACGCGATCTACAACTTTCATTATTTAACAATTGATAGATTCGGACTGGAACAAGGCCGAAATCGAGCTTGAAGTAGATGCTATGTAAATGGCAAGCATGACAACTCTTAGCTTTGATCTTCGTTGATAAAAAAGGCTATAACTCTCGCATCCAAACTCCGATTGGAACGATTCAAGATGTTCCGGAAAGCTAAGAAGTAGATCTACAATAAAATCCAAGTTCCAAGCCAAGAACATGCATCCTACTTGGTGTTAAAAGCCCAACAATCTTCCCTTCTTGCAATTGCTTGAATCTTTTTAGTCCGAATTGCTTTCCCTTGCTTCTTCATGCCAATGCCGTGTCATCGCCTACAAAATAACATAAAATGTATGAAAAGTAACTAAGAAACATGAGATTAAGCAAATAATTCAAGTAATAGATACCAGATAAGTAGGTATAAAACCTACTTATCAATAACCATGCATCGATAATTGACTGTCAAAACAAGTATGTGAACCTTCAGACTCTGAGTAAGTCAAAGGTAGTGTTTTATGGTAGCTCATTGCTTAAGCAATCGTGTTGCGTTACGATGATGCAGGCCAATAAATTGTTAAGGAAATGATGTGTAGGTTATTTAGCTTACATTGTAGATACTCGGAAAAAGGGAATAGAGATTAGAGATATACCCATAGTGAATGAATTTCAAGACGTGTCTCTGGACGATCTTCCTGGTCTTTTGCCAGACAGAGAAATCAAATTCGTAATAGACTTAGCACCGGGAACGGCACCAATTTCAAAAGCTCCATATCGGATGGCGCCAGTAAAAATGAAGGAATTGATGATACAACTTCAAGAACTATTAGATAAGGGTTAAATTCGATCGAGTGTGTCTCCTTGGGGAGCACCAATGATATTCGTTAAGAAAAAGGAAGGATCGATGAGGCTCTATATCGAATATAAAGAATTGAACAGAGTAACGATCAAGAAAAGATATCCATTACCAAGGATAGACGACTTATTTGATCAACTGAAGGGAGCAAAATGTTTCTCGAAGATCGACTTATGAACATGATATCATCAACTAAAAGTGCAGGATGAAGATATACCAAAGACCGTGTTTCAAACCTGTTATGGACATTACTAGTTTTTGGTAATATCATTCGGTTTAACTAATGCTCCGGCAGCATTCATGGACTTGATGAATCGAGTTTTCAAGCCATACTTGAATAAATTCGTGGTAGTTTTCATCGACGACATTTTGATCTACTCGAAGACAGAGGAAGAACATGCCAAACATCTGAAGATTATTTTGGAGGCACTACGAAAGGAGGAGATGTATGCGAAGTTTTCCAAATGTGAATTTTGGATGAAGAAGGTTCAATTCTTAGGCCATGTGGTGGATGAGAATGGAATCTCAATAGACCCTGAAAAGGTCAAAGCAGTAAGTAGTTGGGAGCAACCGAGAACACCGACGGAAGTAAGAAGTTTCTTAGGGTTAGCTTGGTACTATCGAAGATTCATCCAAGATTTTTCTAAGATAACGACCTCATTGACTAATCTAACAAGGAAAACAGTAAAAATTGTATGGACTGACAAATGCGAAGAGTTTTCAAGAGTTGAAGAAGAGACTAAGTGAGGCGCCTGTATTATCCTTACCGGATGATATGGGAGGATTTGTAGTGTATACTGATGCATCGCATAGGGAATTGGGTTGTGTGCTGATGCAGCATGGCAAAGTCATTGCGTATGCATCACGACAATTGAAGGATTACGAATAACGATACCCTACTCATGACTTAGAGTTAGCGGCAGTAGTTTTTGCGTTAAAGGTCTGGAGACATTATTTGTACGGAGAGAAATGTGAGATATACACGGACCACAAAAGTCTAAAATATATCTTCACACAGAAGGAGTTGAATATGCGTCAGAGAAGGTGGTTATAATTAATCAAGGATTATGACTGTCAGATTCTTTATCACTCGGGGAAGGCAAACGTAGTTGTCGATGCTCTGAGTAGGAAAGGAAGGTAGAAATTGTTTCAACTCACAACTCAGGAGGAATTAATAAGAGATATGGAGAAGTTAGAAATAGAAGTGAAGGGACCCGAGAGGTCTGAAGAGAAATTATTTATAATGGAAGCTTGTCCGACATTGTTGGATAGAGTAAAGGAAGCACAGGAGAAAGATGGAGAATGTGAGAAAATCAGGAGAAGGATCACGGAAAATGAGGAAGAAAAATTTCGAATAGATAAAGACGGTATCTTAAGATTCGAAGGGAGAGTGTGGGTACCGGCGGTAACTGAGTTGAGAGAGGAAATTTTGCACGAGGCACACAATACGATATATTCCCTTCATCTGGGAGGCACTAAGATGTACCGAGACTTGAAGCAACATATTTGGTGGCCCAATTTGAAACAGGAAGTCGCAGAATGTGTTAGTAGATGTTTGACTTGTCAACGCGTAAAAGCATAGCATCAACGGCCGAGTGGGTTGCTACAACCATTGGGAATACCAGAGTGGAAATGGGAACATATTACGATGGATTTCGTGGTAGGGCTTCCGGTCACGCAGAAAGGGTTGGATGCCATTTGGGTCATCGTGGATCGACTTACAAAGACCGCACATTTTCTATCGATCAAGATCCGCTACAGTTTGAATCAGTTAGCAAGTTTGTACGTAAAGGAGATTGTTTCACGACATGGAGTGCCGGTATCGATTGTTTCTGACTGAGACCCGCATTTCACGTCGAAGTTCTGGAAAAGCTTGTAAGAGAGGATGGGAACACAGTTAAGGTTAAGTACTGCTTATCATCCTCAGACAGACAGACAAAGTGAGCGAACAATACAAACGCTAGATGACATGCTTAGGACTTGCATGATGGACTTCAAGGGAAATTGGGACGACTACCTACCCTTAGTCGAATTTACGTATAATAATAGTTACCAAGCGAGTATCGACATTCCACCGTACGAAGCTCTTTACGGGAGGAAGTGCAGAATGCCATTATGTTGGGGTGAAGTCGGGGAACGACGAATACTCAGACCAGAGTTAGTACAACAAACCGCAAATGTGGCGACAGTAATAAGGGCTAGATTAGTGGCAGCTCAAGATCGCCAAGAAAAGTACGTACATTTACATCGACAAGACCGAGATTTTGAAGTCAACAGTTTTGTATTCATAAAGGTATCTCCATGGAAGGGAAAGATCCGTTTCGACAAGAAAGGAAGACTGAGTCCAAGATTCATAGGACTATTCGAGGTACTAAAGCGAGTGGGCGAAGTAGCATACAAAGTTGCATTACCACCTGAATTGGAGCACATCCATAACGTGTTTCACATAACCGTGTTACGTCCGTACAAGCCTGACTACAAGCACGTGATTTCTTATGAACCCATTCAAGTGGAGAAGAATTTAGCGTACGAAGAAATTCTTGTCCAAATTCTTGATAGGCAAGAGCAAACCTTGAGAAATAAAGTCATTTCTTCTGTAAAAGTGGTGTAACCACGATATCGAGGAGGCTACGTGGGAGTTAGAAGATAGAATGATGAGGGATTATCCCCATCTATTTGTGTAACCTTGTAGCAATTCTGGGACGGAATATTTTTAGGGGGGAGGGGAGGATGTAATACCCGAGAATTTCTACGTATTATTAAATGAATATATTAATGTAAATAATATTTATGTGAATATAAGTGTTATTTATTTATGAGTTGGTTAATGCAATTGATTCGTATTTGATCAATGCATATTAAGAATTGTGATTTGACAATGAGGATTGTGAAATGCCTTGTGTGACATATTGTGAAACGAGTAAATCCATTAAGCAAATTAAAACAAGAATTAAGAAGATTAATCGTGTTGATCATGTGATTTCATATGAGTAATCAATACGCTTGATCATGTGATTTCATATGAGTAATCAATACGCTCTTAGACTTGTAATATTACTCATGTGGATAGTAGTTCATGTCGTATAAAACAAATTTAACGATGAATATTGACACGGGCTGAAGCTAAACCAGTCTTGGCACTGTCAGTGCACGGCGCAGCTAGTAGTCAGTTGGAGAAAACTAATTTTTTGCTTTGGAAATTAAATGGAACAATTATGTGATATGTGTGACATTAATAAACCATGAATTAATGTATGTTATGTCCGACAACAAAATTGTTAAACCGTTAATTAATATTAATTAATTGTGATAGAATATTGATTACTTTGTAATTAATTAATAATATATGATTATTATTATTTGCAATATATCTATAAATGTAATACGAATTTTATCAATAATCAATGGTTATGAAAATCCATAATTTCATCAATAAGAAATGGATTAAATTATATTAGTGATAATTAATCAAGGGAATGAATAAATTATTTATTTAACATAAATAAATAAGTTATTAATATAATAAGGTTAAAATATGGTTATATGAGTGGTAGAGATAATTATGGAACTACCTGGACAATAATACATGACTGCATTATTTTATTGCGTGTATTTAATGTACATGGACTATATGATGTGAGTATATAGATAACCCTAAATTCTCCTTATATAGTGACACTTGGACATTAAAACCATTCTTCGATAACAAAGTAACTAAATGAGAGTGATGCTAAGCTTGTTGCTGAGAGTTTCTTTTTGTCCCAAAATGAATGTCACCAAGTACATGAATAGTAGCTAAACACTAAATCACGTATTTCTCCAAAAGGCTAGAGCTAGGTGATGATGGCTGAGCTTGAGGGTGGTTGGCCAACCCTTGAGCAACCATTGTTCCATTCCATTGCACCATGAATTTCCATCTTGTGTAACACCAATGCCCAATCCAAACTCTTCTATAAATAGTAGACATGTTTATCAGGGGTGTTACTTGGAGTTGTCTGAGAATTGCTTAGTGTAAGATTGAGAACATACAAGTGTTCTAAGAGCTTAAGAGTCTAATTAGTAGCAAGTTCATTCATACTGCAGAGGTATAATTCCATTCCATGCTTTCCATTTTCAGTTTCTGTTAAACAGAGTTTTGAGTTCTTAAATTTTAAATTCTTGATTTTGTGGAATTTGATGTTAATGAGGTTGGGTGATGTTCATATAGTTGTTATATGGCCATATAAGCATGCTTAAACTGATACATGAGTGTTTGGGAACGAATTCATGAGTAATTTATACGTTTAGGCTAAATAGTTGCCGACGCCAACTGTTCCTGGCTCAAAGCAGGCGTGGGGCAGCTGCGCCATATTAACAATGAGGTGCAACGCAGCTGCGCCGGTTCCTTAGTTCAGTTTTGAGCTTTTGTTTTGCAATCTGTTATAGTATTATGACTTATAATAGCATGTAAGCATGTGTAAGGGGTATACATAGAGATATGAACCTAATGTGGGCATGCTTTACTAGATTAGCATGATTAATGAAAGCATATGGTTTAGATGGAAATTAGGACTTTGAGTTTTGGAAACGAACTAAGTTCTGCAGATTTGAGCTTACTATTATACACCAATGACTGGTTTCACACATAGATGAGCATGACATATGATTTATAGTTCTTTTTTTCATGACCACCTTATTAGGATTTTTTTCATGACCACCTTATTAGGCTTTGAACAACCCTTAAGGTAAGGGGGAATGTATGTTGTTGGAAACTCCAACACATGAGTACATTTTAGACTTGTCGACGTCGGGATTTTTGGGTGTCCCTTTCCGTTACTTGTTCTTTGGTGTTCTCTTTTTAGGTGAGATTTGCTTGAAAAAACAAGTGAAAAAGGTTCGACATGTATAATGTCGATGATGGGACTGTTAAGAGTCGCCAGTTGGTTTTTTAAATGGTTGTACCAACACAACCGAGAAAAAGGTTTGCACATTGACCCAGTGATGTGACACTGATATACGGGTCGGCGAAACCGAGATTCGTTTAGGGTCCGGGGACTTGGTTATGCAGGGGGAAGGTGTTAGGCACCCCCCGACATCCATGTTACCACGGTGACCGCCTCTTTTCAAGAAACTATTATCTGAGTGTGTGTGTGTGTGTGGGTCAATGTGTTGTTATATGAAAGGGTTGCGAGGCCTCGTTCGAACCTATATACACAGGATTTGAATTTATGTAAAAATTCAGTTTTTAGCAAGATATGGCAGTGATGTTTTATAAAAGAGGTTTTTCAAACCCTGATGCTCAATAGGAATTGAGACCTTTTACACTCCCATTTTTATTAAGTGATCGGCTGGATTGATTTTATTTGACGGATGTGAGGCATCCGTATGAAAATAATATACAGAAATAATGCCGACTTCCTCGTGGGTATGGAAACCATCTGAGGAAATTCAGACATCGCAGAATGATTTACAAGCTGCTTACAGCTGAAAATGTCCATCACGGGAACCGAATCTAGATCCAATGGGATGAATCTGTGATCACATGATTCCTAGGCTCACAAAATACTACAGTTTATATGAAAGCAGTAAGTAGGTATATATATAAAAGCGATATATATATATATATATATATATATATATATATATATATATATAATATATATAGACATAATCACCAACCACGAAGCACCTCCACGGGGGATCAGAAATGTAAATAAAGCTATTAAAAGCTGTAAATACGGTCAACTGCCACGAAGTAAACTCCAGGCAGGACGAAATGTAAAGAATGTTGTAAAAGCGATGAACTGCCACGAAGGGAACTCCAGGCAGGACGAATATATATATATATAAAAGCGAATAAACGCATCAGACCGAAGTTTAGGCTCATCGAACAAAGTCCGACACATAGTTAATATATATAAGTATATATATATATTGACTAACATTATCGAGTTATGTCTCGATTGAGCCTAGACTTCCGTCTGGAGCATTTACTGCTTTAATATATATATATATATATATATATATAATATATATATATATATATATATATATATATATATATAATATACAGACTGGAATGAAACCACGGACCGAGGTCCGGGCAAAAGCAAGCAACACGACTCTCAACGTGTAGAAGGGTGTGTGCAAAGATGAAGAGAAAGACTCTAAAGTGTGTGAGAAGGTTTACAGCTGACTGCTAAAAAAGGCTTCTATATCTTTAGAGTGGGTAAATACTGGGCTTTTGTGGGTACAAAAGGGGCTATATATGAGCTCATAGGTGTTTGAAAGTGGGAAAATACACTGTATGGCGAGTGCAAAGCAAATTGTACAGGGTTTTCCCGTCTTTTTTCTCTTAAAAATCAGCACCCCAAGCCCTCTATTTATAGGCATATGAGCCGCAGGTGTACCAGAGGCGGGTCGGGTCGGCCCAGTTTTGTCGGGTCGGGTCGTCTCGAAGTACGTGCACCCATGCACTGTAATGTCCACTCGGATTTTGAGAAGTTCAATCCGGGCATCCGTTTTGAGGTATTCAGGACCTATTTTGGACCGCCGTTGTTGAGAGTTGTACGATGGCATGGGATTAGAGTTTGTATGAAGTCGTTGAAGATGGGACGATGCCCTCCGGTCTTCAAGCTTCAACTTTCATCCGTTACCCCGCACAATAGTCACTCGGGATTGGTTAGCCTTGTGGGACATTGTTGCGTAGAGACGTGATGTGGCATCGTGTTGGACGAGATGACGATGTTGCCCCTCACCGGTGTTATCGCTGAATTGGGCCGATAAAACAGGCGTTGCTCAGACTTCGCTGAGATTGGACTGCTGCATTTGTTGAAGGTCCTCATTGTCATCTTTGAGGTATGCATGTCTTCCCGATGTTATTTGTGACGCCCCCAAAATTAGGTTGAGTCGTCAGATACATGGTACAAAATTTAAATACAACTTACTAATACAACTGTCATGTACAATACGACAAAACATAAATGTGAGTTTGAATACAATTATTGTCTACTACAGATTATACAAACTCAAAAGGAGTCCTCATTACAATTATTAACACACTATTTCACATAATAGTGAGGACTACTAATGCTATCCTCTGGACCGTCACTCCGTTCCCCGACTAGTCCCTGGTATGTTCTTATTTCCTGAAGAGAACAGTGAAAGAAAGGGTGAGCTCAACTAGCCCAGTAAGAAATATTATGACTAAGATAATGCAGAATAAATTATCGTTAGCCTTCAACAGTGTTAAACTGATAAAATATAACAACATCAAGTTTAACTGCAGCGGAACAAGCAATCCATTAAAAGAGTCAAGTAGAGAATAAAATCTACTATCTTTTATGATTTAAAAGGTTTTTCATGACTTTTTATCGCTGGGACTCAGCTTAATAAATAATCCACATCATCGAATCACCCCTGCACTACGGCCAAGGATATTCTTTAGTATCACGACCACAATTTATCTATGCACTACAGCCAAGGACATTCGTGTATTCATTAATGGTCATGATCATGCCAACAACTGTCCATCAATGCACTACGGGCCAATGATAACTTTTACCACATCATTTGTAACATTACGGTCATGATTACACCGAATAATCCCTGGCCATAATCATACCAAGTCCATCTATACACTATAGGCCACAGATGACTTTCAACATAATATAAACATGAGGATGATGACAATGATATAAGAATTCAATAAAACAAGTACAAGAATTAATTTATCCAGGAACTAATAATGTCCAAATTGTCAACATGATACTGCTTTGTAGAGTAAAATTCAAGAATGATCAGAAGAATATTTCCATGAAAAGATACTGGATGAAGCGCAAATATCAATGATATTCTACTAATTTCATGGTGTATAAAAGTCAAAGTTTTAACCAACTGAGTATAATAAAGAATGGAATAACAAAAGAAATCACCATGCATGCGATAGACCACATAGGCAGGTTATTCTAACAGAATAATAAATAACGGAACCAGGTCCGGCGTAAAACGCACAGACAGGATATTCCAACCGAATAATAAAGAATGGAACCAGGTCCGGCGTAAAACACACAGACAGGATGTTCCAACAGAATAATAATAATGACGGAACCAGGTCCGGTGTAAAACACACAGACATGATGTTCCAACAGAATAATAATAAAGACGGAACCAGGTCTGGTGTAAAACACACAGACATGATGTTCCAACAGAATAATAGAAGAATGTCACCAAGTATAGGGTAAACCGCGTATACAGGTTTTTCCAACAGAATAATAAGCAATAGAATAACAACAGTTCTCTTCATGAATAAGAAAGAATAACACCCCTTATATTAGTAGGAGATTGAATACTGCAGTAGTGTAGTAACAGAATACTCTTCTTCTTTCTCTCTTATTCTCTCTATACTTTCTCTCTCTATAGCTTGAATGAATTCGTGAAAAATAATGAAGCACTAGGCCTCTATTTATAGAAGATTTCTAGCTTAGCACTTGAAATGTGAAAAGGCAAGTGGCTTGACGACTGGTGATGTGAAAAGAAAAGTGGTTTGATGCCTGTAATGTGAAACAACGATTGGTTCGACGCCTGTAATATGAAACGGCAAGTGGTTTGACGTCTGGTAAAGGTAGTTACTATTGACGAAGGTAATTACTATTGACGAATGTAATTACTATTGACGAAGGTAATTACTATTGACGAAGGTAATTATTATTGACAAAGGTAATTACTATTGACGAAGAGACTCTTAGATGATGACATATGGGCCCCCCCCATAAAATAACCAAACTTACCACAAACGTCTCATAATAGACTCTTTATATACATCAAGGATTAAATAAATATTACCACAAATTATTTTATTTTTAATCAACACATATTTAATCTTTCAACAATTATTAATCATTTATAAATTGTCGTCTCAATTATTGATTTAATAATATAACATATTATACAGATGATACTATGATAATAATTGAATTAATAATATAAGAGATATGATGCAGCAATTACTGTAGCAATAATTGAGTATAGCCGAGTGACTTCTCACGTAAGCATCAATAATCAATATCGTGTGCTACTATGCAACCACGCGTATTACTGTACTTTTACTACCTGGTAGTTTAACAGTTTTAACGATAACACCTCCGCCGTTATTTTTTATAGAAAGATAATTTTGTCGTTTTCTAACTACGACAATACTTCCGTTGTGGGATCCACCAATGATTGTGCCGTCGTACGAATATTCTCTGATAAAAAGAATATTCTCTGACCAAACGAATATTTTATAACAACTTGCTTACTTTGCAAAATTTATAAATATTACCCACAACTATAACATTATATCAAATTTACTCCATAATATTCAAAAATAATATTTATAGAAAATTCATCTTTATTTATAAAATTTGGGGTCTTACAACCTCCCCTTCTTATGAAATTTCACCCTCGAAATTAGGGTACGTACCTGGTATGTCGAAGAGGTAAGGATACCATGATTTCATTTCAGATTCTAACTCCTAAGTCATTTCCTCAACATCGTGGTTTCTCCACAAAACTTTGACTTGAGGTATAACCTTAGAGCGTAGAATATGTTCCTTCTTGTAACGACCCCAAAATTCATACAATTTAATTCTCAATTTCGGTCGTTAATAATACATTCAACCTCTAATTTTACATCATTAAACGATAATACAACCATTGAAATTTGCAGAATAATTAAAATTTTCTATTACAAACTATCCTCGTTCCCAAAGCCTTCAACCTTTACATCTAAATATCTCAGAATCATTTTAATACTACAATAGTTCACATTCGCAAAACAATATTAAAATTCAACATTAATACATTATTCGAAACATTAGACATGGTTTACAAGAATAACAACTTAGCTAGGATATTAAATCTTCATATATCACTTTTGATCCATAACAATCAAGTAGCACATAGTGTTAACTTCAATTCTTGAATCTGCAAAAATGGTTATTTGTAAGAATGAGCTCGACAGCTCAGCAAAATCTAACAATTTTCATGCATCACGTAGCACATAATAACATGCTCAACATACAAGAATAATCATAAACAAACATAGCATACATGTTTAGTTCACATAACAACTATAAAGATTTAGTTCCTTACTCAATCAACATTCATAGTTCAATCATCATAGTCATAGATTGACTTTCACATTTTATACTTTTGACATATACAATACATCATACACTAAAATTTTAAAGTAGTTCATCATCAAGTTCACATAGCAAAAAGGAACTGAAAGACTTGCCTTAACCGGCGTTTTACCAACACGCTAATACTTCGCGTCCTTGCACAACCTACACTGTATGCGAGATTGATAATAAGTAAAATCAATACTCAATCTCATGGTCAAATTTATTCTAAGACCTTACTTTATCTTATTATCCTTTATAATATCTTTATAGACATCTAATTGTATTTTATATTCAACTCGGTTTTATTTTCATTTTCATCACCACACATGCTAGACTATCTCACTTGTAGTTTAATGTGCATATACCACACCATTTTATTTTACCAATTTGGTTTCAAAAATGCATATTCAACACATTGTTTACATGTTTAATTTTCCTGCATAAATCAAAAATTTCCCTTTTTCGATTTCTTTCCAGTATTATTCTTGTATTATCATCTTTTCATACTTAGATATCCAATATTAGCCATTAGTTAGGCACTTTGTATACCAAAGTTTAGAAACACTATTACTTTTAGGCATTTTATCGAGCACGTTATGTGCACACATTAACTTATCTCAACTCTTGATCTTAAATGGTTAATTATGCATAGAATATGATAACACATATCTATATTCATTACATATGTCAAAACATATTTTTAATCATCAAAATATACCATCACCCAAAATCTTAATTCAAACATAATTATAAAACTCATCTTCACAATTTCTTTAACAAAACGTTGTTTTCGTTTTTAACGTATCTCCTTCGTTACATGTCCGTTTTTGTTCCTTTTTATATAAAATTAACCCTTACTCAGTGTACTACAACCTCATCTAGGCCTTAAAGTCAGACCCTTATCCATCTAAACTAGATTCTACAATTCATCAACTAGTGTAGAAAAATTTCATTTTCTGGACATCCTTGCTAAACAATTTATTTCGGACATGATCCGGTCCATAAAATGGCTCAATCTTGTGGCTCTAGCTAGTAAACATCCATATCTACAACTTTGCAGTTTTAAGTTTCTTCAGATTCAAAACACACGAATTTATATGAATTTTTCAAAGTCAGAAACCGTAACAGTTTTGATTTTCTAGACAGATTATTTTCCCTTCGGACCAGCCTTACTAAAACAGAGATTGCGAGAAATCTACAAGGAGTTTTTATGTGATTCCACTTTCAGAATATAGCTTACTTCCATATCTTCGATTTGATATAAGGCTCATTTTCTAACTCATTATACCCAAAGAGATATGAATTTCACAAGATATGTCCACAATTACTCAAAACCTACGAATTTTGTTCTTCAAATTTTCTTTCCATTTCATTTTCTTTCTTGAATCCTTTTGTTTGATTCTTGATAGTCCAAGATTAAACCAATACAAACAGATTAAGCATGATCTACTATCCTAGAACATAAATCTACCCAAAAAAATCAAGGATTAAATAAGAGTTTAGAAGTTACCTTCTTCTAACTTTTTCTTCTTCTTCTTCTAGCTCATCTCAATTCCTCTATCTCTCTAGATTTCTCAATACAACTTCTATAGAACCATTATCCTATATTTTGAAGAACATAAAATATAATTAAAATAATGTATTTAGATTATAGTCTTATTAGTATGAATTTAAGAGAGAGATGAAGATGATGATGATGGGGCTTGTTTTGTCTTCTCAAAACTTTCCCTTCTTCTTCTTTTTCTTCCTCTTCTTCTTCTCGTACAACTCTCTATAACTCTCTTCTTCTTTCTTTATTTTGTTTTCTAAAACTAACATACTAACTTGTAGTATATACATATAATATACAATACTAGTAATATATAATATATGTAACTCCTAGTAATTATTAGATATACTAATTACTAGTTAAACATAGGTTACACTAATTTGAACTTGAAAAGCCTAAGACCATGTTTGGCAAATACTCATTATTTTAATTAATCAATAGCTTAACATCAATCAATCTCATCAAATTGTCCCATAATTATATTTACTTGTTAATTATAATTTTGTGTAACAATCATCACATAACTCATCTAATTTAATTATCTCAATTAAATTAAAACTATAACATAAAATTATTATATTAATTAAATTAAATACTAAATATTCATTAATTAATCTGCTACACTTAATTACATTACTCTATAATCAAAACAAAATTTATTTATTTAACTCAATAAATAATTCAATTAAATATTTATATATATTAAAATTAATATATAACATTCTCTTCACATCAATTCACATATTCTACAATATATGACATACACATACTCACACCCAACATATCTCATAAATATTACTTTTGTTTATAAAATTCTCATTTATAATTTCTAAAAATCTAGGATGTCACACTTCTTATCCAAAATTTGAACAGGAACCTCTTCATACGTCAAATCTTCGGCTATTTTGTCCGATTCTAACTCAATAATGTGATTCGGGTCTTTCACATATTTACGTAACATGGATATATGAAAAACGTTATGAACACGAGACATACTTGGCGGTAAAGCGAGTCTATAGGCCACAGTTCATACTCGATCGAGGATTAAAAATGGGCCGATGAATCGAGGATTGAGTTTTCCTCTCTTTCCAAATCTCGTAACTCCTTTCCATGGAGAAACACGGAACAACACATGATCTCCTATATCGAATTCCACGTCCTTTCAATGAAGATCAACATAACTCTTTTGTCGATCTTGTGAGGTTTTTATACGTTGTCGGATCGTTTGAATCTTTTCCATAGTCATACGTACCAACTCCGGTCCCAACAACGTTGCTTCACCCACCTCATCCCAGCATACTGGAGAACGACACTTTCTTCCATACAACGCTTCGAATGGAGCCATGCCAATACTTGCTTGATAACTCTTGTTGTGGGAAAACTCCACTAATGGTAAGAACTTGTCCCAACTTTCCTTGAAATCAAGGACACAGAGTCTTAATAGATCTTCAAGAGTTTGAATAGTCCTCTCCGACTGTCCGTCTGTCTGAGGATGATATGCCGAGCTAAATCGTAAGTCTGTACCCATAGCTTTTTGCAAACTAACCCAAAATCGTGAAGTGAATCTTGGGTATCAATCAGAAACTATAGATACCGGCATACCATGCAGTCTTACAATCTCGTTTATGTATATACGAGCAAGACGTTAAAGTGTCTAAGTTTCTCGTATCGGTAAGAAATGAGCAGACTTGGTCAATCTGTCAATAATGACCCAAATCGCATATATGCCTTGAGAAACCTTAGGAAGACCGGTAACGAAATTCATGGTAATGTGCTCCCACTTCTATTCTGGAATTTCAAGTGGTTACAATGGACCTTTTGGTACTCGATGCTCCGCTTTAACTCGTTGACAAGTTAGACACTTTGAGATAAACAACGCTATCTCTCTCTTCATATTACTCCACCAAAATGTATGACGAGTATCATGATACATTTTGGTACTCCCATGATGGATTGCAAACGGTGTGTTGTGCGCCTCCATCATGATTTTATACTTTAAATCAGGGTCGTTAGGAACACAAAGTCTGGAGTTGACTCGAAGTATTCCTTCTTCATCGATTCTTGCTTCCGGCATAGCACCTTCTTGCACTTTCTTCCTCATACGCATCAGCTCCAGGTCTGTAACTTGAGCAGCTTTAACTTTATCGATTAAAGTCGGTTCTACTCGTATATTCGTCATCATCACATTGGTCCCTGGAGTCTTTATCTCTATTTTCATCCTTTGCAAGTCACACAAAATGGGTCTTTGCGTTGACAATATCGCATTCATACTTGCATATGATCTTCTACCCAATGCGTCAGCTACCATGTTCGCTTTTCCAGGATGGTATTTGATGGAATGATCATAATCTTTCAACAGTTCAAGCCAACGTCGTTGTCGCATGTTGAGTTCCTTTTGAGTAAAGAAATATTTGAGACTTTTATGATCCGTAAAGATCTCCACCTTCTCCCCATACAAGTAATGTCTCCAAATCTTTAGTGTGAAGACAACAGCTGCCAACTCTAGATCATGAGTAGGATAATTCCTCTCATATTCTTTGAGTTGTCTTGAGGCATAGGCTATGACTTTTCCATGTTGCATGAGAACACATCCCAACCCTTTGCCTGAAGCATCACTGTAGATGACAAATCCCTCCAAGCCAGATGGTATTATCAGAACAGGTGCTGAAATGAGTCTCCTCTTAAGTTCTTAAAAACTCTTCTCACATTCTTCGCTCCAAATGAACATTGTATCTTTCCGAGTCAGCTGAGTTAATGGAGTAGAAATTTGAGAAAATCCTTCCACGAATCTCCGATAATAACCAGCTAAACCGAGAAAGCTACGTACTTCGGTCACTAATTTAGGTTGCTCCCAGCTTTGAATTACTTCAATATTTGCTGGGTCAACAGATATTCCATGACTTGATACTACACGCCCAAGGAATGTTACTTCCTCAAGCCAGAATTCGTATTTTTTCAACTTGGCATAAAGCTTGTGTTAGTTCCTAGAGGGCACAATAGATCTAGAAGGGGGGTTGAATAGATCCTTTTTATTTCAAAATACTTTTCTGGTTTATGATGTATTGTACATATTAGAGTATATGACAAACATAGAATCTTTTCAAGCACAACGGAATAAGTAAAAGATTCCCCTTCATTGATATATTCATAATCATACATACATTGTTCGTTGGGTTAGTTTAGTTGTAAGCAGTTAAAATATACATAGCAGTTATATCAGTTATAGACATAATGTAAATGACATAATGTAAAAGAAACAAGGGGTTTTAAGTGGTTCAGAGACTCAAGCTCCTAATCCACTCTTCTGCTTTCAACTAGCAGGATTTCCACTAAGGAAGGGCAGCACCCTGAATCTCTACGATTCCTTCAAGGCCAACAGCCTTGGAACTTCAGTTCACTAAGAACTCTTCAAGGCCAGCAGCCTTGGGACTTCTCTAGTTCCCTAGGAACTCTTCAAGCCCAGCAGGCTTGGAACTTCGTTTAGTCCCTCTGGACAAGGACCCTTTGGCCCTGCTTTGTTTAGTCCCTCCGGACAAGGACCCTTTGGCCCCGCTTCATTTAGTCCCTCCGGACAAGGACCCTTCAGGCCCTGGCTTCGTTGAGTTGTTTGTTTGTTGTTGTTGGAGTCGGTGCTGAGCTGCTAAGATGTCTTCATGCTTTGAACATCTTCTATCTTTAGCAGCTTGGCTTGATCATCCTTGAAGAGCAGTTGAGTGTTGCATGATGCTCAGCTTCTTAGGTTGCTCAACTACTCCGGATGACCCCTTGATGAACTGCCTTGAAGATCATTCTCCTTGGTACTTGATGGCTGCACATGAGAGGCTTCTAAGATGACTGTAAGCTCTTCTGCAAGGTACTTAGAAGCTTTCTCATGCTTGACACCAAGATGGCTTTTGTGATCTCCCTTCTTGCTACTCGATGCCTTCCCATGATGGACTTGCTAAGATGATTGTAAGCTCTTCTCTATTGTACTTAGAGTCTTCCCATGATGGACATCCAGATGGCATGATGCTCTTCTTTCTCTCGACAGTTCAGAACACTCTTCATGTAGTAGAACTCTCACTTCTACATAGTTAAACTCACACTTCTACTTCTTGCTTGAACTGACTTTTGAGTGTTCTTGGTGGATCATAGAGTAAGCCTCTGGACTCACTATGACTTGATTCGATCAGTCCACCTTCTCTCTAAAACTCACAACTCCAGCAACCTTTGATCTTTGAAGCTCTTCTTCATTTACACATCTTCCCAATCCTTCCGTTGGAAAGTAGCCATTGGAAGCTATTCAAATGTCTTCACAGATCTCAAGTTGCTTGAGCTAGACTGCTTGATGTGACTTGTCATACTTTTTCTGACTTTGCAGTCTACTATTTCACCTGCCCTGTCAGATGTATCACTTTTTTGTCTTGGGCAGGTTGAAGACTTTACTTTATCTGATTCCAAGATCAGAGGTTGTCCTTTTGCATCGATGCTCTCAATAAGCACTTTGTCCAAGTACTACCCTTCAGATTGAACCGTTGCCACTGCTTCGGTCTTCAGGTATTCGAACTCTACGATTCTGATTCACGTCTTCAAGGACCTGATCGTAGTGTCTTGTTGAGTGTTGCTCGTTGACTGGTAGAGTTAACACTACGATATGGAAGAGTGTTGACTGGATCTTCAATGTAGAACACCTCTTCCTTGTATTGTGCAGTGCTTCAATACTTCTATTTGCTTTGACTGTTCTCAGATACTGATGGCCTAATTCCTTACTCTGGTTTCCTTCTGAATATAATGACACTTCAGATTTGTGGCGCGTCCAGCTTGTTTTCTCCTAGTGATCTTCCGCTCACTTATCATCAATGATCTGACCCTAACTTAATCACTTTAGTCTTACTCTTCAGAGGCTGACCAGTATCTCGGTTCACCTTCCATCAGTTCCTTCTTTGTTTAGCAAACACTACGATCTTGGTTGCTTTCAAGATCGTTGTCTTCTGTACTCTTGACAGCTACTGCACAAGCTGACTTTCCTTAGTTAACTTCTGAAGTCTTCTTTGGATCTCATTATGGAAGACTTCATCATGAATGACCTTACAGCTCAACCTTGATGATGGTTGGGTTGGTGCTTAGTTCTTCTGTTAGCCTTCATGCCATTCGTTGAGTGCTCTCTGGTTCCCTTACTGTGGAATACATCTTTGCAGTGCCAACCAGAGGCTTTGTATCTTTGGATATTCTGGGAGTACTCATTCGTTGAGAATCGTATCTACTCTACGATTCAGACTTAGCATTGTGAGCACTTCTGTTGGAGTCGTAGTCCTGCACTCTACGATTCAGCTTTGGCTTTGCAGACACTACGATCCCGAGATCAGATCTTGACACTTAACGATTTTTGCCTTGTGCTTGTTGTCTTCATCTGATCTTGCCTGACTACGATCTCTGCATTCATTTAGTAGACTCTACGATCTCAGAGTGTAGTCTAAGATCCTTGTCTTGGCATCGCTAGACTCTACGACTCTGATCATAGTCTTCGTTTCATACTTGGCTTTGGCAGATTGTCGTTCGGCTTATAGACAGGCTGTCTCTACGATTCTGAACGTGACTTCCTCAGCACACTGCTATCCCAAGAAAGCTCTTCTCAACACACTACGATCCTTCTTCGTTTCCCCTGGAAGTCTACGAACTCTGAGATCTCACTATCTTGCATACTCCTATTCTGCCTCGATAGCTCCCGAGTTAACTTTGACTCTCCTGGCAGACTACGACTTCTGGTGCAGTGCTCGACGATCAGATAAGCCTATCTATTACAACATAAGATCAACCTAACAAGTTTGATCTTTCTATATTTATAGTCCTTGTACATCATTTCTTTTCTAAGGACTTTACAAAGTTGTTTTGCTTATGTAGGATCAACCTAACATATTTGATCAATTCATTCTAAGTCCTTGTACATATATTTCTATTATCTATCAAAGGACTTTACAGCTTTTCTTCATGCAAGCATACTTACATATTCATTCATATATATATATATATATATATATATATATATATATATATATATATATCATAATCAAATTATATATTAAATAGGAATACCATTCATATATTTATTCCTGACAATCTCCCCCTATTTGATTATGACAAAAATAATATGTGCATATGCATGTTATGAATGAATCTTAGATACAGTGAGCAGCTGTATTTCTAAACAGTTAATCATGAATGTCATTTATATTAATATGGTAAATTTATATTCAGACATTCTACATCCTGGATCTAGAACATACTAACAGACTAGAGATGTACCTCCTTGACTTCATGTATATTTCCAGGATGCTTGTTGATGCTTGTTAATCAACTACTCATCTGATTCTGCTTCTTGCTCTTGCTCCCCCTAAGATGATGATCTTCTATCTTTGTTTGGCTCCCCTTCATCACCTTTCTGATCTGATTCCCTTTCATCTTCTGTGATTTTGGTATCATCATCTTCAGGCTCCCCCTCAGATGATGATTCTTTATCTGCTGCTACTACCTTCTTCTTTAACTTCTTCTCCCCTCTTGACACTCTTCTCTTCTTCTGATGCCTTTTGCTCCTCTTCTTTATATGTCTCTTTTTCTCCCCCTTTTTGTCATCAATCATTTGAGAGAGCTGCTCCATGATGGATATAAGCTGCTCCATCAGGTAGGAGGAGTTTGCAACTTCAAACTTTAGCTCTTGCTGGCCGAGCTCAAGTTGCACAAAGAAGGTTTGTTTCAGATCGTCAATCTTGTTAGACAGGGCTTTTATCTGCTCTGTATTTGCCTTCTGAACTTGTAGAGCTTCTGCCTTCAGATCTTGGATGGCCTTCTGATAGATGCTATCTCTCTCTTGGAGTTTGAGAGATACATCAGCCAAGATAGCTTGAAGCTTGTGTTGGAAAGAGTCATCCCCTGTTGCTGTCTGCTTCTATGATTCTTCAGTAAGCATTGATATTTTCTTGCTTAGCTCATCAGAGCTCTTCAGTAGTTCCTGATCCAAAACATTTTGATCCTCTTGAGTGGTAGCTTCAGTATGGGTAATGGAGTGGACTCTACGATTGTCATCTTTGGACAGATTTTCAAAGGTATGGATAATCTGAACAATCGTGGAGTACCAATCCCCTGTGGAAGGAGACGGAGTGTGTGATAGCAGTGCTTGGTCATAAAGAGACTTCTGAGATTGGGCTTGAACACCATCAGCCGTAGAGTGAACAGACTCTACGATTAGCTCCTTTGACATGGCCTTTCTTCCTTCAGAGTCTACTCTACGATAGAAGGGAATGTAGAGATTTCCAGCTTATCTATAGACCTTGAAGTGAGGCTGGTTTGTGATCAGCTTGGTGCCAAACTTCTTCACTCTTGGAAAGTTCTGAGCCACCAGTTCCATGCTTGGAAAGGTCTTGTAACACCAACTGAAGTAGCTTCCATCTTTTTCAGTAAGTGCCTTTAACCATGGCATCCACTGGAAGAACCACCTCATCAGCAAATCATCAGGGTTGTAGAGAATGGTTGTGTGATCCATTTCCATGTTGTTCCAGTTCTTGACCAAGTCAAAGGAGGTCATTCTTACTATTCTAATCTGTTCACCTCCATGGTTTATCCATCTGTCAGGAGGAGTCTTTGATGGTTCATTGGGAACTTCTACTACTATTCTCCTGATAAATCTTGCAGGTGAGAGAACAGGGTGGAGTTCTGAGTTTTCTGATTCCTGATCTTCAGGGTTGGAACCATTTCTTGCTTCTTCCTTCTTAGAGCCAGAACCATTTAGACCAGTTTCAGCAGAGAGGTCTTCTTGTTACATTTCATGTTCAGACTCTTCCTGAGCATCTTCAACAGAAAATCCTTCTTGCTGAATTTCATCATCTGAACTTTCTTTAGCAAGTCTTTCCTTAGATCCTTCTTTTCCATTGCTGGCTTCTTCTTCAGCATCTTCTCCTGGGGATACAGATTCATCATCACTTAATTCAATGATGGCATTTGATTGGTTCCTGTTCCTTTTGGAGGCAAACTGAGCTTGCAGCCTGTAGCTCTTTCTTCTTCGTAGAGGTTCAACTATTGGAGAGACAGACACTTCTTCTTTTTCAGTCTCTGACTCTATTTGCTCATCAGATACACTTCTTTGAAGATCAGCACTGGTAGGGGCAGATTCTTTTTCCTTGTCCTCATCACTTTTTGAGCCATCATGAAAGCTCTCTTGGATTGAGGGGACATGTTCTTCTTCTTCTTCTTGGATAGCATTTTCTGACCCATTCTCTGGGCTGGTTGGGGCAGTTGCATTTGGGGATGCACTTTGATTGTCATGGATTTCTTTTTCTTCATCAGAGTAGCTTCTCTGAGAATTGGCCATGGGGCTTGAGCATTTTTCTTCATCAGTAGTTTCTTTACTTGCTTTCATCACATCAGCTTCATTCTCATTGCTGGATGCTGACTGTGAGGACTGGACTACATCTTCAGTCTCTTTCTCCACTGCTGACTCTACGTTCCTTTCTTCAGCAGATGTATTGACTTGAGAAGCTAAGGCTGATTTGTCATCCACCTTAGCTTTCTTGCTGACTGACCCTTGAAGCAACCTGCTGCTTCTTCTTTTTGTGGTCTCAGCAGTTTGGGCTGTTTCTTCTTCATTCTTGTTCAGGGAGGAGACTCTCCTTGATGGGGCCTGGGCTTTCTTCATATCACCAGCTCTTTTCACCACTTTAGATTTCTTCCTGGCTGGCGTGATTTCAGCTGCTTCAGAGTCACTGGACTCAGAGCTCTCTGCCTTTACTGTCTTCCTCTTCTTAGTAGAGGCTCTACTGCTGCTCCCAGCTGTCAGCCTTTTGTTCTCCTTGGGATTCTTCTTCCAATTCTCGAAAAGCTGTGGAGACATCACCTTGTGCACATTCAGGGCTTCTCCCTCATCTTCCTTGATTTTTCCTCCTAATTTCTTCTTCAGAATAATACTCAGCAACCTTCCATGAAACACTTTGGTCAGTGGCTTCTTCTCAGCCTTCTCTACCCACTTAGAGATGTGATCAAACAAAATAGTTCCAAAATCAATTTGTTTCTTCAAAACTATAGCTGCCATTATCTTCAGTTGTTGATCAATCACCATATCATGTGCAGTGTTTTTGCACAGTATGCACTTTCCTACAATTTCAGTTAGGAATTCATATTCTTCAGGGAACTCCTTCTTCTTCATATCTTTGAAGCTAGGGTTTCTTTGATATCCCATCAACTCCTTCGCTTGCTCAACGTTTACCTCTTCAAGGTTCTTCAGCCCTTAGCTAGGGAGCCCTAGGCATTGATTAAGGTCAGAAGATTTCAGCTTCAGAATCTGACCTTTAACCTTGGTAGATAGAGTCCCAGAGTTTATGGAGACGTTTGAGTAGAACTCCTTAACCAGGTTACTGTACACATGAGTGCTCGCCTCGAGACATTCTGAAAACCTAGCTTCCTTTACAAGTCTAAGTATGTCCCTGAACTTCTTCTCTGAATTTACAAACGATTTGGTTCCAAGCTGAATGCCGGTGATAACTTGCCAGTTCTCCATTTGAATCGTTCGAAGACTGTGGGTATTAGATATAGAGAGGTTTATGCGAGATGGCTGTTTGGATGGTAAGACTCTGGAAGGTTTCCTGATTTTTGCTCTTGAAAAGCTTTCTAGGGTTTTGAAAAATGGGAGGGAGAGAGGTTCGATAGCTTTTGGTAACTGTCTGCAGATTTGAACTTGTCTTTATGGCAGTTCCTTCTAACTCTGCATACTCAGTGATGTGTCAATTATCCATTGGTTGCACGTTGCCCAGTAATGAGCTGTAACTCCCCACAACTTTTTAGTTATTTGACGAGTGGACATTTTAATTGACGTGGCTTTGACCGTTGACCTTTCAATTCGTAGAGTGGCATGTTGAGGCAGCTGTAGACTCTACGATTTCCTTTGTTGACTCAACGATCAACTTATAAGAGATGCTGCAGTGGATGGCTTCGTCTTTCCTCCTTACTTCGATGTAGCATAGCTCAATCACTGATGTATTCAAACTTTTCTCCTTAACTTGAATGGCTTAGCAGATGTCTCATTCTTCATGTTCCTTGTCAACTGGAGTACCCTTGAGAAACACTACAATCGTTGAGTTGTCTTCTACGATCGCTGCAGTTGCACTACGATCGTTTAGTCCTTTTCAAACTTAACTCTACAATCGTTGACTGACGTGAGTCTTCTGAGATGAACTAGGTCAAGTATTCCTTTTGGGATAAGGTAGCTTAGGAAGGGCCGACCTCTTAGAGAGAGCTAAGGGTCAGGTTTGTCCCTGAGGTACTTTCCAGATGAAATACTGTGGCAGTGGTTTGTAATGACATCTCATTAGACCTTTTCTGATGGGAAGATCTTCTATCAGCTTTTAAGTAGCTGCATTGCTGAAATCGTGGTGTCATCCTACTTTTACTCTACGATCATGTGTTTGATCGTAGGCACTTCATGATTATGGATTAGGTGGCTGAAGGGTTATTAGTAGTTAGTTTTGAGACGTTCCTACTGACTATGGATCTTTATTTGGTTCATCAGCCACGAGGTTTTGGGACTTTGTAGCTGGTACATCTCTTCCAGGTTATGGTGCTGTTATTCCTTAACAGATCACTGCTCCCCCATTGTTGATGTTGTCATCTCAGATAGATGTGATTCCTTCTTCATGTTCATTTGAGGGCTGCCCAGCACTTCTACTTCTGACTGGAATCATCATCGTTGCTTAGTCTTTCTTGTATCGTAGGGATGAGTATTTTCAGGATTGATCACTCTACGATCATTTAACAACACTACGAACGTAGTCTTCTTTGACAGTACTTAGTTTTGAGAAGTTCTGCTTTGTAGAGAACTCCTTTTGTCTAAAGCTCAATGATCTTTTGTTGTGAGCTTCCCTTGAGGATCCTTTCCATAAAGCATATCCCTCTTGATATGGGCACATAGAATCCTCTTTTATCTTCTGCTGCATAGCATGCTCCCATATACAGATTTGAAGCCATGTGAGCTCCATTTAGGTTAGCTCAGAGGGTCTTCAAGGATAGGCTTGGACATATAGGAACCTTATCAGATTCATCTCTGAATCGTCCTTAGCCTTCTGCTGGTTGAGTCCTAATGAGTGAAGTCTTTTGCTTCAGCATTCCTTAGTGTGGTCAGATTGACCAAGTACCTGTAGGTTTAAGTAGTTTCTACTTTTGGTCCCCATTGTTGAATGGGTCCTGCTAGGTTAGTTTTCTAAACCCCTATTCCTCTTAACAGGATAATCATCATGTTTATCAGCAACAGACATATTCATGCATGCAACTATCTTGAGATAATACTTTTTTGAGATGCATGATGGTGAGTGTGTGAAGGATTTATCAATACATGACACACACATTATCTATGAAGGTTTCATCATTCACTGGGTTATGTTCACAGTGTTTAATTGTTCACAGAGTGAGAATCAACTCTACGATTTACGAGTGTGTGGTTGATTCATGGAGGTGATCAGTTTCTACAAATCAGCAAGATCCTCTTGTATAACTGATCATTCTCTGTGTGTTGTTAAACACTTAGAACATAGGCTTGTACAAATATACTAGCACATCAGTAATGATTACTTAACATAAAGTTCATTTGGTTTGTGATACTCTTGTGCTCTATTTCAGATTTTCTTCAAGAAGTCATCTTCAGCCTAAAACTTGGTTAAAGAGAAAGCCATCTTCAGACTACTTTCTCTCTTCACCTTTTTAGGTAGATTATGACTTCTCGACAGAATACTGTCATAGTTCATAAGATGGTGCAACTATGATGTAACATTAATGATGGTGAGGAACTGTACCTTTTTACTGTCAGTTACTCAACAGTCATTTACCTTAGATATACTGAGTTCAGGTATTGATGTGCATAGCTTTTACTTTTGCTTCTTCCAGCTTAATGCTCTTGTTGGCCTTTCATCAATCAGTCGTGGTCTTGAAGATGTAGAGCAAGAGAATCGTGGCATTAAGATCTTTGACATCTTTGAGTTTTCAGAGACAGCACTCAGTTGTTGGTTGGTCACTCATAAGATTGAGAGGATCTTCTATCTCTTTTCAATCAGCATTTCTTCGTACGCGACCTCTTCATCTTTCAGACTGATGAATGCTTTACTCCTTGTCACTAATGTCTCTTGCTCTCTTTCTCTCGTCTGATCTTTAGACTATAAGATTGACTGCAGGCTAGGATTGGTCTTGTTGATATAGTAATCGAGGATATGAACCAATCTGAGCAGCTTCAGGTGTATACACATTTTTACCTATACACAATATTTCCAACGTGTGAGCTCTTCTGCATATAACAAGTTACTTACTTCTAACTAAGTTTAGAACAATGTTAGTGCCTAGAATCAGACTCAAAGTGATTAGCTTTTGAATATAGCATGAGAACCTGCTCTGATACCAATTGTTAGTTCCCAGAGGGCACAATAGATCTAGAAGGGGGGGTGAATAGATCCTTTTCATTTCAAAATACTTTTCTTGTTTATGATGTATTGTACATATTAGAGTATATGACAAACATAGAATCTTTTCAAGCACAGCGGAATAAGTAAAAGATTCCCCTTCATTGATATATTCATAATCATACATACATTGTTCGTTGGGTTAGTTTAGTTGTAAGCAGTTAAAACATACATAGCAGTTATAGCAGTTATAGACATAATGTAAATGACATAATGTAAAAGACACAAGGGGTTTTAAGTGGTTCAGAGACTCAAGCTCCTAATCCACTCTTCTGCTTTCAACTAGCAGGATTTCCACTAAGGGAGGGCAGCAGCCTGAATCTCTACGATTCCTTCAAGGCCAGCAGCCTTGGAACTTTAGTTCACTAAGAACTCTTCAAGGCCAGCAGCCTTGGGACTTCTCTAGTTCCCTAGGAACTCTTCAAGCCCAGCAGGCTTAGAACTTCGTTTAGTCCCTCTGGACAAGGACCCTTTGGCCCTGCTTTGTTTAGTCCCTCCGGACAAGGACCCTTTGGCCCCGCTTCATTTAGTCCCTCCGGACAAGGACCCTTCAGGCCCTGGCTTTGTTGAGTTGTTTGTTTGTTGTTGTTGGAGTCGGTGCTGAGCTGCTAAGATGTCTTCATGCTTTGAACATCTTCTATCTTTAGCAGCTTGGCTTGATCATCCTTGAAGAGCAGTTGAGTGTTGCATGATGCTCAGCTTCTTAGGTTGCGCAACTACTCCGGATGACCCCTTGATGAACTACCTTGAAGATCATTCTCCTTGGTACTTGATGGCTACATATGAGAGGCTTCTAAGATGACTGTAAGCTCTTCTGCAAGGTACTTAGAAGCTTTCTCATGCTTAACACCAAGATGGCTTTTGTGATCTCCCTTCTTGCTACTCGATGCCTTCCCATGATGGACTTGCTAAGATAATCGTAAGCTCTTCTCTATTGTACTTAGAGTCTTCCCATGATGGACATCAAGATGGCATGATGCTCTTCTTTCTCTCGGCAGTTCAGAACACTCTTTATGTAGTAGAACTCTCACTTCTACATAGTAGAACTCACACTTCTACTTCTTGCTTGAACTAACTTTTGAGTGTTCTTGGTGGATCGTAGAGTGAGCCTTTGGACTCACTATCACTTGATTCGATCAGTCCACCTTCTCTCCAAAACTCATAACTCCAGCAACCTTTGATCTTTGAAGCTCTTCTTCATTTATACATCTTCCCAATCCTTCCGTTGGAAAGTAGCCGTTGGAAGCTATTCAATTGTCTTCACAGATCTCAAGTTACTTGAGGTAGACTGCTTGATGTGACATGTCATACTTTTTCTGACTTTGCAGTCTACTGTTTCACCTGCCCTGTCAGATGTATCACTTTTTTGTCTTAGGCAGGTTGAAGACTTTACTTTATCTGATTCCAAGATCAGAGGTTGTCCTTTTGCATCGATGCTCTCAGTAAGCACTTTGTCCAAGTACTACCCTTCAGATTGAACCATTGCCACTGCTTCGGTCTTCAGGTATTCGAACTCTACGATTCTGATTCACGTCTTTAAGGACCTGATCGTAGTGTCTTGTTGAGTGTTGCTCGTTGACTGGTAGAGTTAACACTACGATCTGGAAGAGTGTTGATTGGATCTTCAATGTAGAACACCTCTTCCTTGTATTGTGCAGTGCTTCAATACTTCTATTTGCTTTGACTGTTCTCAGATACTGATGGCCTAATTCCTTACTCTGGTTTCCTTCTGAATATAATGACACTTCAGATTTGTGGCGCGTCCAGCTTGTTTTCTCCTAGTGATCTTCCGCTCACTTATCATCAATGATCTGACCCTCACTTAATCACTTTAGTCTTACTCTTCAGAGGCTGACCAGTATCTCAGTTCACCTTCCATCAGTTCCTTCTTTGTTTAGCAAACACTACGATCTTGGTTGCTTTCAAGATCGTTGTCTTCTGTACTCTTGACAACTACTGCACAAGCTGACTTTCCTTAGTTAACTTCTGAAGTCTTCTTTGGATCTCATTGTGGAAGACTTCATCATGAATGGCCTTATAGCTCAACCTTGATGATGGTTGGGTTGGTGCTTAGTTCTTCTGTTAGCCTTCATGCCATTCGTTGAGTGCTCTCTGGTTCCCTTACTGTGGAATACATCTTTGCAGTGCCAACCAGAGGCTTTGTATCTTTGGATATTCTGGGAGTACTCATTCGTTGAGAATCGTATCTACTCTACGATTCAGACTTAGCATTGTGAGCACTTCTGTTGGAGTCGTAGTCCTGCACTCTACGATTTAGCTTTGGCTTTACAGACACTACGATCCCGAGATGTAGTCCTGCACTCTACGATTCAGCTTTTGCTTTGTAGACACTACGATCCCGAGATCAGATCTTGACACTTTACGATTTCTGCCTTGTGCTTGTTGTCTTCATCTGATCTTGCCCGACTACGATCTCTGCATTCATTCAGTAGACTCTACGATCTCAGAGTGTAGTCTACGATCCTTATCTTGGCATCGCTAGACTCTACGACTCTGATCATAGTCTTCGTTTCATACTTGGCTTCGGCAGATGGTCGTTCGGCTTATAGACATGCTGTCTCTACGATTCTGAACGTGACTTCCTTAGCACACTACGATCCCGAGAAAGCTCTTCTCGACACACTACGATCCTTCTTCGTTTCCCCTGGAAGTCTACGAACTCCGAGATCTCACTATCTTGCATACTCCTATTCTGCCTCGATAGCTCCCGAGTTAACTCTGACTCTCCTGGCAGACTACGACTTCTAGTGCAGTGCTCGACGATCAGACACGCCTATCTATTACAAAATAAGATCAACCTAACAAGCTTGATCTTTCTATATTTATAGTCCTTGTACATCATTTCTTTTCTAAGAACTTTATAAAGCTGTTTTGCTTATGTAGGATCAACCTAACATATTTGATCAATTCATTCTAAGTCCTTGTACATATATTTCTATTATCTATCAAAGGACTTTACAACTTTTCTTCATGCAAGCATACTTGCACATTCATTCATATATATATATATATATATATATATATATATATATATATATATATAATCAAATCATATATTAAATAGGAATACCATTCATATGTTTATTCCTGACAGCTTGTATTCACGAAGCTTTTGGAGTGTCAACCTCAAGTGTTGCTCATGATCTTCACGACTTTTGGAATAAATAAGGATGTCATCAATAAAGACGACCACAAAGTGATCCAAATATTCCTTGAATACTCGGTTCATCATATCCATGAAGGCAGCAGGAGCATTAGTCAATCCAAAGGACATGACTAGGAATTCATAATGCCCGTACCGAGTTCTGAAAGCCGTCTTTGGAATGTCATCGGTTCTAATCTTCAATTGGTGATATCTGGAACGAAGATCAATCTTTGAAAAGAATTTGGCTCCTTGCAACTGGTCAAACAGGTCATCAATACGTGGTAATGGATACCTATTTTTGATGGTGACATGATTCAACTCCCGATAATCAATACAAAGTCGCATACTCCCATCTTTCTTCTTCACGAATAGAACAGGAGCACCACAAGGAGAAGTACTAGGACGAATAAAGCCAATGTCTAACAATTCCTGTAGTTGGGTCTTTAACTCCTGAAGTTTAATAGGATCCATTCGATATGGGGCTTTGGAAATGGGTTTTGTACTGGGTTCAAGGTCGATACAAAATTCAATTTCACGCTCTGGGGGTAGGCCAAGAAGTTCTTCGGGGAATACGTCAGGAAATTTATTAACAATAGAAATATTGTTCAAAATTGACGTATTTTTTTTTAAATCTGTGACATGAGCTAAGAAAGCTTGACATCCGTTTTTCAATAAATGAATAGCTTTATGGCTTGAGATTACCGTGATTGATTTTAATGGTTTGATCGCTTGAATTCGCATAATAGGTTGATTAGGAATATGAAAGCTAACAACCTTATGGAAACAATCAATTTTTGCATGATGAGTAGTTAACCAATCAATCTCTAGAATCACGTCAAATGCAAGTATTTTCAATGAAATAAGATCGACAGGTATTGTGAGGGTACCGATTTGAACCAAACAAGACTTATAAATAGTGGATGTAATGAAGGTTTCTCCCAACGGAGTTTCCACAGATAAGTCAAAGTCTAATTTCTCCGGAGTCAAATTTAATCGATGAGCGCAAGTAAGAGAAATAAAAGAATGGGTAGAACCGGTATCAAATAAAGTATAGATTTCGTTAGAGTTTATGATAAGCTTACCCGTGATGATCTCATTCGGGTTCCTTGCTTTCTGGGAGGTCACAACAAACGTTCTCCCTTGCACTACCGGCTTTGACTTTTCTGGGACGGCCTTTGGTGCCTCCATCCTAGCTGAATTTGTCTTCGGTGAACGACAAAATTAGGCTAAGTGACCTTCTCTTCCATAATTATAACATGCTTTGGACGGCATCGTGCAGTTTGGACTGATGTGCCCCTCCCCTCCGCATTTTAAACATATGATAGGTGGTCGTTCTCCTTCCTTAACGACAGGTGCTGGTGCTGACGTCTTTCCATCATTGTTGAATCTCCTCTTCTTGAAATGTCCATTCTTATTATTTTGGCCCTGATTACCACCGAAGTGGTTACCATTTCTGGCATGTTGATTCCCTCCACGCTTGTTGTCACTGCTTCGATGACTGCTCTCCCTGGTATTATCATTTTGTCGGCTGCTCTCTTTTAGTTACGTTGACTCATTGTCACGCTCCACTAACTGAGCCCTATTTACAACATCTGAATATAAACACAGTTTATGAGAAATAGGATGTTGACGTATCTCCGGCTTCAAACCTCTTAAAAACATTCGCTCTCTTCATTATCCACCAAGTGGGACGCAAACCGGGATAACTCCGCAAATTTTGCCTCGTATTGCGACACGGTCATATTGTTTTGTTCCAACTTGATAAACTCCACCTCCTTCATGTGACGAATACTTTCGGGAAAGTATTTGTCGTTGAACAGCTCTTGGAACTTCTCCCAAGACATCTTCAGTACGGCAGGTTGAGTACGTTTTATCGATTCCCACCAGTAATCTGCCTCTCCGCGCAACATAAATGCGGCAGAGGAAACCTTTTGCTCCTCGGAGTATCCCAGGACATCAAATATCTTGGTCATCTGCTTTATCCATGCTTCCGCCATAAGTGGTTTTGACTCTCCCTTAAACTCCGGTGGTCCCAGCTCCTTGAACTGTTTAGCAGTGACCGCCCGAGAGTTTCCAGTATTTCCACCTACGTTTTGGACAGGAGCCGCTCTCGCCTACTGTTGCATGAATTGCATAAAGCCTCTGAACATTTGATTATTCATCATTTGGTCAATATTGTTGTTTGCATGAGGATTGTCGCCTTCCTGATGCACATTATCCTGATTATTGATATGTGGTGAATCAACGGTCGCATGTGCTCCATTGCTATTCTCAACATTCTCGGATGTCATTTTCAGATACTGCCTCAAAACAAAAGGTTAATTGACATGTAACATATTATCCCAATATTCTGACCGACCAATTAAATACCACATAAACTTAGGTAGGTCATACTAGTGAAGGAATTCCCCGTCTCTCCCCTCCTAGTACTATTCTCACATCTTAGCCAGGGATCATATCCCTAAGCTTTGATACCAACTGTGACGCCCCCAAAATTAGGTATACATCACCCATCTTGGGTCGTCAGACACATGGTACAAAATTCAAATACAACTTACTAATACAACTGTCGTGTACAATACGACAAAGTATAACTGTGTGTTTGAATACAATTATTATCTACTAGAGATTATATAAATTCAAAAGGAGTCCTCATTACAATTATTAGCACACTATTTCACATAATAGTGAGGACTACTAATGCTATCCTCTGGACCGTCACTGCGTTCCCCGACTAGTCCCTGCTATGTTCTCATTTCCTGAAGAGAACAGTGAAAGAAATGGTGAGCTCAACTAGCCCAGTAAGAAATATTATGACTAAGATAATGCAGAATAAATTATCGTTAGCCTTCAACAGTGTTAAACTGATAAAATATAACAACATCAAGTTTAACTGCAGCGGAATAAGCAATCCATTAAAAGAGTCAAGTAGAGAATAAAATCTACTATCTTTTATGATTTAAAAGGTTTTTCATGACTTTTTATCGCTGGGACATTCGTATATTCATTAATGGTCATGATTATGCCAACAACTATCCATCAATGCACTACGGGCTAATGATAACTTTTACCACATCATTTGTAACATTACGGTCATGATTACACCGAATAATCCCTGGTCATAATCATACCAAGTCCATCTATGCACTATAGGCCACAGATGACTTTCAACATAATATAAACATGAGGATGATGACAATGATATAAGAATTCAATAAAACAAGTTCAAGAATTAATTTATCCAGGAACTAATAATGTCCAAATTGTCGACATGATACTACTTTGTAGAGTAAAATTCAAGAATGATCAGAAGAATATTTCCATGAAAAGATACTGGATGAAGCGCAAATATCAAGGATATTCTACTAATTTCATGGAGTATAGAAGTCAAAGTTTTAACCAACTGAGTATAATAAATAATAGAATAACAAAAGAAATCACCATGCATGCGATAGACCGCACAGGCAAGTTATTCCAACAGAATAATAAATAACGGAACCAGGTCCGACGTAAAACGCACAGCCATGATATTCCAACATAATAATAAAGAATGGAACCAGGTCCGGCGTAAAACACACAGACAGGATGTTCCAACAGAATAATAATAAAGACGGAAGTAGGTTCGGTGTAAAACACACAGACATGATGTTCTAACAGAATAATAATAAAGACGGAACTAGGTCCGGTGTAAAACACACAGACATGATGTTCCAACAGAATAATAGAAGAATGTCACCAAGTATAGGATAAACCGCATATACAAGTTATTCCAACAGAATAATAAGCAATGGAATAACAACAGTTCTCTTCATGAATAAGAAAGAATAACACCCCTTACATTAGTAGGAGATTGAATATTGCAGTAGTGTAGTAATAGAATACTCTTCTTCTTTCTCTCTTATTCTCTCTATACTTTCTCTCTCTATAGTTTGAATGAATTCGTGAAAAATAATGAAGCACTAGGCCTCTATTTATAGAAGATTTCTAGCTTAGCACTTGGAATGTGAAAAGACAAGTGGCTTGACGACTGATGATGTGAAAAGAAAAGTGGTTTGACGCCTGTAATGTGAAACAACAATTGGTTAGACGTCTGTAATATGAAACGGCAAGTGGTTTGACGTCTGGTAAAGGTAGTTACTATTGACGAAGGTAATTACTATTGACGAAGGTAATTACTATTGACGAAGGTAATTATTATTGACAAAGGTAATTACTATTGACGAAGAGACTCTTAAAGGATGACATATGGGCCCCCCATAAAATAACCAAACTCACCACAAACATCTCATAATAGACTCTTTATATACATCAAGGATTGAATAAATATTACCACAAATCATTTTATTTTTAATCAACACATATTTAATCTTTCAACAATTATTAATCATTTATAACTTGTCGTCTCAATTATTGATGTAATAATATAACATATTATATACAGATGATACTGTGACAATAATTGAATCAATAATATAAGAGATATGATGCAGTAATTACTGTAGCAATAATTGAGTATAGCTGAGTGACTTCTCACGTAAGCATCAATAATTAATACCGTGTGCTACTATGCAACCACGCGTATTACTGTACTTTTACTACCGGGTAGTTCAACAGTTTTAACGGTAACACCTCCGCCGTTATTTTTTATAGAAAGATAATTTTGTCATTTTCTAACTACGATAATACTTCCGTTGTGGGGTCCACCAATGATTGTGCCGTCGTACGAATATTCCCCGACAAAAAGAATATTCCCCGACCAAACGAATATTTTATAACAACTTGCTTACTTTGTAAAATTTATAAATATTACCCACAACTATAACATTATATCAAATTTACTCCATAATATTTAAAAATAATATTTATAGAAAATTCATCTTTATTTATAAAAGTTGGGGTCTTACATTTTTGCCGGATTGGCACAATGTATCTTATTGTGAGTGCCGAGATTGAAGCTGATGGCATTTAAAACAAGCATTTCCGGGGTTATCTCCGAAACTGCATTCCTTGGGGTTATCACCAAGGTTAGTGGCTATTCCCATGGTTGGGACTGAGACTAGATACCTCGGGGTAATCTTCGAGATTAATCGGTCTTCTCCGGTGTGTGTTCCGGTATTGTATCTGCAGGCCTCGGGATTACATCCGAGGTTTAAATCGTTACTCCCAGATTGCGATCCGGGGTTGACGCTGCACTTCCGGTAGTAACCGGTATGGATTTGGATTGTCTTTCAGGGTTCTCTCTTAAAAGACGAATCTGTCCTCCTGCAATGTTAGTAACAGTAGTACAGAAAATTTTGAGTGTCTACAAGACTGATCATCTATAGTACATGATTCTTTTGGGTTATCAGTTTAATATTGGTAATTCTAGTAGATGTTCAATAGTTCTTAGTGAATGCTCAGTATAAATTGTTATCCAGCCGGATACCTTGATAGTCTTTGAATTCATATATATCTGTTGATTTATATTGAATTATTGTTCTTATTCCAAGAATTGTTGATATTCATTATTCGTAATATTATTCTGAAACTCTGAACTATCTTAGAGATGATACTTCGATATCTCAAACTTGTGTTATAAAACTCCTTACCCTTGTTGTATATTACTTGCTGGCAATTTGTGTTCATTTTTTGCTTATTTAAAACATTTTAGTTAAGGCGAAACATGGAGGTGTATTTGGAAAAGATAAGGGCAAGGGCAAAGCTACCGACTAGCTTGTCCCTTTTATGTTTAAATTTATTATGTTGTATTAAGACTAGTTTCAGACTATGTTTAAGCTTAAGTAGGATTATGTAAAAAGTCTTTATTCGATATTCTTATGCAATCTATTAAGCACTGTAGGTTGCGAGACTTGTGGGAATAATTATAATAAAACATTGTATATTATTCTAAATTAGATCTTTCACTGTAAATGTATGATTTTAGTTATTATGGTATTACCATGAGAACGTGATGAACTGAATTCGATTGACCAAGTGGCGGTCAGAATTTGGGGGCGTCACAAGAAGGGTAAGATACGTTAGAAACACTATATGTCTGACTATGACCTAACGTGGTATGTTACATGATTATGTATTGTAGAGACCTTAAAGAATCAAATAGAATTTGTATTGACTGTAGAAGACGCCGAAGGCAAGTATTCTGACCCTTGTCTGAATTCTTTGGACAAGCTTTGTAATTCATGTACCTTACGCATGAATTGATGTATGATGAAGTCGAAGCCAATTCCTTCGGCTAGACTTAAGATGTTTTATAGATTTCTTATAATCTATTAAAATGTTATCAAAGTTCTTAAGTTTTGCCAAACTATTTTGGTCTGCTTTTCAAAGGAAGACTGAGTATGCATAAACAAATGTTTTGTCGTCAAAACGACAGGCGCGTGAGGTTGCCAACCTTAAACGTAAATACGTTTAAAGAAAGTATTGTTGTACAACATAGAGTACTATAGGCTAATCACCCAGACATGCTCGTAAGTTATGCCGGACTTACGGACTTGGTGTCGGGTTGTCATTTTCAAAGAAAGTATGGAATTCTCATGGTCTTGAACCAAACTTTATGAATGTTGTTCATGATGAAGTGTTTTGAAGGAAAAGAAGTGTTATTTTGAATTATCGATAGTACTTCATAACTATTGTTCAGTTGTTGAAGATATACGATTTGTATGTTTCAACAATATTGTTAAATGAAATTATCATACTTGTTGAGCTAGTTATGCTCATTCTTGCTTGAACCATATGAATGTATGCTCATTCTTGCTTGAACCATATGAATGTAGCTAAGACCGAACAGATCGAAGCATCCGGTAAAGATAAAGGGAAGGCTAAGGCGAACATATAGATTGCTTTTGTAATAGAATAGGTTGAATGTTTTTATTATTTGATATTGTGACAAGAACAAATGTAATGGTTATAAAGAACCTGGGGAATGGTAATATAGTTTGGAATATATATATATATATAAGACATATTCGTTCTTTTGAGGCTTTTCAATTGAATGCATGTGTGAACTGTAGCACCGTGTAGCACCATATGTCGGGTTGGAAAATACCCGGATTTGGGGGCATCACAGTTATGCCTCGATTGAGCCTGGATTTACATCCGGACCGTTTATTTCTTTTATATATATATACACACATATATATAAACTGTTGTCGAACTTTGTTCGATGAGCCTGGATTTACATCCAGAGTGTTTACTACTTTTATGTATATATAATAAATACTTATATATATATATATATATATATATATATATACATTTCTGTCAGGCCTATAATTAATTTCATGGCCTTTTACTGCTTTCTTTATATTTAGTCCCGCCTGGAGTTTACTCCGTGCCGGTTGATTGTTTTTACTGCTTTATTTACATTTTCAATCCCCCATGGAGGTGCTTCGTGGTGGTTGATTGTTGTACATATATATATATATATATATATATTTACAGCTTTTATATATATAATTGTTTACAACTTTGATACGAATTGCTACATCATGTGAGCCTTCAGTTTACTGAATCTAGATTCGGTTCCCGTGATGGACATTTTCAGCTGTACATGGCTTGTAAATTATTCACGGTGTTTGAAATTCCTTAGATGACTCTCATTCCCACAAGGAGTTCGGCACTGCTTTTTATCTTATTTTCTCGAAGATGCTTTGCATCTCGAAAATAAAAGCAATCCAGCCGGACACGTAATAAAATGGAAGTATCAAAGGCCTCAATTACTATTAAGCATAAGGGTTTGAAAAACCTATTTTACAAAACATCATTGCTATATCTTGTTAAAATTGAACTTTTATACAAAATTCAAACCCTTTGTATATAGGTGCAAACGAGGCATAACACTACTTCCATATAATTGCACATTGATCCACACACACACTTGCATTCATATAACAATTTAAATTGAAAAGTGGTGGTCACCGTTATAACACGGATGTCGGGGGGGTGCTTAATGTGACAACCCCAAAATAGGTTCATTCCATCCAACCCATTCTGAGTCGCCAAATACATGGTACAGAAAATAACTACAACTTTATTAAAACAATTGTCGTGCAAAATACAACAACACATATGATGTGAGTTTGGATACAAATATATACCAAATATGACTCATGTTCCAACCGTGGACATCACCTCACAATAACACCTTACATAAATGTATAGTCAAAAACTGTTTTAGAAATTAGAATCTTTGGGAAGTGCTCAAGGAAACCTTCGTACATGGGAGGCCACGCGTCTAGGTTATGATAGATATCATATGGCCACAGAATTATCCTTGGTTGACCCAATAGACCCCAAAGAAAAACGAGAAGATTACTATCATATTCTTCCCAATGGTGAGTCTTCTCTTGACTTATCATTATCTCCACTGTCTCTAATTGAGAATTATACTTCAAACAAACACCAAGATTATATAGGTAGTGCCCATAGATATACTCAGCAAGTGGATGAGCACAACCTTGTCTTATGATGACACGAGGTTGTATGTCATTAGACATCTTGTATGATAGTGACAAAACACCCTTCCAACGTTGGGTTCGCCTCACCCTATTTTCTTCACCAAATATAACTACTAAATGATGACCACCGTTCTATTCCCTTGTTACCCCGTTCGACCCAGCTACACTCTTATTACCTGAAAGGAATTGTGAAGCAAAAGGGTGAGCACAACTAGCTCAGTAAAGAATATCATGACTAAAGATAATTCAATTATCAATAGCCTTCATCAACAATAAATCAGAGATTTAGAACATATGGTAAATGATAAAAATTTCAACCATAGTTGCAGCGGAACGAGCAATCCATTAGAAGAGTCAAATAGACTATAAAGTCTATTATCTTCTCCATGTTAAAAATCCACCAACAATGTTTTATCCCTGTAACATCAATCAACAATTCTGGTCCACAATTATATGAATAACTCATAATCATAACTGTAGTTCTAAATTCCTCTTCTCATCCAGGACGAAGATAATTTTCATCACCTATCTTTACCTGAAACATCAAAGATCATGGTTACACCAAATCACATTTCCTGTTCATAATCATACTAATAACTTCATCTTTGCACTACGGCCAAAGATATTCATTTGTATCACCAGTTGGTCATGTTTATCTCAACATCTGTTCATCTTTGCACTACTGGCCAAAGATATTCAACAACATGTCATCTTTGCACTACGGGCCAAAGATATTCATCAACAATTCATCTTTGCACTACAGGCCAAAGATATTCATCAATATTTCATCTTTGCACTACAGGCCAAAGATATTAATATCTCAAAGAAATATATAACCATTTCAGAATTTATATAAACAATAATTATAACCATGTTGATCAATTCACCTTTGCACTTAAGCTAAAGATATTCACTTATAAATTTAATGGTCATGATCATACCAATCAACGATTCAACTTTGCACTACTGGCCAAAGATAACCCATAGTCATGATCATACCAAAAATCTACCCATCTTTACACTCAAGTCAAAGAGAAATATCATCATTAGGGTTATAAAAACGTTATATATAATAATAAAAATAATATGATCAGCATCTAGTTTTAATCTCAAGAGTAATATTAGTAAATCAACTATAATTTGGTTAGAAAAAGAAACTAATTTTTATCGTGAATAGTAACTTGTGAATAGTAACTCATGAATAGTAACTCGTGAATAGTAACTCATAAATAGTAAACCCGACACAAAAAGGTAGAAATTCCACAATAAAATCCATACCAGTATTTCGGTATAATGATATTGAAAGAATAATATTTCTTAAGCTTATAAACAATTTATTTAAATTGTTTACACTTTACTAAATAATGCATTTAATCATTCTAAAATACCAAACTCATAAGATTTTATCACCAATAATCAAAACCCTCATCAAAAATCTGCATATACCTCATATAGAATTCTCAAGCCATAAAATCCTATTTTCCAATTTCTTACTTCACATAACATATTTAATTCATTTACTCACAACTAGACCATTTTCATGAAAAATACCAAATCAGTTTTAAAAATATTTCTTTTCTGAGATTTAGCATAATATAGTCCCATAGTGAACATATATTTTTCTCAAAATTTTTAAAAGTCATTTACTATTTTTCATATGGCCAAAACAGCCGAATATTTAGACATTTATCAAAAATTATACTTTTGTCCAAAAATTCTGAAATTTACAGAGTATACTTCTATCATATACATGTACTCCCAATAAAAATTTCATCAATTTTGGAGTTAACCACAAGGAATTATAAGCTGTTACTTCTAAAATAGTCTTTTCTCATAAAATTCATAACTCTCAATCTATACATCCAAAAATCACCATTTTTGGACACAATCAAGAAAACTCATCAAAATATCATTTCAAATTTTTCCAGAATTTTTGAAGATCAGAAAAATTACGAAACTGAAAATCATAACAACCCTTAAAATCCCTTAATATCCCTTACTATCCCTTACTATCCCTTACCTCAAAAGAGCAGTACTTCTGACTGGATATCGGATATGATGCCGAAGAAAACTTACACTGATGAATAGCAACTCAACAAGTATCTAAAAACTCACAAAATATGCTTCATAATATAGAGAGAGAAAGAGAGAAAGCTTATGTTTCTGGTGTGATTTTTAATTCTAACTTAGCCCTCTATTTATAGGAAAATTTTGGTAGGTTTGACCTGCAACCTGATGGCTTTACCTGCTACTATTCCCACCCACCACATTTGAAATATAATTCAGCACATTTCTTCACCAACCACAAGTGGGGCCCACCAATTCTAGAATTTTCTACCAAAATGATAAACTCCGAAAATTCAACAATTTCTGAACCAGTCATCTCATAAAATTCATAATAAATCATACGTTCATTTTTAACGGTTCAAAATTTGTGGGCATATACTCAACTTATATATGTATAACATATCCAAAAATTACCACGATCCAACGGTCGGATTAAAAATTATAACAAAAATATATCCCTCATTTATATCCACATAAAATAAATATTTTCTTATCATATGAATCAATAATTAATTATTCACAAATAATATTACAGAATCACATTTATGACAACCAGGCCGTTCCCAGGAAAGAGGGGGCTTTCCAATAAGGATTTCTCCTTACTGGCGCGCAATTAGATGACCAAACCTCTCCTTAGACAGAACTTTCTAGACATTGCCAATAATGCTATCTAATAATACTATTCAAATAATATGAATTATTGATCTGATAATGGAAAATACTGTGCAGCAATAATTATTGAACAACAATAATATAAAATTTTAACGTAGCAATTATTGAATCAATAAAATAAAATATTGAACAGTAATTACTGTAACAATTATTGAGTAGTGCCTTCTTACGTAAGAATCAATAATTTCAAAAATACTATGCAATACCGTGTGCTACTGTGCAATAACGCGTATTACTATATTTTAACCACCGGGTATTCCAATAGTGTTAACGGTAACAACTACGCCGTTATTTGTAAAAACTCAAATTTGTCGTTTTCTTCACCCGACAGTTATTCTGTTATAGGGCCCACAAATGGCTGCGCCGTCGTACGAATATTCTCCGACAGAAAGAATATTCCCCGATAACAATGATTATTTTATAACCACTTGCTTATTTTGAAAAAAAATCATATTTCATTCATAACTTGAAACTTTTATCAATTTAACTATTTACTGAATAGTAATTATAAGAAAAATTAAATACTTTTATTTCATAAAATTCGGGGTCTTACACTTAACACCTTCCCTCCGCATAATCAAGCCCCCGGACCCTAACGAATCTCGGTTTCATATACCAGTTAAATAGTGTTACATCACTTGGTCAATGTGCAAACCTTTTCTCGGTTGAGTTGGTGCAACCCTTTAAAAATACCAACTGGCGACTCTTACATCTAATCGTCAACATATACATGTCGAACCTTTTCACAACTTGTTTTTTCAAACAAATCTCACCTAACATGAGAACACCAAAAGACAAGAACAGAAAATGGACAAATAAAAATCCTGACGTCGACAGGTGGCGACTCTGCTAGGGACATCTAGTAAGAGGGCTTAAGCCACTACTACAAAATTTTCAAAACTTTTATCTGCTTGTGTGTGGATGTTGCATTTACATTGGAATGAATGTGTGTGAATGCATTTACTAATTGAACTTAGTGCTTCACACTATATCTGCTTGTGATAGTAGTGCTTCGCAAATGTCATCATTTTCATAAACGGTGAGACACGTTGTATATGAATGTATGTTGTGTGGTTCCTCCACCAAGAGGTTATCCTATTGGTGTTTGATTACTGGACTCGAAGGGAGACTAATTCCAACGAGGCTCAGGAAAGACACCACCCAAATTCGCTCCAGTTGAAAGACCGGATTAACTTCCCGTAGAGTAAATTGCGATGATTTCGGAACCTACATGCCAAAAATCCGCGAGAGTAGCCTAAGATAGGTCAGCCTCTGATAAACCAAACGCGGAGGAAAGTCTCTTCACACTTTCTATTTCAATTACTTGTAAAATCAAATTTCTTGTAATTTCATTTCCATGTCAAATTCAATGTAATGGAAAATATGAAGGAGCATGTGCACATACATTCCCTTTTATATTAAAACCTGACATGATATCATGTCATACAAATAGCTAACATCCGTTTTGCAGGATAATACTCCTAAAACGGATACATCACATAGCATGTAAACATTTCCACAATCCCTAAAGACTAAACTACATAAGTCTTTTTGTAGGGAAATAATTGGACCTATTACCCGATCAAAGTCTAAAAAGGCAACAAGCCTACAGCCAAGCATGGCTTCATCTGGCCAATCTAATCCTACTCATGTCTCCCGTGAGGAGTTCGAAGGATTAAGCCACAAAATTACAGAGTTAGTTGTTCTGCTGAAAGAACTACATCAGCCCACTCAGGGTCCACGAATGCCTGTACTTACATAATCCTCTGCACATGGAGGAAATCATGGTCTGGATAAAGAAATTCCCGCACCTGAGTTGGATACAACCAACAAAATTCCTGACACCACCCATCTCAAAGAAGATCTAGACACCGGTGATATCAAGAAAAAGGTCTTACAGATGGAAGAGACCATTCGGTCTATCAAAGGGATTGGAGCACATGGGAGTGTTTCATATACAGACCTTTGTGTATTCCCTGGTGTGCATTATCCATAGAAATTAAAGACTCCCGACTTTGAAAAATATGAAGGATTGGGACATCATTACACTCATTTGAAGGTCGTCATTGGAGAACTCTGATCTTATGCCAAAGATGGAAAGCTCATAATGCAATTATTTCAAAATAGTCTGACTGGGGAAGCTAGATCATGGTATACCATATTGGACAATTCTAAGATTCATAGCTGGGAAGAGCTAGCACATGCGTTTCTTAGCCATTATAGTTTCCAAACTCAAATGGCTCCTGTCTGGTATAAAATTACTAAAGTCAGGAAACAAACAAATGAATCTTTTAGAGAATATGCTAAAAGGTGGAGGCGCCTAGCTGCTCAAGTTATTCCCTCTATGACTGAGTCTGAGATGGTGATGACCTTCATAGACATTTAAGAGGCTCCTTTCTATGAGAGAGTTTTAGCTGGCATTGGCAAACCATTCTCCGAAATGATCAAACATGGAGAAATGGATGAGATGAGATTGAAGTCCGAAAAGATTCAAGACATTGTCGCTCTTAAGCTGTAGCTAAGCACATCTTGTGACGCCCCCAAAATAGGTCCAATCCATCCAACCCATTCTGAGTCGCCAAATACATGGTACAGAAAATAACTACAACTTTATGATTACAATTGTCGTGGAAAATACGACAACACATATACTGTGAGTTTAAATACAAATATTGTCATCTAGACAGTATTCATACTCAATTAAGTCCTCATTATACTTATTGATACACTATTTTATAAAATAGTGAGGACTACTAAAATAATTGTCTTGAACCATCATTCCACACCCCGACTAGTACTCGCTACATTCTCGCCTCCTGAGAAGAAAATGGAACAACAAGGAAAAGGGTGAGCTCAACTAGCCTAGTAAAGAATATTATGACTAAGATAATATACAACCAATTATCGTTAGTCTTCAACAGGGAAAATTTTAATAGAATACAATAGACAACAAGTTTTAAATCAATATTCGCAGCGGAAAATAATAATTCATAGAAGAGTTATGTAGAGAATGAAATCTATGATTATCTATGAATTTAAAAGCCCATTATCAACATTTTATCCCTGTAACATCAATCAATAAATATCTTGAATCAAATAGTCATCTTTGCACTACAGGCCAAAGATATTAATCAGTTGGTCATGTTCATCTCAACACCTGTTCATCTTTGCACTACAGGCCAAAGATATTTATCAAGTAATCATTCATCTTTGCACTACAAGCCAAAGATATTCAGTAACATCATCATTTAGGACTGAGGATGATGAATAATATTTTAAAGAAAACGAATCCAGTGAAACAAAAGAATAAATATTAAGGATTCGTATTTCAGCTATTCCATGTCCAAAAATACCTCATAAATAATCATAGTGGAGTAAAATTCAAGAATGATCAAAACATGGATACAATCAAAGCTAGTCTCCAGAATAGATATTTTGGACAAAAAGAAGAAAATTTTATTTTTTGGTGAATAGTAACTCGTGAATAGTAACTCATGAATAGTAACCCCGACATGAAAAAGTTCTAAATTTGATAAAAACTCCAACCAATATTTCGGCATAATGATATTGAAGAAATAATATTATTTTCGAATAAAATAACATCCCTTACCTCGGAAAGACGGTACTTCTGACTGGAATACTAGATATAGTGCTGAAGAAAACTTGCACCGTATAGTAACACTCAAAGTATCAAATACTCACAAGAATACGCTCGATATAGAGAGAGAAATAGAGAGAAACTTATGTTTCTGGTGTGATTTTCAATTCTAACCTAAGCACCCTATTTATAGGAAAATGCTTAGAACACCAAAGCAGAAAATTTAATAATATATATATATATATATATATATATATATATATATATATATATATATAAATTTTCAAGCCCACCTTAGAAAATCTGAAATCAGCCACCTTGCACATGTTTATGATGTCTAAAAAAATACAAACAACGTTTTTCTCAAAATAATTAACTAAAACTCCCAAAAATCAATTACTTCGGAACTTCAAAACTTCAATAATTCATAATAAATAGCCCTTTTGTCAGAAAATTTGAATCTCGCGAGTTTCTATAGGAAATTCAATTCTCTACAACTTTGCAGAAGAAAGTTTTTCCAAATTCCAAACAGAAATTGATCGAAATCCACAAACAGACGATTTTACAGTCAATAATAAATTTTCGGTCAAGAATTGTGTCCACCAACACACAAAACATGTGTTAATCATTTAATGCCACAAAAATACTCTTCCTCCTCATATACTCATATATCCCACATTCATTGTAAAAATATCACCATCAATATATTATTAAAATAATATATTTAAATGAATTATTTTATCAAAAAAAGATAAAATATTAATTTTTAACAATTGTCACATTAAAAATTTTCTCCATCTATATCCACATAAAATCAATATTTTTCTCATCATATAAATCAATAATAAATTATACACAAATAATATTACAGAACCACAGTACTGGCAACCAGGTCGTTCCCAGGAAAGAGGGGGCTTTCCAATAAGGATCTCTCCTTACTGGCGCGCAATTAGATGACCAAACCTCTCCTTAGACAGAACTTTCTAGACATTGCCAATAATGTTATCTAATAATATTATTCAGATAATATGAATTATTGTTCCGATAATAGAAAATACTGTGTAGTGACAATTATTAAAACAACAATAATATAAAATATTAACGCAACAATTATTAAATCAATAAAATAAAATATTGAACAATAACTACTGTAACAATTATTGAGTAGTGCCTTCTTACGTAAGAATCAATAGTTGGTGCAATACCGTGTGCTACTGTATTTTAACCACCGGGTATTCCAACAGTATTAACGGTAACAACTACGCCGTTATTTATAAACAACTTATACTTGTCGTTTTCTTCATCCAATCGCTTTCCGTTATGGGGCCCACACAAGGCTGCGCCGTCGTACGAATATTCCCCGACAGCAAGAATATTCCACGACCAAACGAATATTCTCCGACAAAATGAATATTTTATAACCACTTGTTTATTTTGCAAAATTTTCACATTTCACCCATAACCAAAGTATTATATCAAATTAACCCCTTATTATTCACAATAATATTTAGAGAAAATTTAATTTTATTCATTAATAAGTTGGGGTCTTACACATCTAGTCTGGAAGTTATGGAAACAACCCCCGGAGGGTCCATAAGAAGAAAGAGGAGGGTGTTTCTTTGATACTACAAGGGCAAAAATACATTCAAAATCTGCCTATTCATAGGAGAAACTACTCCCCTTTTATAGCTCAGTCTTCAAACCCTCCATTGCCAAAGAGTGGAGAAGTCAGACGCACTCGAGTGTCCATACCCTTAGGGGACTCACTCGAGCACATTCTCAATCTTCTCACAACTCAAAAGAAAATTACCCACCTTCTTCCACCAGCCAACCCGAATAGGAAGGGTTTCAATGCTAGTCAAAAATGCGCTTATCATGTTGGAGCTCCAAGACATAATACTCAGGATTGTTGGGCCTTGAAACATAAGATCCAGGATTTGATTGATAATGGTGAGATCATGGTGCCTAAACCCGACCAACCCCATGTGCAAGACAACCCTCTTCCTCAACACTAAGAAGAGGATGTTAACATGATTAATTGGAGTAAGGGTCAGACTTCCCATTATAGTGGTGGATCCTCCCAGAACAACAAGGATAGTGCTGACAAATGGGATTTTGTACAATTCCAGCTTACAATGGAACAGAAAATGTAGACTCTCTGTGAGGAAGTTGATCAATTGGTAGAACTGGTGGTCCATTAGCACCAAGTCACACGCCAATTATTCAGTCAGGAGCATGCTAGCCTCCTTCTTTTTGTTACAATGACTCCATCATCGACATCAGAAGGTGAATTATTGGAGGATAAAATTGTAAAAAGAGCAAATGCCAAAGCCCGTCGGGATTTTGCCAATCAAAGGGAATTTATATAACTAGGCCAACCGATGGAAGAGATATTTCAGATGTTTATCAATGAAGGAAGAATCACAGCTCTGTTTCCTCCAATCAACCCTCGTTCCAGACGGTTTAATTCTAATGGAGCATGTCAGTATCACTCCCACTCTCGCGGACATTGTATAGAAGAATGTTGGGCACTCCTCCACCTTATTCAGAATCTAATTAATAGCGGTGTCCTGCAAATGGCAGATGATAATGATGTAGTACTAGAGAGTGGGGGTGCGTTTCCTTCAAAGTGGAAGGAAGTCGTAGCAGTCATATCTTTTGAGACAGATTCCACTACCCCCTCATATACAATTCAACCTATTCAGCTCAAAGGTATTGATATTCCTTTGAAATTGGCTGCACCAGAGCCAATTTTATTACCATTCAAACCATAATATCATTTTGTCAGCCTACAAAAAGTTCCATGGAATTATGGAGGGGTTGAAGGATCTACATCTCATATAACTGCTGTAGTATCGAAGGATAATCCACTGTATCTTCCCCAACGGGTGATGAATCTTACCATCAAGTCAAAGGGGGAAATTCCCATGGAGAAAATCGAAGAGTTCCTCCGTACTATGGGGCATAATGAAACCAAGGTGGTTCTAAGCTTGAGAGAAGATCCACAACAAATTTCTATATTGGACTTGGTTTTCTCTTCCCAAGATCACATGAAGGTCTTGCTCAGGGTTTTGGAAGAAGCCCACATGCCTAAGTCAGTAGATGATGAAAAATTCCAGCATCTGGTGGATCACATTTTTAACAATAATGTGATATCTTTCACTGACGATGATATACCTCCTGAAGGGACGTGCCATTGCAAGTTGTTGCACATAGCTGTAATGTCCTCCGGATACGTGGTCACATGAGTATTGATAGATGGAGGATCATCCTTGAATATCTGCCCTTATGCCACCTTGGAGAAAATGAATATCAATCTCAACAGAGTCCGAAGAAGCCATACAATTATCAAAACTTTCGATGGATCCCGACGAAATGCTATCAAAGAGATTGAATTACCTGTAGAGATTGGTCCACGTACATTCAACATATCCTTCCATGTGCTCAAAATAGACACAGGATACAACCTGATCTTGGGAAGACTGTGGATTCATATGGTTAGAGCCGTCCCATCCACCCTTCATCAGCAGGTTAAATATATCATTAATAACAACCTAGTCACTGTTAATGCGGAGCCAGAATGTCCTGAAGAATGTGACATCCCGCTCATCAATTTCAATTCATAAGTTGAGCCTGTCAGCTTCCATGCCCTGGAGGTGAGCAACACTCACTACCATCCCATTGGGGCACCACCTCTGACACCCAGGGTTTTTGCCGAAGTAATGTCAGCCATTCAAGAAATGTTATATTTGGGTTATCAACCTGGACAAGGGTTGGGAAAAGATCATTAGAGCATCAAGCGCCCAATTCAAGTTCCCAGTCAAATAGGGACAGCTGGACTAGGCTATTCTGTTAGCTCCAGTCACAGGAATCCTCACAAACATAAACACGTTTCTTCATCTTCAGTCATACGGCGATTGCTTGGACCTGCAAGAGCTGAATCTATACAGACTTTAGTAAAGGTTCATGCGCATGTGATGACCATGTTATTTCCTTAGCCAATACCGGTCAAAGGAAAATAAATCTTGATACCGGATCCGGAGGCAAAGGAAAAGGACCGGAGGCGTAAGCAAGACATTTCTAGGCGCTTATCAAACATACGCATCATCATCCATACGGACAGTACAAATAGAATCTCCTCAGACAATGATTGTCCAGATATTATGGTTATCATTCGGGAGAAGGAGGACGACAGCAGCCCCTCCATCACAGCCGTCCACTAGGACTTCACCCTTGGCAATTGGAGCAGCACTCCTTGCCTTTATCGACGAGGGTAAAAAGGGCAGAAACTTTCTCTGCCTTGTAGATAATAATAACTGCTTACTTTATGTACAATATTAGAAGTTATTTTGTCATTTTATGCTAACACTTTGTATGATTGAACAATTTCATATATATTAAGTGAAGGCATTTTGTTTCAGGACTCTAAAGTTAGATGTGCATGTGCTTGCTGATAAAGTGCATTTTCTCCACAAGGACTATAACTTTGATGAAAAGTTGGACTCAAACTTGATGGAAATACAAGAGGACGTTGAGATACCTCAGGAGATCAAATAGTGGGTCGAAGACAAACCCAAACCAAACCTTGATCAAACCACCTCATTTAATCTCAGAACCTTAAAAAGCCCTAAACTAATCCAGATTGGTACAGACCTCACTCCAAACCAAAGGAATGACATGGTTACATTATTAACCCAATTTTAGGATGTGTTTGCATGGTCTCATGAAGATATGGTGGGTTTTTTCACTAACATAGTCATTCATTACCTTCCCATTAAAGAGGGATTCAAGTCAGTCAGGCAGAAACTCAGGCGATTGAAGCCGAAGTGGAGTTTAAAAGTTAAACAAAAATTGTGAAACAATTTCAAGAAGGCATCATCATGGTGTCCATGTACCTTGAATGGTTATCCAACATAGTCCCCGTGCCTAAACCAGGAGGAAAGGTACGAGTTTGCGTGGATTACCAGGATCTGAATAAAGCTTGTCTTAAAGAGAGCTTTCTCGTGCCATTTATCCACATTCTCATTGACAATACTGCTCAATACGACATGTACTCCTTTGCTGATTGTTTCACGGGGTACCATCAAATCATGGTTGCTGAAGAGGATCGTGAGAAAATTGGATCCATCACTCTTTGGGGAACCTTTTGCTACAGACGATTGTCATTCGGCCTCATTAATGCCGGAGCTACCTACCAGCGAGCTATGATGGCTCTTTTCCACGATTTAATGCATAAGGAGATAGAGATCTATGTGGATGACATCATTGTCAAGTCCCGAAGGTAGAAAAACCACCTAAACACTATTGGGTAAAATCTAATTACGCACAATACGCAAGTATACGTGTTCAACAAGTAATAAAGTGAAAGTAGAGTATCGTTCCCACGAGAAATTGTTTAATAAAAAGCATCAAGTACTAACGCGTAACCAACTTAATCTTATTTAAACGAATGAATTTCAATTTATAATTAAACTACTATTAAATTCCACTAGTTAAATTAAGATTACGGAGATTTAAGATCACAACTTCACTTATTGCTTCATTTAAGTTAACACACTTCTCATCAATTATTCTCTATCATGAATTGTTAATAAAGAACACTAAAGCAGATAAAACCATCTCTCGATGCATAAAACTCATACTCACTTAAATCTACAGATGATAGAATTAAGCAAGACACCCTAATTAACTAATCCACTATATCTCTATGTGAATTACAATTAAAAAGGATTTAAAGCACAAGTTCTCTATAAGATTACATTCGATGTTAGGTATATCTCTATCCTAGACACAAATTATGTATTCTAACGCCATGGAGAAAACACAATCACGTGCTACTATGATCAGATTTAAATCTATACTTCATCTCTCGAGTTCATAAAGATTATCACGGTAATTGATGACCAATAAATTAAACAATTAAGTCCAAATCATAATAGACAATGCTCATAATAGAATATAATAATTGATAGCGAAACATATTAAAATAAACTACACAATAAGATCCATTGTAACCTCAAACAAAGAATTAGTTCATGATTATTGAATTAAAACTAAGAATTCACAATTGAATACACATTAAAAGTTAAAGATAGAAGAAGATAAGAAGATAGAATCTGTTGTCCGCAGATTTGATGCTCCCTCCTTGCACCTCCTTTGAATCTTTAATGGTCTCCAAGTTGCTTCATTCTCCAAAACTCATTAGAACTATATGATTTTAATCTAATCTACTCTACTCTAATCTAATGGAATCCTCTCTTTAATCTCTAATCTCCCTAATCCTTTTGATTCTCCTCCTTTTATAAGTCTCTTTACATGTCTTTAAGTCCTTTTGGAAGTCCTCTTGAAAGTCCTTGAGTCAATCGGATCGAAACAATCCTTCCCGGACTTAACTTTGGATAAAATTCATATTTTCTGGGCTACCCCCGCCCCGGCGGGGGTCTAGGTTTGAAAAGGGCCCACCCCGGCGGGCTAGGGGCCTGCTTTTGAGCTGGTACGCCCACCCCGGCGGCAGTTTTGTGAAGGAATATTTTATGCTCTGACGTCCTTTGGGAAAATGGCCATAACGTCTTCGTCTGAACTCCGGTTTTGATGATTCAATATGTTCCGGAAAAAGGAGACGTAGATCTACAACGTTCATGCTTTACGTGTTTCAAAATAAGGAATGGAGCAATGTTGAAAGTGGCTCTGAAGTGGCTGCTACATAAATGACCACCCAAAATAGTGACGTTAGACGTCCGTTGGTACAAATGTCATAACTCTTGCATCCGAACTCCGATTGGAATGATTCAAGTTGTTCCGGAAAGCTAAGAAGAAGCTCTACAATATAATCCAAGTGCCAAGCCAAGAACATGAAATGAACATAAAATCCCAAACGATGTCCGAATTGCTTTTCTTTGCGATTTCATACCAATTCTTTGCGATTTCAACTCCCAAGCATATAATCTACAAAATGAACACAAAATGCATGAAAAATAACTAAGAAACATGAGATTAAGTAAATAATTCAAGTAACAGATACCGGATAAGTAGGTATAAAACCTACTTATCAAATACCCCTAAACTTAAACCTTTGATTGTCCTCAAGCAAAAACACAAAACAACAATGCTATGCAATGCAACTAATCTACATGCCTAAGAATCTAGCTGTAATGACAGAAACAAGTCTATTCAACCGGCCTTAAAAAAATCAAGTAAACACGATAATACATTATATCAAAACTCATCAATAACTTCCCAATCAATCATCAAATCTTAGACTGTTATCACTAATATAGTGCGTGTGTGCTCCACAATAATGTTAAATGATATAAAATCAAATTTAACACATAACAAGTCTCTTCGAAGGCATCATACGGTGTGAACTCAAGAAATCCAAAAACACGCTCGATCCAACTAAAATCAAACAATTACCAATATCGAGGGTCAACATGGGATACTTATGCTTTATTTTTCATCCATGGGGGTTTTTTGCTCTTATTTCCCGTTTTATTTATTCTCTTTTTTTCTTTTTTTTTCTTTCTGGATAGTGAGTGCGTTTTACGCTCCATCTCACGCCTGTGTTTATGAGGAGTGCATTTCACGCTTCTTCTCGACCCACCACATGACTCAATTTATTCAACTCGATATCTTTTTTTCCTTTTTTTTATAAGCTTATATATCCCACTTTTTCCCCCAAACTTAGGTTCTTGCCTAATTCTTCGCCTTCACCACCTATTCTTGTCATTCTCTTATTTAAACTAGCATTATCCTTTAGAGGTCCTTTATGTATCAATTTAAACTCAATCATTTAACACATTATTTTTATTGTGTTATCCTTATTATACCAGTTTCAAACATAAAAAGACTCAATTCATAACATGAAATCACATCAAAGCTCTAATGGTCAGTACTATACTTGTCTACCCAATTCCAATCTCATCATTGGCCAAAATAAACTTAAACTATCAAACAGTTGGACTCATGCAAGATGAACATAGTAACTAACTATTATTTTTGATTTTTGATTTTTTTTAAGAAAGTGAATGCAAAAACTAAATGTAACTATATGAACTACAATGTAAATAACTAACTATATGCAATACGAAACTAAAATGACCCCAAACTTAAACTAGACATTGTCCTCAATGGCTGAAATAGAAAAAAGTAAAGCAGAGGACTTCCCTGAAAATATAGCAATCCTCCTCCTTGTTAGCTAAGTTTGGAGAATAGATTAGGCGCATGGAACAAATTGGGCACCACACTTGAATTTGACTTGAATAACCTTTTCATAATCTTTTGTGTGTCCATTGAACCTCCAATACCTACACTGAAGAGAGACAACATGGATTAGAATAGCACTTGGATTGGTAAGAGAACTTAATAAGCAAATTAATTCCTATCTACTAAATAAACTAGTAAAGCAAATAAATAGAAAAATTCCTGGGTTGCCTCCCAGTTAGCGCTTGAATTATAGTCTTTCAGTCTGACTTTGTCTAGTCAACGCTATCCAATTCCTCTTCGATAGTTGAGGAACCCTCCATCTATCGGAAATAATGTAGCTTTTGGTAGGTTCCCATTTGTGATGGCTATCAAATTAAAGTCACCTAGCATGCTTTGTTTAAATATGTGCCCAATTGAGAATATTGAATAACTAGGTGCTTTTCCGTCTGTTGAGCCTATGATTCGATTGGGGCTTTGAGGCTTGGCAAGAACAACGGGCTCTTCTTCTATCTTCTCCTCCTTATCCCACCATGGCTTTACATTTGTACTAGCTCTCATGTCATAAAGAGCCTTGCCGACGACATGACTACCAAGCGAACATGGTTTTGCAAATCGAACTGGACCCTTGATCTTTGGCGGAAAAGGAACTTGGGGCACTAATAACATCGACTCATCCTTGTTGGTACTCATAGTTAGTTCTTCACCGACCTTATTTTCATTATCCCCACTTGTTTCCTTTTTTTCAACATCTCGCGTCTCATCCAGTTGTAGATTTGGCTCGGGCACTTCATCAACCTCGGTATCCTCATCATAACACCAATTGTTTTGAAGACAGTTGTTCAAGGCTTTGAGCATTTGATCCATCTGGTTCTGCATATTTTGAATTGATTTCTCTTGATTCTGAATTGATTTCTCTTGATTCTGAATTGATCGCTCTTGATTAATCCTCCTCTCCTCACTTGATGGTACGAACTTGGATAACAATTTCTCCAACCTTGAATTATCTGTCTCAGTCTCGGAAGCCATGTATTGAGGACCATTAGTTGAGGTAGTGACGAGTTGTTCCATCCGATTATTAAAATTTTCAGTTGAATACTCTTGGCTAATCCTCATCTCCTCTAGGTTTGCTATGCCCTTCAGTATTACATCCCTCAGATTTAGCTTTTCTTCTTGTGGCAATGGAGGTGGACATGAAAATTCCGATGTGAATGTTGGATTTGGAGCATAGTATTGGTCTTCATAAGTATCACTCCATGATGAATTCGGGTGATACCCCCAAACTTGCTGATAATTAGCATATGTATAATCGTTGAGGTATTCACCACCGTGTTGTCTCGGCCCAAAACTAATGGTGCATTGATGACTCAGATGATTACCAGCATAATAATTGCAATTAACTGCTATCCTTCGATTACGTTGGGCTGCAACAACGTCCAACCTCCTCGAAAGTGTCTCAAGTTGTGCTGATAATGCAGAAAATGCATTGAGACCATCAATCTCTTCTCCCCTTGGCTGAGTCATTCTTGTATACGACCATTGATAATTAAATTCTTCCATGGTACCTGAAAAGAAAGAAAAATAAGAAGATAATTAAAAAAGAAAAAAATGTTTAAATTAAGACTAATTTGATTGAAGCTAATATTGACAAAAATATATTAACTAATTCCCCGGCAACGGTGCCAAAAACTTGTTGGGTAAAATCTAATTACGCACAACACGCAAGTATACGTGATCAACAAGTAATAAAGTGAAAGTAGAGTATCGTTCCCACGAGAAATTGTTAAATAAAAATCATCAAATACTAACCCGTAACCAACTCAATCTTATTTAAACGAATGAATTTCAATTTATAATTAAACTACTATTAAATTCCACTAGTTAAATTAAGATTACGGAGATTTAAGATCACAACTTCACTTATTGCTTCATTTAAGTTAACACACTTCTCATCAATTATTCTCTATCATGAATTGTTAATCAATAACACTAAAGCAGATAAAACCATCTCTTGATGCATAAAACCCATACTCACTTAAATCCACAGATGATAGAATTAAGCAAGACACCCTAATTAACTAATCTACTATATCTCTATGTAAATTACAATTAAAAAAGGATTTAAAGCACAAGCTCTCTATAAGATTACATGCGATGTTAGGTATATCTCTATCCTAGACACAAATTATGTATTCCAACGCCATGTAGAAAACACAATCACATGCTACTATGATCATATTTAAATCTATATTTCATCTCTCGAGTTCATAAAGATTATCACGGTAATTGATGGCCAATCAATTAAACAATTAAGTCCAAATCACAATAGACAATGCTCACAATAGAATATAATAATTGATAGCGAAACATATTAAAATAAACTACACAATAAGATCCATTGTTATCTCAAACAAAGAATTAGTTCATGATTATTGAATTAAAACTAAGAATCCACAATTGAATACACATTAAATGTAACGACCCCAAAATAGGTTCATTCCACCCAACCCATTCTGAGTCGTCAAATACATGGTACAGAAAACAACTACAACTTTATTACAACAATTGTCGTGCAAAATACAACAACACATATGCTGTGAGTTTGGATACAAATATATACCAATGTGACTCATGTTCCAACCGTGGACATCACCTCACAATAACACCTTACATAAAGGTATAGTCAAAAACTGTTTTAGAAATTAGAATCTTTGGGAAGTGCTCCAGGAAACCTTCGTACATGGGAGGCCACGCGTCTATATTATGATAGATATCATATGGCCACAGAATTATCCTTGGTTGACCCAATAGACCCCAAAGAAAAACGAGAAGATTACTATCATATTCTTCCCAATGGTGAGTCTTCTCTTGACATATCATTATCTCTACTGTCTCTAATTGAGAATTATACTTTAAACAAACACCAAGATTATATAGGTAGTGCTCGTATATATACTCAGCAAGTGGATGAGCACATCCCTGTCTTATGATGACACGAGGTTGTATGTCGTTAGACATCTTGTATAATAGTGGCAAACCACCCTTCCAACGTTGGGTACACCTTACCCTATTGGATTCACCAAATATAACTACTAAATGAACTTTTCTATACTGCTTCGGGAGAACATCCACAGCTAGAGACCACTGTTCTATTTCCCCGTTACCCTCGCTCGACCCAGCTACACTCTTATTACCTGAAAGGAATTGTGAAGCAAAAGGGTGAGCACAACTAGCTCAGTAAAGAATATCATGACTAAAGATAATTAAATTATCAATAGCCTTCATCAATAATAAATCAGAGATTTAGAACATATGGTAAATGATAAAAATTTCAACCATAGTTGCAGCGGAACGAGCAATCCATTAGAAGAGTCAAATAGACTATAAAGTCTATTATCTTCTCCATGTTAAAAATCCATCAACAATGTTTTATCCATGTAACCTCACTCAACAACTCCTTTCCACAATCATATGAATAACTCATAATCATAATTGTGACTATAAATTTTTCTTCGCACCCAGGACGAAGAATATTTTCATCACCTGTCTTTACCTGAAACATCAAAGATCATGGTTATACCAAATCACAGTTCCTGTTTATAATCATATTAACAAATCCATCTTTGCACTACGGGCCAAAGATATTCATCAACAAACCATCTTTGCACTACGGGCCAAAGATATTCAACAACAGTTCATTTTGCACTACAGGCCAAAGATATTCATCAACAAACCATCTTTGCACTACGGGCCAAAGATATTCAACAACAGTTCATCTTTGCACTACAGGCCAAAGATATTCATCAACAGGCCATCTTTGCACTACGGGCCAAAGATATTCAACAACAATTCATATTTGCACTACAGGCCAAATATATTCATATCTCAAAGAAATATATAATCATTTCAGAATTTATATAAACAATAATTATAACCATGTTGATCAATTCACCTTTACACTTAAGCTTAAGATATTCAATTATAAATTCAATGGTCATGATCATACCAGTCACAATTCAACTTTGCACTACAGGCCAAAGAGAACCCTAGTCATGATCATACCAATAATCTACCCATCTTTACACTCCAGTGAAAGAGAATTTCAACATCAGGGTTATAAAAATGTTATATATGATGATAAAAATAATATGATCAACATATAGTTTTAATCTCAAGAGTAATATTCGTAACTCATGAATAGTAAATCGTGAATAGTAACTCATGAATAGTAATCCCGACACAAAAGATAGAAATTCCACAATAAAATACATACCAATATTTCGGTATAATGATATTGAAAGAATAACATTTCATAAATTTATAAACAATTTATTTTAATTGTTTACACTTTACTAATTAATGCATTTAATCATCATAAAATGCCAACTCTTACAATTTCATCATCAATAACCAAAATCCTCATCAAAAATATGCATATACCTCATATAGGATTCTCAAGCCATAAAATCCTATTTTCCAATTTTCTTTCTTCACAAAACATATTTAATTCATTTACTCATAACTAGACCATTTTCATGAAAAATACCAAATCAGTTCTAAAAATATTTCTTTTCTGAGATTTAGCATAATATAGTCCCATAGTGAACATATATTTTTCTCAAAATTTTTAAAAGTCATTTACTATTTTTCATATGGCCAAAACAGCCGAATATTTAGACATTTATCAAAAATTATACTTTTGTCCAAAAATTCTGAAATTTACAGAGTATACTTCTATCATATACATGTACTCTCAATAAAAATTTCATCAATTTTGGAGTTAACCACAAGGAATTATAAGCTGTTACTTTTAAAATAGTATTTTCTCATAAAATTCATAACTCTCAATCTATACATCCAAAAATCACCATTTTTGGACACAATCAATAAAACTCATCAAAATATCATTTCAAATTTTTCCAGAATTTTTGAAGTTCAGAAAAATTACGAAACTGAAAAACATAACAACCCTTAAAATCCCTTACTATCCCTTACTATCCCTTACTATCCCTTACCTCAAAAGAGCAGTACTTCTGATCGGTATAAGGCTGAAGGAAACTTGCACTGATGAATAGCAACTCACCAAGTATCTAAATACTCACAAAATACACTCAATAATCTAGAGAGAGAAAGAGAGAAAGCTTATGTTTCTGGTGTGATTTTCAATTCTAACTTAGCCCTCTATTTATAGGAAAATTTTGGTAGGTTTGACCTGCAACCTGATGGCTTTACCTGCTACTATTCCCACCCACCACATTTGAAATATAATTCAGCACATTTCTTCACCAACCACAAGTAGGGCCCACCAATTCTAGAATTTTCCACCAAAATGATAAACTCCGAAAATTCAACAATTTCTGAACCAGTCATCTCGTAAAATTCATAACAAATCATACATTCATTTTTAACGGTTCAAAATTTGTGGACATATACTCAACTTATATATGTATAACATATCCAAAAATTACTACGATCCAACGGTCAGATTAAAAATTATAACCCCCGCAAAATATCTCAAAAACCCTGATTTTTAATACCTCCATTCCGACAAAAATACTGATAAAAACCTCAACATTAACTCCTTCATTTTAACCACAAAAATATATCCCTCGTTTATATCCACATAAAATAAATATTTCCTTATCATATGAATCAATAATTAATTATTCACAAATAATATTACAGAATCACATTTATGACAACCAGGCCGTTCCCAGGAAAGAGGGGGCTTTCCAATAAGGATTTCTCCTTACTAGCGCGCAATTAGATGACCAAACCTCTCCTTAGACAGAACTTTCTAGACATTGCCAATAATGTTATCTAATAATATTATTCAAATAATATGAATTATTGATCTGATAATGGAAAATACTGTGCAGCAACAATTATTGAACAACAATAATATAAAATTTCAACGTAGCAATTATTGAATCAATAAAATAAAATATTGAACAGTAATTACTGTAACAATTATTGAGTAGTGCCTTCTTACGTAAAAATCAATAATTTCAAAAATACTGTGCAATACCGTGTGCTACTGTGCAATAACGCGTATTACTGTATTTTAACCACCGGGTATTTCAACAGTATTAACGATAACAACTACGCCGTTATTTGTAAAAACTCAAATTTGTCGTTTTTCTTCACCCGACAGTTATTCGTTATGGGGCCCACAAATAGCTGCGCCGTCGTACGAATATTCTCCGACAGAAAGAATATTCCACGACCAAACGAATATTCCCCGACAACAATGATTATTTTATAACCACTTGCTTATTTTGAAAAAAATTCATATTTCACCCATAACTTTAAACTTTTATCAATTTAACCATTTACTGAATAGTAATTATAAGAAAAATTGAATACTTTTATTTCATAAAATTCGGGGTCTTACATTAAAAGTTAAAGATAAAAGAAGATAAGAAGATAGAATATGTTGTCTGCAGATTTGATGCTCCCTCCTTGCTCCTCCTTTTAATCTTCAATGGTCTCCAAGTTGCTTCATTCTCCAAAACTCATTAGAACTATGATTTTGATCTAATCTACTCTACTCTAAACTAATGGAATCCTTTCTCTAATCTCTAATCTCCCTAATCCTTGTGATTCTCCTCCTTTTATAAGTCTCTTTACAAGTCTTTAAGTCCTTTTGAAAGTCCTTGAGTCAATCGGATCGAAACAATCCTTCCCGGACTCAACTTTGGATAAAATTCGTATTTTTTGGGCTACCCCCGCCCCGACGGGGGTCTAGGCTCTAAAAGGGCCCGCCCCGGTGGGCTAGGGGCCTGCTTTGGAGCTGGTACGCCCACCCCGGCGGCAGTTTTGTGAAGGAATATTTTCTACTCTGCTGTCCTTTGGGAAAATGGTCATAACTTATTCGTCTGAACTTCGATTTTGATGACTCAAGATGTTACGGAAAGAGAAGAAGTAGATCTACGACTTTAATGCTTTGAGTTTTTCGAAATAAGGACTGGAGAAATGTTGAAAGTGGCTCTGAAGTGGCTACTATGTAAATGACCACCCAAAATAGTGACGTTCGACGTCCGTTGGTACAAATGTCATAACTCTTGCATCCGAACTCCGATTGGAATGATTCAAGTTTTTTCGGAAATCTAAGAAGAAGCTCTACAATGTAATCCAAGTTCCAAGCCAAGAACATGAAATGAACATAAAAGCCCAAACGATGTCCGTATTGTTTTTTTTTGCGATTTCATACCAATTCTTTGCGATTTCAACTCCCAAGCATATAATTTACAAAATGAACCCAAAATGCATGAAAAGTAACTAAGAAACATGAGATTAAGCAAATAATTCAAGTAACAGATATCGGATAAGTAGGTATAAAACCTAATTATCAAACACCTCAAAAAACTATTCAACAGGTTGCGTAAGTACAATTTGAAACTGAATCCAGCCAAGTGCGCCTTTGGCCTTAAATCAGGCAAGTTGCTAGGATTCCTAGTCAGCCATAAGGGGATTGAGCTGGACCCAACCAAAATCCAGGCCATTACGAAAATGCCCATTGCTCAGACAGAGAAGGAAATATGGGGATTTTTGGGAAGAATTAACTTCATTTGCAGGTTCATCTCCCAACTCACAACAACCTGTGAGCCTATTTTTAAGTTATTTAGGAAGAACTCCTCCATGAAATGGATTGCGAGTGCCAGAAGGCCTTCCTTACAATCAAAGAGCAGCTAGTTAAAGCTCCTATTTTGGTACCTCCTAGGGATGATGTTCCCATGTTCATGTACATCTCCATCAATGACAATGCCATGGGCTGCATGCTGGGACAGAAAGACGATAGAGGCCAAGAGCGAGCTATCTACTACCTCAGCAAAAGATTCAGCAGTAGTGAACACAATTACACTCTGATTGAGAAAACTATTTGTGCTTTAGCATGGGCTTCCATGAGGTTACATCATTACCTCCATGGTCACATAACCCATCTCATATCCCGCGTGGATCCTCTCAAGTATGTGTTCAGTAAACCCATGCTGAATTGCCGACTGTCCAGATGGAAGTTTATCCTACAACAATTTGACATCGTCTACGTGACGCAAAAGTCTATCAAAGGTCAAGGAATTACAAATCAACTAACCGCCGCACCTTCAGGGGATTTAAAACCCTAGAAAACATACTTCCCAATGAAGGGGTGATAAGAGTTCAGCAAAACCATCAGTACGATGCACACCAAACATGGAAGGTTCTAGAGGCTGGGCAGTTCTGGTATCCGTTACAGTGGAGCAGTATCCCGTCGCTGTCAAATTGTAGTTTGTCAACACCAATAACATAGCTGAGTATGAAGTTATATCATGGGGCTAAAACTTTCCCACTCAATGGGCATCGTGATAAACCACATGAATCTATCACACCAAAGGTCTACATTTACTGCCTTACCATCGGCAGGTTCTATAGATGTCTTCAAAGTTTGAAGAAATATCTTTCCTCCACATTCCTCGGAATAGGAATAACTTTGTGGATGCGCTAGCAACCTTGGCCTCCTTGATCAACATACCTGACATGGAAAACATGCCAACCCTCACATTTGTCCAACAAAAGGCATCAGCCTATGGGAATTATATTGGAGAAGTATCGAATGAGCTACCTCCCATCCAACACCCTTGGTATCAGCATATCAAAGAGTACTTACAAGATGGATTTACACCCGCTAAGGCGAGCCCGACTGATAGAAGGCGGATCCATCGACTGGCTATGAAATTCTACGTGAGCGAAGATGCACTCTACAAACAAGATATAGGACTAGGTCTCCTCAGATGTCTAGACAAGGACCAAGCTTAGAGGCTCATGGATGAAATCCATGGTGGAGTATATGGCCCACACATGAGCAGCCCACTACTTGTTAAAAAGATCCTCAAAATAAGGCATTATTGGCTCTCTCTTAAAGTTGACTGTGATGATCACGTCAAGAGATGTTACCAATGCCAAATTCATAGGAATGCTATCAACGCCCCTCCAAGGGAGCTCCACAATATGAGTTCACCTTGGCCCTTCTCAATGTGATGAATGGACATGATCGAGCCCATTGAGCCCAAAGCCAGTAATGGGCATCGGTTTATCTTCACTATGATTGACTACTTCACCAAGTGGGTAGAAGCAGCCTCCTTCCCCAGGGTTACCAAAGAAGTCATCATTGCTTTCATTAGAAATAATGTCATTTGTCGATATGGAAAATAAGAGGTAATTGTATCAGACAATGCTAAAAACCTAAACAACAAAATGATGGAGGAGTTGTGCAATAAACTCCACATCAAACATCTCAACTCCGTCATCTACCGTTCAAAGATGAATGGTGATGTTGAAGTGGCTAACAAAAATATCAAAAAAATCATGCAAAAGATGTCCGCCAATCACAAGGGATGGCATGTCTTATTGCCTCTGACTCTTTTAGCCTACAAAACATCAATGCACACTTCCACTAGGGTAACCCCCTACTCATTAACCTATGGGACGGAAACAGTGCTCCCCATAGAAGTGGAAATTGAATCCCTCAGAGTGTTGATAGACGCTCAGATGGATGAAGACCAACGGGTATAAGATAGGTATCACCAATTATCTATAATAGACGAAAGGTGAAGTGATGTTATTTTCCATGGTCAGTTATACCAACAGAGGATCGCCAGATCCTACAACAAAAAAGTCCAGCAACGGCAGTTCAAACAACATGACTTGATTTTGAAGAAGATCATTGACAACTAAGATCAGTCTAAGGAAAAATTCGCCCCAAACTGGGAAGGCCCGTTTATTGTCAAGGAGATATTGATAGGAGGTGCTCTTAGATTGCAGGAAATGGACGACGATGAATTTCCACAGCTCATCAACTCAAACACCGTGAAACGGTACTATGTCTGAGGTTACCATTAAGCAAACATCCTGGTTTTGGATCACCGGATCCCCAATCATTTCAGGTTTTCTAACCCTTCACTACATACAGCATTTCTTCACATTCATCTGCCCCATCATGGACAAACACACTTTTTCAACCAGCAGCTTGGTTCTGGATCAGTAGATCTTTCACACAACTTTGCCTTAAAAATTTTGACACCCACAATTTTGTCCCATCAGGGATTAAAAGTTTTTCACACCTGCAGTTTGTCCTGTACATGCGATCAAACTTTATCCACTGCAGTTTTTCCTGAATATGGGATCAAACTTTTCATTGGATGCAAACCGTCTTGAACATAAAGCAAACTACGCCGACCTAATCTCCTCAATACACGGGAGTACGTAGGCAGCCATTTTATATGGTCTGGTCGCAATAAAACAATAACAACAAAAACATTTCTACACCCTTCTTACTACAAAAAAAAATAAAAACATCTTTATACCACTTTGCCACATACAGCGTTGAACCTCTTACACCAAGTTCAAACTATGCAGACCTAATCTCATCTTCAATAGGAGTATGTAGGAAGCCATTCATGGTTCGGTCTCACCCTCTACCAAAACATAAGAACTTGTTAACGGTACTGGGATCATCCTTCAATCCACCACACTTCATTGGCTTCAGACCAAATGGATGGAACTACCTGACCTCCCCATGTAAACGGGAGAATCAACGACCATCTAAGTTGTGGTTGATTCCTCAACGAGAAACACCAATCCATAAGAGATGGAACTAACTGGGATCCCCCATACAAAGGAGTACTGGCGACCATCTGTGGTGCAGTCAACCTCAGAGAGAAAAGCCACACTCATCTCCACATCTACATAAAGAAACCAGTCCCAAGACACACAGATCAACGATCCATTCTAAAATATCCTGAGACAGCTCAATGTCCATCCATCAAGGAGGAGTTCAGAATATATCAAGATCACAAGCCCTGAAGAAACAGGCAAATATCAAGCAAGTAACATGGCATAACTAAAAGGGAAGTGATCAAAATATATTTTCCCTGCTATATATAATGTTGTTTGCTATATATAAGGTGTATTGTACATGACAAAATGGCTAAACTAGTATGTGCAGGAAAATACAAGCCCATCTATAAATCAGTGTATATGCGAGCTATCTAGTCCAACATAGCATCCCTCTCCGAAGAAGGAGGTAATGTTGTGATCTCCTGTACAAGGGTCTCTACACGAGCTAACAGATCTACAACCATCTGCATAGTGGCACTGTTCTCATCAATATACGTGTTCATCTTTGCAATAATTCTAGTAGTAAGGGACCTCACTATGGTACTGTCTGTAATGGCTACGTCCCGGGCAGATATAGCGCTATCCCGCTCAATAATTACTGCATCTCTAGATGATCTGGCCTCATCCCACTCAGCAATAGCGGCATCTCTATGTGCTAATGCCTCGTCTCTCTCTAACAGAGTGACGTCTCTCCCATCAAGAGCTGTCAACATCAAGGCTCTAGCATGATCTCTCTCGAAGGTCATCAGATGGAGACTCTACTCAAAATATTGTGCTAAATACTGGATCACAGTAGCACTCGTACTGGGAGAATCTACAAGAGCTGTTGACAACCCAGTAAATGGCTCCTCGGTGTGAGAATCAATGTCCTCCATGGGCCTCCACCATCTGAATTAATCCCCGGCACTGTGGATAATATCGCAGCCGATGAAGTCTATGTCTCCATCCATGCAGAATACTCTAACGAATAGTCCGGATGGCTAACAAAAAAATCAGCTCTCTCATGTTGATCCCAACAGGCATACACCCGGGATTTGTCCTCTACTGATAAATGGCGAGAAGCCACACGCTGACCTGATGCCCCCTCAAAAGGATGGAAGTCCTGGAACTGTCAAACTTTGACATCACAGCCAGTGGTGGGTAGCTTTTTTTAAAACTTTCTTTTATTTTCTATAATATATATATACTTGGGGGATGAAAAGTGTCACGTTTTGAAGTATATGATGTAATGTGCAAAATTGAGTATACTTGGGGGATGCAAAGTGCATTTAACTCATATATATTATATATATATATTATATATATATATATATATACACACACACACACACACACCACACAAAAAAGCTAATTTTTAATGTAGTTGTATATATAATCAGGTTTAGGTGGAGGTGGAGGGTATATCTCATACTCGACCCTAATTAGTACTATAGGTTTAAAAATTCGGCTTCCATTAGGGTTGGGACCGGACGAGTCTCATGAGTCATTCGGTCTTAATGCTACATGAAGAATATAAGTCAGATGACGTGATCGAGAAATATTATCATAATGAAGCCTAGAGATGACCATCATACACCAACAATCTTTACTATTTTTTCTTTGTAGCCAAGAACTCTAACCTCTATCTTAGATTTCGATGGACTCTCCTATTTTTGGTGAGATCCATCCCCGGATCTCTTTTCTTTTGCTCTATATTGCCTAGTACTAATTTATTTTCCCTTTTCTGATTTTTTTGTTGTGGGACTTATTTTCTCTATAAGATGATTGATTTCTTTTTATTTTTCGTGAAAGGTTATCCTCTGTTGTGAGATATTTCGTTATGTTTTGGAGATTATTTTTCTCGTTTGTGCGGATTTTCGGTGCATGAATTGATGAAGATATATTATTCACAGTTGGTTATACAAGAAATGGTCTTTTGTGATGGCTCAAATCCATCATATAAATTCAAAAAATCATCACAAAAGGTTTTTGTGATGTGACTTTAGTCGTCACAAGGCCATCTTGTATAACCCCGTCATGAAAGCCTTTTATGATGGTTTTGATTGACCCCGTCATGAAAGCCTTTTGTGATGGTTTTGACAATGACTCAAACGCTTAGTGCTTTACTGATGATTAATACAATCACATTAACACGTAATTTATTGTGATTGTCAAAGTCATCACAAAAAAAATATATGACTTCAAGGATCAAAGGTTAAAAACGTGAATCTATTTTTACGGACAATTTATTTCACTATATTAACTGTATCAAATGGAACTTGTATGATTCGAACCCTACCCCCATTTACAAACTAAATAACAAGTATTACTATTACACCAAAATTCAAATTATAATTATAATTTGAAAAGAAAATATAAAAGGAAACATATGTAAGTTAACTTACTAAACAAAAATAGTCTCACATAAGATTTGGTGATTGCAATGACAGTCACAAATACTATAATGATGGTAAAATTAGTCATCATTGAGAGTCATCATATATTTTATTATTTTGTAATGGCTTGAAATTCAATCACAAAATACCTTTTTTTTTGTAATTGTAAATAAAAGTCGTCACAAAAATCTATCTTTTTTAATAATTGTTATGACCGTCATAAAATATTGTTTTGATTATTTTTTTTTATTAAAATATTGGTGATAACTTAAATGCAATCACGAAAGGGTATATCCATGAGTGATAGCTTAGTGCGTCACAAAAAGAAATTTTGAGTGAAATTTTTGGAGATTGACGTGGTCATCACAATTATAATACATTGGTGGCAAAATTAGTCATAACTAAAAGTCATCATATATATATATATATATATATATATATATATATATATATACACACACACACACACACACACTCACACACACACACCACACACACACACACAACCAGGATCCTATCAGGGATCCCGGATTTTAGTAAAAGACGAACTTTTTTTTTGTTGGCTTTTTTTAGACAACTAAAAAAAAAATTAATATTTTATGGAACTAAATTTTTCATAAATAAAGTGTTTTGGCGGTGTTTTGAATACCTATACCAAAAAATAGTGGTACAGTCTGCACAGACTGTACCACCATGTTTTGTTATACGTACCCCAAATCACGCCCAAAACACTTTATTATGAAAAAATTTCAATTCCATAAAATATTAAATATTTTTTTTAGTTGTTTTAAAAAAAAGCAAAAAAAAAAAAAGGTCTGCATTTTTGTTAAAATGCGGGAGTCTGGATAGGATCTGCTCCCTATATATATATATATATATATATATATATATATATATATATATATACACACACACACACACACACACACACTACTATTTTGTAATTGCTCAAAAAGTCCATCATAAATTATTATCTTTTGTGATTGTTACCCGAATGGATTCTTAGCCGGGTCGGTTTTTCCGCTTAATTTTGGCCGGATTTTGAAATTAGGGGCCGAATTGTTTCAAATTAGGTACTTGATGTAGTAAAGTGCAAGTCCAAATTTTTTGGGGGCTTAATTATGAATTTGATGGTACTTCGTGTAGTAGAGTGTATTTAGCCCTTTTAAAAACTGTCACAATATTCTATCACGTATTTTTATTTTTCTAGTAGTTACGTTATCATAACGGTTGCTTTTTATGTTGTTCGTATTGAAAAACTGCTTAAATTGCATATTGATATTCTATTATTATTTTTAGAATATAATTCTTTTTCAAGAGTTCCTGTAGTATTCACCAGTTGTTCCTACGATTGACATTTTTCCTGATTATTTCATTATTTTGTTTAAAAAGATTAGCATTTCAGTTCTACTTACTGTAATTGTTTTTTTTTTTAAACATAATCTAGTTTCAAAATATTTTCGGCCTTTTGGATTGTTTGATCAAAAGAGGAACGGGCACCTCCATTGTGTAAATCTTTGTGGGGAAAAAATTCCTCCTTTATTACCGAAGCTTTATCATTTATGCTAGACTGAGTTTTTTGAAACAACTTAACTCATTTAATTACTAGCCATACAAAATTTTCACATAACAAATACTCTCTTTGGCCTAAATTAAGGGAGACACTTTTATTTTTAGTCCATTTTAAATTTAGAGATATATTTATAGTTTTAAATTATAAAGTAGCATGCATATAAATCATAACATGCAATATTTTTAGTAGATAGAATATTAGCACTCCACAACTAGTATATTTTTTATGACATATATGCATAAAATCATAATAGCTATGAAGAATTAAGTTCAATTGCAATCTTTTTCATTCTTTGGAATTCTTAGCCGACCCATATCCATGTTCCTCTATAGTAAAGAAGAAATAGAGACATATATGTCCGGACCCCAAAAAGAGATCATAACCTCATATACTAAGCAATGCTAAGCTGTGGGCACCACTGTTGATAGCCCTATATACCATTTAATTGAAAATAATTGGGATTGCATTGCCTCGCAAGTTGAAGGTATGATTGGATCATGAAACAAGGCTCGTGGGTATCAACTTTTCCTTTTCTTTCTTTTCATTCTTTATTTCCTTGGCAACCATTATATTACTCAAAAGAAATAAAAAATAAAAAAGGCAAAAGTCTAAGGGAGAAGCTCATGACTTGTGACCCCATTCCAAAGAGAGCAAAAAGGACTGTTTGAAAAGAAAACAAACAGATGGAAAGCTGTCAGTTCATTTGTTTTATAACTCATCCAAACGCAACTCAAATTAAACCCCAAGAAAATCCAACACTTTCTTTAAAGAAGGAAGAGAGAGAAAATAGCACAAACACAAGAAACAATGAAAGGAAGACAAACTAGAGGAGCTCCTTCAGCAGATCTTTTGGTATGTTTTCCTACTAGAAGCCGTCTGACCCTAATGCCCAAGCCCATTTGTAGCCCAGCAAGGCCCGCCGAACCCAACAAACGTTCCCTTCACCACCACCACCGCCTCAAGAAATCCATCTTTAGAGGCGGAAGCCGTGGTGGTACTCAAGGCAGCCCAACGTTATGGTCTAAATCCAAGCAAATGAGCTCCGATATCTCAGAGCCCACATCGCCCAAAGTCACCTGCGCCGGACAGATCAAGGTCCGGCCCAAGTCCGGCAGCTCATGCAAGAATTGGCAATCAGTAATGGAGGAGATTGAAAAGCTTCACAATACCAACAAAAAGCAAAAGAAGATCAAGAAACCGAGTTGGGTCGAGGCCATAGGGTTCAAGAAAGATGTAATGCAATTCTTGACTTGTTTACGAACCATCCGGTTCGATTTTCGATGTTTTGGCTCTTTCCCCAATGCAAATATCACTACTAGTTCCGATGATGATGATGAAGATTCTGATTCAGACGAGGAAGAAAAAGAAGAAGAAAATGAGAATGAGAGTACAAAAACTGTATTTTCCAAATGGTTCATGGTTTTACAAGAAAACCAAAATAATAATTATAGTAATACAGAAATAGAGAAATCTGATTATATTGAAGTTGATGGATGTGCAACAGTTGCACCTCCATCAAATGCACTCTTGCTCATGCGTTGCCGTTCTGCTCCAGCCAAAAGCTGGCTGGAAGAAAGAGAAGAGGAAGAAGAAGAAGAAAAGAAAGGAAAGATGGTAATGGAGGAAGAGATTCATAGGGAAAAGAAAGAAGAGAATTTGGTGGTGACGAGATATGATACTGATTTCTACAAATTATCTTCTGATATTGCAAAGGAAACTTGGGTTGTTGGTGGAATTAATAAAGATCCATTATCAAGGAGCAGAAGCTGGAAGATGATGATTATATATATATATATATATATATATATATATATATATATATATATATATATATATATATATATATATATATATAAGGTGATAATGCTGCCTTGCAATTTTATTTTCCTGACTTTTATATATTTACTTTAAATTTTTGCTTCATATAGATAATGTTTGATTTCTGATGTTTTATTATTTTTTGCATTTTATCCTTCGCGTTCTGTGGTATTTTAATATTTTTAATTTTTTTTGGGTTTTGCCATTATAGAGTTGTTATATTTTGATCTATTTTAAGACGTGTTAGATAATATGTATAGCTAGCTTTTGCTTTGTATTCTGTTGTTGGAAATTTTTTTCATCCATAAATACACCTTTTGATGTATCAAAGTTGAAATATTACTGGTACAAGTATAATTAGGATTCGGTTATCATGAAGTTAATTTTATAGTAAGTTGGTCAATTGACCGATACAGTGCTGACTCAGAAAGAGATAATACTGTATTGGTAAATTTACCAAAATTAACTTCATGCTAACTACTCTGGTAAAAGTATAATACTCGGTTGCTTATTATTCATGTATTGTATATATATATATATATATATATATATATATATATATATATATATATATTATTGTTGCTTTTTCCTTTAATAAAAAGTAGTTTTAACATTTTAATATATTAAAATTTTAGCTTTTGGCTACAAGATCTGAGATTAGAGTGATTAATAAGGGATTAAGGGATTCAAGACAATTCAGGCATGTGGAGCTGAAGAAAGTACCATATTAGGGTATAAAAGAAAAATAATAATATTAGAGACACAAACTATGCTACAAATATTTTATAAATTGCTAATGTGATATATTCTATCTTAGCATATTGTGTGGGGCCAAAAACTACATTGAAACAATTTGTTGATCAATACGTTGATGTAGAATATATATGTCACATCAGTAGTTTGTAAAATATTTATAAAATAGTTTGTGCATGTATCATTACTCAAAGAAAAAATGGGGACTGTGTATATCTACTTAGTGGAAATATCATTAAAATAAAAATAAAAATTTGTGGAAATAGGGATGACTTGCACAGCAATTTAGATCTGCAAACCAGTGGAGTTGGTCAAAAATCGTCAATATGCGTCGGTGTAAAAATAATGTGAAACCACCGGTGATGAATTAAATAATAATTTCTCGACTACAGGTGATTTTTTATATTCTAAATTTAGTAATCGATATAAATTTTTTTAAATTATGAGCAAATATATAGAAATAAAATTTCTTAAATTTTAAAAAGTAAACTATCATAATCCTTTCATGTATTTTATTTGAATTGAGCTTTATAATTAATTTGAAGTCCAAACCAACTTTCTTGATTAATGAAAATTCATTTTATTTGCTTCCCTATCAACCGCTACTATATTAATTCAAACAATACTGATATAGAAAATGATATATGTCCACAAATATCTGTCAATTAAAAATTTTCTCAATATATAACAACTACGTGATAAAATCAACACCTAAACACTTTGCCTACAATTTACAGAATAAATGGCATGTACTTTTTAGGGCAAAAGCGAAAAGGAAAAGTGAACTAATGAAATTTCAGACGGAAACTGCCTCCTTCAGTCCTTCGTAGACCATTCCGAAGTTTAAAAACCTACTTTGGATTCATTGTAACTTTCAATTATCTTGTTATCAATATATTCTATGGTTTCTAATAATATATGGAAGATAGATTATTACTATTTTTATTTTTACAAGTCAAATTGAGAAATTTTTTATATAAAAAATTTATGTGAATTAATATTTTTCAATTAACAAAACCATGAACATCTTGAAATTATTTATTAAGTAGTACCGATTAAAAGATTACTGAACACTATAGATACTCGAAATTTCGTTTTCTCTAAACTAACCCTTTAGAAGGGCAAAAGCATCATTTCACTTCGTAGACAACCCCGAGATAGAAAAAAAACATTATTTCACCCTGGCAATAACCCCAAGGAGAGATCAAGGTGCAACGATGCCCAGACGCGACGCAGACCGAACGAGGATCGCAAAGCTGAAGATGTGGCCATAAGAAGTCACCGCAACAAGCATTGAACTGCGAGCTATCGAAAACGAGCCGATTGATGACTCTTGGGAACCGGAAGATATATTTCAGCTTATTGCATCGTCTTCCTAGACTCCGTTTCAGTCAGAATCGACCATATTTTGCAGCCTTCCCCAAGGACTTTATGGGATTTTTGAGTACGGAGCTCAACTTTCACCGAATCGAGATCGAAGGAACAAACTTCGAGGAAGCGGGACCCGTGGGGCCCAGCCTCAGGTATACCTGCTCTATTCGTATGTATACTTGTGAATGGTCTCCCAGGCCTTTAAACCACCAACAACATCTCATTTAGAAAAAAGTTGGAGAAGTTAGAGAGAGAAAGCTATTTCTAGCGAGAGACCCTCGGGTTTGGTAATTTTTCACCGAGCCTTCGTATTTGAGGCTATCAGGCCTTCAAGGTCTAGGGCAGCTGACTCAATTTCCCAAAAGTTTGGCCTTCAATTTATCCATGGCATCTTGAAGTTCTTAAAGCTCTACATAAAGTAAGTCATTCTCAGGATGGCGTGAAGTGACTTTCGAACGAAGTGCAACAACATGATGATTGGAAATAAAGAGATCTAACCTAGCATGGATGGGAGACCTGTCAAAGCCCACAAAGGAGAAGTCATCAACTAAAACTATCTAAGTCCTCTATTCGCAAAGAATAGAAAAAAAGACTGTGCATTTCAAGAATAAGGCTTGCAAGTCCATCTAGTAAGAAGGTCTGGAGGAGGCCCTTGCAAATATGTATACGATCAAGTATCTATGGGAACCAAGATAGGAGACGTCCAAGATTCACCTTAAAAGAAGAAGAATGAAAAAATGAAAGAAGAGGCCAAAGTCTCCTAGGGTTTGGCCCCTAGGGTTCGAACACCTAGGGAGGCTCTCCTTTCTTACCTTTGACTTCCCCTAACTCGTTGATCAAGTTCCCATAATGAAGCTGCCTACGGTTCGGCCCCCAGAGTTCGGTCACCTAGGAGAAAGATCTTCTTCATGTGTTTATTCAACCTGATTTGAAGCACGCTCGCTTGAGGCCTTCTCGATAACTTCTTGATTTTGAAGAAGAGAGAAATCCTAAAAAAGAGTAATTTTTGGAAGGATCAAAAAGAAGATTTTTCATGATGTCCAAGGAGAGTTAGGAGAGTCCACGGGAGACGAAAGATCATTCAACCCACCCAAAATTCTATCCACAATACCCTCCTGAGCAATCACCAACTAGGCGGAATCCTCCTTGGGAGGATGAACATCAACAATAATCTTAGAAGGAGTCTGCCTCAAAGAAGCAGGAGTCTCATCGGTACCCTCAAAACTATCATGTGGACAAGTTGTAGAAAGGCGTGAAGAGAGCGATGCACCACCCACAATAGCCCATCCGAGCTTACATCAGACAAAGAATCCTTAGCATCAAGACTGACATAATCATCATATGGTGAAGAAGACTCTGTTGGGAGAGTGCATATTTTGATTTGATGTTTAAAGTAAATACTCATGATTATATGTAAAGTTCTTCAAGGAATATTTGTACAAGGACTTAGTGACAGATCAAAATTATTAGGTTGATCTAAACTCTTAATGTGTATTATTCTGTAAATGAATGTATAGATAAAGAGATCAAAATTGTTAGGTTGATCTTGAGATGTAATAGATAGGCTTTGAAGAGATCGTAGTGTATTAAGATGATCAAGATTATAGAAGCAAAGGCAGAAACGTAGAGCATCGAGGATCGTAGTGTCTTCCTTGAAGGACCTCGTCGGAAATCGTAGAGTGGTTCCAACGTTTGCCGAGCCAACTCAGAGATCATAGTGTGCTCTCAGAAACGAGGAGTTTGCAAAACAAGCAAGTGAAGATAGTAATGTGCAAGTCTTTAAGAGAAATCGTAGTGCTCTTATTTGATAGCATCAGACCAAGAACCAAGGTGACAAGACACCACGAAGTGGATCGTAGAGTATCATCTTCCTTGTGTCAGAAGCTTCAAGCCCTACCTTTTGTTTGGAGACATATTCCAATAAATGAGGAATGGGTTTTGTTGGGAGAATGCATTCTATGATTTGATGTTTTAATGTATAAAGCTCATGATTGTTTGTAAGGTCCTTCAATGAATTTATGTACAAGGACTTAGTGATAGATCAAAGTTGTTAGGTTGATCTAAGATCTTAACGTGTATCATTCTTTAATAGAATGTATAGATAGAAAAGATCAAAGCTGTTAGGTTATTCTTGAGATGTAATAGATAGGGTTCGAAGAAATCATAGTGTATCATCTGATCAACAGTGCAAAAGTCAAGGCAGAAACGTAGAGCTTAACGGATCGTAGTGTGTGCCTGCCTTGAAGGGACTTTTCAGAAATTGTAGAGTGGTACCAACGTTTGCCGAGCCAAACTCCACGATCGCAGTGTGCTGAAGGAAACATGAAGTTTACAAGTCAACGATCGTAGTGTGCTCTCGGGAACGTAGAGTCAACAACACGAGCAAGTAAGGATCGTAGTGTGCAAGGATTTAAGAGAAATCGTAGTGCTCTTTAAATGATAGCATCAGATCAAGCACCAAGGCAACAAGTCACTACGATCTGAATCGTAGAGAATCATAATCCAAATCGTAGAGCATCATCTGTCTCATGTCAGAAAACGTCGAGCCTCATGATTTGTGTAAAGGTAGATGTAAGACCCCGAATTTTAGGAAATAAAAGTATTCAATTTTTCTTATAATTACTATTCAGTAAATGGTTAAATTGATAAAAATTTAAAGTTATGAGTGAAATATGATTTTTTTTCAAAATAAGCAAGTGGTTATAAAATAATCATTGTTGTCGGGGAATATTCGTTTGGTCGTGGAATATTCTTTCTGTCGGAGAATATTCGTACGATAACGCAGACATTTGTGGGCCCCATAACAGAATAACTGTCGGGTGAAGAAAACGACAAAATTAAGTTTTTACAAATAACGGCGTAGTTGTTACCGTTAATACTGTTGAAATACCCGGTGGTTAAAATACAGTAATACGCGTTATTGCATAGTATCACACGGTATTGCACAGTATTTTTGAAATTATTGATTCTTACGTAAGAAGGCACTACTCAATAATTGTTACAGTAATTACTGTTCAATATTTTATTTTATTGATTCAATAATTGCTACGTTGAAATTTTGTATTATTGTTGTTCAATAATTGTTGCTGCACAGTATTTCCCATTATCAGATCAATAATTCATATTATTTGAATAAGTATTATTAGATAGCATTATTGGCAATGTCTAGAAAGTTCTGTCTAAGGAGAGGTTTGGTCATCTAATTGCGCGCCAGTAAGGAGAAATCCTTATTGGAAAGCCCCCTCTTTCCTGGGAACGGTCTGGTTTTCATAAATGTGATTCTGTAATATTATTTGTGAATAATTAATTATTGATTCATATGATAAGGAAATATTTATTTATGTGGATATAAATGAGGGATATATTTTTGTGGTTAAAAATGAAGGAGTTAATATTGAGGTTTTTATCAGTATTTTTGTCGGAATAGAGGTATTAAAAATTAGGGTTTTTGAGATATTTTGCGAGGGTTATAATTTTTAATCCGACCGTTGGATCGTGGTAATATTTGGATATGTTATACATATATAAGTTGAGTATATGTCCACAAATTTTGAACCGTTAAAAATGAACGTATGATTTATTATGAATTTTACGAGATGACTGGTTCAGAAATTGTTGAATTTTCGGAGTTTATCATTTTGGTAGAAAATTCTAGAATTGGTGGGCCCCACTTGTGGTTGGTGAAGAAATGTGCTGAATTATATTTCAAATGTGGTGGGTGGAAATAGTAGCAGGTAAAGCCATCAGGTTGCAGGTCAAACCTACCAAAATTTTCCTATAAATAGAGGGCTAAGTTAGAATTGAAAATCACACCAGAAACATAAGCTTTCTCTCTTTCTCTCTCTAGATTATTGAGTGTATTTTGTGAGTATTTAGATACTTGGTGAGTTACTATTCATCAGTGCAAGTTTCCTTCAGCATCATATCCGATATCCAGTCAGAATTCTGCTCTTTTGAGGTAAGGGATAGTAAGGGATAGTAAGGGATTTTAAGGGTTGTTATGATTTTCAGTTTCGTAATTTTTCTGAACTTCAAAAATTCTGGAAAAATTTGAAATGATAATTTGATGAGTTTTCTTGATTGTGTCCAAAAATGGTGATTTTTGGATGTATAGATTGAGAGTTGTGAATTTTATGAGAAAAGACTATTTTAAAAGTAATCGCTTATAATTCCTTGTGGTTAACTCTAAAATTGATGAAATTTTTATTGGGAGTACATGTATATGATAGGAGTATACTCTGTGAATTTCAGAATTTTTTAGATAAAAGTACAATTTTTGATAAATGTCTAAATATTCGGCTGTTTTGGCCATATGAAAAATAGTAAATGACTTTTAAAAATTCTGAGAAAAATATATGTTCACTATGGGACTATATTAAGCTAAATCCCAGAAAAGAAATATTTTTGGAACTGATTTGGTATTTTTCATGAAAATGGTCTAGTTATGAGTAAATGAATTAAATATGTTTTGTGAATAAAGAAAATTGGAAAATAGGATTTTATGGCTTGAGAATCCTATATGAGGTATATGCAGATTTTTGATGAGGGTTTTGGTTATTGATGATGAAATTGTAAGAGTTGGCATTTTATGATGATTAAATGCATTAATTAGTAAAGTGTAAACAATTTAAATAAATTGTTTATAAGCTTAAGAAATGTTATTCTTTTAATATCATTATACCGAAGTATTGGTATGAATTTTATTGTGGAATTTCTACCTTTTTGAGTCGGTGTTACTATTCACGAGTTACTATTCATGAGTTACTATTCACGAGTTACTATTCACGACAAAATTGGTTTCTTTTACTAACCAAATTATAGTTGATTTATGAATATTACTCTTGAGATTAAATCTATATGTTGATTATATTGATTTTATTATCATATATAACATTTTTATAACTCTGATGTTGAATTTCTCTTTCACTGGAGTGTAAAGATGGGTAGATTATTGGTATGATCATGACTAGGGTTCTCTTTGGCCTGTAGTGCAAAGTTGAATTGTGACTGGTATGATCATGACCATTGAATTTACAATTGAATATCTTTAGCTTAAGTGTAAAGATGAATTGATTAACATGGTTATAATTATGGTGTATATAAATTCTAAAATGATTATATATTTCTTTGAGATATGAATATATTTGGCCTGTAGTGCAAATATGAATTGTAGAGGAATATCTTTGGCCTATAGTGCAAAGATGAATTGTAGATGAATATCTTTGGCCTGTAGTGCAAAGATGGTCTGTTGATGAATATCTTTGGCCCGTAGTGCAAAGATAAACTGTTGTTGAATATCTTTGGTTGTAGTGCAAAGATGGATTTATTAGTATGATTATGAACAGGAACTGTGATTTGGTATAACCATGATCTTTGATGTTTCAGGTAAAGACATGTGATGAAAATATTCTTCGTCCTGGGTGTGAAGAAAAATTTAGAATCACAATTATGATTATGAGTTATTCATATGATTGTGGAAAGGAACTGTTGATTGATGTTACAGGGATAAAACATTGTTGATGGATTTTTAACATGGAGAAGATAATAGACTTTATAGTCTATTTGACTCTTCTAATGGATTGCTCGTTCCGCTGCAACTATGGTTGAAATTTTTATCATTTACCATATGTTCCAAATCTCTGATTTATTATTGATGAAGGCTACTGATAATTTAATTATCTTTAGTCATGATATTCTTTACTGAGCTAGTTGTGCTCACCCTTTTGCTTCACAATTCCTTTCAGGTAATAAGAGTGTAGCTGGGTCGAGCGAGGGTAAAGGGGAAATAGAACGGTGGTCTCTTGCTGTGGATGTTCTCCCGAAGCAGTATAGAAAAGTTCATTTAGTAGTTATATTTGGTGAATCCAATAGGGTAAGGTGTACGCAACGTTGGAAGGGTGGTTTGCCACTATCATACAAGATGTCTAACGACATACAACCTCGTGTCATCATAAGACAGGGTTGTGCTCATCCACTTGCTGAGTATATCTATGGGCACTACCTATATAATCTTGGTGTTTGTTTGAAGTATAATTCTCAATTAGAGACAGTGGAGATAATGATAAGTCAAGAGAAGACTCACCATTGGGAAGAATATGATAGTAATCTTCTCGTTTTTCTTTGGGGTCTATTGGGTCAACCAAGGATAATTCTGTGGCCATATGATATCTATCATAACCTAGACGCGTGGCCTCCCATGTACGAAGGTTTCCTTGAGCACTTCCCAAAGATTCTAATTTCTAAAACAGTTTTTGACTATACCTTTATGTAAGGTGTTATTGTGAGGTGATGTCCACGGTTGGAACATGAGTCACATTTGGTATATATTTGTATCCAAACTCACAGCATATGTGTTGTTGTATTTTGCACGACAATTGTTGTAATAAAGTTGTAGTTATTTTCTGTACCATGTATTTGACGACTCAGAATGGGTTGGATGGAATGGACCTATTTTGGGGTTGTCACAGGTGGTATCAGAGCTTAGGGATATGATCTCTGGCGGAGATCGGGAAATATAACTAGGAGGGGAGAGATGAGTAAATCCTTCGCTAGTGTGTCCTACCTAAGCTTATTTGTTGGTCAGTCATAATATTGGGATATTATGTGATATGTTAATTTGTTCAATTAACCCTTATTTTGAAGCTGTATTCTAGAATGATATCTGAAATACAGGAGATGAGCAATGGAAAAATCATGATGATAGGGAAGATGGAATCTGAAATGAAAGCAAGGTATTCTCAACTCTTTGAAATACCAGGTACGTAAATTTCGGGGACGAAATTTCATAAGGAGGGGAGATTGTAAGACCCCGAATTTTATGAAATAAAAGTATTCAATTTTTCTTATAATTACTATTCAGTAAATGGTTAAATTGATAAAAATTTAAAGTTATGAGTGAAATATGATTTTTTTTCAAAATAAGCAAGTGGTTATAAAATAATCATTGTTGTCGGGGAATATTCGTTTGGTCGTGGAATATTCTTTCTGTCAGAGAATATTCGTACGATAACGCAGACATTTGTGGGCCCCATAACAGAATAACTGTCGGGTGAAGAAAACGACAAAATTAAGTTTTTACAAATAACGGCGTAGTTGTTACCGTTAATACTGATGAAATACCGGTGGTTAAAATACAGTAATACGCGTTATTGCATAGTATCACACGGTATTGCACAGTATTTTTGAAATTATTGATTCTTACGTAAGAAGGCACTACTCAATAATTGTTACAGTAATTACTGTTCAATATTTTATTTTATTGATTCAATAATTGCTACGTTGAAATTTTGTATTATTGTTGTTCAATAATTGTTGCTGCACAGTATTTCCCATTATCAGATCAATAATTCATATTATTTGAATAGTATTATTAGATAGCATTATTGGCAATGTCTAGAAAGTTCTGTCTAAGGAGAGGTTTGGTCATCTAATTGCGCGCCAGTAAGGAGAAATCCTTATTGGAAAGCCCCCTCTTTCCTGGGAACGGTCTGGTTGTCATAAATGTGATTCTGTAATATTATTTGTGAATAATTAATTATTGATTCATATGATAAGGAAATATTTATTTTATGTGGATATAAATGAGGGATATATTTTTGTGGTTAAAAATGAAGGAGTTAATATTGAGGTTTTTATCAGTATTTTTGTCGGAATAGAGGTATTAAAAATTAGGATTTTTGAGATATTTTGCGAGGGTTATAATTTTTAATCCGACCGTTGGATCGTGGTAATATTTGGATATGTTATACATATATAAGTTGAGTATATGTCCACAAATTTTGAACCGTTAAAAATGAACGTATGATTTATTATGAATTTTACGAGATGACTGGTTCAGAAATTGTTGAATTTTCGGAGTTTATCATTTTGGTAGAAAATTCTAGAATTGGTGGGCCCCACTTGTGGTTGGTGAAGAAATGTGCTGAATTATATTTCAAATGTGGTGGGTGGAAATAGTAGCAGGTAAAGCCATCAGGTTGCAGGTCAAACCTACCAAAATTTTCCTATAAATAGAGGGCTAAGTTAGAATTGAAAATCACACCAGAAACATAAGCTTTCTCTCTTTCTCTCTCTAGATTATTGAGTGTATTTTGTGAGTATTTAGATACTTGGTGAGTTACTATTCATCAGTGCAAGTTTCCTTCAGCATCATATCCGATATCCAGTCAGAATTCTGCTCTTTTGAGGTAAGGGATAGTAAGGGATAGTAAGGGATTTTAAGGGTTGTTATGATTTTCAGTTTCGTAATTTTTCTGAACTTCAAAAATTCTGGAAAAATTTGAAATGATAATTTGATGAGTTTTCTTGATTGTGTCCAAAAATGGTGATTTTTGGATGTATAGATTGAGAGTTGTGAATTTTATGAGAAAAGACTATTTTAAAAGTAATCGCTTATAATTCCTTGTGGTTAACTCTAAAATTGATGAAATTTTTATTGGGAGTACATGTATATGATAGAGAGTATACTCTGTGAATTTCAGAATTTTTAGATAAAAGTACAATTTTTGATAAATGTCTAAATATTCGGCTGTTTTGGCCATATGAAAAATAGTAAATGACTTTTAAAAATTCTGAGAAAAATATATGTTCACTATGGGACTATATTAAGCTAAATCCCAGAAAAGAAATATTTTTGGAACTGATTTGGTATTTTTCATGAAAATGGTCTAGTTATGAGTAAATGAATTAAATATGTTTTGTGAATAAAGAAAATTGGAAAATAGGATTTTATGGCTTGAGAATCCTATATGAGGTATATGCAGATTTTTGATGAGGGTTTTGGTTATTGATGATGAAATTGTAAGAGTTGGCATTTTATGATGATTAAATGCATTAATTAGTAAAGTGTAAACAATTTAAATAAATTGTTTATAAGCTTAAGAAATGTTATTCTTTTAATATCATTATACCGAAGTATTGGTATGAATTTTATTGTGGAATTTCTACCTTTTTGAGTCGGTGTTACTATTCACGAGTTACTATTCATGAGTTACTATTCACGAGTTACTATTCACGACAAAATTGGTTTCTTTTACTAACCAAATTATAGTTGATTTATGAATATTACTCTTGAGATTAAATCTATATGTTGATTATATTGATTTTATTATCATATATAACATTTTTATAACTCTGATGTTGAATTTCTCTTTCACTGGAGTGTAAAGATGGGTAGATTATTGGTATGATCATGACTAGGGTTCTCTTTGGCCTGTAGTGCAAAGTTGAATTGTGACTGGTATGATCATGACCATTGAATTTACAATTGAATATCTTTAGCTTAAGTGTAAAGATGAATTGATTAACATGGTTATAATTATGGTGTATATAAATTCTAAAATGATTATATATTTCTTTGAGATATGAATATATTTGGCCTGTAGTGCAAATATGAATTGTAGAGGAATATCTTTGGCCTGTAGTGCAAAGATGAATTGTAGATGAATATCTTTGGCCTGTAGTGCAAAGATGGTCTGTTGATGAATATCTTTGGCCCGTAGTGCAAAGATAAACTGTTGTTGAATATCTTTGGTTGTAGTGCAAAGATGGATTTATTAGTATGATTATGAACAGGAACTGTGATTTGGTATAACCATGATCTTTGATGTTTCAGGTAAAGACATGTGATGAAAATATTCTTCGTCCTGGGTGTGAAGAAAAATTTAGAATCACAATTATGATTATGAGTTATTCATATGATTGTGGAAAGGAACTGTTGATTGATGTTACAGGGATAAAACATTGTTGATGGATTTTTAACATGGAGAAGATAATAGACTTTATAGTCTATTTGACTCTTCTAATGGATTGCTCGTTCCGCTGCAACTATGGTTGAAATTTTTATCATTTACCATATGTTCTAAATCTCTGATTTATTATTGATGAAGGCTACTGATAATTTAATTATCTTTAGTCATGATATTCTTTACTGAGCTAGTTGTGCTCACCCTTTTGCTTCACAATTCCTTTCAGGTAATAAGAGTGTAGCTGGGTCGAGCGAGGGTAAAGGGGAAATAGAACGGTGGTCTCTAGCTGTGGATGTTCTCCCGAAGCAGTATAGAAAAGTTCATTTAGTAGTTATATTTGGTGAATCCAATAGGGTAAGGTGTACCCAACGTTGGAAGGGTGGTTTGCCACTATCATACAAGATGTCTAACGACATACAACCTCGTGTCATCATAAGACAGGGTTGTGCTCATCCACTTGCTGAGTATATCTATGGGCACTACCTATATAATCTTGGTGTTTGTTTGAAGTATAATTCTCAATTAGAGACAGTGGAGATAATGATAAGTCAAGAGAAGACTCACCATTGGGAAGAATATGATAGTAATCTTCTCGTTTTTCTTTGGGGTCTATTGGGTCAACCAAGGATAATTCTGTGGCCATATGATATCTATCATAACCTAGACGCGTGGCCTCCCATGTACGAAGGTTTCCTTGAGCACTTCCCAAAGATTCTAATTTCTAAAACAGTTTTTGACTATACCTTTATGTAAGGTGTTATTGTGAGGTGATGTCCACGGTTGGAACATGAGTCACATTTGGTATATATTTGTATCCAAACTCACAGCATATGTGTTGTTGTATTTTGCACGACAATTGTTGTAATAAAGTTGTAGTTATTTTCTGTACCATGTATTTGACGACTCAGAATGGGTTGGATGGAATGGACCTATTTTGGGGTTGTCACAGTAGATTTCAACATATGAGGAATGGATTCTAGACGTTGCAGTACTCATCAGTCCCAGAGTAAAGAAATATCCTTAGTATGAAACAAAGAAGCGTATTGAAGAAGCTAAGGATAGTACCATGGATAAGAGGGACAAAACACCTTTTCAGGTGGTAGGTGAGAAAGCAGTCTGCTATGTCAGTGGGCCAGAATGTAATTTCAGAAGATGTGCAGAAATGTCTCCATCACAGTACAAAAAGTTCAGACACATTTAATGCCACAATGGATGGATCCAACAGATAGTTTTCAACATCACATATATGCAGATCAGATAGATGAGAGAGAACCAAGCAAGCATTGAACAAACAACGTGAACATCTCTCAAGCTCAACTCTACGATCTGAGATATAGCAAAGCTTGCTTAGCTACTCAGTTCTTTAGAACAAGTGCTTACACAGCGACTGAGTAGCAACCATCAAGAACACAACATTATCAACCAACTGAAGAAGAGTACCAAGTCTGCTGGACTTGAAGAGTTCGTAGTGAACTATAAGAAAGCCAAGTCTGCTGGACTTGAAGAGTTCAAGAGTGAACTAAGAAGTTCCTAGACTGCTGGTCTAGAAGGAATTTGTGTGATTCAGAAGTTGTAACAGACATCCTTAGTGGATATCCTACTCGTTGAGTAGAAGAGTGGACTAGGAGCTTTAAGTGCTCTGAACCACTTAAAAACGACTGTGTCATTTACATTCATATCATAACTGCTATATCTGTTATAACTGCCATAACTGCCTCACCCTCAATACTCCATTGCTTGGTAAAGAAGATTAAAACAAACATTTATTCCGCTAAGTTTTAATCATTATCAAAGAACAAGTTTAAAACGAAAAGATTTTTAAATATCTATTCAACCCCCCTTCTAGATAACTATTGTGCTAACTAGGAACTAACAATTGGTATCAGAGCAGGTTCTATTTTATAGCTTACAAGCTTTAGTAGATCCAATGGCACTCGTACCAAGCGAATCCAAGACTGGGGGAGGCAGCAAGCCATCAATGTGTAACAAGGATAAATTTGCTAACTGGAAAGTCAGGATGCAAGCGTACATGAACTCAATAGATGAAGATCTATTTGAGACCGTTCAAAATGGGCCCTATATTCTAACCAAGCTTGCACCAACCACTGACGATCCAAACCGTATACAGATCAAAGTTAAAGAAGAGTGGACAGACAACGAGAAAAGAGCTGTCTAACTTGATAAGAAGGCTAAGAACATCCTGTTCCAATCCTTAGAGGATGATCTGTTTGAAAATGTTGTAAACAACAAAACAACTAAGGAAGTTTGGGAAGCTCTATTGATCATGCACGAATGAACTGAAGAAGTTAGAGAGAACAAACAGTCTCTTCTAACACAGCAGTACGAAATGTTCGCTCATGTGCAAGGAGAAAACGTAACTGCCACCTATGAAAGATTCAATGTTCTGCTCAACTCTCTACGAGCATATGGAAAGGTTTATCCTAAGAAAGATCTGACCATAAAATTCATGAGAGCCCTACCAAGCAGGTGGGATGCCAAGACCACTGCAATAAGAGAGTCAAAGAATCTCAACGAAATGACAGTTCAACAACTATATGGAAATCTCCTGACATACGAACTGGAGCTGACCCAACGTGCTGAAACCTGACATACGAAGGAAGGATAAGGGTGTTGTTCTCAAGGCAACTGAAAGTGCATCAAAGGTCAACATTGAGATTGACTCTGATGATGATGAAGATGATGATGCTGACTTTGCTATGCTGGTAAAGAGACTAAGAAGGTTCATGCGACAAGGCAGAATCAGCAAGCCAAAGAAGGTCAGCAATTACAGCAGTCAAGAGCAAATGAATGACCTATGCTACAACAGCAAAAAGCCTGGCCACTTCATCGCCAACTGCAACAAACCTATCAAAGAAGAACTAAAAAAGAAAACACATGCAAAGAAGGAATACAAAGGAAACAAGAGGCCTTAGAAAAGAGACAAAGGCCTGGTAGCTGGAGGATCGTGGAGTGACTCAGATAATGACTCAAATGCTGACTCCGGAGACGAGGAAGAACCACATATGGAAAATCTGTGCTTAATGGCCAAACGTGCAAAGGACAAACAAAGCCTCAACATACATGATGTAAGTCTCGATGAGATATTTGATTCAACTCACCTGATGTAGACATGAATGACTTAAGAACTGCACTGCATGACATAACTACTGATCTACATCAATACATGAAGTGGTTCTGAGTCTTGTCTAAAGATCATTCACTTTTTCAAGAGGAAAAGAAGAAAGTTCAAGAAGAGCTTGAAACAATCCTTCTAAGTACTAATCTTCTTTCCAAGCTTGAGGCTGAGAATGAGACCTTAAAATAGACAAACACACTCAATGCACAAAGAGAGTCTATTCTAACCTCTAAAGTTCAGGACCTAGAGAAGACTATCTTTGCATGGAACAAATCCTTATCATCCATGGACTGCCTGCTCTCTAGTCAGAGAAGCACTTTCGACAAAACAGGTCAAGGCTTTGGGGAATTCATCTCAGAGCCTTGTGTGGAAAAGACAGTGGGAACTAGCACTAGTAATGCCTCAAGTTTTGATAGAGGCATTGCCTTTGTGAAATCCTCACAGTGGAAGAGCCAGTTCAACCTTGTTCTACTGTTTCTAGTTATACTCAGAGAAGTAAAGGATCTCACGCTGGCCTGGGCTTCATAAAGGAAAAGAGTAACCCAACCTCTACTCACCAACCTCGAAGAATCGTAGAGTCAAGCAAGACCAACTCTACAAATCAACTGGGAAGGTACAGTAGAGGTAAGGCACACTCATCACTATTTATGAAACCTAAGGACACGTGGAAGAAAAAGAATCAGTTTAACAGAAGGTTAACTAAAGAACCACACAAGTCCAAATGGAAGATGAATCATCATGCACACATATGCATGCATCATAATATATGTTTCATATGCAATAAATATGGTCATAGGGCCACAAAATGTTATTATAACTACATGCGTGTGAGACCCAAGATTAGACAGATTTGGGTCCCCAAAGGTACTAACAATGAAGGACCCATGCAAATATGGGTACCAAAATGAAGGTTCAAATATCTTGATAGGAAAAGAGCTCCACGACCTCAACATGGTATCTGGACAGTGGATGCTCGAGGAATATGACAGGGAACAAAGCTCTACTATCTAACTACATAGAAAAGGAAGGTCCCTCAGTCATCTTTGGAGATAACGGCTCGGGCAAGACAAGAGGATATGGCTCTACTGGCAATGGTGCAGTATCTTTTAGCAAAGTAGCCTATGTGGAAGGTCTTCAACACAACCTTCTAAGTATCAGCCAACTTTGTGACAAGGGTCATCAAGTGACATTCCTCAATAATCAATGTCAAGTCAGAGATTTGAAGATATCTGCTTTAAAGCTAACCGGGACAAGAGAAGGAAATGTCTACACAGTGGATCTTGGTCAACGGTTGTCTCACTTAAACTTCAAAAGCATGTCCAAACTGGCATCAAAAGACCTAGTAGATGGCCTACCCAAGTTCAACTTCGTGAAGGAAAGGCCATGCAATGCCTGTCAGTTTGGAAAGCAGACCAGAAGCTCATTTAAGAGCTAGACTGCCAACTCTATTGACAAGCCACTGCAGTTGCTTCACTTGGATCTCTTTGGGCCAATCCCAACAACCAGTCTTGGAGGCAAAAGATACTCTCTAGTTGTAGTCGACGACTACACCAGATTCACATGGGTATTCTTCCTAACTTCAAAGGATGAAACGAGCTCTGAATTAATCAAGATGTTCAGACTGGTGATGAACGAGAAAGGAGAGAAAATCAAGGCCATAAGGAGTGATCATGGTAGAGAATTCGATTTCTCAAAAATGGATCAGTTCTGGACAGACAATGGGATCAGTCACAACTTCTCAGCTCCTCGAACTCCTCAACAAAATGGAGTAGCTGAAAGGAAGAATAGAACCTTGATTGAGGCTGGAAGAACTCTACTAGCTGCAGCCCATCTACCTGAATACTTCTAGGCAGGAGCTATCAACACTGCATGCTACACGCAGAACAGATCACTCATACACTCTACGATCAAGAAGACGCCCTACGAACTGTGGAAAGGAAGAAAGCCAAGTGTCAGCTATTTCCATGTCTTTGGCTGTGCATGTTACATTCTCAACAATGGAAAGCAGTATCTGACAAAATTCCAGCCCAAGTCAGACGAAGGGATTTTTCTTGGATATGCCACAGACAGCAAGGCTTACATGGTGTTCAACAAGAAGACACTGAATGTTAAAGTCTCAATACACATCATCTTTGATGAAACTGACTTAGACAAAATAATGCCTCAAGACTCTACGACCGATAGTGCAGACACTACGAATGAAGTTGTCGAGCTCAACACTACGATCGTAGTGCCAGATAGTGAAATCGTAGAGCATGAGAATGTGATCATAGAGAGGTCCATGCAAGACAGCGAGCCTCCACTCCAAGAAGAAGAAATAAACCTTGAAGATTTAAGACAGGAAGGCATCAGGACAGATGTCCCAACCGGTAACAGATGGGCAAGAGATCACACTTAGGATCTAATCATTGGAGATCCAAGTGCCAGAGTCAAAACAAGAGCTGCTACTCAGAATGAATGTTTTTATCTAAGCTTTCTGTCACAAATAGAGCCAAAGAAGATAGAGGATGCTATGGAAGACTCCAGTTGGATAGAAGCCATGCAGGAAGAACTCAACCAATTTGAACGAAGCAAAGTATGGAGATTGGTACCAAGACCAAAGAGTCATCCTGTGATAGGAACTAAGTGGGTCTTCAGAAACAAAATGGATGAGGATGGGGTCATCACCAGAAACAAGGCAAGACTAGTGGCAAAGGGCTATTCTCAAGAAGAAGGTATTGGCTACTATGAAACATTTGCACCTGTTGCCAGACTGGAAGCCATCAGAATCTTTATTGCCTTTGCTGCCCATATGAAGTTTAAAGTCTTTCAGATGGATGTTAAGAGTGCATTTCTAAATGGAGAACTCCAAGAAGAAGTCTATGTAGAACAACCTCCAGGTTTCATCAATCCATCACTTTCTAATTATGTCTATAGATTAGATAAAGCCTTATATGGTCTTAAACAAGCACCTAGAGCATGGTATGAAACATTGAGTAACTTCTTAATCGAAAATGGGTTCATTAGAGGTAGAGTAGATACCACATTGTTCCTTAGAAAGCATAAAGACAAAGTCTTACTAGTTAAAATCTATGTTGATGACATTATCTTTGGTTCTACTGATGAAAACTTATGCAAGAGATTCTCTAAGCTAATGCAGAGCAAGTTTGAAATGAGCATGATGGGTGAGCTGAACTTCTTCCTTGGACTGCAAGTAAAGCAGACTGAAGAAGGAATTTTCATAAACCAAGCCAAGTACATCAAAGACTTACTAAAGAAGTATGGCATAGAATCAGCCTCTCCCATGAAAACACCAATTGCTCCTGCAACCAAGCTTGACAAAGATGAGAAAGGTAAAAGTATTGATATCACTCAATACAGAGGTATGATAGGCTCTCTTTTATACCTAACTGCCAGTAGACCAGACATAATGTTTGCAACATGCATATGTGCTAGATTTCAGGCTAACCCTAAAGAGTCACATTTGTCTGCTGAAAGAGGATCTTCAGGTATCTCAAGGGTACACCTTACTTGGGGCTGTGGTACCCCAAGGAATCCTTATTTGAACTTATAGGATACACATATGCTGATTTTGCAGGATGCAAAATAGATAGAAAGAGTACTGGTGGCACTTGTCAACTTCTAGGAAACAGACTTGTGTCTTGGTTTAGCAAAAAGCAAAACTCAGTGTCTACCTCAACTGCAGAAGCTGAATATATTGCTGCTGGCAGCTGCTGTGCTCAGATCCTATGGATGAGAAATCAGCTAGCTGACTATGGGTTCGACTTCAAATCTATTCCCATACACTGTGACAACACAAGTGCCATAGTTATAACTCATAATCCTGTCATGCATTCTAGGACTAAGCATATAGAAATAATGTATCACTTCATTAGGGATCATGTGCAAAATGGAACTATATCTTTACAATATATCCCTACTGAAAATTAACTTGCTGATGTTTTTATAAAACCACTAGATGAATCCAGATTTAATAAGTTAATAAGTGAGCTAGGTATGCTAAATCTACAACCATGAAATATATGCTCTAGATTGTGCTAACCATGACAGATATAAAGGCTGAACTCAAAATCGTAGACATGATCAAGGAAAGCTCATGATCGTAGAGCTGAAAAGAAGACTACCTCAACGATCGTAGCAAAGACTTAACTATCGTAGGGCAGACTCAATGATGACACAAGCCCCATTCACAAAGAAAAAATATATCATGTGATGACAAGCTTCATAACATAGCAATCTCTCTAAGAGGTGGCTCAGGAACAAACCTAACCCTTGAATCTCTCCAAGATGTTGGCCCTTCCCGAGCTGCCTTAAAAGGATGCTTTATCAAAAACTCATCACAAGGATTCGGACAGACTCAACGATCGTAGGACAGACTCAACGAATGCTGATAAGACTCAACGTCTACCAGACAGACTCGACAATCGAAGAATAGACTCTACGATCGCAGGACAGACTCAATGAACATAAGACTACCTCAACGATCGTAGTTTTCCTAAGGACACCTCAGCTCTGAAAAGGCCAAGGGCAAATCAGTACATTCCTGCACAGTCAAAATCGTAGAGCCAAGCAAAAATCGACACCTGTCCCACTAAGTGAAAAAGAGAGAGGGAAGTTACAAGTACAAATTAAAATCATGTTTTTGAAATCTGAAGTTCAAAAGATTATCTCTCTCATCCTCTCTCTCTCTCTCTCAAAGCGAAACCCTAAATTAGCAGAAAGCTCAGTCGTATCTCACTTCCAACTACAGAATCAATGGCTGCTTCAAATGTGGTTTCAGGCTACAGACTCTGCTTCGACGAGTTCAAGACTGCTCCACCAAAATTTCACAAGATGCTGGCCTTACTGAAGAAGGCGGGTCTCGAAGAGGCGTTGAGCACCGATACACTATTCTATCCCAAGCTAGTGAAGGAGTTCTATAAGAATGGTGTGTTCGAACACAACACCATCACTACTCGAGTAAAGGGAGTAGAAATGAGACTAAGGGAAGAGGACTTCAATCTGGCCCTAGGAAAATGGTGTGTTCGAACACAACACCATCACTACCCATTCTTAGACAGAATAAACTTCCTAGAGAGTCTAAGGAAAATGCATCACAAGAAAAACCCCTCTGTAAAAGGATACAAAAAGGAGGAGTTCCCACAAAGGTATGAGTTCTTGGCTGACATTATTGGAAAATGCATATGCTGCAAGAGCTCAGGTCATGACTCGGTGAATGAAGCTCAACTTAAGCTCATGACGGCCATGTTTTATGGCATACAACTCAACTATGGAGTTGTATTACTCGAGTGGATCGGCAGGTGGATCCTTAACTCGAAGAAATCAAAAAGCCCTCAAAAAATGCTATATGGGTGTTTCATAAGTATCATTCTACAATCAGCACTGGGTGACAAAATTGGGGATGAAGAGGGAGAAGCCATAAATCCAAATCGAATAATGACCCAACAGTTGTTTGAAAACTGGAAGAGAAACCTAACAGAGCATGTTCGAATGATGACAGAATCCAGTGAAAGAACTGGGGATCTGAAGAATGCAGGCATTCCTGGAAACATGTCTGTTGTCAGGGAAGAAGAACAAGAAGGAGAAATCAACAAGGAAGAACCCTCTGCCCTTTTCTAGAAAAAGCAAAGGCAAGAGGAAGCTAAGAGATAGACAGATAGAAGAGCCTCAAGGTTCTACAACTGATATTCCTATAGAGTCCTCTGATATAGAGACTCTGAGATTACTGAGAAGGAAGCAACAACAAGATGAAGCTGATGAGGATCAAGCCACCATATCACAGATCCTAAAGAAGAACAAAGTTGGACATAAGTCCAAAAGACCATCAGTCACCTCTATCATAGAGTCTCTACTGCTCACTGAGACAAGACCAAGTGTGGCAGAAAAGGAGGTAATTACTTCAAGTATAAAAATTGTTCAGAAAGACAAAGCTTTGACTCAAAAGAGTCCTGAAGTTGTGGCTAAACCCAGCAAATCAAGGAGAAAGCTGGTCAAGAAATACATTCTTGAAAATGAAAAGGTGCTAAAAAGGGAAGCCAAGAGTGTGGCTGCAAAAGAAGAACTGTCCCAAGCAAATAAAGAGGACAATGCTCCAGCTGAGGGGGAGACCCCTGAAATTCTCATGATAGAGAATACACCGGCTGAGGGGGAGAAGTCTGCAGCTCAAGAAGATGTTACAGCTGAGGGGGAGTTTCTGAACTCTCAAGAAAATGTTCCAACTGAGGGGGATTTACTGAACTTACAAGAAGATAATCATACTGAGGGGGAGCCTCATGATATCTCCATGGCAGAAGAAGAGATTCCTGCCCAAGATAAAAATGAATCAGTGCCAGACCATCCATAGGCCATTGAGATAATAGAATCCTCAAATGAAGATAAAGAAGAGGAAGAAGATGATGATGAGCTTGTAATCACTGGCGTGGGGAAAGATGGATATAGGAGCTATCTGTACACTCAAATGTTTTCCTACTTACCTATGATGGCATACCATCAAGCTCAAATCCTGAACTCATGGGATCACATATTCTGGAGCTTTAAAGAGTATCCAGCCATCTCAGTTCTGGCTCATGGATTTCCAGGAAAAGTCATCTTTGCCAAGAAGCTGCTTACAAATACCTCTTCCTCAAAAGATAAACCTGAGGTACTATCTATCCTTACTAAATTCCGAGTTAATCACTTACTATCATCTTCATTTAGCAATTTTTATGAATTCCCTCGATGGTTGGAAGTGAGTCTCAATCCAGTAAATCAATTTCTAGTTGCAGAATCCCAAAATTCTGTAATTGAAGAACCAAATGAAGTCAACTTTACCTTGGTCCCACAAATCACCACCTCTACGATTCCAGACTCCAACCACATCGTAGAGTCTCACATCGAAATCGTAGAGTCACCTATCCCAGACATCCAAACCCAATCCCCTCCATCAGACATACCATCCTCCTCCTCAAATGACTACTTTAGTCTTGACCTTGCACTTTACAACTTGCAAGATCAACCCCAGCATACAACCCCTCCAACCAATAATCCTCACACCAATGATACTCTCCCAAGCCTGCCTACAAAGGATGACTTGAAAGAAACTTCTGAGAAAATGGTCAAGTCTATAGAAGCAAGTTTGGAATCTCACTCTGATCTCATCAATATCAGGCTGAATCAAATGCTCACAGCTGCAAATAATTTCCCTGGCACTATGAATACTGAGCTTACAAAGAAGTTGAGGGAGATTATCCAAGAAATTCTTCATAGCATGAAGGACAGAGATGAAATTCATTTCCAGATAGCTGCCAAGCAAAGAGAGGCTGTTCTTGCAATGTAGCAACATCAAGACGGCCAACATACCCTGATGTTGGAGAATATCATCAACTTAAAAGCCTCTGTCTATGACTTCCAAAAATCTTATGCCAATCAGGAAAAACATAATGATATGATTCTTTCAGTTCTCCAAAACAAAGAAACAAGATCTGAAAAACAGATCAAGGAAAATAGAGAGGACATTGCTCAGACACAAAGCCAACTGAACGAGCTTGTCCAAGGTGTTAATCGGCTGTCTGCCGATATTTGAACCCTTGATGCTGACATAAAGGGGGAGAATAAAGGGAATGGAGTTCAGGGAGGACGAGGCAGAGGCAGAGGAGGTCATGGAACTCAAGAAAAGGGAAGAGGACAATATCAAGCTCAAGCATCACAAAGCCCTCCTGCAAGATAATTCCACAGTCAAACTCAACGATCTGATCAACAGGGAATTGTAATGGCCATACCATTAAGCTGTCAGGAGTCAGACCAAGACACCAAGGTGACAAGACACCATGAAGTGGATCGTAGAGTATCATCTTCCTTGTGTCAGAAGCTTCAAGCCCTACCTTTTGTTTGGAGACAAATTCCAATAAATGAGGAATGGGTTTTGTTGGGAGAATGCATTCTATGATTTGATGTTTTAATGTATAAAGCTCATGATTGTTTGTAAGGTCCTTCAATGAATTTATGTACAAGGACTTAGTGATAGATCAAAGTTGTTAGGTTGATCTAAGATCTTAACGTGTATCATTCTTTAATAGAATGTATAGATAGAAAAGATCAAAGCTGTTAGGTTATTCTTGAGATGTAATAGATAGGGTTCGAAGAAATCATAGTGTATCATCTGATCAACAGTGCAAAAGTCAAGGCAGAAACGTAGAGCTTAACGGATCGTAGTGTGTGCCTGCCTTGAAGGGACTTTTCAGAAATTGTAGAGTGGTACCAACGTTTGCCGAGCCAAACTCCACGATCGCAGTGTGCTGAAGGAAACATGAAGTTTACAAGTCAACGATCGTAGTGTGCTCTCGGGAACGTAGAGTCAACAACACGAGCAAGTAAGGATCGTAGTGTGCAAGGATTTAAGAGAAATCGTAGTGCTCTTTAAATGATAGCATCAGATCAAGCACCAAGGCAACAAGTCACTACGATCTGAATCGTAGAGAATCATAATCCAAATCGTAGAGCATCATCTGTCTCACGTCAGAAAACGTCGAGCCTCATGATTTATGTAAAGGTAGATTTCAACATATGAGGAATGGATTCTAGACGTTGCAGTACTCATCAGTCCCAGAGTAAAGAAATATCCTTAGTATGCAACAAAGAAGCGTATTGAAGAAGCTAAGGATAGTACCATGGATAAGAGGGACAAAACACCTTTTCAGGTGGTAGGTGAGAAAGCAGTCTGCTATGTCAGTGGGCCAGAATGCAATTTCAGAAGATGTGCAGAAATGTCTCCATCACAGTACAAAAAGTTCAGACACATTTAATGCCACAATGGATGGATCCAACAGATAGTTTTCAACATCACATATATGCAGATCAGATAGATGAGAGAGAACCAAGCAAGCATTGAACAAACAACATGAACATCTCTCAAGCTCAACTCTACGATCTGAGATATTGCAAAGCTTGCTTAGCTACTCAGTTCTTTAGAACAAGTGCTTACACAGCGACTGAGTAGCAACCATCAAGAACACAACATTATCAACCAACTGAAGAAGAGTACCAAGTCTGCTGGACTTGAAGAGTTCGTAGTGAACTATAAGAAAGCCAAGTCTGCTGGACTTGAAGAGTTCAAGAGTGAACTAAGAAGTTCCTAGACTGCTGGTCTAGAAGGAATTTGTGTGATTCAGAAGTTGTAACAGACATCCTTAGTGGATATCCTACTCGTTGAGTAGAAGAGTGGACTAGGAGCTTTAAGTGCTCTGAACCACTTAAAAACGACTGTGTCATTTACATTCATATCATAACTGCTATATCTGTTATAACTGCCATAACTGCCTCACCCTCAATACTCCATTGCTTGGTAAAGAAGATTAAAACAAACATTTATTCCGCTAAGTTTTAATCATTATCAAAGAACAAGTTTAAAACGAAAAGATTTTTAAATATCTATTCAACTCCCCCTTCTAGATAACTATTGTGCCAACTAGGAACTAACATGTTTTAAACGTTGAAGTCATCACCAGTCCCAACGGCACAAAAGATATCCTTAGTGTATAAAAAAAGGAACGTATTCAAGAAGCTAAGGAAAGGACCATAGGACAGAGGAAAATACCTTTTTAGGTGTTAGGTGAGAAAGCAGTCTACTGTGTTAGTGGGCCAGAATAAAAGTCAGGAGATGTGTAGAAAAGCCTACATCAAAGATCAAAAATGTTAAGCGCATTTAATGTTTCAACAAATGGCTTCAACGGATAGATTTCAAGGATCACATATATGCAAAACATATGCAGATGAGAGATCTAAGCAAGCATTGAACAAAATGCACAAGAACACTCAACGCTCAACTCTACGATCTGAGAAAAAGAGAAAATCTTGCTCAGCTACTCAGTTCTTTCGAACAAGTTCTTAACAACAACTAAGTAGCAACAACCAAGAACTCAACAACTACTAATCAACTGAAGTAAGAGTTCCAAGTCAGAAGGACTTGAAGAGTTCTAAGTGAACTGTGAAGAACCAAGTCTGCTGGACTTGAAGAGTTCAAGAGTGAACTAAGAAGTTTCTAGACTGCTGGTCTAGAAGGAATCTGTGAGATTCAGAAAGTATAAAAGACATTCTTAGTGGATTTCCTACTCGAGGAGTAGAAGAATGGACTAGGAGCTTTAAGTGCTCTGAACCACTTAAAACTGCTGTGTCTATTATATTCTTGTTATAACTGCTATATCTGCCATAACTGCTATAACTGCCTCACTCTCATTAATTCACTATTATCTTAATAGAGATTAAAATAAATAGTAATTTCACTATGTTTTAATTATTATCAACTAACAAGTTAAAACGAAAAGAATTTTAAATATCTATTCAACCCTCCCTTCTAGATAACTATTGTGCCTCCAGGAACTAACAGACTCGATACAAATAGTGATATGCCGGGACATCTCACATGTGACGCCCCCAAAATAGGTATACATCACCCATTCTGAGTCGCCAAATACATGGTCCATAAACAAATACAACTTCAGTAATACAATTGTCGTGCAAAATACGACAACACATATACTGTGAGTTTGAATACAACTATTGTCTAATAGAGAGTATACAAACTCAAAAGGAGTCCTCATTACAATTATTGATACACTATTTTACAAAATAGTGAGGACTACTAATACAACTATCTTGAACTATCACTCCATACACTGGCTAGTTCCTGCTATGTTCTCACCTCCTGAGAAGAAAAATGGAACAAAAAGGAAAAGGGTGATCTCAACTAGCCCAGTAAAGAATATTATGACTAAGATAATATACAACAATTTATCATTAGTCTTCAACAGGGAAAAATCTGATAAAATATAATAGACAACAAGTTTTAGATCAACAACTGCAGCGGAAACAACAATTCATTAGAAGAGTCAAGTAGAGAAAGAATTCCACTATCTGCTAAGATTTAAAAGTCCATCATCAATATTTTATCCCTGTAACATCAATCAATATACATCTTAAATCAAATATTCATCTTTGCACTACAGGCCAAATATATTCATTTGTATCACCAGTTGGTCATGTTAATCTCAACACATGTTCATCATTGCACTACGGGCCAAAGATATTCATTAGGCAATCATTCATCTTTACACTACAGGCCAAAGATATTCAATAATATCATCATTTAGGACTGAGGATGATGAAAAATATTTTAAAGGAACGAATCCAGTGAAACAAAATAACAAATATTAGAGATTCATATTACAGTTTATCCAAGATCAATAATACTCCATAATAACCAATTTTGAAGTAAAATTCAAGAATAAAGATCAAAACATGGATACAATCAAAGATAATACCCATAATTGACATCTTGGACAAAAAGAAGAAAATTTCATTTTTTGGTGAATAGTGTCGTATTCGTAAATAGTGCCGTATACGTGAATAGTAACCCCGACACAAAAAGTTCTAAATTTGATAAAAAGTTCAGACCAATATTTCGGCATAATGATATTGAAAGAAATAATATCATTTACGAAGAAAATAACATCCCTTACCTCAAAATAACAGTATTTCTGATCGGAATATCGGTATAAGGCAGAAGGAAACTTGCATTGATAAATAGAAACTCACAAATTATCTAAATACTCACAAAATACGCTCGATAATATAGAGAGAGAAAGAGAGAAAGCTTATATTTCTGGTGTGATTTTCAATTTTAACTTAGCCCTCTATTTATAGGAAAATGTTAGCACGCCGAAGCAGACTTGACCTGCTACCTCATGGCTTTACCTGCTACTATTGCCACGCACCACATTTGAAATAAAAATCAGCGCAGTTCTTCACCAACCACAAGTGGGACCCACTCAATTCTAGAATTTTCCACCAAAATTATTTATAAACCTAATTTTCGAATCAGTCACCTCTTAAAATTCATAACAAATTATACGTTCATTTTTAACGGTTTAAAATTTGTGGACATATACTCAGCTTATCTATGTATACCATATCCAAAAATCACAACGATCCAACGGTCAGATTAAAAATTATAACTCACGCAATATATCTCAAGAACAGTGATTTAATTTTTAATACATCTATTCCGACAAAAACACCTCAACATTAATTCCTTCAATTATATCCACATAAAATAAATATATCCATCAATTATATGCACATAAAATAAATATTTTCTTATAATATAAATCAATAATTAATTATTCACAAATAATATTACAGAATCACAATTATAAAAATCAGGCCATTCCTAGGGAAGAGGGGGCTTTACGATAAGGATTTATCCTTACTATCGCGCAATTAGGTGGCCAAACCTCTCCTTGACAGAACTTTCTAGACATTGTCAATAATGATATCTAATAATATTATTCCAAATAATATGAATTATTGATATGATAATGGAGATACTGTGCAGTGACAATTATTGAACAACAATAATTTAAAATATCAACGCAACAATTATTGAACCAATAAAATAAAATATTAAACAGTAATTACTGTAATAATTATTGAGTAGTGCCTTCTTACGTAAGAATCAATAATTCAAAAATATTGTGTAAAATCGTGTGCTACTGTGCAACCACGCGTATTACTGTATTTTAACCACATAGTATTCCAACAGTGTTAACGGTAACAACTACACCGTTATTTATAAAAACTCAAATTTGTCATTTTCTTCATCCGACCATTATCCGTTATGGGGCCCACAAATGACTACGTCGTCGTACGAATATTTCTCGACTGAAAGAATATTCCACGACTAAATGAATATTCCCGACAACAATGAATATTTTATAACCACTTGCTTATTTTGCAAAATTTGCAAATTTCACCCATAACCAAAGTATTATATCAAATTAACACTTTATTATTCACAATAATAATTAGAGGAAATTTGATTTTATTTATAATAAGTTGGGGTCTTACAACCTCACCTCCTTATGAAATTTTATCCTCGAAATTGACGTACGTACCTGGTGTTTCGAAAAGGTGAGGATACCTCGCTTTCATTTCTGATTCCAACTCCCAGGTCATTTCTTTAATAGCATGGTTCCTTTACAAAACCTTAACTTGTGGTATAACCTTCGTGCGTAGGACATGCTCTTTCCTATCGAAGATCTTAACATGTACCTCCTCGTACGTTAAATCTTCGGCTATCTCGTCCGGTTCTAACTCAATAATGTGGTTCGGGTCTTTCACATATTTACGAAGCATAGATATGTGAAAAACATTATGAACACGATACATGCTTGGAGGTAATGCGAGTCTATATGCCACATTTCCTATTCGGTCAAGAATCTCAAATGGACTAACAAATCGTGGATTGAGCTTTCCTCTCTTTCCAAATCTTGTAACTTCCTTCCATGATGCAACACGTAACAATACATGATCCCCAATATTAAATTCCACGTCCTTCCGGTGAAGATCCGCATAACTTTTTTGTCGATCTTGTGCCGTTTGTATATGTTGTCGGATCATTTGGATCTTCTCTGTAGTTATGCGTACCAATTTTGGTCCCAACAACGTTGCTTCACCCACCTCGTCCCAACATACTGGAGAGGGACACTTTCGTCCATACAATGCTTCAAATGGAGCCACACCTATACTTGCCTGATAACTATTGTTGTAGGAGAATTCCACCAATGGTAGGTACTTATCCCAACTCCCTTGAAAATCTAGGACACAAAGTCTTAATAGATCTTCAAGAGTTTGAATAGTTCTCTCTGATTGCCCGTCTGTTTGAGGATGGTATGCCGAACTGAATCGTAAATCCGTGCCCATAGCTTTCTGCAAGCTAACCCAAAATTGTGAAGTGAATTTTGGGTCACGATCCGAAACTATGGATACTGGCATGTCATTCAATCTCACAATCTCATTCACGTACATACTAGCAAGACATTCAAGGGAATAAGTCTCCCGTATAGGCAAGAAATGGGCAGACTTGGTTAATCTATCAACAATAACCCAAATCGCATCTATGCCTTGAGAAACCTTGGGAAGACCCGTAACGAAATCTATAGTAATGTGTTCCCACTTCCATGTCAGAATCTCAAGTGGTTGCAGTGGACCCTTTGGTACCTGATGCTTCGCCTTTACACGTTGACAAGTTAAACACCTCGAGATAAACTCCGCGATCTCTCTTTTCAAATTGCTCCACCAAAATGTATGTCGAAGTTCATGATACATTTTGGTACTCCTAAGATGGATTACAAACGGTGTGTTGTGTGCCTCCATCATGATTCTATGCTTCAAGTCAGAATCGTTAGGAACACAAAGTCTGGAGTTGACTCGAAGTATTTCTTCTTCATCGATTCTTGCTTCTGGAATAACACCTTCTTGCACTTTCTTCTTCATACGCATCAGCTCCATGTCCGTAGCTTGAGCAGCTTTAACTTTATCGATTAAAATTGGTTCTACTCGTATGTTTGATATCATCACGTGGGTACTTGGAGCCTTTACCTCTATCTCCATCCTTTGCAAGTCATACAAAATGGAACTTTGTGTTAAAAACATTGCACTTGTACCCGCATATGATCTTCTACTCAATGCGTCGGCTACCATGTTTACTTTTCCAGGATGATATTGGATGGTGTGATCGTAATCTTTCAACAGCTCGAGCCAACGTCGTTGCCGCATATTGAGTTCTTTTTGGGTGAAAAAATATTTGAGGCTTTTATGATCTGTATAGATCTCCACTTTCTCCCCACACAGGTAGTGTCTTTAGATCTTTAATGCAAAAATGACTGCTACCAACTCCAAATCATGAGTAGGATAATTTCTCTCATATTCTTTGAGTTGTCGCGATGCATAGGCTATGACTTTCCCATGTTGCATGAGAACACATCCTAACCCTTTGCCTGAAGCATCGCTGTAGATAACAAATCCATCCGAACCAGATGGTATTGTCAGAACAGGTGCCGAAATGAGTCTTCTCTTGAGTTTTTGAAAACTCTTTTCACAATCCTCGCTCCAACCGAATTTTATATCTTTACGAGTCAGCTGAGTTAACGGAGTAGCAATTCGAGAAAATCCTTCCACGAATCTCCGATAGTAACCAGCTAGCCCAGAAAGCTACGTACTTCGGTCACCAACTTTGGTTGCTCCCAACTTTGTATGGCTTCAATCTTCGCCGGGTCGACAGATACTCCATGTTTTAACACCACGTGCCCAAGGAATGCTACTTCCTTAAGCCAGAACTTGCATTTCTTCAACTTGGCATACAACTTGTTGTCACGAAGCCTTTGCATTACCAGCTTCAAATGGTGCTCATGATCTTCATGACTTTTGGAATAGATGAGGATGTCATCAATAATGACAACAACGAACTGATCCAAATATTCTTTGAACACACGATTCATCATATCCATGGAAGCAGCAGGAGCATTAGTCAATCCAAAAGATATGGCTAAGAATTCATAATGCTCGTACCGAGTTCTGAAGGCAGTCTTTGGAATATCCTCAGTTTTAATCTTCAGCTGATGATATCCAGAACGAAGATCGATCTTTGAAAAGAATTGTGCTCCTTGCAACTAGTCGAACAAGTCATCTATGCGAGGTAGTGGATACCTATTCTTGATAGTGACATGGTTCAATTCTCGGTAGTCAATATAAAGTCGCATACTCCCGTCTTTCTTCTTTACGAATAACACAGGAGCACCCCAAGGAGATATACTAGGACGAATGAAACCGATGTCCAACAACTCATGTAGTTAGACCTTTAACTCCTGAAGTTCAATAGGAGCCATTCGATATGGGGTTTTAGAAATAGGCCTTGTACCAGGTTCAAGGTCAATAAAGAATTCAACTTCACGTTCTGGGGGTAGACCGAGAAGTTCTTCAGGAAATACGTCAGGAAATTCACTAACAACAGAAATATTATTCAAATCTGATGTGTTTTTGTTCAAGTTCGTGACATGGGCTAAGAAAGCTTGACATCCATTTTTCAATAAACGAATAGCTTTATGGCTTGATATGACAGTGATTGACTTTAATAGTTTGGTTGTTTGAATTCGCATAATAGGTTGGTTAGGAATATGAAAACTAACAACCTTATGAAAACAATCAATTTTAGCATGATGCGTGGTTAACCAATCAATCCCTAAAATCACATCAAATGCAAGAATTTTCAACGAAATAAGATCGGCAGGTAATGTTATGGTACCAAATTGAATTAAGCAAGATTTATAAACAGTAGATATAATGAAAGTTTCTCCTAAAGGAGTCTCAACAGATAGGTCAAGGTCTAACTTCTCCGGAGTCAAGTTTAAATGATGAGAACAAGTGGGAAATATAAAAGAATTGGTAGAACCGGTATCTAATAAGGTATAAACTTCGCAAGAGTTTATGATTAGCTTACCCGTGATCACCTCGTTTGGGTTCCTCGCGTTTTGGGTAGTCACGACAAACGCCCTTCCTGGAACCACCGACTTTGACTTATCCGGGATAGCCTTTGGAGTCACCATCCCCATTGAGCTTGGTTTCGTAACTAGACAATCTCTAGCTATATGACCTTCCTTTCCACAGTTATAACACACCTTGGATTGTTGTGGACAGTTTGGGCTGATGTGTCCCTCTTTTCGCATTAATAACAAACAACTGGTGCTCGTTCTCCTCCCCTAAAAACAGTTGATGTTTGTGCTCACATCTTTACGTTGTCATTGTTGTACCTTCTCTTCTTGAAATCTCCTCCCGACTCGCTCCTTCTATTATCACAGCTACGATTACCACCAGAGTGGTTACCGCTTTTGTCCGAATATTTTCCTCCTTACTGGTTTTCATTGCTCCGATGACTTCCGCCTTGAACATACTCATTTTCTCGCTCTAATAATTGAGCCCTGTTTACAACATCTGAATATAAAATTTTTTTATGAGAGATAAGATATTGTCGAATCTCAGGTTTTAGACCTCTCAGAAACATCCTCGTCATTCGTTCCTCATTCTCGACCAAATGAGGTGCAAACCTAGATAACTCTGCAAACTTCGCCTCGTACTGGGACAACGTTGTGTTGTTTTGTACCAGTCTGATAAACTCTACCTCCTTCATATGACGAATACTTTTAGGAAAGTACTTGTCATTTAATAGTTTCTGAAACGCTTCCCAAGACATGTTGAGTGCGGCAGGCTGGGTACGTTTCACAAACTCCCACCAGTAGTCTGCCTCACCGTGGACATAAAGGTGGCGAATGGAACCTTCTGTTCCTCCGTGCATCCCAAGACATCGAATATCTTGGTAATTTGTTTGACCCACGTTTCCGCCTTTATCAGATCTGACTTTCCAATAAATTCTGGTGGTCACAACTCTTTGAACTGCTTGGCTGTGACAAGCCGCGCATTGCTATCATTTCCACTTGTATTTTGTGCACGAGTCTCCCTCGTCTAATTTTGCATGAATTGCAAAAAGCTTCTAAACATCCCATCATTCATCATTTGTTCGGTAGTGTTGTTTAGAGGAGGAATATTGCCTTCCTGTTGCACGTTCCCCTAGGTGGTGATTAAAGGTGTCTCCACTGTCTCATTCACTCCATCGTTAATATTTCCCGCTGCCATTCTTAAATACTGCCATAAAACAAGGGTTAATTAACATATCACATATTAACCATATGCTCTGACTGACCAACCAAATAACAAATACGGTCATACTAGCGAAGGAATTCCCCGACTCTCCCTTCCTAGTTCTTGTCTCAAATCTCAGCCAGGGATCATATCCCTAAGTTTTGATACCAACTGTGACGCCCCCAAAATAGGTATACATCACCCATTCTGAGTTGCCAAATACATGGTACATAAACAAATACAACTTCAGTAATATAATTGTCATGCAAAATACGACAACACATATACTGTGAGTTTGAATACAACTATTGTCTAATAGAGAGTATACAAACTCAAAAGGAGTCCTCATTACAATTATTGATACACTATTAGTGAGGACTACTAATACAACTATTAGTTCCTACTATGTTCTCACCTCCTGAGAAGAAAAATAGAACAAAAAGGAAAAGGGTGAGCTCAACTAGCCCAGTAAAGAATATTATGACTAAGATAATATACAACAATTTATTATTAGTCTTCAACAGGTAAAAATATGATAAAATATAATAGACAACAAGTTTTAGATCAACAACTGCAGCGGAAACAACAATCCATTAGAAGAGTCAAGTAGAGAAAGAATTCCACTATTCTGTTAAGATTTAAAGTTCCATCATCAATATTTTATCACTGTAACATCAATCAATATACATCTTGAATCAAATATTCATCTTTGCACTACAGGCCAAAGATATTCATTTGTATCACCAATTGGTCATGTTCATCTCAACACCTGCTCATCTTTGCACTACGGGCCAAAGATATTCATTAGGTAATCATTCATCTTTGCACTACAGGCCAAAGATATTCAGTAATATCATCATTTAGGACTGAGGATGATGAAAAATATTTTAAAGGAACGAATCCAGTGAAACAAAATAACAAATATTAGAGATTCATATTACAGTTTATCCAAGATCAATAATACTCCATAATAACCAATTTAAAAGCAAAATTCAAGAATAAAGATCAAAACATGGATACAATCAAAGATAGTACCCAGAATAGACATCTTGGACAAAAAGAAGAAAATTTTATTTTTCGATGAATAGTGCCGTATTCGTGAATAGTGCAGTATACGTGAATAGTGCCGTATACGTGAATAGTAACCCCGACACAAAAAGTTCCAAATTTGATAAAAAGTTCAGACCAATATTTCAGCATAATGATATTGAAAGAAATAATATCATTTACGAAGAAAATAACACCCCTTACCTTAAAATAACAGTACTTCTGATCGGAATATCGGTATAAGGCTGAAGGAAACTTGCACTGATAAATAGAAACTCATAAATTATCTAAATACTAATAAAATACGCTCGATAATATAGAGAGAGAAAGAGAGAAAGCTTATGTTTCTAGTGTGATTTTCAATTCTAACTTAGTCCTCTATTTATAGGAAAATGTTAGCACGCCGAAGCAGACTTGACCTGCTACCTCATGGCTTTACCTGCTACTATTGCCACCCGCCACATTTGAAATAAAATTCAGCATATTTTTTTACCAACCACAAGTGGGGCTCACTAAATTCTAGAATTTTCCACCAAAATCATTTATAAACCTAATTTCCGAATCAGTCACCTCTTAAAATTCATAACAAATTATACGTTCCTTTTTAACGGTTCAAAATTTGTGGACATATACTCAACTTATATATGTATAACATATCCAAAAATCACAACGATCCAACAGTCAGATTAAAAATTATAACTCACGCAATATATCTCAAGAACAGTGATTTAATTTTTAATACCTCCATTCCGACAAAAACACCTTAACATTAATTCCTTCAATTATATCCACGTAAAATAAATATATCCATCAATTATATCCACATAAAATAAATATTTTTTTATCATATAAATTAATAATTAATTATTCACAAATAATATTACAGAATCACAATTATGACAACCAGGCCGTTCCCCGGAAAGAGGGGGCTTTCCGATAAGAATTTTTCCTTACTGTCGCGCAATTAGGTGACCAAACCTCTCCTTGACAAAACTTTCTAGACTTTGCCAATAATGCTATTTAATAATATTATTTCAAATAATATGAATTATTGATATGATAATGGAGATACTGTGCAGTGACAATTATTGAACAACAATAATTTAAAATATCAACACAGCAATTATTGAACCAATAAAATAAAATATTGAACAGTAATTACTGTAACAATCATTGAGTAGTTCCTTCTTACGTTAGAATCAATAATTTAAAAATACTGTGCAAAACCGTGTGCTACTATGCAACCACGCGCATTATTGTATTTTAACCACCAGGTATTCCAACAGTGTTAACGGTAACAACTACAACGTTATTTATAAAAACTCAAATTTATCATTTTCTTCATCCGACCGTTATCCGTTATGGGGCCCACAAATGACTGCACCGTCGTACGAATATTCCTCGACATAAATAATATTCTACGACCAAACGAATATTCCCCAACAACAATGAATATTTTATAACCACTTGCTTGTTTTGCAAAATTTACACATTTCACCCATAACCAAAGCATTATATCAAATTAACACTTTATTATTCACAATAATAATTAGAGAAAATTCAAATTTCTTTATAATAAGTTGGGGTCTTACATCACAAGTAATGGAAGCCGCCGCCACTGCCCCATTTGCGGTATTCGCAAAGAGCCCAATGGGAACATCATCATCCTCTTCGATCATCAACATTGCTCTTCTCGATAACTTCTTGATTCTAAAAAAAGAGAAATTTCAAGAGAGGGTAAGAAGGATTGGAACGATGATATTCCAAGATATCCCAGGAAGGCTCCTCTAGGGCTTGCCCTCCTAGAGTTTGCTCCCCTAGAGGTTCCCTCTCCTAGGACTCTCTTTTTCGAGGAATACAAAACATCAAGTTCCGTGAAGTGTTTAGAAACTGGAATCAAGACTTTAACACTAAAAATATTTTGCGCGATCATCTCACTAAAGGCGTGACTCACGCGCAGGGGGCAAATGTTTACTGGTAGATGGCATAGACATCCTCCATAGTAGAGGTGCATTCCCCCCAAGCAGTGACGAATATGCATGTAGAGGAGCACCATGGTCCTGTTGGATACGAATGTCCCTGCACAGCTAAATGCAATGAACAATGTCAACCCTCTCTTTAGTATATCCACATAATCAGCATTCCCAAGTATCTCGTCGATCCAATGCTGCCATTCCTGAAGGTGGCTAGATAAATCAGACAAGAAGTAAAAGAGACTGAAAGGGTACACTTGTTTCTCTATGCATATACGGGGAATGCAATCGGAATGGAAAAATTCATCCCAACCTTCTCAAGCCGCTACATATAGAATTAAGCCTTCCTTCTCTAGAGAAAAAGAATTGGACGGTCATAAGCCTGAACTTGCTCCCAAAAAGACATTGGAATGACCAAAGGAGGGGAGCCCTTCCCCAATCACTGAGGAACGGGGCCTCTTTGGTGGTTCCCAGGTTTGCAGAATGTTCAACGGATAGGGCCTGCAAGCAAGAAGAATTCAGCATAAGGGGTCTAAAGAACAAGGAAAGGATGAATAGGAAAGCTTTGAACTTGAAGTGCTTACCATGGAAAAGAAAAAAGTCTGAGATTAAAGCTTAAAAATACCTGAAAAGAAGAAGAAATAATTATGCAAGAAAAAAATTCCCAAAATTTTCCGAAAAAACTTTGGACAACCCAAAAGCATCTTTCGTAGCCTTTTTTGGACTGATAACAATAAATGTTATGGCTAGTGGCCATGATTTTTGTAGGGCTCATCGCTAGCTTCATTTTGATATATTATGGGCCCCGAAACTCCAAACGGATCAAAACTTATGATCAAAAAAGTAACTACTCCTCCCGAACATCATTTTTTCCATCTAATCGTTGATTTCCCCTTAGGGTTCAGCCCCCTAGGTCTCGGCCAACTGGGGTGGTTTTTCCGCATGCAGAGCATTTTTTCTTCATTCGTTTTTTCGTCGAAAAAAATGCCAAATCTTTCTTTATTATCCGAGAGAAAAAACCAAGATGTAATCAAGGTAATGGGGCTCAGAAGACAAAAGAAAGATTGGAGGTACCTAAAAAATGCCTCTAGGGTACGCCCCCTCTTTCATATATAAGGTTCAACCCCTATAGGGTTCGACCATCTAGGGGATTGTCCCTTATATTACTTTGAGGTCATGTTGCTCCACAAATTAATCGCTAGGAACGAGTGCTTCTTCGTCGCAAAAATTATAGCCTTTCTTTGATGAATTCTGAGGGCAAAAACCAAGATATGATCAAGGTAATGGGGCTCAGAAACAAAGAAAGACTACAATTACCTGAAACAGAAAAGAAAAATAGAGGAAACAAGTCAAGAAAAAGCCAAAAGAAAGCATGCAAGTAAGCAAATTGAAAAGAGAAGACGAGAAGAAAGAATGAAATCCCAAGGGTTCGGGTTCCCATAGGGTTCAGCCCCTAGGGCTCGACCCCTAGGGTTCATCCCTATAGGGAGGAATCCTCTTCGTTATCTCTCGCTCAGATTTAAGAAAGTCTCCTTGTTGCCCCTTAATGATCTTCCTGGCTCATAGGAAGAGAGAAAATCCAAAATGAAGCAAGATGAAAAGTGAGGCGTGAATGGCTTGGGAGATGCATATATATGAATACATGTATAATTCCCTAAAGTATACTTGCAATAGAAAAGGAAGCAATCATTCTTTTTCTATTAAGAAAAAATAAAGAAATAAATATTGGGCAAGCTATGGGAAGATTTTCAGAAGACTTTCCAATATGTCTAAGAAAGAGCCCTGCAAGGTTTTGCCTCCCTAGGGTTTAACCCTAAGGGTTTGGCTCCCTAGGGGTTCCCTCTTCTAAGACTCTTGTCTTCAAAGACCTGTAAAGTGGAGTGCTACGAAATCGTTCAAAAGCTTGAAGTGTTCTTGCACGATCGTTTCTTTGGAAATGCGACTCTCGCGTAGGGGCAAATGTGGGCCCAAGTGAAAATTAGGGTTCACGTGACCTAATTGAAGTAAATGTGATAAGTCTCATTTTCTTTTGTATATTTTGATGATAACAATTATGAAGTAATTAAATAAATCTAGAATTTATTTAATTATTTTATTTAAACTATTTTTGATTTTATTTGAATTAATTTTTATTGACCTTGATAATTTAAATATCAAGTGTTAAATAAATTGATTCATATAAATATCCAAGACAGGGAGGTCCTATTTTAATTCAAAAATCTCAATTGGGGTAAATATTATTTTATTGCATGCATGAATATATATATATATATATATATATATATATATATATATATATATATATATATATATATATATATATATATATATATATATATATATATATATATGAAGAACAAGTGCGCATACAAACACAATTAATTGACTAAATAAAATTATTTTATTGATTGATAACTGAACTATTTACAAATACAAGAAATAAAATAACTTACAAATTGACTAGAATAAGAACATTAGATGAAGAGGGGTTAAGTAGGCTAAACAACGGTAGAGGCTAAAGATTTGTCAGAGAAGGATCTCTGAGTCTTTCTAAGTCTGCTGAACTAAATGAATTCGATTTTCTTTTATAGACCAAGGAAACGAACTGTTACAACGTTACTATTACATTAACTGGAGTCAAAGTACAAGTAAAAAACATTTTACTAAAGTAAAAGGAAAAGAATCTGCTTTCGGTGGAAAAGCAGACGTCTTCTTTTGACTAAAGAGGCTGTGGGGCCCAATGTCTGACTGATTGCTGCTTTAGGTGGAAAAGCAGGAGATGATGCTGACTATGTTATCTGAGTAGGCCGATGACAAGGCTGCCGGAGCAGGTGCTGTTAATCGGGGTGATCAGGCAAAAGGGTCCTGAGCATCCTGAAGGTTGATAGTGGCTTAGGGATCACAATCACCTTCGTCTTCAAGACTAAAGTAAAAGGAAAAGAATCTTGTTTCGGTGGAAAAGCAGACGTCTTCTTTTGACTAAAGAGGCTGTGGGGCCCAATGTCTGACTGATTGGTGCTTTAGGTGGAAAAGAAGGAGATGCTGCTGACTATGTTGTCTGAGTAGGCCGATGACAAGGCTGCCGGAGCAGGTGCTGTTAATCGGGGTGATCAGACAAAAGGGTCCTGAGCATCCTGAAGGTTGATAGTGCCATAGGGATCACAATCACCTTCGTCTTCAAGATTTTGACTAGAGTTATCTTCCCCGGACTGAAGAGAAGCCTTTTCTGATTGTTCATGTAACTGGTCCAATCTCATGTGGATGGCATCTGCAAGGAGTCTTAACTGAGAATTAGAGTAACTAGAAACATCTGTAACTTCCTCGGGAGGAACAACTGATTTTTCTTTTGATTTACTAGGAGATTCAATGGCCGGAGCCGAAATTTTAACTGGTAAAGCTGGAGAAGGAGAAGGAGGAAACTCTTTCTGAACTTGACCAATAATTCTATCAATACCGAATTTATCCCATCATTTAATGAAGAAACGGTGAGACAGATGATTAATTGGGGCAATTTCTGTGTGAACTGTCCTAATACCTATGGACGATGGAGACGAAAAAACGGTAACTTCTTTAGTAGCCGTCACAATGAACTGCCACTTAAGAATCCATGGGATCTTGTATTTACTACAAAACATAAGGAAGACTGGGATACCCTCATATTTAGGAAGATAATTGCTGTGAGTACAAAAATATTCTAACTGTGCTAAGAGTGGTGCAGGGAAAATAGCATGATCAAGGCCATGCTTTGACCACCAAAGGATGAACCATTTGGGGAATTGACTTTTGAAATTTTGATCGAACTGAAAAAACCATGAATGACTATGATCATCATTTTGATGAAGCATGATTTTGTTCCAAGCCTCAATATAATCACAGTAACAATAAGGGTTAGTATGATTAGAGAGTGACTTTAGATCAGAAGGATGACTACCCCAATCGGAAAGATTGAGAACCTGTTTAATATACAATGAATGATAAAGAAGCTTAGATTTGTCATCATTGGCATAAATAGGTTTAATAGAAATTGACTCTGTTTCAAGAAGGATATCCTTATAAAACACAAGAGATTTATAAGGAGCAAGAGGAAGGAAATGCCATCCAGTAGGAAAATACTAGGCAGCTAAGCTAACTAGGTTGTCTTTTGGCTTCATGGGTAACTCAATATAGAACAGAGGTTGATCATATTTGGTATGCTACTCTGACGGTGGGTTACTGGGTTTTGATGTAGTTGTTTTGGGTTGATTAGTAAAAATATCAAATGGTTTGGGCTGACTAGCAAGAACTGATGCATAGGGCTTAGGGACTGTTCCAAGCACCTAAAATTTATTGTGGGTTTGAGTAACTGGATGAGGAACAACTGTTCCTTTTAACTGATTAACTGGGCCTGAGGAACGGCCATGACCACGAGAAGAGGATCCTCCTCGTACACTCATGATGCTGTAATTGTACCTGTGTTGATAAACTCACGAGTGAGAAAATCTGGAACAGAATTGTCACTTCCTTTAATATATTCAATATCAAACTCGAAAATGCTTAAGATAGCTTGCCATCTAGTGAATGAATGCTTAGAGGCGACATTTTCAACATCTTTTTCTAGAATAAATTTTGCTGACTTGTAGTCTATTCTAACTAAAAACTTTTGATTCAATAAATCTCTCTGAAATTTTTTGATACATAAAACAAGTGATAAAATTTCTTTTTAATAGTACTGTATTTTAACTGTGTAGGGTTCCATGCGCCAGAATGGAAACGAACAATTTGTTCATCAGAAGTAGGAGTTAGCTTTTGTTTAAGTATGTCGCCGAATCCAATATTAGAGGCATCAGTTTCAACTATTTTGAAAGCTGAATCATTAGAGATCCCAAGGCAGGGCAAAACCTTAACATATTTTTTAACTTTTTGGACGACAGAAGTATGAATGTCAGTCCATGGAGGTGGATTATTTTGTAAGCTCTGAAAAAGAGGCTTACAAATCTTCCTGAGATTCTTGTAGAACTTGCCAATATAATTGAGCGAGCCAAGAAATCTTTGTAGCTGAGTTTTGTCGATAATCTTATCTGGGAACCGGTCGGCGAATTGAATAGCTCTGTCAATTGGCCGCGTGAGTCCATGATAGAGGATTAATCCGAGAAACCTGACTTTTGTCAGAAACAGACTACACTTGGAAGGTGAAAGAACAAGACCATTGTTTTTAACTATTTTTAAGAACAAATTCAGATGTTTAATATGCTCTTCAATAGTCTTGGAGAATGCAAGGATATCATCGATGTAAACAATAATAAAATGACTGAAAGGATTCAAAATATTATTAAGAATATTCTGAAATTCACTGGGTGCGTTTTTAAGTCCAAATGACTGAACATTCCATTCGTAATGTCCGAACGGAGTGGTGAATGCTGTTTTGTACCTATCATTGGGATGAATAGCAACTTGCCAGAATCCTGACTTAAGGTCAAATTTACTAAAAATGGTGGAGACACTTAGCCTACTATGGAGGTCATCCTTATTGGGCAAAGGGTACCTAATCCATTCTAGAACTTTGTTCAATGGTTTGTAATTAATGACTAGACGAGGGATACCTCTCTCTTTCTCAGCTTCATTGTTAACATAGAAGGCTGGGCAAGACCATGGTGACTTACTATGTCTAATTAAATCTTTGCTAAGAAGATCATTAATTTTATTTTTACATAACTCCATTTGTTCATGACTCATTTGAATAGGCCTAGCTTTAGTGGGAATTAAATGTTCTTTAAATTCCTTAGCGTAGGGTAATCTAACTGTGTGCTTTTTTCTATGCCAAAAAGCGTTGGGAGAATCAGAACATAGATTTTTTATTAAATAATCTTTTAATTCACTTATTTTTTCTTGAACTCTATTACCTTTAAGTTGTTCTTCAATTTGTTGATACCTAACTTCTTCTTTGAGGAAACTTAGGTGGGTAACTTTACAGTTTAATAAGTTTAATGATTTAGAAATCGATTCTTCTTGAATAAATTTTAAATCTCTTTCTTTTGGTTTAATTAGGAATTTGAATGTAATTTTCTTTCCTAAATGTTCACAACTTAAACCTTTATTACTAGTAGTAAATGGGTATAATAAATATATAAATGGAAGGCCTAAGATGATTTTTTCTGTAAGGTTGCGAATTAAAACGAATGAGGTTTTAAAACACATATTATCTTGACAGATATGCACATTAGGTAATTTATATTTTATTTTCATTTGACTACCATTAGCTGAATTAAGCTTTTCACTGGTTTTCTTATAATACCTAGTTGGAATAAGATCCTCTTGTATACAGTTTAGATCTGCACCAGTATCAACTAGGGCAGGGAGCTGTATAGAGAAAGTTTTATCTATGACTAGATTAATAGAGATATACCACTTTTGAATGGTGATATCTTTAAATCTTTTAAGGGTAAGACCTTGAATAAAAAGATCAGGTTCTTCTTTGGTTCCTGATGATTCAGGTTCTTCATGACTTTCATCACTAGAAGAGGAATCATGTACTTGAAGATCTGATTTTTTATCATTAATTTCTTTTCTTAAATTAGAAATGTCTAATTTTAGGTTAGAAATTTCTTTCTTAAGTTTATTAACTTCTTGATTTAATTCTGGGAGGGTTATTTCTTTAACCTGGGACTTAAATCTTTCGAGTGTTTTATTTAGACTGAAAATGGGTTTTTCTTTGGGTTGAAGGACCTTATCAGTGACTTTCTTATCTTTAGTTAATAAATCTTTTAATTGTTTCAAATACTGAGTTTTTAATTCAGGGTCTGTGATTTTGCTAATTAATTCAATTAATAAAGAACTTTCTTCTTCTTCATTAGTAATTACATTAATTCTTTTACAACAGTTGTTATTACAGTTTTCAGTACATATAGTTACTTCATTATCGCTATTTGGTTCATCGTTACAAGTGTTATTACTAGAAGATTCTGGAATATCAGAAGCTTCATTATTACTGCTACTATTATCTTCAATTCTTATTAATTCTAGTAATTGTTCAGTATCTTCTGCTGAAATATTTAACTGAGCCAATTTCTGTTTAACTCTATATTCACTTTTATAGTGTCCTTTCTGCCCATAATTGTGACAGACTGTGACGTCCCCAAATCTGGGTCTCTTCCAACCCGACAAATGGTGCTACACGGTACTACCTGTCATTCATACATTCCAATGAATAGTCTCAAAAGGACTAATATAACTTATATATATTCAAAATAATATTACATTACCCAGGTTCTTCGTAACCCTTTCAGTTGTTCTTGTCATAAATAGCAATATATTACAAGAGTCTTCCTATACAATTACATAAGTATGCTACGGGTCCATCTTCGCCTTGCCTTTATCCTTGCCTGAGACTTCGGTACGCTCGACCTTAGCTGTGTTCATATGGTTTAAGCAAGAATGAGCATGACTAGCTTAGCAAGTACAACAATTCTAGTAAAATAGCATGCTTAAAACATAGGAATCATATACCTTCAGTAACTGGGCAATAGTTACGAAGTACTTACTGCGAATTTAAAATAGAACCTCTTTTCATTAAAAACGTTTTACAACTACAATATTTAGTAAAACATCAATTCCGGTTCAAGACCGTAAACAGTTCATAAGTACTTTAAAAAGGACATCCCGGCACAAAGTTCGTAAGTCCGGTATAGCTTACGAGCACGTCTAGGTGATCAGCCTATAGTACTCTATGTTGATCAACACTACATTCATTAAACGTGTATACGTTTAAGTTATGGCAACCTCACGTGCCCATCGAATACTCGATGAAAATATATTTGAGCATATATAATCTACTTTTGAAAACCATAACAATATTAGTTCGGTAAATCCTTATCAACACTTTATAGCATAATAGAACATACGTCTAGCCGAAAGGATTGGCTTTGACATTCTCCAAATATTATCACATGCGAAGAATACATGAATCACAAAGACTTGCCCAGACCGAACTGGAACAAGGGTTAGAGTACTCGCCTTTAGTGTTTGCTATAATTTATAACCCGTGCACTTTACGTCTTTAAGGTCTCTACATTAAATGATAGCATACCATAGAACATTAGATCATGAATGATCATACATAGTTCCTAAATAATCTTACCCTACTTCTCAATCTAATTACATATTAGATTTGTTATTAATGGTTTCGGCTTTTTGCAAGACCATTCTTTCATTCATTAGTAATTGGTTTAACTAAACCCTAAATGTTCATACTTAAGGCTTAATTATGTCTTAACAATATTCCATTAAGATCTTCCTTTAGTTGTTTATCAATTACTAACCATGTTTTATTTGTAAACATTCATTGTTATCAAAATCATAAGGCTGGCGCTGCGGCGCCGGCTTTTACTCTTGGTGCCGCGCTGCGGCGTCACTTATTGCTGCCTAGAATCCGGACTCGGCGCTGCGGCGCGAGTCTTAGCGTTAATGGTCACGCTGCGACGAACTCTTGCAGTGTGCTCGGTTACTATTCCGCGCCGCGGCGTGGGTTATTTTGCCTAGTTTTGGCGCCGCGGCGCCAACTCTGTGCACCAGAAAATAATTTCAGTTTTGAAATTTTGTGAACTTCCCGAACGTATAACTTCTTCGTTATAAGTCCGAATTGGCTCGTTCAAAAGCCTACGGTTCACAAATTACGTAATCTACATGGTCATTCAAGAATTTTATCTATTTGACATCGTTTGCTAAAATTTCACCTATTGGTTCGTTTTTAACGAAAACGATAAACGTTCGTGAACGTTCAACGCTCGTTTCTTCATTCTAAGTCGGAATCCGGCCATTTTCAAGTCCGCAACTCTATAATGCCCAATATGACTTGTCTCCATTGAAAACTAATGTTCCCAATGTCAAACACAAAATACGACTTCCATTCCGAGAATTTCACGAATTCGACGGTAATCGTTCAATCGTGCGAATTCCGGCAACTCTTCATTACTAAGCCTTCTTGATGGATTTTTAATCAACATAGAAGTATTACAAGTTACTCATAACACCAACTTATAAACAAGGTAGGTTTTGACTTATTTAACTTATGAACTCAAATTCTCATGCTTATCATAACCAAGGCTATTCTTCATAAGTTCATTAACTTTATTTAAGCTCAAGTTGCTTACTCAACTTATCCGGCTTAAGTAAATTGCTTATCAACTTCTCTTATGTTCTTAGTATCTAAGTTCATTATATTACACTTCTCTTATCCTCCTAATATGTTAGAGATGAAGAAGACAAGATCATTTACCTTTGATAATCACCTCACTAGCTTTGGAAATCTACTAAGGAAAATTGAAATGGCTTATAAGTGCTTAATGGCTCTAACAATTAAGTTGCTTTGAGAGAGAGTTGTTGGATGAAACTTTAATCAACCAAATAATGAAATGGAAGCTCTCTATTTATAGGCTAGATAAAGTGAGGGAAAAAGAGTCTTTATGGCATCCCACCTCCTTACTATTCATGTCTTGCTCACTAAGTAAACTTGGTCATTACTTAAAGTACTTGGTCAATACATAAAGTTCTTGCCCATCAAGTTTACCCATGGGTTGCCCCATGGATCCTTATTAGTTAATGGATCATGACTTGGGCAAAATACTAATCCAATTATCTTATCCTTTGGGCTTGCTAATAACAATAGCTAATTTCCTTGTTGGGCTTGCATTTTATCAAGTTGGACTTCATGAACTAAATACATAGGCTTAAAATTAAATCCCACATAGGATCACATCTTATGCAATATTATCTCAATTCCTTCCTTTAGGTTTTAATACCTAAAATCCCAAACTAAGTCCGCATGCGATTTATTACGTTTTCCATACTTAGATTATTATTACATAATCCCTCTTACCTCGATATTCTAACATTACGTATTTCTCAGAAATCCAAAAATCATTCCCGAGCGATAATCGATGAATAGTGATTTTCGTAAATTTTCTCGAAAAATATTTATTTTCGTCTTGGAAATTCAAATACTTTAATTTATTCACGTGGCTCAAATACTACGACGTTCCGACATTTCTAGGTTATCGAACAACACACATCTTATTACCACATAAAATAACAAATAATATTATTTTATTCGTTAATAAATTCTTTTAAATCTTTTACAAAGGATACGAATTTCTTGGGCGTTACATTCTTCCCCCCTTATAAAGATTCTGCCCCCAGAATCTCGCCCTATCTCACTCAAAAAAAGAGGGTAATTTTTTCTCATCTTTTCTTCAAGTTTCCACATTGCTTCCTCCACATCGTGGTTCTTCCATAACACTTTTACTGATGAAATGATCTTGTTTCGCAGAACTTGTTCTTTTCTATCGATGATTTGAATAGGCATCTCTTCATATGTTAAATCCTTCTCGATTCGAATAGGCTCAAATTCTATCACGTACTTGTAATCCAGTTTGTAAGGACGTAACACTGAAACGTGGAATACATTATGTATTCGCTCTAGGTTTGGAGGTAACGCTACCCTATAATCTACCTCACCTATCCGTTCTAATACCTCAAAAGGTCCTATGAACCTTGGGCTTAGTTTCCCCTTCTTTCCAAAGCATATATTTCCTTTCCAGGGAGATACCTTTAGAAATACGTACGAGCCTACCTCAAATTCTCTATTCTCTCGATGGAAGTCTGCGTATTTCTTCTGTCTGTCTTGAGCTGCGACGAGACACATACGTATCAACTTCACCACTTCCACTGTTTTCTGCACCAATTCTGGTCCTAGCATTTGGCGTTCTCCCACTTCATCCCAATACAACGGTGTTCGGCATTTCCTTCCATACAAAGCCTCATACGGTGGCATCCCTATGCTTGCATGATAACTATTGTTATACGCAAACTCCACTAATGGTAGATGATCATCCCAACTACCCTTGAAATCCATGACGCAAGATCTTAGCATATCTTCTAACGTCTGAATTGTCCTCTCGCTCTGTCCATCCGTCTGTGGATGATAAGTCGTACTCAACTTTAACTGCGTCCCCAACTGTTCTTGAAGACTTCTCCAAAAGTTCGATGTGAATCGTGGATCACGATCTGACACTATCGAAACAGGTGCTCCATGTCTGGAAATAATTTCCTTAACATAGAGTGTAGCTAACTGATCTAAGTTATACTTAATTTGAATTGGCAAAAAGTGAGCCGACTTCGTCAACCGGTCCAGTATTACCCAAATCGCATCATATCTTCTTTGAGTTGTCGGAAGTCCCACCACAAAGTCCATCGTGATATGCTCCCACTTCCACTCCGGAATCTCCAATGACTGTAACAAGCCACTCGGTCGTTGATGTTCAGCTTTAACTCTTTGACAAGTCAAACACCTACTCACATACTCAGCTATCTTTCTCTTCATGTTCGGCCACCAGAAACTCTGTCGAAGGTCTTGATACATCTTAGTGCTACCTGGATGAATCGAGTACCTCAAACTGTGAGCCTCCTGTAAAACTAGCTCCTTTAGCTCCGTCTCATTCGAAACCCAAATTCTTCCCTCAAATCTTAATAATCCCTCATTATCAAGACTAAACCTAATATCTTTTTCAGTGGTTAACCGCTTCTTCATCTGGTCACACTCATCAGTTTTGAGTTGTACCTCCTTGATTCTTTCTACAATGGTAGACTGAATCTCGGTCACAAACAGTCTCTGCTCCGCCTCAATTGTGAACTTCACCTCCAATTCCATCCTAGCCATCTCTGTTATTAACTCAGTTTGAGCTGTTAACAAAGACAACTTCTCCCGACCCTTTCTACTCAAGGCATCGGCCACTACATTGGCTTTTCCAGGGTGATACAGGATATCACAATCATAATCCTTTATCAACTCCAGCCACCTCCTCTGTCTCATATTCAACTCCTTCGGTGTGAATATATATTTTAGACTCTTATGGTCCGTGTATATCTCACACTTTTCCCCGTAAAGATAATGTCGCCATATCTTTAGGGCAAACACCACCGCGGCCAGTTCTAGATCATGAGTAGGGTAAACTTTCTCATAATCCTTCAACTGCCTAGATGCATACGCAATGACCTTGCCATGCTGCATGAGCACACAACCCAGTCCTTTATACGAAGCATCGCTATAAACTACAAAATTTCCTGTGTCATCGGGTAATGACAAAACAGGCGCTTCACTCAACTTCTTCTTCAGTTCTAAAAAACTATCTTCATATTTCTCGGTCCATACGTACTTCACCGTCTTTCTCGTCAAGTTAGTCAGCGGAGTAGCTATCTTTGAAAAGTCCTGAATGAACCTTCGATAGTAGCCCGCTAACCCTAGGAAACTCCACACCTCAGTCGGCGTTTTCGGTTGTTCCCAATTTATCACGGCTTCCACCTTCGCTGGATCTACTGAAATCCCCTCATGGTCAATAACATGACCTAAAAATTGTACTCTCTCTAATAAAAATTCATACTTAGTGAACTTCGCATAAAACTTCTCCTTTCTCAAGGTCTCTAACACTATTCTTAGGTGTTCAGCATGATCTTCTGGCATCTTAGAGTAGACTAGAATATCATCAATAAACACCACGACGAACGTGTCTAAATATTGTTTGAACACCCTGTTCATCATGTCCATAAATGCAGCAGGTGCATTAGTCAACCCAAATGACATCACCAGGAACTCATAATGACCATAACGAGTCCTGAATGCTGTCTTTGGCACATCTTCATTCCTAACCTTCGGCTGATGATACCCCGTCCTTAAATCTATTTTGGAAAAATATTTTGCCCCCTTCAACTGATCAAACAGATCATCGATCCTGGGCAACGGATACTTATTCTTTATCGTTAACTTGTTCAACTCTCGGTAGTCGATACAAAGCCTTAACGATCCGTCCTTCTTCTTGACAAACAACACCGGTGCTCCCCACGGCGAAACACTCGGTTGAATGTACTTCCTGTCCAACAATTCTTGCAGCTGTACCATCAACTCCTTCATCTCCACTGGCGCCATACGATACGGTGCCCTGGAAACTGGTGCCGCTCCTGGCACAATGTCTATCACGAATTCGATCTCCCTATCCGGCGGAAGACCCGGTAACTCACTCGGAAACACATCTACGAACTCATTTACTACAGGTATTTGTTCCATGGTCGCTCCCATTCTCTGGGTATCCACCACGTGACACAAATAACGTACACACCCCTTCCTTAATAATTTTCTAGTTTGTGTCATGGTAAGACAACACGAACGTCCCGGTGATTTATTCCCGTAAAATATTACATGAGATTGGTTTACTGTTTTAATGTTTACACATTTCTTTTGACAATCTATTATTACTCCATGATTTATCAACCAATCCATTCCGAGGATTACATCGAATTCTCCTAATTTTATCGGTATTAGATCTACCAATAATTTACAACCTTGAATGTCTACACAACAACTCTTATGAACATTTTCAACAGGAATAATCTCTTCGTTTTCTACCTTAATGTTCATAGGTATAGGCAACTTTTCGGGAAGTAGTCCTAGTCGTCTAGCAAAATCACATGCGATAAACGAACAAGTAGCACCCGAGTCAAACAGCACGTATGCATTTAAGTCGTTGATCGGAATAATACCTGCAACTACGTCCCCCGAGGCCATCGCGTCTTGGACGGTCATATTAAAGGTACGGGACATTGGCCTACCCGGCTGAGCTGGACCCCCAATAGCTAACTTACCGCTATTAGTGCCCCGATTTCCGTCCGTCCCCTTCTTTGGGCAGTTCTTTGCCATGTGGTCCGTAGACCCACATACAAAGCACCCATGGTTCTTCTTCGGGCTTGTACAAGTTGGCGCAATATGCCCCGCTTGTCCACAATTGTAACAGACGGCCTTCCCCTTCAGACAAACTCCTAAATGAGTTTTTCCACAAATCTTGCAGGCCTCCATTCTTTTCTTCGGGTCTCCTTGCTTCACTCCGGTATTCCCAGAGCTAAATGCCTTCCTCTTCTGACCCTCGCCACTTCCACTGGCTCCCTCAATCTTGACTCTCCCGTCAACATTTCCCTTATTCTTCTTTTCTTTGTGGTATTGGCTCAACGCCTCACTACCACCTTCGACAATAATTGCCTTCTCTAAAACGATTCCAAGAGAAGTACTTTGGAATACCGATATACGGTTATAGAGCTAGAGTTTTAAGACCTGCTCAAACCGTCGTGCCTTCCTCACCTCAGTATCCACTTGATGTGGAGCGAACCTTGCCAGTTCATTAAACTTGGCGGCATATTGGGGAACCGTCATGTCCCCTTGTTTTAAATCTAAAAATCGCATCTCCATCCTTCCCTGCATGCTTATGGAAAAGTAGTTCTCGAAGAATATTTCTTTAAACCTCTCCCACATTATAACATCTATTCCAGCCCTCGCCTGATTGGCCTCCCACCAAAAGTTGGCCTCTCCCTTCATCATGTAGGTTGCGAAAGCAACCTTTTGGGCCTCATCGATAATTGCTATCACAAATGCCTTCTCAATCTCCCTAACCCACATTTGAGCTTCGATAGGGTCCGTAGTTCCTTTGAACTCCGGCGGACCCACACTCCTAAAGTCCTTGAATGTAGTGGCTCGTACTACACCAGGATTTACGGGGATATTAGCCCCAGTTTGGTTAAACGCTGCGGTTAAAAGATTCAAAAATTCCTGCATGGGGTTAACCGACCCTCCCTCTAGTTGATTCGTGTTTGCACCTTGGGTACGGGGTACTCTTCTTGGCGGCATTTTGCTGTTTCAATAAACATATATTTCGTTATTATGAATTTCCTTTCGGTTAATCATTATTCCATATTTAAACAATAACTTAAACATTTATTACTCAACATTTTTCGAAAATGAAAACTTATATTAATTCATCGTAGTATAATACTACATCGGTTACATAAAACAGCCTAAGCTGGATACATTACTTTCCCGCTATTACTTTCCAACAGTTGGGATTTACAAAAGACTACCCTTGATTATACAAAAGAGGGCTTTACGTCACTACTAACTATACATAATATGTACATACTTAACTATTCTAACAACTACTCATTCATATCTGCCTTAAGGCATTCTCAAAATATGCCTTGGCAAGATCGGCAATAATATCACGGCTGATAGTATGTTGCGTCTGCCCTGCCTCTACTGGATACCCAGCTACCTGCAACTGGAAATCCTCATGAGAACCCCTATGAATATAGGACATTCTCCCTATCTTCTGTTTCTTGGTCTTTAGCTCACTCCTAAGCTCAAAGACCTCTTGTTTTAGCTCATGGACCTTGTCTTTAGCCAAAACTCTCTCATCATGTTCCTGTTCCCACATGGACTCCACGTCCATCTTGTCTTCTATAACAGTTTGGAGTTCCGCCTTCAACTCCTTAACCTCCTGACAATAGTGTACATTCCTATCTATCACTGACATGAACAGTGACATCATCGACCCTCCTGGAGTTATCTCTGCTGCTATTGCTACTGGATTAAAGGACACTGCTTCAACTTCTTCTTCTGTCATGCCATCAAATACAGACATGAGGTCTAAGCTTTCAGAGTCTCCGGACTCCACCTCTACTATCTCAGGATTTGCTGCTACGGGGTTCGGTATGATTTCTATCTGGTTTACCGACCCTTCGCTGACTACCTATACATCCCTATTTTCACCTGACATCTATAACAACAGAAAAAAATTGATTAGTAAACGTCAGTGTAATAAAAGCACATAACTTATATGATGCATTTTTATAAGGTTAACTTCCGTCTTTTATTCTTTGACTTTTCTTAAGGTTATGACTTAAGGTTTTACTTCCCCCCTTAAGTTTTATAACCTAAGGCTTTTGATACCACCCTATGACGCCCCCAAATCTGGGTCTCTTCCAACCCGACAGATGGTGCTACACGGTACTACCTGTCATTCATACATTCCAATGAATAGTCTTAAAAGGACTAATATAACTTATATATATATTCAAAATAATATTACATTACCCAGGTTCTTCGTAACCCTTTCAGTTGTTCTTGTCATAAATAGCAATATATTACAAGAGTCTTCCTATACTATTACATAAGTATGCTACGGGTCCATCTTCGCCTTGCCTTTATCCTTGCCTGAGACTTCGGTACGCTCGACCTTAGCTGTGTTCATCTGGTTTAAGCAAGAGTGAGCATGACTAGCTCAGCAAGTACAACAATTCTAGTAAAATAGTATGCTTAAAACATAGGAATCGTATACCTTTAGCAACTGGGCAATAGTTACGAAGTACTTACTGCGAATTTAAAATAGAACCTCTTTTCATTCAAAACGTTTTACAACTACAATATTTAGTAAAACATCAATTCCGGCTTAAGACCGTAAATAGTTCATAAGTTCTTTAAAAAGGACATCCCGGCACAAAGTCCGTAAGTCCGGTATAGCTTACGAGCACGTCTAGGTGATCAGCCTATAGTACTCTATGTTGATCAACACTACATTCATTAAACGTGTATACGTTTAAGTTGTGGCAACCTCACGTGCCCATCGAATACTCGATGAAAATACATTTGAGCATACATAATCTACTTTTGAAAACCATAACAATATTAGTTCGGTAAATCCTTATCAACACTTTATAGCATAATAGAACATACGTCTAGCCGAAAGGTTTGGCTTTGACATTCTCCAAATATTATCACATGCGAAGAATACATGAATCACAAAGACTTGCCCAGATCGAACTGGAACAAGGGTTAGAGTACTCGCATTTAGTGTTTGCTATAATTTACAACCCGTGCACTTTACGTCTTTAAGGTCTCTACATTAAATGATAGCATAACATAGAACATTAGATCATGAATGATCATACATAGTTCCTAAATAATCTTACCCTACTTCTCAATCTAATTACATATTAGATTTGTTATTAATGGTTTCGGCTTTCCGTAAGATCATTCTTTCATTCATTAGTAATTGGTTTAACTAAACCCTAAATGTTCATACTTAAAGCTTAATTATGTCTTAACAATATTCCATTAAGATCTTCCTTTAGTTGTTTATCAATTACTAACCATGTTTTATTTTTAAACATTCATTGTTATCTAAATCATAAGGTTGGCGCTGCGGCGCCGACTTTTACTCTTGGTGCCGCGCTGCGGCGTCACCTATTGCTGCCTAGAATTCGGACTCGGCGCTGCGGCGCGAGTCTCAGCGTTAATGGTCGCGCTGCGACGAACTCTTGCAGTGTGCTCGGTTACTGTTCCGCACCGCGGCGCAGTTTATTTTGCCTAGTGTTGGCGCCGCGGCGCCAACTCTGTGCACCAGAAAATAATTTTAGTTTTGAAATTTTGTGAACTTCCCGGACGCATAACTTCTTTGTTATAAGTCCGAATTGGCTCGTTCAAAAGCCTACGGTTCACAAATTATGTAATCTACATGGTCATTCAAGAATTTTATCTATTTGACATCGCTTGCTAAAATTTCACCTACTGGTTCGTTTTTAACGAAAACGATAAACGTTCGTGAACGTTCAACGCTCATTTCTTCGTTCTAAGTCCGAATCCGACCATTTTCAAGTATGCAACTCTATAATGCCCAATATGACTTGTCTCCATTGAAAACTAATGTTCCCAATGTCAAACACAAAATACGACTTCCATTCCGAGAATTTCACGAATTCGACGGTAATCGTCCAATCGTGCGAATTCCGGTAACTTTTCATTACTAAGCGTTCTTGATGGATTTTTAATCAACATAGAAGTATTACAAGTTACTCATAACACCAACTTATAAATAAGGTAGGTTTTGACTTATTTAACTTATGAACTCAAATTCTCATGCTTATCATAACCAAGGCTATTCTTCATAAGTTCATTAACTTTATTTAAGTTCAAGTTGCTTACTCAACTTATCCGGCTTAAGTCAATTGCTTATCAACTTCTCTTATGTTCTTAGTATCTAAGTTCATTATATTACACTTCCCTTATCCTCCTAATATGTTAGAGATGAAGAAGACAAGATCATTTACCTTTGATAATCACTTCACTAGCTTTGGAAATCTATTAAGGAAAGTTGAAATGGCTTATAAGTGCTTAATGGCTCTAACAATTAAGTTGCTGTGAGAGAGAGTTGTTGGATGAAACTTTAATCAACCAAATAATGAAATGGAAGCTCTCTATTTATAGGCTAGACAAAGTGAGGGCAAAAGAGTCTTTATGGCATCCCTCCTCCTTACTATTCATGTCTTGCTCACTAAGTAAACTTGGCCATTACTTAAAGTACTTGGTCAATACATAAAGTTCTTGCCCATCAAGTTTACCCATGGGTTGCCCCATGGATCCTTATTAGTTAATGGATCATGCCTTGGGCTAAATACTAATCTAATTATCTTATCCTTTGGGCTTGCTAATAACAATAGCTAATTTTCTTGTTGGGCTTGCATTTTATCAAGTTGGACTTCATGAACTAAATACATGGGCTTAAAAATAAATCCCACATAGGATCACATCTTATGCAATATTATCTCAATTCCTTCCTTTAGGTTTTAATACCTAAAATCCCAAACTAAGTCCGCATGCGATTTATTACGTTTTCCATACTTAGATTATTATTACATAATCCCTCTTACCTCAATATTCTAACATTACGTATTTCTCGGAAATCCAAAAATCAATCCCTAGCGATAATCTATGAATAGTGATTTTCGTAAATTTTCTCGGAAAACATTTATTTTCGTCTTGGAAATTCAAATACTTTAATTCATTCACGTGGCTCAAATACTACGACGTTCTGACATTTCTAGGTTATCGAACAACACACATCTTATTACCACATAAAATAACAAATAATATTATTTTATTCATTAATAAATTCTTTTAAATCTTTTACAAAGGATCCGAATTTCTCGGGCGTTACATAGACAATTTTAGTCTTATCAAATTTCTTTGATTTTTTATACGACTTCTGCTTATATGACTTAGGTTTATTGTAGTAATCTTCTTTTATCTTGACTATAGCGTTTTTTGAGGCGTTTACGGCTTTTATGTGAGTCAATAAGCTTATGATTATGCTTTCTTCTAGAGGGAGCTATAGGCGGTAAACCATATTGTTCACAGAATGTTCCTAACTCATATTTAGCTTTTTTCTTATCTTTACTAGCTTGCTTAGCTAACTTGAAGTCAATACACATTTTTAATCATATTTTCTGAATATAACTTATTATTTCTCCATAAGTTAAATTATCGTAATCTATATATCCTAAATTTTTACTTAATTCTTCTCTAACTTTGTGAGCAAATAAAGAAGGTAAACCATTAACGAATTTTTCTTTCCAAAATGGTTTATTACTGTCATTTCTCATCATAACTCTAGAGGTAAAAACATCTTTGTACCATCTAAAATCACTTAGAGTGGGGCAAGTAAGATTACTTAATTGATCATGAATTCTTTCTGTAATATTACTAGGGGTTCCAATAAAATGTTTAATTATGGTAAATATTAAGGTGTTAACTCCATCAGGCAGATCAATACCTAAATCTTCATTAAATAAAGGATTACCATCACTATCCCTTTGAATAGCATGAATAATTGATATTCTAATACCTTCTGTGAGATGTTTCTCCCACCAAGATCTAAGAATACCGGTAAATCCACTAACTAATAATTCAACAATATCTGGTTGAGACAGAGTGTTGAAATTGGTAATATAGCTGTTAGCTGCCATTGACATATGATTTAGTTTGTTTAATATTTCTTGTTCACTAAACCCATCAATATTCCATTCATAAATTTTATTGGATGAAACAGAAAATTGTTTATCTAGATTTCTTTCTTCGAACTGTAGATCCGGAGGAGAAGGTCTAGGGTACCAATTTCTGGTTATACTTGTGTTATTAACTGTTAATTTATTTAGTTGTTCATCAAGGTTTGAAATAGATGAGTGATCTGAGTGATCAGAAACACTGTTGTTATCATAGAATTCGATCTGATCAATAACAGCAATAGTTCCACTCGGACCTACTTCAGTTTTAAGTTTTTTAAATAACTTATCTATTGACTGAACAAGTTCATTATCTTTATTGGGTAAACCTAAATTATATCTATTTTATTGTAATTTGATTAAAGGTTGTTCAATCTTTTCATCAGGTTTTTTAATAATATTTTCTTCAAATTTTTATTCAATTCTATCTAACTATTTTCCTACAGTTGCTAGGTACTCGTTACTGAAGTTTAATTATTCAATTAATTTTTTATCGTCATTAACTCCATCTGAAATTTTAAAGGGACTAGCAATAATTGAAGTATTCTTAACTGTTAATAGAACTGTTTCTAACGGAGGATGACTAGACAAGACCTTTGACTTGTCTTCTTTAATCCATTGAGTTTTACTGATAACATTACATTTTCCTTGGTATTGTTCATACCAATCATAAAAAGTAACATTAATTTCTTCGTTTTTAATAAATCTTTTCCATCTGTTTACTATCTTATCTCTTTCCTTTTCTAAGGGGTGATTAGATCTGAATAGATATCTTTTTTCTTTATTAGATTTTGAATTAAAATCTTTAACTAAATTATCCCAATCTAAAACGAAATCTTTTTTAATGACTCTTAATTGATTATGAATTGGGGCATTAAAATCAGATTGTGTGGGATACACAGAGGATGCCGGAGAAGAACTTTCTTCATCAACGACGGTATCATTCTGAGTGTAACAAGGATGACTAACTTGTCCTTCATTAAGAATTCCTTTTAGTTTGATATCTCTAACTGAAGGGTTACTAAGTATTTCAGTATCTCTTCTGGTGTGAATAACTGAAGGTGCTGAAGAACTGGAAATATCTTCAATTATTATTGGGGTTCTAGTTCTTTCAAAACTAATTTTAACAGTTCCGTCAGAAAACTGTTTGATGTTTTCAATTTTTAACAAATTATTTGTTATGGGATGTTGTGGTAATTCATTTGGTAAAGTCCATTGGCTAGGTAAGGTAATATCCTTCCAGAGGATTGTTCTCAGAATCTAGATATTAGCATCACTAGTTGAACTTTGGATTAAAACTGTTAGATCTTTTGGACTTTTATTAAGAGCATGAACATTTAAGTTTGACATCATAGTCTTATAATAAATCATGTAAATCAAAGCAATAGGTTGAGATCCTTCAATCATTTGAGTAACCTCACCATTAATTTTAATATTTAGTGTTAATGCTTTAAATAAGTTTTGATCACTAAGACTTAAAGTGAAATCAGGAAAGCAATTGAAATGGATAGGTCCATTATGCAGACTTGCTTTCATGGCTCCAATTATACTAGGATAATAATTTAAAAATCTAGCATCTCTAAGGCAGAGATAGATAGATGAATTAATTCCTTTTCTATTAAGTGGTTTAACTGCTACTTGTACAAGACCTATATGAATAAAATTGTTACCCTTTTTTGTGTGTTTTTTAATAACTTCAGGAGATAAAAGACTATAATTTTCATATTCTTTGTTAATAGCATAAACTCTTTCAACTGTTTTAACATTATAGTCAGTTTTGAATTTATCTGAAAAGGTTGACTGGTAAATTTCTTTGGGAGATACTCTAGGTATGTTCCAATTGTGTAAAACTTGATTAATGTTTTCATAACTATGTTCTTCTTGGTTGACAATGTCTGGGACATGAGGCAAAGTCAATCTGTTACTAACTGAAGAGCTAGATCTGAATAATCTACTCATCTTAACTGTTTCAAAAGAAAATCTGACTCAAGGTTCATTCATACATACCCCGTTTACCCTAGATAGACACATACCTATGTTCTATAACCTGAAACTGCTCACACCCTGGAGACTTACAAAGGTTAGACACGAACTAGGTGGTCTAAAGGCAAGTAAGGCGACTTCAGAACTTTGAGGAAGAAGACAATTTTGAAATAGTAAAGAGAAGTTTGATTAAAAAGATCTTACTGGTCAATTAGAAACAACAAACAACTTGGCTCTGATACCATCCATCATCTCAGCTTTTGCTTTCTGTAAAGCAAAAGTCTTTTACTTTAGTAAATGTAAAAGTAAAAGTAAAAGAATATAACTTTTGCTTTTACTTAAGTTAAATGTTTTTAACTTAGTTAAATGTTTCTTACATTTACTAATGTAAAAGTAAATGTAAAATGTTTCTTACGTTTTACTTTTACTTTAGTAAATTACTTTTACTTCAGTTAATGTAATAGTGATTCCTGCGTGAATCAAATAGTAATTTACTTTTCAGTTTTCTATTTAAAGAAACTCAAGTGTTAGAGTTTCTTTAGGCTTAATTCAATGTAGCCTCAGAGCTTCTCTCTCTAAAAAGCTCTTCCGAGGTCCTCTCTCCCTTCTCTCTAGAGTTAGCCGGAGACGAAGCTTTCAGCTTCGATCTTCTTAGTTAGAAGATGAAGAAGAAGTTCACACTTCCTTCTTCCCTTAAACATTTTGTCTAGGATTCACATGTAATCCCTTCCCAAATGTTTATAAATAAAAGAAAGAGATTACAGCGGCAATTAAGTTTTAAAAGAAAAAACTTAAACAGAAAAAGAAAAGATTAAGAAGATGACCGGTGAATCGATAAAGTAATCTCTTTCTTTTATTTATAAACATTTGGGAAGGGATTACATGTGAATCCTAGACAAAATGTTTAAGGGAAGAAGGAAGTGTGAACTTCTTCTTCATCTTCTAACTAAGAAGATCAAAGCTGAAAGCTTTGTCTCCGGCTAACTCTAGAGAGAAGGAAGAGAGGACCTCGGAAGAGCTTTCTAAAGAGAGAAGCTCTGAGGCTACATTGAATTAAGCCTAAAGAAACTCTAACACTTGAGTTTCTTTAAATAGAAAACTGAAAAGTAAATTACTATTTGATTCACGCAGGAATCACTATTACATTAACTGAAGTAAAAGTAATTTACTAAAGTAAAAGTAAAACGTAAGAAACATTTTACATTTACTTTTACATGGTAAATGTAAGAAACATTTAACGTAAGTAAAAGAAAAAGTTATATTCTTTTACTTTTACTTTTACATTTACTAAAGTAAAAGACTTTTGCTTTACGGAAAGCAAAAGCTGAGATGATGGATGGGCCATCACCTGTCTGTGACTCGAAGATGCCTCTGGCGTCTTCTTCGTTGACTGGTCCGTCTCCTGTGGATGCCGGAAGGTGCTGTTGATCATCTTCTCAGATGAGTCACCATCCCCATACATTTCCACCTTAAAATTTTTATCCAGGAAATAACCCTTTCACCCCCAAAAATTTGGTTTAAAAATAGAAGGAGGAAAAAAAATTTCACCAAAAAATTGGTCAAAATCTTCAAAATTTCTTAATTTTGGAAAAAATTTTTGTTTAAAAACAAATCAGACTGAAATCTGAAACAAAGGATCACTCGATTGGTCCTGATCTGTCAGTGAAATCGATCTAAACAGAAGATTTATTTGTTAACTGTTTAAACAAAAATTCTTTTTCTTAAAGGTCCACTTAGACTCTAGCCTTACTTGCCTTGAACACATACCCGTAGATCTAAAGATTCCCTGTAGCCTTACACTGCTCCCAATTGAGACTTACAAACGGCATTATTCGGGACTTAAGGCGATCTTGGGTGGTTTACGGCGAAGGTCGGGCGATTAAAAGCGGAGCAAGAAAAATAAAAGTTTGAAAAAACATTTAAGAAAACAAATCAAATTGTTTATTCTTCGAAATCACCGATAGCATCAAGAACCAACCGTGTGGCTTTGATACCATATAACATCGGCGATTAAGTTTTAAAAGAAAAAACTTAAACAGAAAAAGAAAAGATTAAGAAGATGACCGGTGAATCGGTAAAGTAATCTCTTTCTTTTATTTATAAACATTTGGGAAAGGGATTACATGTGAATCCTAGACAAAATGTTTAAGGGAAGAAGGAAGTGTGAACTTCTTCTTCATCTCCTTACTAAGAAGATCGAAGCTGAAAGATTCGTCTCCGGCTAACTCTAAAGAGAAGGGAGAGAGGACCTCGGAATAGCTTTCTAGAGAGAGAAGCTCTGAGGCTACATTGAATTAAGCCTAAAGAAACTCTAACACTTGAGTTTCTTTAAATAGAAAACTGAAAAGTAAATTACTATTTGATTCACACAGGAATCACTATTACATTAACTGAAGTAAAAGTAAAACGTAAGAAACATTTTACATTTACTTTTACATTGGTAAATGTAAGAAACATTTAACTAAGTTAAAAACATTTAACTTAAGTAAAAGCAAAAGTTATGGGGATGGTGACTCATCTGAGAAGATGATCAACAGCACCTTCCGATATCCACAGGAGACGGACCAGTCAACGAAGAAGACGCCAGAGGCATCTTCGAGTCACAGACAGGTGATGGCCCATCCATCATCTCAGCTTTTGCTTTCCGTAAAGCAAAAGTCTTTTACTTTAGTAAATGTAAAAGTAAAAGTAAAAGAATATAACTTTTGCTTTTACATAAGTTAAATGTTTTTAACTTAGTTAAATGTTTCTTACATTTACCAATGTAAAAGTAAATGTAAAATATATATATATATATATATATATATATATATATATATATATATATATATATATATATATATATATATGTAAGACACATGATATATATAACGGTGTGTGTGTGTGTATGTGTGTGTTTAATATGGTTTTTAAAGTTGTGACTCTCCTTTTGGGACTACTTTAGCCAAGCGGAAACTGAATTGAATGAGATTCACTTTTGACTGCATTAATTAAGTTGATAGAAATAAGTAGAAACATTTTTTCATGGCTATAATTCAAATTCGGAACATTTGGTAATCTGCGTATAAAACTTTCAATCCTAACCATTTATTTTAAAATTAAGCAATCACAACCTTTCATTCAAAATTAGATTTCGAAAATTCCCTTTTTTCCCCCAACTTCCAAATTCTATAAATAGGGAGTCTTTCATTCATTTGGTTTTTACCAATTCAGTGAAAAAGAAAAGCTTACTCTCCTTGCCTACATACTCTCTCTAAAGCTTTCTATCTTTTCTTACAAAAGTTCTGATTATTTGAGAAGAGGAAACTTGTCCAAGTATTTGCGATAAGTCATTTGAGTTAACTTAGTTGAATTATTTCTTACTTGATTTATATTTATAGATATACGAATATAAATTGTTATACACAATTTATATATCTATATTTCATCTATTTATAAAAAAAAAAGATACGTAGACGCATCAAGGCTACAGAGATACTACTCTACGGAGAGGAATTCGAACCGTACGATGTACGATTCCTTATAGTCTTAAGTAACTTTTTATTTATATTATTTATATAAATATCGTAAAATAGATACGACACTTGATAGTTCAAAACGACATTGAGATATTCCTCCAAAAAGAGTGAATTATCCGAACCGGATTTGAAAATCGTAGTGATCTATTGAAAATATTTATATATGTATCAATTGTGAGAATATAAAAATTTTCATACTTAGACGCAGCAAGGCTACAGAGATATTCCTCTTAAATGAGGGAATCGAACTGTACGATTACTTGTAGTACTAAGTGACTTTATTTATAAATCACATAATAGATAAAATATTAATATATATTATCTGAGTTAAACAAACATTTTTGTTATATCAAGTTGTGCTTAACTGATTAAATTGTTATTCTTTGATAATTATTGCTTAAATTGATTTAATCGTTTTATACACAAGTATTGGATCATAAAATAATTCATATAATATTGTTAAAGAATATCTGAGAAACAAATTCTTTTAATCCATAGAAAAACACTCTTTATTATAAATAGTGAATAATTCTTTATAAATTGCATTAAAATTATTTATCTGTTTATACAGAAGCATCTTTGAGCATAACCTAAAACTTACCTATTTGCTTATTCAAGAAGTACATTTTATACAAAATATAAAAGTTATTTAAACTTTTATAACAGTGCATAATTTACAAATCTGCTTACACAGAAGTATTATTTGAACTAAGCACAAACTATTATCTTCTTACAAAGAAGCATATTCTCTCAGTATAAAAGTCTTTGAATTTTATAAATTTCTTCTTTAATTGATATTTTCTTATTTCAGAAGCATCAATCTGTACTAAATTTTATCTGCTTATTTTAGAATCAAATTGTTGTAAAATCTTTTATAAAAAGGAAAAAGGTAGAGTTAGTTTATTTTATGTACCTGTGAGAAAGACGAGTAATTCTTCGACCAAGAACAATGTCTTAGAGAGGTCAGCTTGGAGTTGGGTCTCCAGTGTACTTGTGAGGTGAGGAAGAGGCTGTTATTTCAAGACCAGATCATAGAATAGAACTGAACTCAAAAGAAGTACAACTAAGCTTGAGGAAGGAGTTGGGAGCTTGCTGTCCAAGATAGATTAGTTGGGTATAGTTGGAAGTTTGTCTATAAAACTTTGTAAAGGCTTCTTCGCCTGTTGAAGGAGTATTTGTTACTGATAGTAATTGTGACGCTCCCAAAATTAGGTATACATCACCAATCTTGAGTCGCCAGATACATGGTACAGAATTCAAATATAACTTAATAATACAACTGTCGTGTACAATACGACAAAACATAAACTGTGAGTTTGAATATAAATTTTGTCTACTAGAGAGTATACAAAATCAAAAGGAGTCTTCATTACAATTATTGTCACACTATTTCACAGAATAGTGAGGACTACTAATGCACCATCTAGGACCATCACTCCGTTCCCCGACTCGTCCCAACTATATTCTCATTTCCTGAAGAGAAAAGTGAAAGAAAAGGTGAGCTCAACTAGCCCAGTAAGAAATATTATGACTAAGATAATGCAGAATAAATTATCATTAGCCTTAAACAGTGTTAAACTGATACAATATAACAAACATCAAGTTTAACTGCAGCGGAACAAGCAATCCATTAAAAGAGTCAAGTAGAGAATAAAATCTGTTAGTTCCTAGTAGGCACAAGTTATCTAGAAGGGGGGGGGTTGAATAGATATTTGTAAATCTTTTCGTTTTAACTTGTTCTTAGATAATGATTAAAACTGTGGAATTAGTATTTGTTTTAATCTTCTTTACCAAGCAATGGAGTTATGAGCGAGTAAAGCAGTTATAGCAGATATAGCAGTTATAACAGTTATAGCATGAATGTAAACGACACAGTTGTTTTTAAGTGGTTCAGAGCACTCAAAGCTCCTAGTCCACTCTTCTACTCAACGAGTAGGATATCCACTAAGGATGTCTTTTACAATCTTCTGAATCACACAGATTCCTTCTAGACCAGCAGTTTAGGAACTTCTCTAGTTCACTCTTGAACTCTTCAAGTCCAGCAGACTTGGCTTTCTTACAGTTCACTACAAACTCTTCAAGTTCAGCAGACTTGGTATACTTCTTCAGTTATTGATAGTTGTTGATTTCTTGATGGTTGCTACTCAGTTGCTGTGTTAGCACTGGTTCGTTAAGAACTGAGTAGCTGAGCAAGCTTTGTAATATCTCAGATCGTAGAGTTAAGCTTGAGAGAGATGTTTACGTTGTTTGATTAATGCTTGCTTGTCTTCTCTCTCATCTGTCTGATGTGTATATATGTGATGTTGAAAACTATCCGTTGGATCCATTCGTTGTGGCATTAAATGCATCTGAACTTTTTGTACAGTGATGGAGACATTTCTACACATCTTCTGAATTCTGCATTTTGGCCTACTGACACTGCAGGCTGCTTTTTCACCTACCACCTGAAAAGGTGTTTTGTCCCTCTTACCCATAGTACTACCCTTAGCTTCTTCAATACGCTTCTTTGTTGCATACTAAGGATATTTCATACAATCTGGGACTGATGACCACTGCAGCATCTGGGATCCATTCCTCACTTGTTGAAAACACAGATCATGAGGCTCGACGTTTTCTGACATGAGACAGATGATGCTCTACGATTTGGATCATGGTGTTCTACGATTTAGATCGTAGTGTCTTTTACATCTTTGCACACTACGATGCTATTAGTTGAGAGCACTACGATTTCCCTTTAAAACCTTCGTACACTACGATCTTCTCTTGCTCGTGTTGTTGACTCTACGTTCCCGAGAGCACACTACGATCGTTGACTTGTAAACTTCATGTTTTCCTTCAGCACACTACGATCGTGGAGTTAGCTCGGCAATCGTTGGGACCACTCTACGAAATCCAAAGAGTCTCCTTTAAGGCAGAGACACTACGATCTTCAGGCTCTACGTTTTCTGCCTTGACTTCTGCAATGTTGATCAAATTGATGCACTATGATTTCATCAAGACTAATATATTACATCTTAAGAACAACCTAACAGTTTTGATCTTTCTATCTATGCATTCTTTAACAGAATGATACACGTTGAAAGCTTAGATCAACCTAACAATTTTGATCTATCACTAAGTCCTTGTACATATATTCATTTAAGGACCTTACAAATAATCATGAACATATTCATTAAAACATCAAATCATAAAATGCATTCTCCCAACAAAATCTACTATCTTTTATGATTTAAAAGGTTTTTCATCACTTTTATCGCTGAGACTCAGCTTAATAAATAATCCACATTATGCTTCTCCAGATTGGCATAAGATTTCTGGAAGTCATAGACAGAAGCTTTCAAGTTGAGAATATTGTCCAATATAATTTGATGTTGACGATCTTGGTTTTTCTGCATTTCAAGCACAGCCTCTCTTTGCTTGGCAGTAACCTAGAAATGGATCTCATCTCTGTCTGATATACTCTTCAGAATCTCTTTGATAATTTCCCTTAGCCTCGTAGTGAGCTCAGTGTTCATAGTACTAGGGAATTTGTTTGCAGCTTTTATCATTTAGTTCAGTCGGATGTTAAGGAGATCAGAGTGGGATTCCAGACTTGCTTCGATAGACTTGATCATCTGCTCAGAAGTTTCTTTCAAGTCATGCTTGGTAGGCAGGCTTGGGAGAGTATCATTTGATTGGGGATTGTCCATTGGAGGGGTTCTTGGTTGAGATTGATCTTGCAAATTGTACAAAGCAAGATCAAGACTGAAATAGTCATGTGATGAGGAGGATGGTATATCATCTGGAGGGGCTTGGGTTTGGATATCTGGGATAGGGGACTTTACAATTTCAATGTTGGACTCTACGATGTGGCTTGAGTCTGGAATCGTAGAGTTGGTGATTTGAAGGAGTATGGTAAGGTTGACTTCTTATGGTTCTTCAGTTACAGAATTTTGGGATTCTACAACTGGAAACTGATTTACTGGATTGAGAGTTACTTCCAGCCATTTAGGAAATTCATAGAAATAGCTAAATGAAGATGATGGCAGGTGATTAACTCTAAAACTGGTAGGGATAGACAATACCTCAGGTTTATCTTTTGATGAGGAATGGTTGGTAAGCAGCTTTTTGGCAAAGATGACTTTCCCTGGAAATCCATTAGCCAGAACTGAGATTACTGGATATTCCTTGAAGCTCCAGAACATGTGATCCCATGAGTTCAAAATTTGAGCTTGATGGTATGCCATCATGGGTAGGTAGGAGAACAGTTGAGTGTACATATAGCTCCTAAATCCATCTTTCCCTACACCAGTGATTTCAAGCTCATCATCATCATCTTTTTCTTCTTCGTGTTCTTCTGAAGATTCCATTATCTCAATGGTCTCTGGAGGGTTTGGCATTGGCTCAATTTCATCTTGAGCAAGGACCTCTTCTTCAGCCATTGGGATATCATGAGGCTCCCCCTCAGCATGAACATCTTCTTGGAGGTTTAGAAACTCCCCCTCAGTTGGTATATTTTCTTGAGCTGTGGACTTCTCCCCCTCAGCTGGTGTATACACAATCATGAGAGTTTCAGGGATTACCCTCAGCTGGAGCATTTTCCTCTTCATTTGCTTGGGGCATTTCTACCTTTGCAACCATACTATTGGCTTCCTTTTTCAACACTTTTTCATTTTCAAGAATATACTTCTTGACCAACTTTCTTTTTGCTTTGCTGGGTTTAGCCACAACTTATGGACTCTCTTAAGTCTTAGCTTTGTCCTTTGGAACAACCACTCTTCTTGAAGCAGCTTCTTCCATTTCTGCCACACTTGGCCTGGATTCAGAGAAGAGCAGAGTCTCTACGATCGAAGAAACTGTTGGTCTTTTGAACTTATGACTAGTTTTGTTCTTCTTTAGGATCTGTGAAATAGTGGCTCGATCCTCTTCAGCTTCTTCTTGCTGTTGCTTCTGTCTTAGCCTCCTCGGAGTTTCTATGTTAGAGGACTCTACAGGAATGTTAGTTATAGATCCTTGAGGCTCTTCGACTTGTCTTTCCCTTAGCTTTCTCTTGCCCTTGCTTTTTCTGGCAAGAGCAGAGGGTTCTCCCTTGTCTGTTTCTTCTTCTTCTTCAACTTCTTTGACAACATACATTCCTCCTGGAAAGCCTGCTTCCTTTTGTTCCCCAGTTCTCCCACTGGACTCTGTCATCATTCTTACATAATCAGCAGGGTTCCTTTCCTAGTTCTTAAACAACTGCTGTGTCATTCTTCGATTTGGGTTGATAACTTCTCCTTTATCATCCCCAATTTTGTCACCCAATGTAGATTGCAAATAATGCTAATGAATCTCCCATACAGCATCTTTGGATTACTCTTTGATTTCTTCGAGCTGACGATCCACTTGCCGATCCACTCAAGCAATACAACCCCATAATTGAGTTGAGTACCATGAACCAAGGCAGACATGAGCTTGAGCTGAGTCTCATTTATCGAGTCATGACCTGAGCTCTTGCAGCAGATGCATTTCCCAATAATGTCAGCCAAAAATTCATACCTTTGAGGGAACTCCTTCTTTTTGTAGCCTTTCATAGAGGGATTCTTCTTGTGGTGCATTTTCTTTAAGCCCTCTTGGAAGCTTATGCTGTCTAGAAATGGGTGCCCCACGTTCTTGAAACCTAGGGCCAGATTGAAGTTTTCTTCCCTTAGCATCATTTCAACTCCTCTTACTCGTGTAGTGATGGTGTTGTGTTCGTACACTCCATTCTTGTAAAACTCCTTCACTAGCTTGGGATAGATGAGGGTGTCGGTGCTCAGCGCCTCTTCGAGACCTGCCTTCTTTAGGAGTGCTAAGGTCTTGTGAAATTTTGGTGGAGCATCCTTAAACTCATTGAAACAGAGTCTGTAGCCTGAGATTACATTTGAAGCAGCCATGATTCTGTAGTTGAGAAGTGGAATACGACTGAGCTTTCTCTTGAGTTAGGGTTTTGCTTTGAGAGAGAGAGAGAGAGAGATAATCTTTTGAACTTCAGATTTCAAAAACACGGTTCCAATTTGTACTTGTAGCTTCCCTCTCTCTTTTTGACTTAGTGGGACAAGTGTCGCCTTTTGCTTGGCTCTACAATTTTGACTTTACATGAATGTACTGATTTGCCCTTTGAGTCTTCAGTGCTGAGATGTCCTTAGGATGACTACGATCGTAGAGGTAGTCTTCTGGTCGTTGAGTCTGTCCTGCGATCGTCGAGTCTATCCGGCAGTCGTTGAGTCTGATCACTATTCGTAGAGTCTGTCCTGCGATCGTCGAGTCTGTCTGGCAGTCGTTGAGTCTGATTACCATTCGTAGAGTCTGTCCTGCGATCATCGAGTCTGTCCGGCAGTCGTTGAGTCTGATCACCATTCGTAGAGTCTGTCCTATGATCGTCGAGTCTGTCCGGATCCTTGTGATGAGTTTTTGACTAAGCATTCTTTTTAAGAGAACTCAGGAAGGGCCAACCTCTTGGTGATTCAAGAGAGATTGCATTGTTATGAAGGTTGTCATCACAGGATTCACTTTGCTTGTTGGAAGGGCTTTTGGTCATCGTCGAGTCTGCGCTATGATAGTTGAGTCTTTGCTACGTTCGTTGAGGTAGTTGTCTGTTCGGCTCTACGATTGTGAACTTCCCTTGATCATGTCTGTGATTTTGAGTACAGCCTTTATATCTGTCATGGTTAGCACAATCTAGAACATACAGTTCATGGATGAAGATTTAGCATGCCTAGTTCACTTATTAACTTGTTAAATCTGGATTCATCTAGTGGTTTTGTAAAAACATCAGCAAGTTGATTTTCAGTAGGGATATATTGTAATATAGTTCCATTTTGCACATGATCCCTAATGAAGTGATACCTTATTTCTATATGCTTGGTCCTAGAATGCATGACAGGATTATGAGTTATTGCTATAGCACTTGTGTTATCACAGTGTACAGGAATAGATTTGAAATCGAACCCATAGTCAGCTAGCTGATTTCTCATCCATAGGATCTGAGCACAGCAGCTACCAGCAGTAATATATTCAGCTTCTGCAGTTGAAGTAGACACTGAGTTTTGCTTTTTGCTAAACCAGGACACAAGTCTGTTTCCAAGAAGTTGACAGGTGCCACTGGTACTTTTTCTGTCTATTTTGCATCCTGCAAAATCAGCATCTGTGTATCCTATCAGTTCAAATGAGGATTCCTTGGGATACCATAGCCCCAAGTAGGGTGTACCCTTGAGGTACCTGAAGATCCTCTTTACAGCAGAAAAATGTGACTCTTTAGGGTTAGCCTGAAATCTAGCACATATGCATGTTGTAAACATTATATCTGGTCTACTGGCAGTTAGGTATAAAAGACAACCTATCATACCTCTGTATTGAGTTATATCAATACATTTTCCTTTCTCATCCTTGTCAAGCTTGGTTACAGGAGCAATTGGTATTTTCATGGGAGAGGCTGATTCCATGCCATACTTCTTTAGTAAGTCTTTGATGTATTTGGCTTGGTTGATAAATATTCCTTCATCAGTCTGCTTCACTTGCAGTTCAAGGAAGAAATTCAGCTCACCCATCATGCTCATTTCAAACTTGCTCTGCATTAGCTTAGAGAATCTCTTACATAACTTTTCTTCAGTAGAACCAAAGATGATATCATCAACATATATTTGAACTAGTAAGACTTTGTCTTTATGCTTTCTAAGAAATAGTGTGGTATCTACTCTACCTCTAGTGAACCCATTTTCTATTAAGAAGTTAGTCAGTGTTTCATACCATGCTCTAGGTGCTTGTTTAAGACCATATAAAGCTTTATCTAATCTATAGACATAATTGGAAAGAGATGGATTGATGAAACCTGGAGGTTGTTCTACGTAGACTTCTTCTTGAAGCTCTCCATTTAGAAATGCACTCTTGACATCTATCTGGAAGACTTTGAACTTCATGTGGGCAGCAAAGGCAAGAGAGATTCTGATGGCTTCTAGTCTGGTAACAGGTGCAAATGTCTCATCATAGTCAATGCCTTCTTCTTGAGAATAGCCCTTTGCCACTAATCTTGCCTTGTTTCTGGTGATGACCCCATCTTCATCCATTTTGTTCCTGAAGACCCACTTGGTTCATATGACTGGATGACTCTTTGGTCTAGGTATCAATCTCCACACTTTGCTTCGTTCAAATTGGTTGAGTTCTTCCTGCATGGCTTCTATCCAACTGGAGTCTTCTATAACATCCTCTATCTTCTTTGGCTCTATCTGTGACAGGAAGCTTAGATAGAAGCATTCATTCTGAGTAGCAGCTTTTGTTTTAACTCTTGCACTTGGATATCCAATGATTAGATCCTGAGTATGATCCCTTGCTCATCGGTTCCCTATTGGGACATCTGTCCTGATCCCTTCATGTCTTAGGTCTTCAAGGTCTATCTCTTCTTCTTGGAGTGGAGGCTCGCTGTCTTGGATGGACCTCCCTACGATTTCATTATCATGCTCTACGATTTCACTGTCTGGTACTACGATCGTAGTGTTGAGCTCGACGATTGCATTCGTAGTGTCTGCACTATCGGTTGTAGTGTCTAGAGGCACTGCTTTGTCTGTGTCAGTTTTATCAAAGATGATGTGTATTGAGACTTCGACATTCAGTGTCTTCTTGTTGAACACCCTGTAAGCTTTGTTGTCTATAGCATATCCAAGAAAGATCCCTTTGTCTGACTTGGGCTAGAATTTTGTCAGATACTGCTTTCCATTGTTGAGAATATAGCATGCACAACCAAAGACATTGAAATAGCTGACACTTGGCTTCCTTCCTTTCCACAGTTCGTAGGGTGTCCTCTTGATCGTAGAGTGAATTAATGATATGTTCTGTGAGTAGCATGCAGTGTTGACAGCTTCTGCCCAGAAGTATTCAGGCAGACGAGCTACTACTAGTAGGGTCCTTCCAGCCTCTGTCAGAGTTCTGTTCTTTCTTTCAGCAACTCCATTTTGTTGAGGAGTTCGTGGAACTGAGAAGTTATGACTGATGCCATTGTCTGAGCATAACTTGTCTATTTCTGAGAAATCGAATTCTCTTCCATGATCACTCCTTATTGTCTTGATTTTTTCTCCTTTCTCATTCATAGCCAGTCTGAACATTTTGATTAATTTGAAGCTCGTTTCATCCTTTGAAGTTACGAAGAATACCCATATGAATCTGGTGAAGTCGTCGACTATGACTAGAGAGTATCTTTTGCCTCCAAGACTAGCTGTTGGGATTGGTCCAAAAAGATCCATGTGGAGCAGTTGCAAGGGTTTGTGAATGGAATTGGTAGTCTTGCTCTTGAATGAGCTTCTGGTTTGCTTTCCAAGCTGGCAGGCGTTGCATGGCCTTTCCTTCACAAAGTTGAACTTGGGTAGGCCAGCTACGAGATCTTTTGATGCCAGTTTGGACATGTTTTTGAAGTTTAAGTGAGACAGCCTTCTATGCCATAGCCAGCTCATTTCCTCAGATGCTTTTGCCAGAAAACATATTGTCTCATCAGAGCTTAGTTGACCAAGATCTACTGTGTAGACATTTCCTTTTCTTATTCCGGTCAGCTTTATGGCAGTTGTCTTCAAATCTCTGACTAGACATTGGTTGTTGAGAAATGTTACTTGGTGACCCTTATCGCAGAGTTGGCTGATACTTAGAAGGTTGTGTTGGAGTCCTTCCACATAAGCTACTTTGTTGAAAGATACTGCACCATTGCCAGCAGAGCCATATCCTCTTGTCTTGCCTGAACCGTTATCTCCAAAGATGACTGAGGGACCCTCCTTTTCTACATAGTTGGATAGTAAAGCTTTGTTCCCTGTCATATGCCTCGAGCAACCACTGTCCAGATACCATGTTGAGGTCATGGAGCTCTTTTCCTGTCAAAACATTTGAACATTCATTTTGGTACCCATATTTGCATGGGTCCTTCTTTGTTAGTGCCTTTGGGGACCCAAATTTGTCTAATCTTGGGTCTCACATGCATAGAATTATAATAACACTTTGTAGCCCTATGACCATATTTATTGCATATGAAGCATTTATTATAATGCATGCCTATGTGTGTGTGGTGATTCATCTTCCACTTGGACTTGTGTGGTTCCTTAGTTAACCTTCTGTTAAACTAATTCTCTTTCTTCCACGTGTCCTTAGGTTTCATAAATAGTGATGAGTGTGCCTTACCTCTACTGTACCTTCCCAGTTGATTCGTAGAGTTGCTTTTGTTTGACTCTACGATTCTTCGAGGTTGGTAAGTAGAGGTTGGGTTACTCTTTTCCTTGATGAAACCCAGACCAGCGTGAGATCCTTTACTTCTCTGAGTATAACTAGAGACAGTAGAACAAGGTTGAACTGGTTCTTCCAACTGTGAGGATTTCACAAATGCAATGCCTCTACCAAAACTTGAGACATTACTAGTGCTAGTTTCCATTGTCTTTTCCACACTTAACTCTGAGATGGATTCCCCAAAGCCTAAGCCTGTTCTGTCGAATGTGCTTCTCTGACTAGAGAGCAGGCAGTCCATGGATGATGAGGATCTGTTCCATGCAGAGTTAGTCTTCTCTAGATCCTCAATTTTAGAGGTTAGCTTAGACTCTCTTTGTGCATGATGTGTGTTTGTCTGTTTTAAAGTTTCATTCTTAGCTTCAAGCTTGGAGAGAAGATTAGTACTTAAAAGGGCTGTTTCAAGCTCTTCTTGAACTTTCTTCTTCTCCTCTTGAAGAAGTGAATGATCTTTAGACAAGACTTTGAACCACTTCATGTATTGATGTAGGTCAGTGGTTATGCCATGCAAAGCAGTTCTTAAGTCACTTATATCTACATCAGGAGAATTAAAATCAAATACCTCATCGATACTTACATCATGTATGTTTAGGCTTTGTTTTTCCTTTGCATGTTTGGCCATTAAGCACAGATTGGCCATATGTGGATCTTCCTCATCTCCGGAGTCTGCATTTGAGTAATTATCTGAATCACTCCACGATCCTCCGGCAATCAGGCCTTTGTCTCTTTTCTGAGGCCTCTTGGTTCCTTTGTATTCTTTCTTTGCATGAGATTTCTTCTTTAGCTCTTCTTTGATAGGCTTGTTGAAGTTGGCAATGAAATGACCAGGTTTCTTGCAGTTGTAGCATAAATCATTCATTTGTTCCTAGCTGACGTAGTTGCTGACTTTCTTTGGTTTGCCGGTTCTGCCTTGTCGCATGAACATTCTTAGTCTCTTTACCAGCATAGCAAAGTCATCGTCATCGTCTTCATCATCATCAGAGTCAATCTCGGTGATGACTTTTGATGCACTTTCATCATCATCAGTGTCATTTGCCTTGAGAGCAACACACTTATCCTTTCTTCTTCCTTCTGATAAGGTTTCGGCGCGTTGGGTCAGCTCTAGTTCGTACGTCAGGAGATTTCCATACAGTTGTTGAACTGTCATCTCATTAAGATTCTTTGATTCTCTTATTGCTGTGGTCTTTGCATCCCACCCGCTCGGTAGGGCTCTCATGAACTTTATGGTTAAATTCTTGTTAGGATAGATCTTTCCATACGCTCGTAGAGAGTTGAGGAGAACGTTGAATCTTTCATAAGTTGCAGTTACGTTTTCTCCCTGCACATGAGCAAACATTTCATACTACTGTGTCAGGAGAGACTGCTTGTTCTCTCTGACTTCTTCAGTTCCTTCGTGCATAATCAGCAGTACTTCCTAAACTTCCTTAGCTGTTTTGCTGTTTACAACATTTTCAAACAGATCGTCCTCTAAGGATTGGAACAGGATGTTCTTTGCCTTTTTATCAAGTTGTACAGCTCTCTTCTCTGTGTCTGTCCATTCCTCTTTCACTTTGATTTGTACTTTGTTTGGATCGTCAATGGTTGGTGCAAGCTTTGTTGGTATATAGGGCCCATTAAGAACAGTCTTAAATAGATCTTCATCTATTGAGTCCATGTAAGCTTGCATCCTGACTTTCCAGTTAGCAAATTTATCCTTGTTGCACATTGGTGGCTTGCTGCCTCCCCTGGTCTTGGATTCGCTTGGTACGAGTGCCATTTGGATCTAGTAAAGCGTGTAAGCTGTAAAATAGAACCTTCTCTGATACCAATTGTTAGTTCCTAGTAGGCACACGTTATCTAGAAAGGGGGGTTGAATAGATATTTGTAAATCTTTTCGTTTTAACTTGTTCTTAGATAATGATTAAAACTTTGCGGAATTAGTATTTGTTTTAATCTTCTTTACCAAGTAATGGAGTTATGAGCGAGTAAAGAAGTTATAGCAGATATAGCAGTTATAACAGTTATAGCATGAATGTAAATGACACATTTGTTTTTAAGTGGTTCAGAGCACTCAAAGCTCCTAGTCCACTCTTCTACTCAACGAGTAGGATATCCACTAAGGATGTCTTTTACAATCTTCTGAATCACACAGATTCCTTCTAGACCAGCAGTCTAGGAACTTCTCTAGTTCACTCTTGAACTCTTCAAGTCCAGCAGACTTAGCTTTCTTACAGTTCACTACGAACTCTTCAAGTCCAACAGACTTGGTATACTTCTTCAGTTGATTGATAGTTGTTGAGTTCTTGATGGTTGCTACTCAGTTGCTGTGTAAGCACTGGTTTGTTAAGAACTGAGTAGCTGAGCAAGTTTTGCAACATCTCAGATCGTAGAGTTGAGCTTGAGAGAGATTGTTCACGTTGTTTGATTAATGCTTGCTTGTCTTCTCTCTCATCTGTCTGATCTGTATATATTTGATGTTGAAAGCTATCCGTTGGATCCATCCGTTATGGCATTAAATGCCTCTGAACTTTCTGTACTGTGATGGAGACATTTCTGCACATCTTCTGAATTCTGCATTCTGGCCTACTGACACTGTAGGCTGCTTTCTCACCTACCACCTGAAAAGGTGTTTTGTCCCTCTTACCCATAGTACTATCCTTAGCTTCTTCAATACGCTTCTTTGTTGCATACTAAGGATATTTCATACAATCTGGGACTGATGAGCACTGCAGCATCTGGGATCCATTCCTCACTTGTTGAAAACACAGATCATGAGGCTCGACGTTTTCTGACATGAGACATATGATGCTCTACGATTTGGATCGTTGTGTTCTACGATTTAGTTCGTAGTGTCTTTTACATCTTTTCACACTACGATGCTATTAGTTGAGAGCACTACGATTTCCCTTTAAAACCTTCGTACACTACGATCTTCTCTTGCTCGTGTTGTTGACTATACGTTCCCAAGAGCACACTACGATCGTTGACTTGTAAACTTCATGTTTTCCTTCAGCACACTACGATCGTGGAGTTAGCTCGGCAATCGTTGGGACCACTCTACGAAATCCAAAGAGTCTCCTTTAAGGCAGAGACACTACGATCTTCAGGCTCTACGTTTTCTGCCTTGACTTCTGCAATTTTGATCAAATTGATGCACTATGATTTCTACAAGACTAATATATTACATCTTAAGATCAACCTAACAGTTTTGATCTTTCTATCTATACATTCTTTAACAGAATGATACACGTTAAAGCTTAGATCAACCTAACAATTTTGATCTATCACTAAGTCCTTATACATATATTCATTTAAGGACCTTACAAATAATCATGAATATATTAATTAAAACATCAAATCATAAAATGCATTCTCCCAACAAAATCTACTATCTTTTAAGATTTAAAAGGTTTTTCATCACTTTTATCGCTGAGACTCAGCTTAATAAATAATCCACATTATCGAATCACCCCTGCACTACGGCCAAGGATATTCTTTAGTATCACGACCACAATTATCCATGCAGTATGGGCCAAGAATATTTGTGTATTCATTAATGGTCATGATCATGCCAACAACTGTCCATCAATGCACTACGGGCCAATGAGGACTTTTACCACATCATTCGTAACATTACGGTCATGATTACACCGAATAATACCTGGTCATAATCATACCAAGTCCATCTATGCACTAAAGGCCACAGATGACTTTCAAAAAATATAATTATGAGGATGATGACAATGATATAAGAATTCAATAAAACAAGTTCAAGAATTAATTTATTCAGGAACTAATAACGTCCAAATTGTCAACATGATACTGCTTTGTGCAATAAAATTCAAGAATGCTCAGAAGAATATTTCAATGAAAAGATACTGGATGAAGCGCAAATATCAAGAATATTCCACATATTTCATGGAGTATAGAAGTCAAAACTTTAACCAACTGAGTATAATAAGGAATGTAATAACAAAAGAAATCACCAGGCATGCGATAGACCGCACATGCAGGTTATTCCAACAGAATAATAATTAATGGAACCAGGTCCGGCGTAAAACGCACAGACAGGATATTACAACAGAATAATAAAGACGGAATCAGGTCCGGCGTAAAACGCACAGACAAGATATTCCAACAGAATAATAAAGACGGAATCAGGTCCGGCATAAAACGCACAGACAGGATATTCCAATAGAATAATAAAGACGGAACCAGGTATGGCGTAAAACGCACAGACATGATATTCCAACAGAATAATAAAGACGGAACCAGGTCCGGCGTAAAACGCACAGACAGGATATTCCAACAGAATAATAAAGACGGAACTAGGTCCGGCATAAAACGCACATACAGGATATTCCAACAGAATAATAACGAATGGAATAACAGAAGTTCTCTTCATGAATACAAAAGAAATAATACTCCCTACCTTAAGAAGAAGAGTACTGGATATATGAGTAGTGAAGTAGTAGAATACTTTTCTTCTTTCTCTCTATAGTTTATCTCTCTAGAGTTTCAGTGCATTCGTAAGAAATAATGAAGGAATGTGCTTATATTTATAGAAAAATGAACTGCATAGTAACTAACTCATGAACGGTCCATATTGATTTACTTTAATCTGACGGTCCATATTTAAAGCAAAATCTTTTAAATAAAATATAATATATTCTATTTATAATCTAATAAAATGAATAACTTTATAAAAGATTTTACTATGCAAACACTATGTAGACACTATGCAACACTATGCATAATAGAATATAATATATTCTATTTATAGAATAACTTTATAAAAGTATTCTGTTTTATATAAAAAGATTTTCTGTATTATTACATTAATAATACCAACAAAACTAAGTGACTTATCATGTAAGCATCAATAATTAATACCGTGTGCTACTATGCAACCACGCGTATTACTGTACTTTTAACACCGGGTGTTTCAGCAGTTAACGGTAAAACTTCCGCCGTTATTTTCATAAAATATTTTTGTCGTTTTCTCAATCCGACAATAATTCCGTTGTGGGGTCCATCAATGATTGTGCTGTTGTACGAATATTCCCTGTTAAAACGAATATTCCCCGACCAATCGAATATTATATAACAACTTGCGTACTTTGCAAAATTTTATAAATATTACCCACAACTATAACATTATATCAATTTCACTCCATAATATTCAAAAATAATATTTATAGAAAATTCATCTTTATTCAAAAAGTTGGGGTTTTACAACCTCCCCTTCTTATGAAATTTCGCCCTCAAAATTAGGGTACGTACCTGATATATCGAAGAGGTAAGGATACCTTGATTTTATTTCAGATTCTAACTCCCAAGTCATTTCCTCAACATCGTGGTTTCTCCACAAAACTTTGACTTGAGGTATAACCTTGGAGCGTAGAATATGTTCCTTCTTATCCAAGATTTGAACAGGAACCTCTTCATACGTCAAGTCTTGCTCTATTTTGTCCAGTTCTAACTCAATAATGTGGTTCGGGTCTTCCACATATTTACGTAACATGGATATGTGAAAAACGTTATGAACATGAGACATACTTGGCGATAAAGCGAGTCTATAGGCCACAGTTCCTACTTGATCGAGGATTAAAAATGGGCCGATGAATCGAGGATTGAGCTTTCCTCTCTTTTCAAATCTCGTAACTCCTTTCCACGGAGCAACTCGTAATAACACATGATCTCCAATATCAAATTCCACGTCCTTTCGATGAAGATCAACATAACTCTTTTGTCGATCTTGTGAGGTTTTTATACGTTGTCGAATCATTTGAATCTTTTTCGTAGTCATACGTACCAACTCCGGTCCCAACAACATTGCTTCACCCACCTCATCCCAGCATACTGGAGAACGACACTTTCTTCCATACAACGCCTCAAATGGAGCCATGCCAATGTTTGCTTGATAACTGTTGTTATAAGAAAACTCCACCAACGGTAAGAACTTGTCCCAACTTCCCTTGAAGTCAAGGACACAGAGTCTTAATAAATCTTCTAAAGTTTGAATAGTCCTCTCTGATTGTCCGTCCGTCTGAGGATGATATGCCGAACTAAATCGTAAATCCGTGCCCATAGCTTTTTACAAACTAACCCAAAATCGTGAAGTGAATCTTGGGTCTCGATCAGAAACTATGGATATTGGCATACCATGCAATCTTACAACCTCGTTTATGTACATATGAGCAAGATGTTCAAGTGTATAAGTTTCTCGTATCGGTAAGAAATGAGTAGACTTGGTCAATCTATCAACAATAACCCAAATCGCATCTATGCCTTGAGAAACTTTGGGAAGACCGGTAACGAAATCCATGGTAATGTGCTCCCACTTCTATTCTGTAATTTCAAGTGATTGCAATGGACCTTTTGGTACTTGATGCTCTGCATTGACTCGTTGACACGTTAGACACCTTGAGATAAACAACGCTATCTCTCTCATCATATTGCCCCACCAAAATGTATGTCGAAGATCATGATACATTTTGGTACTCCCAGGATGGATTGCAAACGGTGTGTTGTGCGTCTTCATCATGATTTTATACTTTAAATCAGGGTCGTTAGGAACACAAAGTCTGGAGTTGACTTGAAGTATTCATTCTTCATCGATCCTTGCTTCCGGCATAGCACCTTCTTGTACTTTCTTCCTCATACGCATCAGCTCCAGGTCTATAGCTTGAGCAGCTTTAACTTTATCAATTAAAGTCGGTTCTACTCGTATATTTGACATCATCACATGGTCCCTGGAGTCTTTAACTCTATTTCCATCCTTTGCAAGTCACACAAAATGGGCCTTTGCGTTGACAATATCGCATTCGCACTTGCATATGATCTTCTACTAAATGCGTCAGCTACCATGTTCGCTTTTCCAGGATGGTATTGGATGGTATGATCATAATCTTTCAAAAGTTTAAGCCAATGTCGTTGTCGCATGTTGAGTTCCTTTTGAGTGAAGAAATATTTGAGGCTTTTATGATCCGTAAAGATCTCCACTTTCTCCCCATACAAGTAATGCCTCCAAATCTTTAGTGCGAAGACAACAGCTGCCAACTCTAGATCATGAGTAGGATAATTCCTCTCATATTCTTTGAGTTGTAATGAGACATAGGCTATGACTTTCCCATGTTGCATGAGAACACATCCTAACCCTTTACCCGAAGCATCACTGTAGATGACAAATCCCTCCGAACTAGATGGTATATTGTCAAAACAGGTGCTGAAATGAGTCTCCTCTTGAGTTCTTGAAAACTCTTCTCACATTCCTCACTCTAACCGAACTTTGTATCTTTCCGAGTCAGATGAGTTAGTGGAGTAGCGATTCGAGAAAACCATTCTACGAATCTCTGATAATAACCAGCTAAGCCGAGAAAGCTACGTACTTCGGTCACTGATTTAGGTTGCTCCCAGCTTTGAATAGCTTCAATCTTTGCTGGGTCAATAGATATTTCCATGACTTGATACCACTTGCCCAAGGAATACTACTTCCTCAAGCCAGAACTCGCATTTCTTCAACTTGGCATAAAGCTTGTATTCACGAAGCTTTTGGAGTATCAGCCTCAAGTGTTGCTCATGATCTTCACGGCTTTTGGAATAAATAAGGATGTCATCAATAAAAATGACCACAAAGTGATCCAAATATTCCTTGAATACTCGGTTCATCATATCCATGAAGGCAGTAGGAGCATTAGTCAATCCAAAGGACATGACTATTAATTCATAATGCCCGTACCGAGTTCTGAAAGCCATCTTTGGAATGTCATCGGTTCTAATCTTCAATTGGTGATATCCGAAACGAATATCAATCTTTGAAAAGAATTTGGCTCCTTGCAACTGGTCAAACAGGTCATCAGTACGTGGCAATGGGTACCTATTTTTGATTGTGACATGATTCAACTCCCGATAATCAAATACAAAGTCGCATACTCCCATCTTTCTTTTTCACGAATAGAACAGGAGCACCCCAAGGAGAAGTACTAGGACGAATGAAACCGATGTCTAACAATTCCTGTAGTTGGGTCTTTAACTCCTGAAGTTCAATAGGAGCCATTCGATATGGGGCTTTTAAAATAGGTTTTGTACCAGGTTCAAGGTTGATACAAAATTCAATTTCACGCTCTGGGGGTAGATCAGGAAGTTCTTCAGGGAATACGTCAGGAAATTCATTAACAATAAAAATATCATTCAAAACTGACGTATTTTTTTTTAGATCCGTGACATGAGCTAAGAAAGCTTGACATCAATTTTTTAATAAACGAATATCTTTATGGCTTGAGATGACAGTGATTGATTTTAATGGTTTGGTGGCTTGAATTCGCATAACAGATTGGTTAGGAATATGAAAGCTAACAACCTTACGAAAACAATCAATTTTTGCATGATGAGTAGTTAACCAATCAATCCCTAGAATTACGTCAAATGTAAGTATTTTTAATGAAATAAGATCGACAGGTAATGTTAGGGTACCGATTTGAACCAAACAAGACTTATAAACAGTGGATGTAATGATGGTTTCTCCCAACGGAGTTTCTACAGATAAGTCAAAGTCTAATTTCTCCAGAGTCAAATTTAATCGTTGAGCGCAAGTAGGAGAAATAAAAGAATAGGTAGAACCGGTATCAAATAAGGTATAAACTTCGCTAGAGTTTATGATAGGCTTACCCGTGATGACCTCATTCGGGTTCCTTGCTTTCTGGGAGGTCACAACAAACTCTCTCCCTTGCACTACCGGCTTTGACTTTTCTGGGACGGCCTTTGGTGCCTCCATCCTAGCTGAACTTGTCTTCGGTGAACAACAAAATCGGGCTAAGTGACCTTCTCTTCCACAATTATAACATGCTTTGGACGACATCGCACAGTTTGGACTGATGTGTCCTTCCCCTCCGCATTTGAAGCATTTGATAGGTGGTCATTCTCCTTCCTCAACAACTGGTGCTGGTGCTGACGTCCTTCCATCATTATTGAATCTCCTTTTCTTGAAATGTCCATTTTTACAGTCTTGACCATGATTACCACCGAAGTGGTTACCATTTCTGGCATGTTGATTCCCTCCACGTTTGTTGTCACCGTTTCGATGACTGATACCACTGGTATTTTCATGTTGCCGGTAGCTTTCTCTTGGTTGCGTTGACTCGTTATCGCGCTCCAATAACTGAGCCCTATTTACAACATCTGAGTACAAACACAGTTTATGAGAAATAAGATATTGACGTATCTCCGGTTTCAAACCTCTTAAAAATATTCGCGTCATTCGCTCCTCATTATCAACCAAATGGGATGCAAACCGGGATAACTCCGCAAATTTAGCCTCGTATTGCGACACGGTCATATTGTTTTATTCCAATTTGATAAACTCCACTTCTTTCATGTGACGAATACTCTCAGAAAAGTACTTGTCATTGAATAGCTCTTGGAACTTCTCCAAAGACATCTTGAGTGCGTCAGGTTGGGTAAGTTTTACAAATTCCCACCAGTAATCTGCCTCTTCACGCAACATGAATGTGGCGAAGGGAACCTTTTGCTCCTCGGAGCATCCCAAGACATCAAATATCATGGTAATCTGCTTTATCCATGCTTCCGCCTTAAGTGGTTTTGGCTCTCCAATAAACTCCGGTGGTCCCAGCTCCTTGAACTGTTTAGCGGTGACCGTCCGAGAGTTTCCAGTATTTCCACCTACATTTTGGACAGGAGCCACTCTCGCCTTGTGACGCCCCCAAAATAGGTATACAACACCCATTCTGAGTCGCCAAATACATGGTACAGAAAGCAAACTACAACTTCAATAATACAAATGTCGTGCAAAATACGACAACACATACTGTGAGTTTAAATACAAATATTGTCTTCTAGACAATATCCACACTCAAATAAATCCTCATTACAATTATTCAAACACTATTTTACAGAAATAGTGAGGACTGCTAAAGCATCTTTCTAGAACCATCACTCCATACCCCGACTAGATCCTGTTATGTTCTCACCTCCTGAGAAAAAAAATGGAACAAAAAGGAAAAGGGTTAGCTCAACTAGCCCAGTAAAGAATATTATGACTAAGATAATATACAAACAAATTATCGTTAGTCTTCAACAGGGAAAAATCTGATAGAATATAATCGACAACAAGTTTTAGATCAACAACTGCAGCGGAAACAGCAAACCATTAGAAGAGTCAAGTAGAGAAAGAATTCTACTATCTTCTAAGATTTAAAAGTCCATCATCAATATTTTATCCTTGTAACATCAATTAATAATCATCTTTATCCAAATATTCATCTTTGCACTACAGGCCAAAGACATTCATTTGTATCACCTGTCAGTCATGTTCATCTCAACACCTGTTCATCTTTGCACTACAGGCCAAAGATATTCATCAAGTAATCATACATCTTTGCACTACAGGCCAAAGATATTCATTAATATCATCATTTAGGACTGAGGATGATGAAAAATATCTTAAAGAGAACGAATCCAATGAGACAGAAGGACAAATAGTAGGGATTCGTATAACAGTTTATCCAAGATCAATAATACTTCATAATAATCAATTGTGAAGTAAAATTCAAAAATAAAGATCAAAACATGGATACAATCAAAGATAGTAACCATAATAGACATCTTGGACAAAAATGAAAAATTTTATTTTTCGGTGAATAGTGCCGTATTCGTGAATAGTACCGTATACGTGAATAGTGCCGTATACGTGAATAGTAACCCCGACACAAAAAGTTCCAAATTTGATAAAAACTCATGTCAATATTTCAGCATAATGATATTGAAGAAAATAATATCATTTAAGAAGAAAATAATATCCCTTACCTCAAGATATCAGTACTTCTGGTCGGAATACCGGTATAAGGCTGAAAGAAACTTGCTCTGATGAATAGAAACTCTCAAAGTATCTAAATACTCACAAAATACACTCAATAATCTAGAGAGAGAAAGAGAGAAAACTTGTTTCTGGTGTGATTTTCAATTCTAACTTAGCCCTCTATTTATAGGAAAATTTTAGTAGGTTTGACCTGCAACCTGATGGCTTTACCTGCTACTATTCCCACCCACCACATTTGAAATATAATTCAGCACATTTCTTCACCAACCACAAGTGGGGCCCACCAATTCTAGAATTTTCCATCAAAATGATAAACTCTGAAAATTCAACAATTTCTGAACCAGTCATCTCGTAAAATTCATAATAAATCATACGTTCATTTTTAACGGTTCAAAATTTGTGGACATATACTCAACTTATATATGTATAACATATCCAAAAATTACCACGATCCAACGGTCGGATTAAAAATTATAACATCCGCAATATTTCTCAAAAATCCTGATTTGATTTTTAATACCTCCATTCCGATAAAAATACTGATAAAACACCTCAACATTAACTCCTTCATTTTTAACCACAAAAATATATCCCTCATTTATATCCACATAAAATAAATATTTCCTTATCATATGAATCAATAATTAATTATTCACAAATAATATTACAGAATCACATTTATGACAACCAGGCCGTTCCCAGGAAAGAGGGGGCTTTCCAATAAGGATTTCTCCTTACTGGCGCGCAATTAGATGACCAAACCTCTCCTTAGACAGAACTTTCTAGACATTGCCAATAATGTTATATAATAATATTATTCAAATAATATGAATTATTGATCTGATAATGGAAAATACTGTGCAGCAACAATTATTGAAACAACAATAATATAAAATATCAATGCAACAATTATTGAATCAATAAAATAAAATATTGAACAATAACTACTGTAACAATTATTGAGTAGTGCCTTCTTACGTAAGAATTAATAATTAGTGCAATACCGTGTGCTACTGTATTTTAATCACCGGGTATTCCAACAGTATTAACGGTAACAACTACGTCGTTATTTATAAATAACTTATACTTGTCATTTTCTTCATCCAATCGCTTTTCGTTATGGGGCCCACACAAGGCTGTGCCGTCGTACGAATATTCCCCGACAGCAAGAATATTCCACGACCAAACGAATATTCCCCGACAAAATGAATATTTTATAACCACTTGCTTATTTTGCAAAATTTACACATTTCACCCATAACCAAAGTATTATATCAAATTAGCCCCTTATTATTCACAATAATATTTAGAGAAAATTTGATTTTATTCATTAATAAGTTGGGGTCTTACACGCCTGATGTTGCATGAATTGCATAAAGCCTTTGAACAATCCATCATTCATCATTTGGTCCGTGTTGTTGTTTGCATGAGGATTGACGCCTTCCTGATGCACATTATCCTGAATATTGATATGTGGAGACTCAACGGTCTCTTGTGCTCCATTGCTACTCTCAACATTCTCGGATGTCATTTTCAAATACTGCCACAAAATAAAGGTTAATTAACATATAACATATTATCCCTATACTTTGACCGACCAATTAAATACCAAATAAACTTAAGTAGGTCATACTAGCGAAGGAATTCCCCGTCTCTCCCCTCCTAGTTCTAGTCTCACATCTTAGCCAGGGATCATATCCCTAAGCTTTGATGCCAACTATGACGCCCCCAAAATTAGGTATACATCACCCATCTTGAGTCACCAGATACATGGTACAGAATTCAAATACAACTTAATAATACAACTGTCGTGTACACTACGACAAAACATAAACTGTTAGTTTGAATACAAATTTTGTCTACTAAAGAGTATACAAACTCAAAAGGAGTCCCCATTATAATTATTATCACACTATTTCACAGAATAGTGAGGACTACTAATGTACCATATAGGACCATCACTCCGTTCCCCGACTCGTCCCAGCTATATTCTCATTTCCTGAAGAGAACAGTGAAAGAAAGGGTGAGCTCAACTAGCCCAGTAAGAAATATTATGACTAAGATAATGCAGAATAAATTATCATTAGCCTTAAACAGTGTTAAACTGATACAATATAACAAACATCAAGTTTAACTGCAGCGGAACAAGTAATCCATTAAAAGAGTCAAGTAGAGAATAAAATCTACTATCTTTTATGATTTAAAAGGTTTTTCATCACTTTTATTGCTGAGACTCAGCTTAATAAATAATCCACATTATCGAATCACCCCTGCACTACGGCCAAGGATATTCTTTAGTATCACGACCACAATTATCCATACACTACGGGCCAAGAATATATGTGTATTCATTAATGGTCATGATCATGCCAACGACTGTCCATCAATGCACTACGGGCCAATGAGGACTTTAGCCACATCATTTGTAACATTACGGTCATGATTACACCGAATAATCCCTGGTCATAATCATACCAAGTCCATCTATGCACTACAGGCCACAAATGACTTTCAAAAAATATAAATATGAGGATGATGACAATGATATAAGAATTCAATAAAACAAGTTCAAGAATTAATTTATTCAGAAACTAATAACGTCCAAATTGTCAACATGATACTGCTTTGTGCAGTAAAATTCAAGAATGCTCAGAAGAATATTTCCATGAAAAGACACTGGATGAAGCGCAAATATCAAGAATATTCCACTAATTTCATAGAGTGTAGAAGTCAAAACTTTAACCAACTGAGTATAATAAGGAATGGAATAACAAAAGAAATCATCAGGCATGCGATAGACCGCACATGCAGGTTATTCCAATAGAATAATAATTAACGAAACCAGGTCCGGCTTAAAACGCACAGACAGGATATTCCAACAGAATAATAAAGACGGAATCAGGTCCAGCGTAAAACGCACAGACAGGATATTCCAACAGAATAATAAAGACGGAATCAGGTCCAGCGTAAAACGCACAGACAGGATATTCCAACAGAAAAATAAAGACAGAATCAGGTCCGGCATAAAACGCACAGACATGATATTCCAACAGAATAATAAAGACGGAACCAGGTCCGGCGTAAAACGCACAGACAGGATATTCCAACAGAATAATAATGAATGGAATAACAGAAGTTCTCTTCATGAATACAAAAGAAATAATACTCCCTACCTTAAGAAGAAGAGTACTGGATATATGAGTAGTGAAGTAGTAGAATACTTTTATTCTTTCTCTCTATAGTTTATCTCTCTAGAGTTTCAGTGAATTCGTAAGAAATAATGAAGGAATGAGCTTCAATTTATAGAAAAATGGACTGCATAGTAACTAACTCATGAACAATCCAGATTGATTTACTTTAATCTGACGGTCCATATTTAAAGCAAAATCTTTTAAATAAAATATAATATATTCTATTTATAATCTAATAAAATAAATAACTTTATAAAAGATTTTACTATGCAAACACTATGCAGACACTATGCAACACTATGCATAATAGAATATAATATATTTTATTTATAGAATAACTTTATAAAAGTATTCTGTTTTATATAAAAAGATTTTCTGTATTATTACATTAATAATACCAACAAAACTGAGTGACTTATCACGTAAGCATCAATAATTAATATCGTGTGCTACTATGCAACCACGCGTATTATTGTACTTTTAACAGCGGGTGTTTCAACAGTTAACGGTAAAAACTTCCGCCGTTATTTTCATAAAGTATTTTTGTCATTTTCTCAATCCGACATTAATTCCGTTGTGGGGTCCACCAATGATTGTGCCGTTGTACGAATATTCCCTGTTAAAACGAATATTCCCCGACCAATCGAATATTATATAACAACTTGCGTACTTTGCTAAATTTTATAAATATTACCCACAACTATAACATTGTATCAATTTCACTCCATAATATTCAAAAATAATATTTATAGAAAATTCATCTTTATTCAAAAAGTTGGGGTTTTACAGTAATAGGATCTCAAGTTCCACGTAGGAACTTGAGACTGGACGTAGCAATATACCAGGGGTGTATGTTGTGAACCAGATAAGTCTCTGTGCATTGTGTGATTGAATTTTTTTTTACTGTCTTTCATGCTAATTTCTAAAACTGCAAATTAATTATTAAAAAAAATTCAAAAAGGCCTAATATAATTTTTAACCAATAATAATTTATTCAACCCTGTTAGTTCCCAGAGGGCACAATAGATCTAGAAGGGGGGTTGAATAGATCCTTTTTATTTCAAATACTTTTCTGGTTTATGAAGTATTGTTCATATTAGAGAATATGACAAACATAAGAATCTTTTTTAAGCACAGCGGAATAAGTAAAAGATTCCCCTTCATTGATATATTCATAATCATACGTACATTGTTCGTTGGGTTAGTTTAGTTGTAAGCAGTTAAAACATACATAGCAGTTATAGCAGTTATAGACATAATGTAAATGACATAATGTAAAAGACACAAGAGGTTTTAAGTGGTTCAGAGACTCAAGCTCCTAATTCACTCTTCTGCTTTCAACTAGCAGGATTTCCACTAAGGAAGGGCAGCACCCTAAATCTCTACGATTCCTTCAAGGCCAGTAGCCTTGGAACTTCAGTTCACTAAGAACTCTTTAAGGCCAGCAGCCTTGGGACTCTTCTAGTTCCCTAGGAACTCTTCAAGCCCAGCAGGCTTGGAACTTCGTTTAGGCCCTCTGGACAAGGACCCTTTGGCCCTGCTTTGTTTAGTCCCTCCGGACAAGGACCCTCTTGGCCCTGCTTCATTTAGTCCCTCTGGATAAGGACCCCTCAGGCCCTGGCTTCATTGAGTTGTATGTTTATTATTGTTGGAGTCAGTGCTGAGCTGCTAAGATGTCTTCATGCTCTGAACATCTTCTATCCTTAGCAGCTTGGCTTGATCATCCTTGAGGAGCAGTTGAGTATTGCATGATGCTCAGCTTCTTAGGTTCCTCAACTACTCCGGATGATCCCTTGATGAACTGCCTTGAAGATCATTCTCCTTGATACTTGATGGCTGTACATGAGAGGCTTCTAAGATGACTGTAAGCTCTTCTGTAAGGTACTTAGAAGCTTTCTCATGCTTGACACCAAGATGGCTTTTGTCATCTCCCTTCTTGCTACTCGATGCCTTCTCATGATGGACTTGCTAAGATGACCGTAAGCTCTTCTCTATTGTACTTAGAGTCTTCCCATTATGGACATCCAGATGACATTATGCTCTCCTTTCTCTCGGCAGTTCAGAACACTCTTCATGTTGTAGAACTTTCACTTCTACATAGTAGAACTCACACTTCTACTTCTTTCTTGATCTGACTTCTATGTGTTCTTGGTGGATCGTAGAGTGGGCCTTCGGACTCACTATTACTCGATTGGATCAGTCCACCTTTTCTCTAGTAATACACAACTCCAGCAACCTTGGATCTTTGAAGCTCTTTCTCATTTATACTTCTTCCCAATCCTTCCGTTGGAAAGTAACCGTTGAAGGCTATTCAAATATCTTCACAGATCTCAAGTTGCTTGATGTAGACTGCTTGATGTGACTTGTCATACATTTTCTGACGCTGCAGTCTACTGTTTCACCTACCCTGTCAGATGTATCACTTTACTGTCTTGGGCAGGTTGAAGACTTTATTACCTCTTCTGATTTCTTGATCAGAGGTTGTCCTTTTTCATCGATGCTCTCAATAAGCACTTGTCCGAATGTTACCCTTCAGATTGAACCGTTGCTAATGCTTCAGTCTTCAGGTATTCAAACTCTACGATTCTGATGCATGTCTTCAAGGACCTGATCGTAGTGTCTTGTTGATTGTTGCTCGTTGACTAGTAGAGTTAACACTACGATCTTGAAGAGTGTTGCTTGGATCTTCACTGAAGAACACCTCTTCACTGTATTGTGCAGTGCTTCAATACTTCTGTTTGCTTCGACTGTTCTCAGATACTGATGGCCTAATTCCTTGTTCTGGTCCCCTTCTGAGTATCAAGACACTTCAGATTTGTGGCGCGTTCAGCTTACTTTCTCCTGGTGATCTTTCGCTCACTTATCATCAATGAACTAACCCTTCACTTAATCACTTTAGCCTTGCTCATTAGAAGCTGACCAGTATCTCGGTTTACTTTCCATCAGTTCTTTCTTTATCTGACAAACACTACGATCCTGGTTGCTTCCAAGATCGTTGTCTTCTATTCTCTTGACAGCAACTACATTGGCTGACTTTTCCTTAGTCAGCTGTTGAAGTCTTCTTTAAATCATCTTGTGGAAGACTTCATCACGAATGGCATTTCAGCTCAATCTTGATGCTGATTGGATTGGTGCTTAGTTCTTCTGCTAGCCTGCATGTCATTCGTTGAGTGCTCTCTGGTTCCCTTACTGTGGATTGCATCTTTGCAGTACCAACCAGAGGCTTCGTACCTTTGGATATTATGGGAGTGCTCATTCTTTGAGAACCGTATCTACTTTACGATTCTTACTTGGCATTGTGAGCACTTCTATTGGAGTCGTAGTTCTGCACTCTACGATTCAGCTTTGGCTGTGCAGACACTACGATCCTGAGATCAGATCTTGACACTCTACGATTTCTATATTGTGCTTGTTGTCTTCATCTGATCTTGCCCGACTACGATCTCTGTATGCACTCAATGGACTCTACGAACTCAGAGTGTAGTCTACGATCCTTGACTTTTCTTTGGCATCACTAAGCTCTACGACTCTGAGTGTAGTCTACGTTTCGGACTTGGCTTTGGCAGATGATCGTTCGGCTCTTAGGCAGGCTGTCTCTACGATTCTGAACATGACTCCTCAGCACACTACGATCTCAAGGAAGCTCTTCTCGATACACTACGATCCTTCTTCGTTTCCCCTGGCAGTCTACGAACTCCGAGATCTACTATCTTGCATACTCCTATTTTACCTTGATAGCTCCCAAGTTAACCTTAACTCACCTGGCAGACTACGACTTCTGGTGCAATGCTCGACGATCAGACTAGCCTATCTATTACATCATAAGATCAACCTAACAAGATTGATCTTTCTATATTTATAGTCCTTGTACATCATTTCTTTTTATGGACTTTACAAAGTTGTTTTACTCATGTAGGATCAACCTAACATATTTGATCAATTCATTCTAAGTCCTTGTACATATATTTCTATTATCTATCAAAGGACTTTACAGCTTTTCTTAATACAAGCATACTTGCATATTATTCATTCATATACATATATATCATAATCAAATCATATATAAATAGGAATAGCATTCACATGCTTATTCCTGACAAACCCCCTTCTAGATTATTATTGGACTTTCAATTGGTATCAAAGCGGTGCTCTTTAACTTGTTTGTTGAGTATATACAGGCATACCTAAGAGTAGATCCATGGCCTACAATGCTATTGGTTACGGAGAAGGACTATCAATGTCCAGACCTCCACTATTTGATTGTACCAACTTTACCAACTTTGCCACATGGAAAAATAGATTCAAAATCTATGCCAAATCTCAAGGAATCAAAATTTGGTGTGCCATTGAACGAGGTGTAAATGTTCATACAAAAATTCAAGAAGAAAAGACGGTCGAGAAATATATCTATGAATTCACCACTGAAGAAGAAGAGACTGTGAATATAGCATCTCGAGCTGAACAAGTACTAACAAATGCCTTGATTGAAAAAGAGTACAAAATAGTTAGTGTTAGTTCTTAGTAGGCACAAGTTATCTAGAAGGGGGGTTGAATAGATATTTGAAAATCTTTTCTATTTTAAACTTGTTCTTAGATAGTGATTAAAACTTTGCGAAATTAGTATTTGTTTTAATCTTCTTAACCAAGCAATGGAGTTATGAGCGAGTAAGGCAGTTATAGCAGATATAGCAGTTATAGCAGATATAGATGACATAGTTATTTTTAAGTGGTTCAGAGCACTCAAAGCTCCTAGTCCACTCTTCTACTCAACAAGTAGGATATCCACTAAGGATGTCTTTTACAATCTTCTGAATCACACAGATTCCTTCTAGACCAGCAGTCTAGGAACTTTTCTAGTTCACTCTTGAACTCTTCAAGTCCAGCAGACTTGGCTTTCTTGCAGTTCACTACGAACTCTTCAAGTTCAGCAGACTTGGTACTCTTCTTCAGTTGATTGATGGTTGTTGTTGTTGCGTTCTGAAGGTTGCTACTCAGTTTGCTGTGTAAGCACTGGTTCGTTAAGAACTGAGTAGCTGAGCAAGCTTTGCAATATCTCAGATCGTAGAGTTGAGCCTTAGAAAATTCTTCACGTTGAATGTTTGATTGCTTGCTATTTTTTTCTCTCATCTGTCTGATCTGCATATATGTGATGTTGAAAACTATCCGTTGGATCCATCCGTTGTGGCATTAAATGCATCTGAATTTTCTGTACTGTGATGGAGACATTTCTACACATCTCTGAATTCTGTATTTTGGCCCATTGACACTGCAGGCTGCTTTCTCACCTACCACCTGAAAAGGTGTTTTGTCCCTCTTATCCATAGTACTATCTTTAACTTCTTCAATACGCTTCTTTGTTGCATACTAAGGATATTTCATATATTTTGGGACTGATGAGCACTGCAGCATCTGGGATCCATTCCTCGTATGTTGAATTAACAACTCATGAGGTTTGAAATTTTCTACCATGAGACAGATGATGCTCTACGATTGGATCATAATGATCTACGGTTAAGATCGTAGTGTCTTTGACTTGCATACTACGATGCTATCAGTCGAGAACACTACGATTTCTCTTAAACTTTCATGCACTACGATCTTCTCTTGCTCGTGTTGTTGACTCTACGTTCCCGAGAGCACACTACGATTGTTGACTTATAAACTTCACGTTTCCTTCAGCACACTACGATCGTGGAGTTAGCTTGGTGAACGTTGGGACCACTTTACAATTTCTGAAGAGTCCCCTTTCGAGGCAGGCACACTATGATCTTCAGGCTCTACGTTTTCTGCCTTGACTTCTGTAATGTTGATCAGATTGATGCACTACGATTTCTTCAAAATTAATCTATTACATCTCAAGATCAACCTAACAGTTTTAATCTTTCTATCTATACATTCTAGAATAGAATGATACACGTTGAAAGCTTAGATCAACCTAACAATTTTGATCTATCATTAAGTCCTTGTACATATATTCTTTAAAGGACCTTACAAATAATCATGAACATATGCATTAAAACATCAAATCATAATATGCATTCTCCCAACAATCTCCCCCTATTTGATGTTGACATAACAAGGAGATTTGTTGTCATGATTATTAGTGACTAGATGCATTTGCAGGAATTTAAATATGACTTAGTATTTCAGTGAGCAGCTGAAATTTCTAGAGAATAAGTATGAATTTATTGATGATCAGAAGATATTACAATATAGCATTACATCAATAAAACATTAAACTCTTAACTTATCTCTGTTTTCTTGGTCTCTTGTGTGGAGGTGGATTTGCATACTCCTCAACCCTTCTCTTCCTTTGGGCTTCCTCATTTCTTGCTAACTCTTCCAGCTCACTTAGACTTAGAACTGGATTCTCTTCATGTTTGCGCATGAATGCAGGATCTCCAGTTGGCATTCGGATGCGTACAGTAGTCACGTCTTGCGAGCTAGGAGTTGGCTCCTGATGACTCAGAGGAATAGCTGATACAATTGCCTGCTGACCAGATCGTTGAGTCTGATGATGTGATGGTCTTGCAGGAGGGCTTCTTGATGTTTGAGTATGAAATTGACTTCTTCCCCTTTCTTGAATTGCATGACCTCCTCTGCCTCTACCTTGGCTTCCTTGATCTCCTTTCCCTTTCTTATTCTCCCCCTTTATGTCAACATCAAGGGTTCAAATATAGGCAGACATCCTATTTACTCCTTGGACAAGCTCGTTGAGTTGGCTTTGAGTTTGAGCAATGTCCTCCCTAATCTCCTTGATCTGTTTTTTAGCTCTAGCTTCTTTGTTTTAGAGGACTGTAAGAATCGTATCATTATGCTTCTCCTGATTGGCATAAGATTTCTGGAAGTCATAAACAGAAGCTTTCAGGTTGAGAATATTGTCCAGCATAATTTGATGTTGACGATCTTGGTTTTTCTGTATCTCAGGCATAGCCTCTCTTTGTTTGGCAGTAACCTGGAAATGGATCTCATCTCTGTCTAATATACTCTTCAGAATTTCTTTGATAATTTCCCTTAGCTTCGTAGTGAGCTCAGTATTCATTGTACTAGGGAATTTGTTTGTAGCTTGTATCATTTGATTCAGTCGAATGTTTAGAAGGTCAGAGTGAGATTCCAGGCTTGTTTCGATGGACTTGATCATTTGTTCAGAAGTTTCTTTCAAATCATCCGTGGTGGGCAGGCAGGGGAAAGTATCAGTTGATTGAGGATTGTCCATTTGAGGGATTCTTGGTGGAGATTGAGCTTACAAGTTGTACAAAGCAAGATCAAGACTAAAATAGTCGTGCGATGAGGAGGATGGTATATCAGTTGGAGGAGCTTGGGTTTGGACATTTGGGATTGGTGACTCTACGATTTCAATGTTTGACTCTACGATTTGGCTTGAGTCTGGAATCGTAGAGTTGGTTATTTGAGGGAGCAGGGTAAGGTTGATTTCTTATGGTTCTTCAGTTACAGAATTTTGGGATTCTGCAACTGGAAACTGATTTAATGGATTAAGAATCACTTCCAGCCATTTGGGAAATTCATAGAATTGGCTAAACGAAGATGATGGCAGGTGATTAACTCTAAAGCTTGTAGGGATAGTCAATACCTCAGGTTTGGCATTTGATGAGGAATGGTCTGTAATCAGCTTTTTGGTGAAGATGACTTCCCCTGGAAATTCGTGAGCCAGAACTGTGATTGCTGGATATTCCTTAAAGCTCCAGAACATGTGGTCCCATGATTTCAGAATTTGAGCTCGATGGTATGCATCATGGGTAGGTAAGAGAATATCTGATTGTAAAGATAGCTTCTATATCTATCCTTGCCCTCATAAATGATTTATAGGCCATCATCATCTTCTTCCTCTTCACTATCTCCATTTGAGGATTCCATTATCTCAATGGCCTCTGGAATGTTTGGCATTGGTTCATCTTCATCTTGAACAAGGACCTCTTCTTCAGCTATTGGGATATTGTGAGGCTCCCCCTCAATATGATCATATTCTTGGAGGTTTAGAAACTCCCCCTCAGCTGGTATATCTTCTTCTATGTTCAGAAAGTCCCTTTCAGCTAGAACCTCTTCTTCATCAGTAGGCTTTTCCCCCTTAGCTGGTGTATACTCAATCATGAGAATTTCAGAGTTCTCCCCCTCAGCTGGAGCATTTTCCTCTTCGTTTGCTTGGGGCAGTTCTACTTTTGTAGCCATGCTCTTGGCTTCCTTCTTCAGTACTTTCTCATTCTCAAGAATATACTTCTTGACCAGCCTTCTCTTTGCTTTACTGGTTTTAGTCACCACTTCTGCACTCTCTTGAGTCTTTGTTTTGCCTCGTTGATCAGCCACTTTCCTTGAAGCAGCTTCCTCCATTTCTGCCACACTTGGCCTATTTTCAGAGAACAGCAGAGTCTCTACGATCGAAGACACTGTTGGTCTTTTGGACTTATGACCAGTCTTGTTCTTCTTTACGATTTGTGAAATGGTGGCTTGATCTTCTTCAGCTTCTTCTTGCTGTTGCATCTTCCTTAGCCTCCTTAGAGTCTCTATGTCAGAGGACTCTGCAGGAATGTTAGTTGTTGATCCTTGAGGCTCTTCAACTTATCTTGCTCTCAGCTTCCTTTTGCCCTTACTTTTTCTCGCAAGGGTAGAGGGTTCTCCCTTATCTGCTTCTCCTTCTTCCTCAACTTCTCTGACAACAGACATTCCTCCTTGAAAGCCTGCTTTCTTTTGTTCCTCAGATCTCCCACTTGACTCTGTCATCATTCGAATGAACTCAGCAGGGTTCCTTTCCCAGTTTTTGAACAACTGTTGTGTCATTCTTCGGTTTGGGTTGATGGGTTCTCCTTCATTATCCCCAATTTTGTCACCCAATGCAGATTGCAGAATGAAGCTAATGAACCTCCCATATAGCATCTTTGGGGTGCTCTTTGATTTCTTCGAGCTTACGATCCACTTGCCGATCCATTCGAGCAATACAGCACCATAGTTGAGTTGAGTTCCATATACTATAGCTGTCATGAGCTTAAGCTGAGCCTCATTTACTGAGTCATGACCTAAGCTCTTGCAGCAGATGCATTTCCCAATAATGTCAGCCAAAAATTCATACCTCTGAGGGAACTTCTTCTTTTTATAGCCTTTCACAGAGGGGTTCTTCTTGTGATGTATCTTCTTCAGTCCCTCTTGAAATCTTAAGCTATCTAGAAATGGATGCCCCACATTCTTGAAACCTAGGGCCAGATTGACGTCTTCTTCCCCTAGCTTTATTTCAACTTCTCTAACTCGTGTGGTGATGGTGTTGTTTTCGTACACTCCATTTTTGTAGAACTCCTTCACCAATTTAGGATAGATGAGTGTATCAGTGTTGAGCGCCTCTTCGAGACCTGCCTTCTTCAGTAAGGCTAAGATCTTGTGAAACTTTGGTGGAGCGGTTTTGAATTTGTCAAAATAGAGTCTGTAGCCCGAAATCACATTACAAGCAGCCATTGATTCTTTAGTTGAGAAGAGAGATACTGCTGAGCTTTTGTCTGAGTTAGGGTTTTTCTTTGAGAGAGAGAGAGAATGAGAGATAATCTTTTGAACTTCAGATTTCAAAATCACGGTTCCAATTTGTACTTGTAGCTTCCCTCTCTCTTTTTAACTTAATGGGACATGTGTTGCATTTTGCTTGGCTCTACGATTTTGACTATTTAGGAATGTACTGATTTGCCCTTTGGGTCTTCAGTGATGAGATTTCCTCAGGATGACTACGATCGTAGAGATAGTCTTCTGATTGTTGAGTCGGTTCTCCATTCGTAGAGTCTGTCCTACGATCGTCGAGTCTGTCCGGCAGTTGTTGAGTCTAATCACCATTCGTAGAGTCTGTCCTACGATCGTCGAGTCTGTCCGGCAGTTGTCGAGTCTGATCAGCATTTGTAGAGTCTGCCCTGCGATCGTCGAGTCTGTCCTACGATCGTCAAGTCTGTCCGGATCCTAGTGATGAGTTTTTTTGACTAAGCATTCTTTTTAAGGTAACTCAGGAAGGGCCAGCCTCTTGGTGTGTTTCAAGGGTTAGGTTTGTCCCTGAGGCACCTCTTGGAGAGATTGCTTTGTTATAAAGCTTGTCATCACAGGATTCACTTTGCTTGTTGAAAGGGCTTTTTGTCATCGTCGAGTCTGCACTTATGAAAGTTGAGTCTTTGCTGCGATCGTTGAGGTAGTTGACTGTTCAGCTCTACGATCATGATCTTTCCTTTATCATGTCTACGATTTTGAGTGTAGCCTTTATATCTGTCATGGTTAGCACAATCTAGAGCACAGATTCATGGTTAAAGATTTAGCATGCCTAGCTCACTTATTAACTTGTTAAATCTGGATTCATCTAATGGTTTAGTAAAAACATCAGCAAGTTGATTTTCAGTAGGGATATATTGTAAAGAAATAGTTTCATTTTGCACATGATCCATAATGAAGTGATATCTTATCTCTATATGCTTGGTTCTAGAATGCATAACAGGATTATGAGTTATTGTTATGGCACTTATATTATCACAGTGTATAGGTATAGACTTGAAATCAAACCCATAGTCAGCTAGCTGATTTCTCATCCAAAGGATCTGAGCACAGCAGCTTCTAGCAGCAATGTATTCAGCTTCTGCAGTTGAAGTGGACACTGAGTTTTGCTTTTTGTTGAACCAAGACACAAGTCTGTTCCCTAGTAATTGACAAGTGCCACTGGTACTCTTTCTATCTATTTTGCCTGCAAAGTCAGCATCTGTGTATGTTGCCTAATTTTTTAATAGCACTTTAACACGCAAGTATACGCGTTCAATTGTAATATTCAGCAAGCAAGGATATCGTTCCCACGAGGAAATAGACTAATATTTATCAATTACTAATTTCAATGCAATTAATCCTATTTTAAACTACAAAATTTTGTTTATGATTTAAAAATTAAACTTAACAAAACTAATAATTAAAATAAGAATTTCACAAGAATAACTGCAGATTTAACAGATTAAGATTACAACTTCCCTTAGTATTTCATTTAAACCAATTTACTTCCCATTTAAATCAATTAATTAATATGAATCATTATCCAAGAATGTTTTATAGAATTCACGCACTTTTTCCAAAACACGTGAACAAATCCTCCTAACTCCAATCCTTAAGACACAGAATTACAAGGAACACCCCAGTTAATCAACTCACTATATTCCTATGTGAATCAAGTTAATTAGGGTTTAACGCACAAATTCTTTCAATGGATACAAAAGACACATAGGTATATTCCTATCCTACATGCTAATCATATTAACCCTAATCAGATTATATGAACAGATGTTATCATATCCAGATCTCAATCTATACTCCATCTTCCAATTTTATATAGATTATCACAGTAATTGTTGGCCAAACAATTAATCAATAAGCAAAAGATATAATAAATAATTCAATAAAAATCAACTTTCATTCAATGAGAAGATTTAATTTAAACTACATACCAAGTTCCGTTGCAATCTTAATAAAAATTTAGTTCATAATAATAATAAAGAAAAACATCATCCAGATGAATAATCTAAACATCCCAGATAATTACAAAAGTTAAAACTAGAGAAGAAAAGAAGAAACTCTGAATTTGCTCCAATAATCTCTCTTTAATCTTCAACCCTTGCAATTCTCCTTCGTGTTTTCCTTCGTTGTTCTCTCTGCAAATCTCTTGAGAAATTAAGTTGTTACGTCTTTTCTAAAGTCTTCTCCTATTTGTATTGGTCTCCACCCTCTTTTAGATTCCTTTTTGGCTTCAAAAACCCACTTAGCAATAGAAAAACTCTCCTTTTTCCGCACATGAGCGCCTAGGCGCTCAACATAGGCCATTTCCAAGCGCCTAGGCGCTTGCTCAGGACAGCGTAATTACAAAAATGCCACTCAGCTTTAATTTTAATGAATTTTGACCTTTTTCTTCTCCCAAATGACCAATTTATCCCTCCAGCTCCAACCTACAAGAAATAAACACAAAACACATAAAAAGATACTAAAAAATAATTAAAGATAGCAATAATTAAGTTTAATAATATCGGATTCGTAGGTATAAAACCTACTTATCAAATACCCCCAAACTTAACCAATTGCTTGTCCCCAAGCAACAAAACACAATGCAATAACTAAATATGCAATGCAAATGCAAATGCAGGTATCTACATGCCTAAAATTCCAGCAGCCAAACAGAACAAAATCTATTCATCAAGCCTCAGAGAAATCACAATAAACATGCTAGTACATCATACCAAGACAGATCAATAATTTCCTAGTCAATCATCAAATCTTACCCTGTCATTACTGATATAGTGCGTGTGTGTTCAACAACAATGCAAACTAATATAAGGTTAAATACAACACATACTAGATCTCTTTAAAGGCATCATACAGTATAAACTCACAAAATTCAAGAACAAGCTAGATCCAACTAAAGTCAAACATCCACCAAATTCAAGAGTCCAATCCGGGATACTTATGCTTTACTTTTCATTACGGGGCTTTTTTTTTTTTTTTTTTTGCTCTTTTCCCGTTTTATTGTTTCTTTCTCTTTTTTTTTTTAACCATGACTGTGCAATGTCTCATTCCATTAGGCTAACAGTGTCACCCCTTAGCGAGCTTTCGACCAACGACTCCCAGACCATATAAGACCTTAGGGCGCTAGGTTTTAAGATACCCCTTCGGGCGTACTTACTCAAGTAACAAAGGCCCCGAAACAAAACTAGTCACGGTAATTTTTTTTTTTTTTCCCTTTTTTTTCCTTTTTTTTTTCCTTTTTTTTTTTTTAGCGAAGCTTATATATCCCAAATTTTCCCCCAAACTTAAGTTTTTGTCTAAATTCAGCCATCTCCACCTATTCATGTCTTTCATTCCTTCACATTAGTATTATCCTTAAGAAATTCATTATGTATCACTTTAAACTTAATCAGTCAACATAGCTGTTATTAACGTGCTATCCTTATTATATCAGTTTCAAACAGGAAAAGATTCAAATCATGACAAGAATTCACATCAAAGTCTTAACAGTCAATACTATACTTGTCTACTCAATTCCAATCTCATCATTGGCCAAAACAGACTTAAACTATCTAACAGCTGGAAACATGCAACTACCTGAATTTTTCTCTTTTTTTTTTTTTCAATAAAAATATTCGAATGAAAACTAATGAAAAACTATAAAATGAATACTAAATGAATGCAACTGGAGCTGGAAGAAAGCACCCCCAAACTTAACATATGCAATGTCCTCATTGTATATAAAAAAAACATAAGAAATTAGGCACTGAGGACTTCCCTGAAAGATCGACGCTCTATTCCTCGTCAGTATCCTCTTCTTCTTCTTCATCAACCTCATCCTCAGGGGGTAAATCAGCCGGGGGATATGCAGACAAGGGTGGAAATTGGTAGGGAGCGCCTGCTGGATTCATGCGGTCGAACATCTCTAGAAATGCTGCGCTACAGTTCTGATACATTTCTGATTGTCGCTGAGCCAAGCTATCCTGATTTCTTTCCACTCGGGTCAATCCATACTGAACTCGATTAGCCACCATCTCAATCCTTCGAGTTTGATTTCTTAATTCTTGACGAATGTCTTCAAAAAAATTTTGTGGTGGCCCATAACTTCCAGCAGCAGTAGTAGGATTGTCATGTGACTGTTGATTAGGCTCGTCTGCAGGCTCGGGAGGCACAATAATGAAACCTAACCCTCTCGGGTGTGGTATTCCCCCTCCCCATACCTTGTACTTTTTTATCACTGAGTGGTCAATTGCGGCTAAAGGAGGTTGTGTAGCTTCTTCAGCATCCCATTTTACTCCAGCTTGTCGACATAGACCAGTAATCAAAGATGGATGAGGTAGTCCACCTGAGGTCCCTCCTTTAATTGCTCTGTCAATTGAATCATGTATAACCTGACCTATATCTATAGATTTTCCTTGTGCAATACAGAAAAGCAATGCTGCCCGTCGATTTATAACATCACTTGTATGTCTACACGGCATCAACTTGGCACAAATAAAGGCATGCCATGCTTTCCCGTAATTACTTAGTGCGGATGTAGGGAACAAAACAGCTTCTTGTTGATCTGTTAATTTCCATTGTGTTCCAGGTACACACAAGGCTTGAATGACTTCACTGTAGTCCAACTCGTGATCTAAATATTGAATGAAGCCATTATTGGGTATTGTGTTTAAGCCGTAGTAAGCATTTATTGACCCGAAACTGACTTCCACTGATTTTCCGCGAACCCAAATCATGTTACCAATATGATCTTTTGCATTGGCGTAGAATTCCTTAACAATTTTAACAACCGATGAATCTGGTTGGGCTGTAAAGTTCGCCCATCTTCTACCACCAATCATTTGCAGTAACTCCCCATCTTCTACCTCTGGACATAATCCACGCTCAGGAATTAGCGTTTTACTAGAGAGTGAATTATAATATTTGTCGGACGCACTAGCACTTGTAAATCTCTTTTTGTCATACTTAGTCGATGTGCCCGAAGTTTCGCCTCTTTGCCGTTTAGTAGCCATGAGTCGTGTGTGTGAATTGCTTACCCAATAGATGATGTTCAGAGGCTTAGTATGGGTCAATCCTCTTTGTGACAATATATCAAACACTTGGTGTGCACAAATTTTGAATACTATTGGTAGGCACTCCCCCAAACTTAATTTTCACCAAATTTGTCACTAACTAAGCACACTAGTCTTCCAATGCAATACTAACAACAATTGACAGTACCCAAACCCACTTGAGCCAACACTATGAAAGAACTAACTTCAACTTACTACCTTAGCTACTCTCCAAGCAAATCCAAATAATTTATAATAAAACTTTGGGCACTTACTTGGTTATAGCCCTAATTGATGTTCCAAGCAAAGTTGTAGGAGTTTGAATACTTACGTCAGCGAGATGAGGTTAGCATGTGAGTTGGTGCCCGGATTGGTGATGATGACCCCGAATTGGTGATGAAGGATGACCATATGGAGATTAATTGCCTTTGAGTTTGGGTAGGAGATTGAGTATTTGGTTATCCTTAGTCAAGAAGAAGATTATTATCGTGGCTAGATTAGAGGAGGAATGGGAGTTGAGTGAGTTTGAGTTGGAGTGGGAGAGCAAGAGAGTCTTTAATTTGGGTTTGTAGAAGTTGTGCCCGATTAGGGCTTTAAATTTTTTTTTTCTTCGCTGCAGTAGGAGCGCCTAGGCGCTTGGGATTGCACTGATTGGACCGCCTAGGCGGTTGGCTGCAGAATGCATTGAACGCATGTAGCGCCTAGGCGCTTGGTTTGGCCCAGACTGGACCGCCTAGGCGCTTGGGGCTCGTTGTGGCTACTGTCTTGGAGCGCTTAGGCGCTGCATGATGCCTAATTTGGGGCGCTTAGGCGCTTGGGGCGGCATCTCAGCTACTGTATTGAGGCGCCTAGGCGCTTGGTTTGTACTGGGCTTGGGCGCCTAGGCGGTTGGGAATGTCTTGGGGAACTGTTTGCTTCTTTGTGCTCCCAACCTGCATACCACAGCTTAAATTAAGACTTATTCTAAAACCATAACTAAGATAAACTACATAATTAACTAAACTAACATACTAAGAAAGAAAAACAAAAACAAGATACCCTACACCACTAAGCAATTCAATAACACAAAAAATGAAGGACATGATTAGAAATCTGAGAATTTGACAAATGAATATTCTTCTATTGAGCTCATAAGTGCTTGGCTTCCAGGGGGCGCTGCCCCCTTGCAACCCCCGCCAGCTCACCGGCGAGCTGGGCAGCCGCTCGCTCACCGGGAGCGAGACCCCCGACTGGGTAGTCGTAGTGGCCATTAGTCGAACCCGCCAAATATGACATCTTGTTTCCTATCCTGAAATCAATTAAATATCGTGTTAGAGAACATAAGGGGTGTAACAAACCCTAAACTATAAAAGTTTAACCAATAACGCAAATAAAAAAAAAATAATAATAATAATAATAAAATAAAAAAAAAAAAATATAACAATAAAAGTTCCTGGGTTGCCTCCCAGTTAGCGCTTGGTTTATAGTCTTCAGCCTGACTTTCTTCTCTGTTCTAATCAGCAAGGTTGACCGATGTCTTTTCACGATTAACACAACCCCCATAGTAGTGCTTCAATCTCTGACCGTTGACTTTGAAATTACGTTTGGAATCCGGGTCTTCCACCTCCACAGCTCCGTGAGGATAAACTTTTGTAATGATAAATGGCCCTGACCAACGGGATTTCAACTTTCCTGGAAATAGTTTAAGCCTTGAATTGTATAATAGCACTGTTTGCCCTGCTTCGAACTTTCTTTCCAGAATTTTTGCATCATGCCACCTCTTAATCTTTTCTTTATATAACTTCGCGTTCTCGTATGATTGGAGTCTGAATTCATCCATTTGGTTCAATTGTAAGAGGCGCTTCTCTCCCGCAGCAGACATATCCAAGTTTAACTTCCGGATTGCCCAATAAGCATTGTGTTCTAGTTCAACCGGAAGATGGCATGCCTTCCCATATACTAACCTGTACGGAGACATCCCTATCGGAGTTTTGAATGCTGTACGGTATGCCCATAAAGCATCATCTAACTTACTAGCCCAATCTTTCCGACTAGGGTTCACTATCTTCTCAAGGATTCGTTTTACTTCTCGGTTTGATACCTCGGCTTGACCACTTGTTTGTGGATGGTAAGCAGTAGCTATCCTATGAGTGACTCCGTACTTAGCGAGAATAGCTGAGAACTGCTTATTACAGAAGTGCGTGCCTTCATCACTAATGATTGCACGAGGAGTGCCGAATCTAGAGAAAATATTCTTTCGAATGAACTTAACCACAACCTTAGCATCATTGGTGGGCGATGCTATAGCTTCTACCCACTTTGAAACATAATCCACCGCTAAAAGTATATAGGAGTTGCTAAAAGATGACGGAAATGGTCCCATGAAGTCGATGCCCCAAACATCAAACAATTCGACTTCTAAGATCATGTTTAGTGGCATCTCTTGTCGCTTTGATATATTACCAACTCTTTGGCATCTGTCACATTTCAATGAAAACACACGGGCATCCTTAAAGAGTGTTGGCCAGAAGAATCCACATTGAAGTACCTTAGCGGCCGTTCTTTCTCCCGCAAAATGTCCACCATAGGCAGATGCATGACATTGGTGTAGAATATTCTCTATTTCAATTTCCGGAACGCACCTTCTTATTACTTGATCTCCACACTGTTTAAATAAAAACGGCTCATCCCATAAATACTGTTTCACATCATGGAGAAATTTCTTCTTCTGTTGACTTGTCAAATCTGGTGGAAACACCTTACTCACAATGAAATTTACATAATCTGTATACCATGGTATATCCATCCTTACCGCATACAGTTGTTCATCCGGGAAAAATTCATTGACCACTGTTGTGTCATCTTTCTTTAGTTCTGCATTTTCTAATCGTGATAAATGATCAGCAACCTGATTTTCTGTTCCTTTTCGGTCCCTAATCTCCAAGTCGAACTCTTGTAGCAATAATACCCATCTAATTAATCTCGGCTTTGCATCTTTCTTTGTTATTAAGTACTTAATTGCTGAATGATCTGTAAACACGATCACTTTTGTCCCAATCAAATATGAGCGAAATTTATCAAATGCATAAACAACTGCTAATAGCTCTTTCTCGGTAGTGGTATAATTTAGCTGGGCATCCGTTAGCGTCTTACTAGCATAGTATATAGGGTGGAAAATTTTTTCTTTTCGTTGGCCAAGCACTGCACCAATTGCAAAGTCGCTAGCATCACACATTAATTCGAACGGGATACCCCAATCTGGCGCTATGATTACAGGTGTGGTGACTAGTTTCTTCTTCAACACATCAAAAGCTTCAAGGCATGCTTGATCAAAGTTGAATGGGACATCCTTCTCCAAAAGATTACAAAGTGGTTTCGTGATTTTGGAGAAGTCTTTTATAAATCTTCTATAAAAACCAGCGTGTCCCAAAAAACTTCGAATACCCTTTACTGAAACTGGTGGCGGTAGGTTCTCAATGGTTTCGATCTTAGCTCTATCAACCTCAATTCCTTTTGATGACACTCGGTGACCCAAGATTATCCCCTCTTGCACCATAAAATGACATTTCTCCCAATTTAAAACCAAATTCGTTTCCATACACCGTTTAAGCACAAGAGTGAGATTTTCCAAACAATAATCAAACGAATCCCCAAAAACTGAGAAATCATCCATAAATACCTCAAGATTTTGTTCGACCATATCGGAGAAAATAGCCATCATACACCGTTGAAATGTCGCCGGCGCGTTACATAATCCAAAAGACATTCTGCGAAAAGCAAAAGTACCATATGGGCATGTGAATGTCGTCTTCTCCTGATCCTCGGGTGCAATGGCAATTTGGTTATAACCTGAGTATCCATCCAAAAGACAATAATACTCATGTCCTGCAAGCCTGTCCAACATCTGATCTATGAATGGTAGAGGAAAATGGTCCTTACGAGTGGCCTTATTTAACTTTCTATAATCCATACACACCCGCCAACCCGTAACTGTTCGAGTAGGGATCAATTCATTATGTTCATTTGTAACTACTGTCATTCCCCCTTTCTTTGGCACACATTGGACTGGACTTACCCATGAGCTATCTGAGATAGGGTAGATAATTCCCGCGTCCAACCATTTAATGATTTCCTTTTTGACAACTTCCTTCATGATGGGATTGAGTCTTCGTTGTTGTTCAATAGTTGGTTTCGCTTCATCATCCAATAAAATCTTATGCATGCAAATTGATGGGCTTATCCCCTTGATATCCGCAAGAGTCCATCCAAGAGCAGTCTTGTATTGCCGAAGTACCCTTAGTAGCTTTTCTTCTTGAACCTTATCAAGTGATGCAGAAATAATAACTGGAAAGGTAGAAGAAGAACCAAGGTAGGCATACCGTAGATGGTTAGGCAATGGCTTAAGTTCCAAGCTGGGCGGTTCTTCTAAGGATGATTTCACCTTCTCATCCGGTTTTCCCCAATAATCCATAGGTTCAAATTTTTGCAAGCATCGTGTGAACTTCGGAGCTGAATCTAGCATTTGAACCCATTCTAGCACAGTTAAATCATCAGATAAATTTTCACTTACCAATGCAGTTTTAAGAGGGTCTTCATTCACAGACACACTAAATACCTCCCTTGTCACTCCTTCAATCAGATCAACTTTAAAGCACTCTTCCTCTCCCTTCGGGAATTTCATAGCCTTGAAAACATTAAAAGTTACTTCTTCATCTTGGACTCTCATCGTTAACTCTCCCTTTTGTACATCTATTAATGTCCTTCCAGTGGCTAAAAATGGTCTTCCAAGGATAATGGGTATATCTTTATCCTCTTCATAGTCCAACACAATGAAGTCAGCTGGGAATATGAATTTGTCCACCTTCACTAATATGTCTTCCACAATGCCCCTAGGGTATGTCACTGATCTATCTGCGAGCTGTAAAGAGATATTTGTTGGCTTTGGTGCTGGTAATCCCAACTGAGTGTAGATCGAAAGCGGCATCAAGTTAATACTCGCACCCAAATCGCACAAACATCTATTAAAGAACTGGGGTCCAATCGTGCACGGTACGGTAAAGCTACCCGGATCCTTCAACTTCGGTGGTAACTTTCTTTGCAGAATTGCGCTACATTCTTCTGTCAGTGCTACAGTTTCGAACTCCCCTAGCTTCCTCTTTCTTGCTAAAATATCTTTCATGAATTTCGCATAGCTAGGCATTTGTTCTAAAGCATCTGCAAATGGAATATTGATTTGCAGCTTTTTGAACACTTCTAAAAATTTTGAAAACTGTCTCTCTAATTTCTGCTTTTGCAATCTTTGAGGAAATGGCACAGGTGGTACAACTGTTGTTTGCTTATCTTCTTGTTGTTTTTGCACAACGTTTTCCCCAGATTTACTTTCCGAATTTCCACTCTCTTTTTCGTCATTCTCAGCAGAAATTATTTTCTTTTGTCCGTCTAAATTTGTAGTCAACTCCTTCCCACTTCTGAGTGTAACTGCCTTACAATGTTCATTTCCATCATTCCTTGGATTTTTTTCCGTATCACTAGGTAAAGAACCGGGAGTTCTAGTATTCAAAGCACTAGCTATCTGCCCCATTTGGTTCTCAAGATTCTTTATTGCAGCTGATTGGTTTTTCGTTGTGGCTTCAAACTGAGTTGCCAATCTTGCCAATAATTCTTCCATTTGTGATAGCTTGTCAGGTTGATAAGGCTGTGGGTGTTGTTGAGATTGTTGATGTGGCTGAAATCCAGGTGGATATGATTGCCTTGGAGCTTGTGCTTGAGCATGTGACTGATTACTACTCCAAGAAAAATTTGAGTTGTTTCTCACTCCTGGATTGTAACTGTTTGGATAACTGCCCTGCTGCCCTATTATAACTGGAAACGAACTGGACTGATTCAGGATTTATTGCACATTGATCACTTGAGTGGCTACCCGCACATATTTCACAAATTGTTTCCATTTTCTGAACTGGTTGTACCCCAAGTGCATCTATCTTCTTTGTAAGAGCAGAAATCTGAGCTGTCACTTGAGCTGATAATGCTGTCATCGCATCCACTTCATAAACCCCTACTGTCCTTGGCTGAGTCGTTCTTGCCGTAGGCCACTGATAATTATTAGCTGCCATGGTTTCAAGCAACTGATACCCCTCATCACAATTCTTGGCCATAATAGCTCCTCCTGCTGCAGCATCTATACTCGATCTCACTGTGCTGAATAAACCGTTATAAAAAGTTTGCACCTGAAGCCATTTAGGAATCCCATGGTGTGGACATTTTCGCAATGAGTCTTTAAATCTCTCCCATGCTTCATATAGTGATTCTGAATCGTGCTGAACGAAAGAGAAGATATCGTTCCGTAACTTTGCTGTTTTTGCAGGTGGGAAAAACTTTGCAAGAAATTTCTGAGCTAGGTCGTTCCATGTAGTAATCGAGCCTGGTGGTAGTGAATGGAGCCAACTCTTAGCCTTATCTCTGAGAGTAAATGGAAACAGCCTTAGCCTTATTGCATCCTCTGACACATTATTGTACTTGAAAGTATCGCAGATTTCTATAAAGCTGACTATGTGATCGTTCGGATCATCATTCGGTAACCCTCCAAACTGACATGAATTTTGAATCATCTGTATTGTCCCCGGTTTTATCTCAAAACTTGTAGCAGTAATGGCAGGCCTCGTAATACTTGACTGAATTTCAGTAACCCGCGGCGTAGCATAATCCCGCAGTGCTTTTTGCTCTTCTTCAGCCATAGTATCTTTCTTTTCAAGTGCCTCTTTGGTTTCTTTAACCCACTGACGCAACTGTTGAAACCTTTTTTCGATGTCGTCCTCGTAAGGCAATAAATCTGGCTTCTTCGATCGCGTTTGCATACACTAGTCAAGAGCACCTGAATAGAATAGAATAGAAAAGAGAAAAACGTTTAAATTAAGATTAATTCTATCAAAATCAATAATGACAAAAATTTTAAACTAATTTCCCCGGCAACGGCGCCAAAAACTTGTTGCCTAATTTTTTAATAGCACTTTAACACGCAAGTATACGCGTTCAATTGTAATATTCAGCAAGCAAGGATATCGTTCCCACGAGGAAATAGACTAATATTTATCAATTACTAATTTCAATGCAATTAATCCTATTTTAAACTACAAAATTTTGTTTATGATTTAAAAATTAAACTTAACAAAACTAATAATTAAAATAAGAATTTCACAAGAATAACTGCAGATTTAACAGATTAAGATTACAACTTCCCTTAGTATTTCATTTAAACCAATTTACTTCCCATTTAAATCAATTAATTAATATGAATCATTATCCAAGAATGTTTTATAGAATTCACGCACTTTTCCAAAACACGTGAACAAATCCTCCTAACTCCAATCCTTAAGACACAGAATTACAAGGAACACCCCAGTTAATCAACTCACTATATTCCTATGTGAATCAAGTTAATTAGGGTTTAACGCACAAATTCTTTCAATGGATACAAAAGACACATAGGTATATTCCTATCCTACATGCTAATCATATTAACCCTAATCAGATTATATGAACAGATGTTATCATATCCAGATCTCAATCTATACTCCATCTTCCAATTTTATATAGATTATCACAGTAATTGTTGGCCAAACAATTAATCAATAAGCAAAAGATATAATAAATAATTCAATAAAAATCAACTTTCATTCAATGAGAAGATTTAATTTAAACTACATACCAAGTTCCGTTGCAATCTTAATAAAAATTTAGTTCATAATAATAATAAAGAAAAACATCATCCAGATGAATAATCTAAACATCCCAGATAATTACAAAAGTTAAAACTAGAGAAGAAAAGAAGAAACTCTGAATTTGCTCCAATAATCTCTCTTTAATCTTCAACCCTTGCAATTCTCCTTCGTGTTTTCCTTCGTTGTTCTCTCTGCAAATCTCTTGAGAAATTAAGTTGTTACGTCTTTTCTAAAGTCTTCTCCTATTTGTATTGGTCTCCACCCTCTTTTAGATTCCTTTTTGGCTTCAAAAACCCACTTAGCAATAGAAAAACTCTCCTTTTTCCGCACATGAGCGCCTAGGCGCTCAACATAGGCCATTTCCAAGCGCCTAGGCGCTTGCTCAGGACAGCGTAATTACAAAAATGCCACTCAGCTTTAATTTTAATGAATTTTGACCTTTTTCTTCTCCCAAATGACCAATTTATCCCTCCAGCTCCAACCTACAAGAAATAAACACAAAACATATAAAAAGATACTAAAAAATAATTAAAGATAGCAATAATTAAGTTTAATAATATCGGATTCGTAGGTATAAAACCTACTTATCAGTGTATCTTATTAGTTCAAAAGAGGATTCCTTGGGATACCACAGCCCCAAGTAGGGTGTACCCTTAAGATACCTGAAGATCCTCTTTACAGCAGACAAATGTGACTCTTTAGGGTTAGCCTAAAATCTAGCACATATGCATGTTGCAAACATTATATCTGGTCTACTGGCAGTTATGTATAAAAGAGAACCTATCATACCTCTATATTGAGTTATATCAACACATTTACCATTTTCATCCTTGTCAAGCTTGGTTGCAGGAGCAATTGGTGTTTTCATGGGAGAGGCTGATTCCATGCCATACTTCTTTAATAAGTCTTTGATATATTTGGCATGGTTGATGAATATTCCTTCATCAGTCTGCTTCACTTGCAGTCCAAGGAAGAAATTCAGCTCACCCATCATGCTCATTTCAAACTTGCTCTGCATTAGCTTAGAAAATCTCTTACATAACTTTTCGTCAGTAGAACCAAAAATGATATCATCAACATATATTTGAACTAATAAGACTTTGTCCTTATGCTTTCTAAGAAACAATGTGGTATCTACTCTACCTCTAGTGAACCCATTTTCTATTAAGAAGTTAGTCAGTGTTTCATACCATGCTCTAGGTGCTTGTTTAAGACCATATAAAGCTTTATCTAATCTATAGACATAATTGGAAAGAGATGGATTGATGAAACCTGGAGGTTGTTCTACGTAGATTTCTTCTTGAAGCTCTCCATTTAGGAATGCACTCTTGACATCCATCTGAAAGACTTTAAACTTCATATGAGCAACAAAGGCAAGAAAGAATCTGATAGCTTCTAGTCTGGCAACAGGTGCAAAAGTCTCATCATAGTCAATGCCTTCTTCTTGAGAATAGCCCTTTGCCACTAATATTGCCTTGTTTCTTGTAATGACCCCATCTTCATCCATTTTGTTCCTAAAGACCCACTTGGTTCCTATGACAGGATGACTCTTTGGTCTTGGTACCAATCTCCACACTTTGCTTCGTTCAAATTGGTTGAGTTCTTCTTGTATGGCTTCTATCCAACTGGAGTCCTCCATAGCATCTTCTATCTTCTTTGGCTCTATCTGTGACAGGAAGCTTAGGTAGAAGCATTCATTCTGAGTAGCAGCTCTTGTTTTGACTCTTGCACTCGGATCTCCAATGATTAGATCCTGAGTGTGATCTCTTGTCCATCTGTTCCAGGTTGGGACATTTGTTCTGATGCCTTCCTATCTTAAGTCTTCAAGGTCTATCTCTTCTTCTTGGAGTGGAGGCTCGCTGTCTTGAATGGATCTCTCTACGATCTCATTATCACGCTCTACGATTTCACTATCTGGCACTACGATCGTAGTGTTGAGCTCGATGACTTCATTCGTAGTTTCTGCACTATCGGTCGTAGTGTCTTGAGGCACTGTTTTGTCTAAGTCAGTTTCATCAAAGATGATATGTATTGAGACTTCAACATTTAGTGACTTCTTGTTGAACACTCTGTAAGCCTTGCTATCTGTGGCATATCCAAGAAAGATCCCTTCATCTGACTTGGGCTGGAATTTTGTCAGATACTGCTTTCCATTACTGAAAATATAGCATGCACAACCAAAGACATGGAAATAGCTGACATTTGGCTTTCTTCCTTTCCATAGTTCGTAGGGCGTCTTCTTGATCGTAGAGTGTATGAGTGATCTGTTCTGCGTGTAGCATGTAGTGTTGATAGCTTCTGTCCAGAAGTATTCAGGTAGATGGGCTACAGCCAGTAGAGTTCTTCCAGCCTCAATCAATGTTCTGTTCTTCCTTTCAGCTACTCCATTTTGTTGAGGAGTTCGTGGAGCTGAGAAGTTATGACTGATGCCATTGTCTGTGCAGAACTGATCCATTTCTGAGAAATTGAATTCTCTGCCATGATCACTTCTTATGGCCTTGATTTTCTCTCCTTTCTCATTCATCACCAGTCTGAACATCTTGATTAATTCGGAGCTTGTTTCATCCTTTGAAGTCAGAAAGAATACCCATGTGAATCTGGTGTAGTCGTCGACTATGACTAGAGAGTATCTTTTTCCTCCAAGACTGGTTGTTGGGATTGGCCCAAAGAGATCCATGTGGAGCAACTACGGGGGTTTGTCAATGGAGTTGGCAGTCTTGCTCTTGAATGAGATTCTGGTTTGCTTTCCAAGCTGGCAGGCATTGCATGACCTTTCCTTCACAAAGTTGAACTTGGGTAGACCAGCTACGAGATCTTTTGATGCCAGTTTGGACATGCTTTTGAAGTTTAAGTGAGACAGTCTTCTATGCCATAGCCAGCTCATCTTCTCGGATGCTTTTGCCAGAAAGTATATTGTTTCATCAGAGCTTAGTTGACCAAGGTCTATAGTATAAACATTTCCTTCTCTTGTTCCGGCTATCTTTATGGCAGATGTCTTCAGATCTCTGACTTGACATTGATTGTTGAGAAATGTTACTTGATGACCCTTGTTACAGAGTTGGCTGATGCTTAGAAGGTTGTATTGGAGCCCTTCCACATAAGCTACTTTGCTGAAAGATATTACTCCATTGCCAGCAGAGCCATATCCTCTTGTCTTGCCCGAGCCGTTATCTCCAAAGATGACTGAGGGACCCTCCTTTTCTACATAGTTAGATAGTAGAGCTTTGTTCCCTGTCATATGCCTTGAGCATCCACTGTCTAGATACCATGTTGAGGTCGTGGAGCCCTTTTCCTGTCAAAACATTTTAACCTTCATTTTGGTACCCATATTTGCATGGGTCCTTCATTGTTAGTGCCTTTGGGAACCCAAACTTGTCTAGTCTTGGGTTTCACATGCATGGAGTTATAATAACACTGTGTAGCCCTATGACCATATTTATCACATATGAAACATCTATTATGATGCATGCCTGTGTGTGTGTGGTGATTCATCTTCCACTTGGACTTGTGTGGTTCCTCAGTTAGCCTTCTGTTAAACTGATTCTCTTTCTTCCACGTGTCCTTAGGTTTCATAAATAGTGATGAGTGTGCCTTACTTCTACTGTACCTTCCCAGTTGATTCGTAGAGTTGGTTTTGCTTGACTCTATGATTCTTCGAGGTTGGTAAGTAGAGGTTGGGTTACTCTTCTCCTTTATGAACCCCAAACCAGCGTGTGATCCTTTACTTCTCTGAGTATAGCTAGAATCAGTAGAACAAGGTTGAACTGGTTCTTCCAACTGTGAGGATTTAACAAAAGCAATGCCTCTACTAAAGCCTGAGACATTACCAGAGCTAGTTTCCATTATCTTTTCCACACTTAGCTTTGAGATGGATTCTCCAAAGCCTAAGCTTGTTCTGTCGAATGTGCTTCTCTGACTAGAGAGCAGGCAGTCCATGGATGATGAGGATTTATTCCATGCAGAGATAGTCTTCTCTAGATCCTCAATTTCAGAGGTTAGCTTAGACTCTCTTTGTGTATGATGTGTGTTTGTCTGCTTTAAAGTTTCATTCTCAGCTTCAAGCTTGGAGAAAAGATCAGTACTTAGAAGGACTGTTTCAAGCTCTTCTTGAACTTTCTTCTTCTCCTCTTGAAGAAGTGAATGATCCTTGGACAACACTCTGAACCACTTCATGTATTGATGTAGATCATTGGTTATGCCACGCAGTGCAGTTCTTAAGTCATTCATATCTACATCAAGTGAGTTGAAATCAAATACCTCATCGAGATTTACATTGTGAATGTTGAGGCTTTGTTTGTCCTTTGCATGTTTGGCCATTAAGCACAGATTGGCCATTTTTGGTTCTTCTTCATCTCCAGAGTCGGCATTTGAATCATTATCTGAATCACTCCATGATCCTCCAGCTAACAGGCCTTTGTCTCTTTTATGAGGCCTCTTGTTTCCTTTGTATTCCTTCTTTCCATGTTGTTTCTTCTTTAGTTCTTCTCTTAGGGGTTTGTTGCAGTTGGCAATGAAATGGCCAGGCTTCTTGCAGTTTTAGCATAGATCATTTATTTGCTCCTGGCTATTGTAGTTGCTGACCTTCTTTTGCTTGTCGGCTTTGCCTTGACGCATGAACCTTCTTAGTTTTCTTACCATCATGGCAAGATCGTCATCATCGTCTTCATCATCGTCAGATTCAATCTCAGTGATGACTTGTGATACACTTTCAGTTTCTTTGAGAGCAACACCCTTTTCCTTCCTTCTTCCTTCTGAAAGGGTTTCAGCACGTTGGGTCAGCTCCAGCTCGTATGTCAGGAGATTGCCATACAGTTGTTGAACTGTCATCTCGTTAAGATTCTTTGACTCTCTTATTGTAGTGGTCTTGGCATCCCACTTGTTCGATAGGGCTCTCATGAACTTTATGGTCAGATCTTTGTTAGGATAGATCTTTCCATATGCTCATAGAGAGTTGAGCAGAATGTTGAATCTTTCATAAGTGGCAGTTACATTTTCTCCTTGCACATGAGCAAACATCCCGTACTGCTGTGTTAGAAGAGACTGTTTGTTCTCTCTAACTTCTTCAGTTCCTTCGTGCATGATCAGTAGTGCTTCCCAGACTTCCTTGGCTATTTTGCAGTTTACAACATTATCAAACAGATAGTCCTCCAAGGATTGGAACAGGATGTTCTTAGCCTTTTTAACAAGTTGGACGGCTTTCTTCTCTGTGTCTGTCCATTCTTCTTTCACTTTGATTTGTACTTTGTTTGGCTCATCAATGGTTGGTGCAAGCTTTGTTGGTATATAGGGCCCATTAAGAACAGTCTCAAATAGATCTTCATCTATTGAGTCCATGTAAGCTTGCATTCTAACTTTCCAGTTAGCAAATTTATCCTTGTTGCACATTGGTGGCTTGCTGCCTCCCTCGGTCCTGGATTCGCTTGGTACGAATGCCATTTGGATCTACTAAAGCGTGTAAGCTGTAAAATAGAACCAGCTCTGACACCAATTATTAATTCCTAGTAAGCACAAGTTATCTAGAAGGGGGTTGAATAAATATTTGAAAATCTTTTCTATTTTAAACTTGTTCTTAGATAGTAATTAAGACTTAGCGGAATTAGTATTTGTTTTAATCTTCTTAACCAAGCAATGGAGTTATGAGCGAGTAAGGCAGTTATAGCAGTTATAGTAGATATAGATGACACAGTTGTTTTAAGTGGTTCAGAGCACTCAAAGCTCCTAGTCCACTCTTCTACTCAACAAGTAGGAAATCCACTAAGGATGTCTTTTACAATCTTCTGAATCACACAGATTCCTTCTAGACCAGCAGTCTAGGAACTTCTCTAGTTCACTCTTGAACTCTTCAAGTCCAGCAAACTTGGCTTTCTTACAGTTCACTACGAACTCTTTAAGTCCAGCAGACTTGGTACTCTTCTTCAGTTGATTGATGGTTGTTGTTGTTGCGTTCTGAAGGTTGCTACTCAGTTTGTTGTGTAAGCACTGGTTCGTTAAGAACTGAGTAGCTGAGCAAACTTTGCAATATCTTAGATCGTAGAGTTGAGCCTTAGAGAATTCTTCACGTTGAATGTTTGATTGCTTGCTATTTTTTTCTCTCATCTGTCTGATCTGCATATATGTGATGTTGAAAACTATCCGTTGGATCCATCCGTTGTGGCATTAAATTCATCTGAATTTTCTGTACTGTGATGGAGACATTTTTGCACATCTCTGAATTCTGTATTTTGGCCCACTGACACTGCAGGCTGCTTTCTCACCTACCACCTGAAAAGGTGTTTTGTCCCTCTTATCCATAGTACTATCCTTAGCTTCTTCAATACGCTTCTTTATTGCATACTAAGGATATTTCATATATTCTGGGATTGATGAGCACTGCAGCATCTGGGATCCATTCCTCGTATGTTGAATTAACAACTCATGAGGCTTGACATTTTCTGACATGAGATGGATGATGCTCTACGATTGGATCATGATGATCTACGGTTAAGATTGTAGTGTCTTTGACTTGCATACTACGATGCTATCAGTCGAGAACACTACGATTTCTCTTAAACTTTCATGCACTACGATCTTCTCTTGCTTGTGTTGTTGACTCTACGTTCCCGAGAGCACACTACGATCGTTGACTTATAAACTTGATATTTCCTTCAGCACACTACGATCGTGGAGTTAGCTTGGTGAACGTTGGGACCACTCTATGATTTCCGAAGAGTCCCCTTTCGACGCAGGCACACTACGATCTTCAGGCTCTACGTTTTCTGCCTTGACTTCTGCAATGTTGATCAGATTGATGCACTATGATTTCTTCAAGACTAATCTATTACATCTCAAGATCAACCTAACAGTTTTGATCTTTCTATCTATACATTCTAGAACAGAATGATACACGTTGAAAGCTTAGATCAACCTAACAATTTTGATCTATCACTAAGTCCTTGTACATATATTCTTTAAAAGACCTTACAAATAATCATGAACACATGCATTAAAACATCAAATCATAATATGCATTCTCCTAACAGTTAGCAACTGCAAAAATATAAAAGAAATTTGGGAAAAATTGATTGTAACCTATAAAGGTACCAATCATATCAAAGAAACCAGAAAAGATGTTTTAATCCAAAAATATGAAAGCTTCAAGCTTGAAGAAGGAGAAAAGATCATTGATATGGAAACACGTTTTTCCAGAATTATTGATGAGCTAGAGCAATTGGGAAAGGCATACACTACAAATGGGAAAAATAGAAGAATTCTCAAAGCCCTTCCATCCATCTGGGAAATGAAGGTTACATCAATCAAGGAAATGAAAAATCTAACAACATGTCCTATGGATAATCTCATTGGAAACCTTCATGCTCATGAAGTCGACATGCTAGTTAAAAAAGCCGGATCAGGCACAGATCTTAAAAAGAAATGAATCGCTTTCAAAACCCTTCTGGTAGACCAAGAAAGCGACGATGAAGAACTTAATTTAGAACTCCTGAGTCTAGACAATAATGAAGTTGCTTTACTATCTAGACAACTCAGAAGAGTGATTCAAAGCAAAGCAAGAAAATATGGCAAAGGCTTTATGAAGACAAACAACAATTTCAACAACTTCAAGGGCAAACAAATTTTCAAGCCAAAGACGCAAGGAGGAAATTTCAAAGCAAATAACAACAACTTCAGAAATACCAACTCAAATGAAAATTCAAACACTTGCTTTCAATGCAAGCAGCCTGGACACTTCAAAAAGGACTGTCCAAAACTGGTCAACAACAAAGTTCTAGTAGCTGAGGAAGGATGGGATCTACGTGACGAGGAAGAAACTGCTGAACAAATCAAAGAAGTTGCAAATCTATGTTTATTGGCAGACAATGACTCATCACCAAGATCTGAGGTAAATTCTGAACACCAATTGTCTAGCATCTCATTTTTCGCATATACTTTAGAAAACATAAATAAAGATCATTATGAATTACAAGAGGCTTACAGTCACTTATATGAAAATAATGAATTAATAAAAGAATAATTAGAAAGATTAAGAAAAATAAACAAAAGCATTGAAATTGAGAATGCTAACTTAATTATCACCAATGAAAGTTTAAATGAAGTAAACTTAGAAAATGAATTATTAAAAGAAGAAATAGAACAATTTAAAAGAATAAATAAAAATCTTGAAATGGAAAATTCTTCACTTATTGTCTCAATTGAAAATCTTGAAATTGAAATTCAACACTTGCTATAATAAATGAAGATACTCAAGTACAAGATCAAGCGGTAATTGAAGAAATAAAAATGAGAATTCACTTTTAAAATTAGAAATAGAAAAACATAATTCCATAATTGAAAATTTAACTAAAGAACGTGGAGATTTAAATACTATAATTTATAAATTTACAAAAGGAAAAGAAAATCTTGGTGTCATGTTAAATCAACAAAAATGTAGTTTTAATAAAGAAGGTTTAGGATATACTGGAGAAATAAGTAAATCAAAAGATAAAGGAATATATCATGTTAAAATCAAAGAAAAAGAAAGTCATATATCTCCCTTCACCAAATGCTCCTATTGTAATAGAAATGGTCATTCTTTTTATATGTGCAATGCTAGAAATAGAAACTATAAAGGAAAAATGATTTGGGTTCCCAAAGGGACATATATTGCACCAACTATCATAAGAAAAGAATTTCATAGATAGTATTATCATACTTCTCATAATCCAGATACTCATAGAATGTTTATTTCTACTAAAACTGATTATCCTATGCCAAGTTTTGTAAAGGAAACTTCAAATGTTTCTTATAAAAAATTGAAAACTCACCCAAAGGATCCTTCTTATTAAACGGTACCAACTTGTAAAATTAGTACATATATTGCATGTATGTCTCGCAGCTGATCTGAATAAAAGGAAATGGTATCTTGATAGCGGTTGCTCAAGACATACGACGGGTGACAAATCAAAGTTGAAAAATCTACAAGCAACAGACTTTGGTGAGGTAACTTTCAGAGACAACAATAAAGGTAAAATTATTGGAGTTGGAAGTGTTGGTAATAACCACATAACCATCTCTAACGTTCAGTTAGTCACTGGACTCATGTATAATCTTCTATCTATCAGTCAACTATGTGATAGTGATTTAAAATATCCTTTAGTACACATAATTTCTCTATATTTGATCAAACTGGTAAATTAATTTTAGTTTTTCCTAGATATAAAAAGGTGTATACTTGTGACTTAGATGCATATTCTCATATAGATAACATTTCTCTTGTATCTATAAATGAGGATCCTTGGTTGTGGTATCGTAGACTAGGACACATCAACATGAAACTTATAAATAATATTTCTTCTAAAGAACATGTTTGTGGTCTCCCTAAATTGAAATTCTTAAAAGATCACATCTGTGAAGCTTGTGAACTAGGAAAACAAACTCATGCATCACATAAACCTAAACTTACTGTGTTAACTTCTAGACCCTTAAAACTGTTACATATGGACCTTGTCAGACCTATCCCTAAACATAGCATGGGTGGTGTTGTATACATTCTAGTTCTGGTTGATGATTATTCACGATTTACATGGGTTGATTTTCTTAAATTTTAAAATGAGGCTATTAACTCCTTTTCTGCCTTGTGTAAAAAGATTCAGAATCAACAGGGAAGTTCTATTTTCTATATTCAATCTGATCACGAAAAAGAATTTGACAATTCTGATTTTATTACGTTCTGTGATGAGAACTGTATAAGTCATAACTTCTCTGCTCCTTATACTGTGATAACCCGGGATTTTAAATAATCCAAATTTTACGAATAATTTTTTTTATTTAATATTGATATTGACTGTTAATATTGTACTGTGTATCTGTAATACAAGTCTCGAGAATTAGTCAATCCGTGTATTGACTGAGAAAATGGAGTAGAGTTGTGCTTAACAACTTTAGAAACCCTAACCCTAATTTCTGGATAGGGATTCGGTAGAAAATATAATTAAAATAATTATATTGATGAGAATGTGTTTGTACTGCATGTTGATAATGATCAATAATTGATCGTATAAGGTTTAAAAATTTACAAACCCTAATAAGAGATTAAAAACCCTAATCTCATATTTAGAAAACCAATTGTACAGTTAAAAATCCTAATTGTACGCCAAGAAACCCTAATTTAATATTCGAGAATTCTAAACCCTAAATTAGGAAACCCTAATCCTAATTGACAAGTCTAAGGTGTTTATTAAACTTAAAATATGATTAGAAAACCCTAATTATATTTTAGTATCTAAATTTCTATTTTACAAACCCTAATTATAATTTAGAATTTTTAATTTTTAATTTTTCTAATTAAAAACCCTAATTAGAAATTTAAAGAAGCTAAATATTTAAAACCTTAGGGTTAGAACCTTAGGATTAAACCCTAAGGGTGTGTCAAATTCCATGTACACCATTAAAATCATTTTACAAAAGACCAAAATGCCCTTTTAGTATATTTTAATATGTAACTTGCATTATGTGCTAGCAACTTTAGTTGGTGAACCACCAATTTGACTTGGTGACATAAAACTCCAGCAATGCCAGCCGAAAATCTCAAGATCTAGCAACATATCATTGTATATATATATATAATATATATATATATATATATATATATATATATATATATATATATATCAAGAGAGAGAAAGTCTCAAACTTCACTCATTTTGCTATCTTGCTCTCACCAACTCCCTCTCTGGCTAGAAGCTCCGAAATTCTAAGGTAGATCAGTCCTAAAAATAGCCCTTGATCAACCAAGATCAGTTAGTAAGATTAAGATCAAGGATTTGAAACTCGAAGGTATAAACTTAATTTTATTTTGTATCCAAGTTGCTAAGAAAAATTTGGTGTTTAAGTGTTTACAATCTTGCTAATGGATGTTTAATGAAGATCTATCATGAATCCATAGCATCAAAGTGCCTTAAAAAAAAGTTTTTCAAAATCTGTTCTTGAGATCCAAAGAGGTCTGACAATCAAATGTCAGTCGCTCTAGATCTTTATGTGAGTATGATTTTTGTTGTTTTAAGTTTTGGATTTGTAGCCTGATATGTTGTCTTTAATCTGTAAGTTGAATCAGGGTCAGTTAATGTCTATATCATGAGTTATTCGTGGTCAAAACCCATTGACCGGGCATGACCATGAGAATTTTGGGTAACCCAGAAAGCCTTTTACAGCGTCTGACAACTTTTTGTGAGGTCTGGATCTGACAGGTTTTAGGTCATTTGATGTTGTATTTGTAACCATGTTGTAGCCTGTTATATGTTCTTTCATTCCATGGCTTTAGATCGTGTAAATGAACAACTAGTAGATCGTGACAGGGGGTCAAAGTAGACCACTCGGTCTGTTTTGACGTTTCTGGAAAACCCAAAAACAGTCAGAACGAGCATTCTGACATAGTTTGTGTGAGACCCCAGATTTTATGAATAAATATTTAATTTTCTCGAATTATATTTTTGAAAATTATGGTGTGGATTTGATATAATGATAGTTATGGGTAGTATTTATAAATTTTGCAAAGTACGCAAGTTGTTATAAAATATTCGTTTGGTCAGGGAATATTCTTTTTGTCGGAGAATATTCGTACGACGGCATAATCATTGGTGGACCCCACAACGGAATTATTGTCGGATTGAGAAAACGACAAAAATACTTTATAAAAATAACGGCGGGTGTTACCGTTAAAAAACTGTTGGACTACCCGGTAGTAAAAGTACAGTAATACGCGTGGTTGCATAGTAGTACACGGTATTGATTATTGATGCTTACATGAGAAGTCACTTAGCTATACTCAATTATTGCTACAGTAATTGCTGCATCATATCTCTTATATTATTGATTCAATTATTGTCACAATATCATCTGTATAATATGTTATATTATTTAATCAATAATTGAGACGACAAGTTATAAATGATTAATAATTGTTGAAAGATTAAATATGTGTTGATTAAAAATAAAATGATTCTGGTAATTTTTATTCAATCCTTGATGTATATAAAGAGTCTATTATGAGACGTTTGTGGTAAGTTTAATTATTTATGGGGGGCCATATGCCATCATCTAAGAGTCTCTTTCGTAAATAGTAATTACCTTCGTAAATAGTAATCACCTTCGTCAAATAGTAATTACCTTCATAAATAGTCATTACCTTCATAAATAGTAATTACCTTCGTCAATAGTAATTACCTTCGTCAATAATAATTACCTTCGTAAATAGTAATAAATCTTCTATAAATAGAGGCCTAGGGCTTCATTATTTTTCACGAATTCATTCAAACTATAGAGAGAGAAAGTATAGAGAGAATAGAGAGAAAGAAGAAAAGTATTCTGCTACTTCACTTTTTCATTATCCAGTTTCTTCTAAGGTAGGGAATATTATTTGTTGTACTCGTAAGGGGTGTTATTCTTTCTTATTCATGAAGAGAACTGTTGTTATTCCATTGCTTATTATTCTGTCGGAATAACCTGTATACGCGGTTTACCCTATACTTGGTGACATTCTTCTATTATTCTGTTGGAACATCCTGTCTGTGTGTTTTACACCGGACCTGGTTCCGTCTTTATTATTATTCTGTTGGAACATCATGTCTGTGTGTTTTACACCGGACCTGGTTCCGTCTTTATTATTATTCTATTGGAATATCCTATCTGTGTGTTTTACACCGGATCTGGTTCCGTCTTTATTATTCTGTTGGAATATCCTATCTGTGTGTTTTACACCGGATCTGGTTCCGTCTTTATTATTCTGTTGGAACATCCTGTCGGTGTGAATTTCACCTGACCTGGTTCCGTTATTTATTATTCTGTTGGAATAACCTACATGTGCGGTCTATCGCATGCATGGTGATTTCTTTTGTTATTCCATTCTTTATTATACTCAGTTGGATAAAACTTTGACTTCTATACTCCATGAAATTAGTGGAATACCTTTGATATTTGCGCTTCATCCAGTATCTTTTCAAGGAAATATTCTTCTGAGCATTCTTAAATTTTACACCACAAAACAGTATCATGTTGACAATTTGGACGTTATCAGTTCCTAGATAAATTAATTCTTCAACTTGTTTTATTAAATTCTTATGTCATTGTCATCATCCTCATGATTATATTCTGTTGAAAGTCATCTGTGGCCTGTAGTGCATAGATGGACTTGGTGTGATTATGACCAGGGATTATTCGGTGTAATCATGACCGTAATGTTACAAATGATGTGGTAAAAATCCTCATTAGCCGTAGTGTATTGATGGACAATTGTTGGCATGATCATGACCATTAATGAATACACAAATATTCTTGGCCGTAGTACATGGATAATTGTGGTCGTGATACTAAAGAATATTCTTGGCCGTAGTGCAGGGGTGATTCGATGATGTGGATTATTTATTAAGCTGAGTCTCAGCAATAACAGTGTTGAAAAACCTTTTAAATCATAAAAGATAGTAGATTTTATTTTCTACTTGACTCTTTTAATGGATTGCTTGTTCCGCTGCAGTTAAACTTGATATTTATTATATTTTATCAGTTTAACACTGTTGAAGGCTAACGATAAATTATTCTGTATTATCTTAGTCATAATATTTCTTACTGGGCTAGTTGAGCTCACCCTTTCTTTCATTGTTCTCTTCAGGAAATGAGAATATAGCTGGGACGAGTCGGGAAACCGAGTGATGGACCAGATGATAGTATTAGTAGTCCTCACTATTCTGTTAAATAGTGTGACAATAATTGTAATGAGGACTCCTTTTGAGTTGTATAATCTCTAGTAGACAATAATTGTATTCAAACTCACAGTTATGTTTTGTCGTATTGTACACGACAGTTGTATTAGTAAGTTGTATTTGAATTCTGTACCATGTATCTGACGACCCAATATGGGTGATGTATACCTAATTTTGGGGGCGTCACAGTTTGACCGTACTGATTCTGGTAATTGAGTTGTTGTTGAACTGAGATGTTGCTTTGTAAATGTTCTTTAATATATGGACAATAACTTTAAACCATTAGATCACATAAAACATGACTGGAACCTAGAATAAATCGAGCATGAAAGTGACTGGTCGAACCATCTGGGTTTCTGGAAAACCCAGAAATGTTCTGACAAGATGTTTGCTAGCTCAGATCTTTTTATTGATTTGTTGTATGATCGAGATGGTGATTGATTTATGTAGTATTACATAAACACTACATAATCGATGCTTAACATGGCTCAAAACTTGTATGGATTGGAAATTAAACACGGTCAAACGTGCACCCTTGAACTTGGGTCTGACAGTGTGCTTGAGCTCAAGAACACCTAAGACGATAGAAAGTGACGCTAAAGGTCTTTAGCGACGGTTTATTTATTTTCTAATTTACATATTTTCTAAAAATTATTTAAAATAGAAATAAATTATACAAATTATTAAAAATGGTTTTAAAAATTATTTTAAATTATGAAAAATAATTTTTGACCAATTGAAATATTTTTCTTTAATATTTATAATTATTTAAATATTAAAGGTATTTAATTTATTTAATTAGTGTATTAAATAAATTGGAGAAAATGATTTAATATTATGAAAAATTATTTTAAATAAGAATAATGTATTCAAAAATATTTTGAGTTATAAAATGTAACTTTTAATATTTTTGAAGAATTTTCATTAATAAATTAATATTAATGATATTAAATTTATTTAATTATTAAATTAAATAAATAAGATAAAAATGATTATATTGATTTAAAAATCATTTTAAATAAGAATAATGTAGTTAAAAATATTTTGAGTTATAAAGTGTAACTTTTAATATCTTTGAAGAATTTTTATTAATAAATTAATATTAATGATATTAGATTTATTTAATTATTAAATTAAATAAATAAGATAAAAATAATTTTATTGATTTAAAAATCACTTTAAATAAGAATGAAGTGTTAGAAAATATTTTGAATTATAAAATATAATTTATAATATTTTTGGAGAATTCTCATTAATAAAATAATATTAATGATATTAGATTCATTTAATTATTTTATTAAATAAATGAATTAAAAATAATTTTATTGATTTAAAAATTATTTAAAAATGAGAAAAATGAATTAAAAATTTTAAGTGATAATTAATTACTTTTAATATTTGGATGATAATTTCATTAATATTTAAATATTTATGGTAATGATTTAAAAATAATTTTAATTACTTTAAAAATTATTTAAGTAGAATATTGATGATTTAAAAATATTTTAAGTTATTAACAATAACTTTAATATTTTGACAAGTATGTTATTAATATTTTTATATTATTAAATATTAATAATGATAAGATTATTTGATAATTAAATCATTTAAAAATGATTTAAGTGTTTAAAAATTTATTATAAATAATAATAATTGTTTATAAATTATTAAAAGCTTCCGAAAAATATTATAAATGATATTTGACTTATCTAATATAATATTGAAGCTTAGAAACCGAACTTAATTGACAATAACTGTGTTAATTGTCGGATAGGGTGACCAGAATACCGAGAATGGATAGAAGTCCAACCAGACCGAAATAGTTAGACTTGATAAGCGTTTATATAAGTTATAAACACTGATGTGACTATGTGGTAATGTGTTTAGGAGAAGATTGACTGTGAATTATAGTGTTGTGTGTTGTGAAATATTGTGCTAATTGTGAGACCGACATTGTTGATTATAGGTCTTACGAACGCAGTTAAGTTTATTGTGTAGCTGTAATCAGCGGAAGAGACAAGTTTCCTAACTCAACCTTGAGTTGTATTCATTCAATTATTATAGTGGTTAATTATTGCTAATTAAACCATGTCCAGTGAATTTATTGTTGATTATTCGCAATTAGTGCATGTTTTATAATTCAAATTGAATTACTGATTCGAAAAATATACATTTATAGAATAACTGTTGTTGGATATTCATATCCGTAGAAGATAGAATTGACAGTACAGATAATTCCTGTTATTGTCGAAATATGTTGAGAAATGTTTTAGCTAATCATTCTGGCTAGACGAACATTTATTAGAACTTGATAGGTTCGAGAAGAAAATTCAATTATTATTGACAAATCGATGCCAATTATTTCGACTAGATCGAGAAGTAATTAGAAATTGAAATCACAGTATTTCGTTGTTATATCAAAATCTTGATTCTGAGACTGAGAAGAACAACCTTTTATATAAAGGGAAAATTTTATTGGTCGTATAATCGACCTTTGCGCGCGATTAAGTATTATGCATAAGATAGGGTATACTAAAGATGATCATTTTATATACTTGCAGAGGGGTATGATTTAGTCTTTATGGTTATCTGATACACCTGGGTATATCAAAGTATAACTTTAATGGTTACTCGAGAAGAGAAGTTCAAGATCCAATGGATCGCTCAACATAAATCTAGAAAACATTCCACTTTGCTATTTCGTAGAATATAATTCTTGATTATTCATTTGAATATCGTAGAAAACCTTGAAAGCGTTGTACTCTTTCATTATCGAATTATTGTTGCATAGAATATGAGAAGGTTTGATATTGATTTCTATATCTTTATTGTATCTCTTAACTTGCGGAGCAAACTTGTTGCTTACCCTTGCTAAATAAAAATTTTCAGCTAGGGACGAAGTTGTAGAAAGTGCTGCGAAGAAGAACATTATATATCTAAAGGGGTATTTCTGAAATGTTAAGGTTAGTGGACCTAGGACTTATGTATTAACAACATATGTTAATGACTTATGTATTCCTATTTATATATGAATGGGTAGTTAAATGGTATTATATTATGGATCGTGAACACCAAACTCGGGGGTCAGGTAACCCGGATTTGGGGGCGTCACATATACACCACAGTCAAATGGTGTAGTTAAAAGGAAAAATCGATCTTTGCAAGAAATGGCTAATACCATGTTAAATGAATATCGTCTTTCAAAATATTTCTTGGTCGAAGCTGTGGCAACATCATGTTACATTTTAAATAGAATTTTATTAAAAACCTATTTTGCTCAAAATTCCCTATGAGCTTTATTATAAAAGAACTCCAAAAATAAGCTATTTTCGTGTTTTGGGGTGCAAATGTTTTATTCTAAATACCAAAGGACGTTTATTGAAATTTGATCCCAAATCTGATGAAGGAATATTTCTTTGATACTCTCTTAATAGTATACAGAATTTTTAACAAAAGAAGTCTAGTTGTGGAAGAATAAATGAATGTGACTTTTGAAGAAACTCAACCTCCTCCAAAATATAAAGAGCTTGTTGATAGTGATGTTGTCATTAAAGATATTCTCAGAAATATGGAACAACCAAAACTAGATAATGCATCTCCACCTATTGATTGGAATCCCCTTGAAAACCCAAAACCTCAGTTAAATGATTTGTCCAAGGAGTCTCACATTATTAAAAATCATTCTATAGAAAATGAAATTGGTAATATTGATAAAGGGGTTATCACTAGATCACAAGCACGTAATCTAGCTGGTCACTTAACTTTCTTGTCTCAAATTGAACCTAAAAATATAAAAGATGTCTTACTTGATGAAGACTGGATAATGTCTATGCAAGATGAACTTGAACAATTCACTAGAAACAAAGTATGGGAGTTAGTTCCACAACCCGAGGATGTTTCAATTATTGGAACTCGGTGAGTGTTTCGTAATAAACTTGATGAAAATGGAAATGTTGTACGTAATAAGGAAAGATTAGTTGCACAAAGATATAATCAATTGGAAGGTATTGACTATGATGAAACATATGCTTTTGTTGCTAGAATTGAATCTATTCGTATGTTATTAGCATTTGAATGTCATAAAAATTTTAAGCTATTTCAAATGGATGTCAAATCTGCTTTCTTGAATGGTGTTATAGAAGAGGAAGTTTATGTTGAACAACCTCCTGGTTTTTAAGACTTTAGTCATCGTGAATATGTCTATAAATTACATAAAGCTTTATATAGTTTAAAATAGGCCCCCAGAGCATGGTATGAACGACTGAGTAAATTTTTGCTAAATAATGGTTTTAAACGGGGTATTGTTGATACTACTTTATTTACTAAAAATAAGAATGATGATATTATAGTAATTCAAATATATGTTGATGATATTATTTTCGGTTCTACTGACATTACTATGTGCAATGATTTCTCTGAAAGTATGACTAAAGAATTTGAAATGAGTATAATGGGAGAATTAAACTTCTTCCTCGAACTGCAGATCAAACAAGGAGAAAAATGTATTCATATATCTCAATCTAAATATTGTAAAGAAATGATTAAGAAATTTGGCATAGAATATACAAAACCTCTTAATACTCTTATGTCAACTACTGATAAACCATAATAAGATATTAGAATCCCTAATCTTAGATTAGAAATCCTAATAAGAGATTAGAAACCCTAATCTCAGATTACAAACCCTAACAAGAGATTAGATGTAACGCCCGAGAATTTCGGATCCTTTGTAAAAACATTTGAAATAATTAAATAATGAATAAAATAATATTATTTGTTATTATATGTATTAATAAGATGTATGTCGTTCTATAACCTAGAAATATCGGAATATCGTAGTATTCGAACCACGTGAGAGAATTAAAGTGTTTGATTTTCCAAGACGAAAATTAATGTTTTCCGAGAAAGTTTACGAAAAATACAATTCACCGTTTATCGCTCGGGAATTATTTTTGAACTTCCAAGAAATACGTAACGTTAAAATATCGAGGCGAGATGGATTATGTAATAATAATCTAAGTATGGAAAATGTAATAAATCGCATGCGGACTTAATTTGGGATTATAGGTATTAAAACCTGATGGAAGGAATTGAGGTAATATTGTATAAGGATCAAGTCCAATATGTATAAGATGTAAACTTAGGTGGGAGTAATTATCAAGCCCAAGTAATTGGTTAATGAAGCCAAACTTGATTAATGCAAGCCCAACAAGGAAATAAGCTATTATTATTAGCAAGCCCAAAGGATAAGTTAATTGAATTAGTATTGAGTCCAAACTATGATCCATTAGCTAATGATGATCCATGGGGCAACCCATGGGTAGACTTGATGGGAAAACCTTTGTGTGGTGGGCAAGAATTAAGAGTAATGGCCAAGTTTACTTAGTGTGCAAGTAGTGAATAGTAAGGAGGTTAACTAAGGAGGTGGGATGGCCTAAATGTCCATAGTGCCCTCACTTTGAGTTGCCTATAAATACCAAGCTTTATTTCTTAAGTTGGTTGTTTAATTTTCATCCAACTCTTCTCTCATAAACAACTTATTTGTTAGAGCAAATAAGCACTTTGAGCTTAACTTATCATTTGTAGATTTCCAAAGCAAGAGAAGTAATCTTCAAAGGTAATTGATCTTATCTCTTCTATCTCTATCATGGTAGGTTGATAAGAGAAGTGTCACTAATGAACTTAGATGTTAAGCACATAAGAGAAATGGATAAGCAATTGACTTAAGCCGAATAAGTTGAATAAGCAACTTGAACCTAAATAAGTTGATAACCTTGAACACAACTTGTCATATGTTTGTCATATGATCAATATAGTATGAGAACATTGATTGATGGACTTAAGTTCATATTAAGTCATAAGCGTGAGAAATTGAGTTCATAAGTTAAGTAAGTCATTAACGTATGAGAATAAGTCAAAACCTACTCTGATCATAAGTTGGGGTAATAAGTAACTTGTAATGTCTACATGTTGATTAAAATCCACATAGAATGATTAGTATTGAGGTTTCGCCGGAATTTACACGATTGAACGATAGTCGTCGAATTCGTGAAATTCTCGGAATGGAAGTCGTATTTTGTGTTTGACATTGGAAACGTTGGTTTCAATGGAGATAAGCCATATTTGGCATTGTAGAGTTGCGAACTCGAAAATGGCCGGATTCCGACTTAGAACGAAGAAACGAACATTGAACGTTCACGAACGTTTATCGTTTTCGTTAAAATGGACTAATAGGTAAAATTTTAGCAAACGAAGTAAGATAGATAAAATTCTTGAATGAACACATACAGTATGTAATTTGTGACCCGTAGGCTCTTGAACGAGCCAATTCGAACTTATAACGAAGAAGTTACGAGTCCGGGAATCTCAACTTTTGAAAAATCTGTCAAAAATTTCAGTGGCACAGAGTCCGCGCCGCGGCGCGACTCCAAGCCATTTAGCCGGCGCCGCAGCGCCAAAGTGGCCTTAGTCCCCTATAAAATCGCGCCACAGCGCGACCAGTAACAGAGGGACTCACGCCGCAGCGCCGAGTCCGGTTTCTGGGCAATAAAAGGTGACGCCGCAGCGCGACACCAAATGTAAAAGCCGGCGCCACAGCGCCAGCCTCAGGACCAAGACATTAATAAAGGTTTACATATAGAACATGGTTAGTAGTTGATAACCAATTAGACAAGGATTATAAAGAAACATTGTTAAGACATATTAAGCCTTATGTATGAACACTTAGGGTTTAGTTAAATCAATTGCAAATGAATGAAAGAATAATCTTACGGGAAGTCAGAACCGATAATAACAAATCTAATATTTAATTAGATTGAGAAGTAGGGTAAGATTCTTTAGGAACCATGTATGATCATTCATGACCTAATGTTTTATGTTATGATATCATTTAATGTAGAGACCTTAAAGACGTACAGTGCACGTGTTATAATTTGTAGCAGACGCTAAAGGCAAGTACTCTAACCCTTATTCCAGTTCGATCTGGGCAAGTCTTTGTGATTCATGTATCCTTCACATGAGTTAGTATCTGAGGAATGTCAAAGCCAATCCTTTCGGCTAGACGTATGCTATGATTTTCTATCAAGTGTTGATAAGGATTTACCGAACTAATATTGTTGTGGTTTTTCAAAGGTAGATTGTGTATGCTCAAATTGTTTTGTCGTCAAACGACAGGCACGTGAGGTTGCCACAACTTAAACGTATACACGTTTAATGAATGTAGTGTTGATCAACATAGAGTACTATAGGCTGATCACCTAGACGTGCTCGTAAGCTATACCGGACTTACGAACTTCGTGTCGGGATGTCCTTTTCAAAGTACTTATGAAATGCTTACGGTCTTAAACCGGAATTGATGTTTTACTGAATATTGTAGCTGTAAAACGTTTTAAATGAAAAGAAGTGCTATTTTGAATTCTCAATAGTACTTCGTAACTATTGTCCAGTTATTGAAGATATACGATTCCTATGTTTCAAGCATGCTATTTTACTAGAATTGTTGTACTTGCTGAGCTAGTTAGGCTCATTCTTGCTTGAACTATATGAATGCAGCTAAGACAGAACGGACCGATGGATCCGGCAAGGATAAAGGAAAGGCAAAGGTGAACCCGTAGATTGCTTATGTAATAGTATAGGTTTTGTAAGGAATAATATTGATATTATGACAAAGACAATGTATTGGTTGTAAAGAAACTGGGGTATGTAAATATTCTTTTGATATATATATAAGACATATCCATTCTTTTGAGGCATTTCAATTGAATGTTTGTGTGAACTGTAGCACCGTGTAGCACCATCTGTCGGGTTGGAAGATACCCGGATTTGGGGGAGTCACAGGTTGGTATCAAAGCATTAGGTTATAAAACTTAACGGGAGAAGTAAAACCTTAAGTCATAACCTTAAGAAAAGTCAAAGAATAAAAGATGTAAGTTAACCTTATAAAAATGCATTATATATGTTATGTGTTTTTATTATTCTACTAATGTTTACTAATCAACTTTATGTGTTGTTATAGATGTCAGGTGAAAATAGGGATGTACAGGTAGTCAGCGAAGGGTCGGTAAACCAGATAGAAATCATATCGAACCCCATAGCAGCAGATCCTGAGATAGTTATGGTGGAGTCCGGAGACTCCGAAAGCTTAAACCTCATGTCTGTATTTGACGGCATGATAGAAGAAGAAGTGGAGGTAGTATCCTTCAATCCAGTGGCTATAGCAGCAGAGATAACTCCAGGAGAGTCGATGATGTCACTGTTCATGTCAGTGATAGATAGGAACGTACACTATTATCAGGAGGTCAAAAAGCTGAAGGCGGAGCTTCAAGCGGTTATAGAAGACAAGACGGATGTGGAGTCCATGTGGGAACAGGAATATGACGAGAGAGTTTTGGCTAAGGACAAAGTCCATGAGCTAAAACAAGAGGTCTTTGAGCTTAGGAGTGAGCTAAAGACCAAGAAACAGAAGATAGGGAGAATGTCCTATATCCATAGGAGTTCTCATGAGAATTTCCAGTTGCAGGTAGCTGGGTATCCGATAGAGACAGGGTAGACGCAGCATACTATCAGTCGTGATATTATTGTCAGTCTTGCCAAGGCAGATTTCGAGAATGCCTTAAGGCAGATATGATCGAGTAGTTGTTAGAGTAGTTAGGTATGTAAATATTTGTGTATTTAGTAGTGACGTAAAGCCCTCTTTTGTATAATTAAGGGTAGTCTTTTGAAAATCCCAATTTTTGGAAAGCAATAGCGGAAAAGTAATGTATCCAGCTTAGGCTGTTTTATGTAACGGATGTAGTATTATACTACGATGAATTAATATAAGTTTTCATTTTCGAAAATGTTAAGTAATGAATGTTTAAGTTATTATTTAAATATGGCAAAGGGAACATTTTGCTCCTCGGAGCATCCCAAGACATCAAATATCTTGGTGATCTACTTTATCCATGCTTCCGCCATAAGTGGTTTTGGCTCTCCCTTAAACTCCGGTGGTCCCAGCTCCTTAAACTGTTTAGCGGTGACCGCCCAAGAGTTTCCAGTGTTTCCACCAGCATTTTGGTCAGGAGCCGCTGTTGGTCGATTTCGCTATTGTCAAATCGCGCGCAAGTATACGCGGTCAACAAGTAATATAATGATAAGAGAGTTGTCAAACCCACGAGGAATTATCACTAATATCTTCCAAGTACTGACTTTATATCGCCTCAATCTTATTTAAACAATTAATTAAAACGATAAATTATGATTACAATTAATTAAAATAACAGAAAAATAAAACATAGATAGATAAAGAGCTAAGAACACAATATCCACACACAAGCATTTTGTCAAACACTTGGCGTGCATCACTTTGTTCAAATCTCTTAACTCTCTTTATGATCATGGCGGCCACTACGAATTGGCAATACATAAATTATGCATATACATAATCACATAAAGAACCAATTCACATGACACCAATCAAAAGGAAAGCAAAATAGAAGTTTAATTCATAACAAATAAATCAAACTATTCCAAACATTAGGTAATCATCCAATGGATCATACAAGTATCAAAGAAAAGCTAGAAGTTTAATTCAATTCCTTGCCTCCATAGGTGTTACAAATGTTTGCACTAGATCCCCAAGAATGAGTTCTAGCCACTAGAGGAAAAAAGAAAGAAAGAAATGATGGCTTCCCTTAGTTGTTGGTTGAAGCTCCTCCATTGATGTTGTTGAAGCTCCCACCATTGATGCTCCTTGAAGCTCTTGAAGAACCATGGCCAAGAGCCATGGCCTCCCTCTTTTACAAGCCGCCACCTCTCTCTTTTTCTCTTCTAGGTTGCAAGTAGAAATGAAGGATTATGTTTTTGGGTCATTAGGTTGAGCATTTAATAGCTGAAAACTGTCCAAAATTCATGTCTGGCGCTGCAGCGCCATGATTTGACTTGAACGGGGCGCTGCAGCGCAGAAAGGGGGCTGGGCTACTGCTAAGTGGTGCTGCGGCGCCGAAAATACACTAGCAAGTCGCGCTGCAGCGCCGGCTAATTTTTTGCTTGGACATCTGTTGGGAAAATGGCCATAACTTCTTCATATGAACTCCGATTGATGCGATTTAAGATGATCCGGAAAGAGGAGAAGCAGATCTACAACTTTCATTCTTCGAGTTCTTCGAAATAATGGCTAGATCAATGTTCAAATTGTCCTTGAAGTGACTGCTATGCAAATAGCAGTTGGTAGTTTCCAGATTTAACACCCGTTGGGAAAATGGCCATAACTCTAGTATCCGAACTCCGATTGAGGCGATTCAAGATGATCCGGAAAGAGGAGACGTTTATCTACAACTTTCATTCTTGGAGTTTGGACAGATAATGGCTGGAGCATGGCACAAATTGGGCTTTACGGGACTGCTATGTCAATGGGAAACCGAAAATGCAAATTTGGCGATTCCAACCATCGACCCAAATGACGTTCCATCCGATTCCTACAAAACAAAGTAAAAACACATCAAACTAATACAAAAATACATAAAAGCAATATAAAACTATATTACACAATAATACAATAAAAACACATAAAAACCAAACAAACTAGCTTAGGATTAACACATTATCAAACTCAAAAGTACCTAATTTGTGTGTATAAAACACACTCATCAGCCGCTCTCGCCTGCTGTTGTATGAATTGCGTAAAGCCCCTGAACATTTGATCATTCATCATTTAGTCAGTGTTGTTGTTTGCATGAGGATTGTCGCATTCCTGATGCACATTATCCTGATTATTGATATGTGGTGAATCAACAGTCGCATGTGCTCCATTGCTATACTCAACATTCTCGGATGTCATTTTCAGATACTGCCACAAAACAAAGGTTAATTGACATGTAACATATTATCCCTAAATTCTGACCGACCAATTAAATACCACATAAACTTAGGTAGGTCATACTAGCGAAGGAATTCTCCGTCTCTCCCCTCCTAGTACTATTCTCACATCTTAGCCAGGGATAATATCCCTAAGCTTTGATACCAACTGTGACGCCCCAAAAATTAGGTATACATCACCCATCTTGGGTCGTCAGATACATGATACAAAATTCAAATACAACTTACTAATACAACTGTCGTGTACAATACGACAAAACATAACTGTGAGTTTGAATACAATTATTGTCTACTAGAGATTATACAAACTCAAAAGGAGTCCTCATTACAATTATTAACACACTATTTCACAGAATAGTGAGGACTACTAATGCTATCCTCTGGACCGTTACTCCATTCCCCGACTAGTCCCTGCTATGTTCTCATTTCCTGAAGAGAACAGTGAAAGAAAGGGTGAGCTCAACTAGCCCAGTAAGAAATATTATGACTAAGATAATGCAGAATAAATTATCGTTAGCCTTCAACAGTGTTAAACTGATAAAATATAACAACATCAAGTTTAACTGCATCAGAACAAGCAATCCATTAAAAGAGTCAAGTAGAGAATAAAATCTACTATCTTTTATGATTTAAAAGGTTTTTCATGATTTTTATCGCTGGGACTCAGCTTAATAAATAATCCACATCATCGAATCACCCCTGCACTACGGCCAAGGATATTCTTTAGTATCACAACCACAAATTATCCATGCACTACAGCCAAAGAGATAGGTGTATTCATTAATGGTCATGATCATGCCAACAACTGTCCATCAATGCACTACGGGCCAATGATAACTTTTACCACATCATTTGTAACATTACGGTCATGATTACACCGAATAATTTCTGGTCATAATCATACCAAGTCCATCTATGCACTACAGGCCACAGATGACTTTCAACATAATATAAACATGAGGATGATGACAATGATATAAGAATTCAATAAAAACAAGTTCAAGAATTAATTTATCCAGGAACTAATAATGTCCAAATTGTCAACATGATACTGCTTTGTAGAGTAAAATTCAAGAATGATCAGAAGAATATTTTCATGAAAAGATACTGGATGAAGCACAAATATCAAGGATATTCTACTAATTTGATGGAGTATAGAAGTCAAAACTTTAGCCAACTGAGTATAATAAAGAATGGAATAACAAAAGAAACCACCATGCATGCAGTACTTCGCATAGACAGGTTATTCCAACAGAATAATAATAACGGAACTAGGTCAGGCAAAATTTGCACCGACAGGATATTCCAACAGAATAATAAAGACGGAACCAAGTCCGGTGTAAAACACACAGACAGGATGTTCCAACAGAATAATAATAAAGACGGAACCAGGTCCGGTGTAAAACACACAGACAGGATGCTCCAACAGAATAATAATAAAGACGGAATCAGGTCCGGTGTAAAACACACAGACAGGATGTTCCAACAGAATAATAGAAGAATGTCACCAAGTATAGGGTAAACCGCGTATACAGGTTATTCCAACAGAATAATAAGCAATGGAATAACAACAGTTCTCTTCATGAATAAGAAAGAATAACACCCCTTACAGTAGTAGATTGAATACTACAGTAGTGTAGTAACAGAATACTCTTCTTCTTTCTCTCTTATTCTCTCTATACTTTTTCTCTCTATAGCTTGAATGAATTCGTGAAAAATAATGAAGCACTAGGCCTCTATTTATAGAAGATTTCTAGCTTAGCACTTGAAATCTGAAAAGGCAAGTGGCTTGACGACTGGTGATGTGAAAAGAAAATTGGTTTGAAGCCTGTAATGTGAAACAACAATTGGTTCGACGCCTGTAATATGAAACAGCAAGTGGTTTGACGTCTGGTAAAGGTAGTTACTATTGACGAAGGTAATTACTATTGACGAAGGTAATTACTATTGACGAAGGTAATTACTATTGACGAAGGTAATTACTATTGACGAAGAGACTCTTATATGATGACATATGGGCCCCCATAAAATAATCAAACTTACCACAAACGTATCATAATAGACTCTTTATATACATCAATGATTGAATAAATATTACCACAAATTATTTTATTTTTAATCAACACATATTTAATCTTTCAACAATTATTAATCATTTATAACTTGTTGTCTCAATTATTGATTTAATAATATAACATTATACAGATGATACTGTGACAATAATTGAATCAATAATATAAGAGATATGATGCAGCAAGTACTGTAGCAATAATTGAGTATAGCTGAGTGACTTCTCACGTAAGCATCAATAATCAATACCGTGTGCTACTACGCAACCACGCGTATTACTGTACTATTACTACCGGGTAGTTCAACAGTTTTAACGGTAACACCTCCGCCGTTAGTTTTATAAAGTATTTTTGTCGTTTCCTCAATCTGACAATAATTCTGTTGTGGGATCCACCAATAATTGTGCCGTCATACGAATATTCCCCGATAAAAAAGAATATTCCCCGGCCAAACGAATATTTTATAACAACTTGCTTATTTTACAAAATTTATAAATATTACCCACAACTATAACATTATATCAAATTTACTCCATAATATTCAAAAATAATATTTATTGAAAATTTATCTTTATTTATAAAAGTTGGGGTCTTACAACCTCCCATTCTTATGAAATTTCGCCCTCGAAATTAGGGTACGTACCTGGTATGTCGAAGAGGTAAGGATACCTTGATTTCATTTTAGATTCTAACTCCCAAGTCATTTCCTCAACATCGTGGTTTCTCCACAAAACTTTGACTTGAGGTATAATCTTGGAGCATAGAATATGTTCATTCTTATCCAAGATTTGAACAGGAACCTCTTCATACGTCAAATCTTCCGCTATTTTGTCCGGTTCTAACTCAATAATGTGGTTTGAGTCTTTCACATATTTACGTAACATGGATATGTGAAAAACGTTATGAACACGAGACATACTTGGCGGTAAAGCGAGTCTATAGGCCACAGTTCCTACTCGATCGAGAATTAAAAATGGGCCGATGAATCGAGGACTGAGTTTTCCTCTCTTTCCAAATCTCGTAACTCCTTTCCATGGAGCAACACGCAACAACACATGATCTCCTATATCCAATTTCACGTCCTTTCGATGAAGATCAGCATAACTCTTTTGTCGATCTTGTGAGATTTTTATACGTTGTCGGATCGTTTGAATCTTTTTCGTAGTCATACGTACCAACTCCGGTCCCAACAACATTGCTTCACCCACCTCATCCCAGCATACTGGATAACGACACTTTCTTCCACACAACGCTTCGAATGGAGCCATGCCAATACTTGCTTGATAACTGTTGTTGTAGGAAAACTCCACCAATGGTAAGAACTTATCCCAACTTCCCTTGAAATCAAGGACACAGAGTCTTAATAGATCTTCAAGAGTTTAAATAGTCCTCTCCGACTGTCCGTCTGTCTGAGGATGATATGCCGAGCAAAATCGTAAGTCTGTGCCCATAGCTTTTTTGCAAACTAACCCGAAATCGTGAAGTGAATCTTGGGTCTCGATCAGAAACTATGGATACCGGCATACCATGCAGTCTTATAATCTCGTTTATGTACATACGAACAAGACGTTCAAGTGTATAAGTTTCTCGTATCGGTAAGAAATGAGCAGACTTGGTCAATCTATCAACAATGACCCAAATCACATCTATGCCTGGAGAAACCTTAGGAAGACCGGTAACGAAATCCATGGTAATGTGCTCCCACTTCCATTCTAGAATTTCAAGTGGTTGCAATGGACCTTTTGGTACTTGATGCTCCACGCTTTAACTCGTTGACAAGTTAGACACCTTGAGATAAACAACGCTATCTCTCTCTTCATATTGCTCCACCAAAATGTATGACGAATATCATGATACATTTTGGTACTCCCAAGATGGATTGAAAACGGTGTGTTGTGCGCCTATATCATGATTTTATACTTTAAATCAGGATCGTTAGGAACACAAAGTCTGGAGTTGACTCGAAGTATTCCTTTTTCATCGATTCTTGCTTCCGGCATAGCACCTTCTTACACTTTCTTCCTCATACGCATCAGCTCCAGGTCTGTAACTTGAGCAGCTTTAACTTTATCGATTAAAGTCGGTTCTACTCGTATATTCGCCATCATCACATGGGTTCCTGGAGTCTTTAACTCTATCTCCGTCCTTTGCAAGTCACACAAAATGGGCCTTTGCGTTGACAATATCGCACTCGTACTTGCATATGATCTTCTACTCAATGCGTCAGCTACCACGTTCGCTTTTCCAGGATGGTATTGGATGGTATGATCGTAATCTTTCAACAGTTCAAGCAAACGTCGTTGTCGCATGTTGAGTTCCTTTTGAGTAAATAAATATTTGAGGCTTTCATGATCCGTAAAGATCTCCACCTTCTCCCCATACAAGTAATGCCTTTAAATCTTTAGTGCGAAGACAACAGCTGCCAACTCTAGATCATGAGTAGGATAATTCCTCTCATATTCTTTGAGTTATCTTGAGGCATAGGCATAGGCTTTGACTTTCCCATGTTGCATGAGAACACATCCCAACCCTTTGCCCGAAGCATCACTGTAGATGACAAATCCCTCCGAGCCAGATGGTATTGTCAAAACAGGTGCTGAAATGAGTCTCCTCTTGAGTTCTTGAAAACTCTTCTCATATTCTTCGCTCCAACCGAACTTTGTATCTTTCCGAGTCAGCTGAGTTAATGGAGTAGCAATTCGAGAAAATCTTTCCACGAATCTCCGATAATAACCAGCTAAGCCGAGAAAGCTACGTACTTCGGTCACTGATTTAGGTTGCTCCCAGCTTTGAATTGCTTCAATCTTTGCTGGGTCAACAGATATTCCATGACTTGATACTACGTGCCCAAGAAATGCTACTTCCTCAAGCTAGAATTTGCATTTCTTTAACTTGGCATAAAGCTTGTATTCACGAAGCTTTTGGAGTGTCAGCCTCAAGTGTTGATCATGATCTTCATGGCTTTTGGAATAAATAAGGATGTCATCAATAAAGACGACCATAAAGTGATCCAAATATTCCTTGAATACTCGGTTCATCATATCCATGAAGGCAACAGGAGCATTAGTCAATCCAAAGGACATGACTAGGAATTTATAATGCCCGTACCGAGTTCTGAAAGCCGTCTTTGGAATGTCATCGGTTCTAATCTTCAATTGGTGATATCCAGAACGAAGATCAATCTTTGAAAAGAATTTGGCTCCTTGCAACTGGTCAAACAGGTCATCAATACGTGGCAATGGATACCTATTTTTTATGGTGACATGATTCAACTCCCGATAATCAATACAAAGTCGCATACTCCCATCTTTCTTCTTCACGAATAGAACAAGAGCACCCCAAGAAGAAGTACTAGGACGAATAAAGCCAATGTCTAACAATTCCTGCAGTTGGGTCTTTAACTCCTGAAGTTCAATAGGAGCCATTCGATATGGGGCTTTGGAAATGGGTTTTGTACCGGGTTCAAGGTCGATATAAAATTCAATTTCACGCTCAAGGGGTAGGCCAGGAAGTTCTTCGGGGAATACGTCAGGAAATTTATTAATAATAGAAATATCGTTCAAAACTGACATATTTTTGTTTAAATCTGTGACATGAGCTAAGAAAGCTTAACATCTATTTTTTAATAAACGAATAGCTTTATGGCTTGAGATGACCGTGATTGATTTTAATGGTTTGGACTTTTGAATTCGCATAATAGGTTGATTAGGAATATGAAAGCTAACAACCTTACGGAAACAATCAACTTTTGCATGATGAGTAGTTAACCAATCAATCCCTAGAATCACGTCAAATGCAAGTATTTTCAGTGAAATAAGATCTACAGGTAATGTGAGGGTACCGATTTGAACCAAACAAGACTTATAAACAGTGGATGTAATGAAGGTTTCTCCCAACGGAGTTTCCACAGATAAGTCAAAGTCTAATTTCTCCGGAGTCAAATTTAATCGATGAGCGCAAGTAGGAGAAATAAAAAAATGGGTAAAACCGGTATCAAATAAAGTATAGATTTCGTTAGAGTTTATGATAAGCTTACCCGTGATGACCTCATTCAGGTTTCTTACTTTCTGGGAGGTCACAACAAACGCTCTCCCTTGCACTACCGGTTTTGACTTTTCTGGGACGGCCTTTGGTGCCTCCATCCTAGCTGAATTTGTCTTCGGTGAACGACAAAATCGGGCTAAGTGACCTTCTCTTCCACAATTATAACATGCTTTGGACGGCATCGCGTAGTTTGAACTGATGTGCCCCTCCCCTCCGCATTTGAAACATATGATAGGTGGTCGTTCTCCTTCCTTAACGACAAGTGTTGGTGCTGACGTCTTTCCATCATTATTGAATCTCCTCTTCTTGAAATGTCCATTATTATTATTTTGGCCCTGATTACCACCAAAGTGGTTACCATTTCTGGCCTGTTGTTTCCCTCTACGCTTGTTATCACCGCTTCGATGACTGCTCTCGCTGGTATTATTATTTTGTCGGCTGCTCTCTTTTAGTTGTGTTGACTCGTTATCGTGCTCCACTAGCTGAGCCCTATTTACAACATCTGAATAGAAACACAGTTTATGAGAAATAAGATGTTGACGTATCTCCGGCTTCAAACCTCTTAAAAACATCCGTGTCATTCTCTCTTCATTTTCCACCAAGTGGGACGTAAACCGGGATAACTCCGCAAATTTAGCCTCGTATTGCTACACGGTCATATTGTTTTGTTCCAACTTGATAAATTTCACCCCCTTCATGTGACGAATACTTTCGGGAAAGTATTTATCGTTGAACAGCTCTTGGAACTTCTCCCAAGACATCTTCAGTACGGCAGGTTGAGTACGTTTTACGGATTTCCACCAGTAATCTGCCTCTCTGCACAACATAAAGGCGGCAAAGGGAACCTTTTGCTCCTCGGAGCATCCCAAGACATCAAATATCTTGGTGATCTGCTTTATCCATGCTTCCGCCATAAGTGGTTTTGGCTCTCCCTTAAACTCTGGTGGTCCCAGCTCCTTGAACTGTTTAGTGGTGACCGCCCGAGAGTTTTCAGTGTTTCCACCTATATTTTGGACAGGAGCCGCTCTCGCCTGCTGTTCCATGAATTGCATAAAGCCCCTGAACATTTGATCATTCATCATTTGGTCAGTGTTGTTGTTTGCATGAGGATTGTCGCCTTCCTGATGCACATTATCCTGATTATTGATATGTGGTGAATCAACGGTCGCTTATGCTCCATTGCTATTCTCAACATTCTCGGATGTCATTTTCAGATACTGCCACAAAACAAAGGTTAATTGACATGTAACATATTATCCCTAAATTCTGACCGACCAATTAAATACCACATAAACTTAGGTAGGTCATACTAGCGAAGGAATTCCCCGTCTCTCCCCTCCTAGTACTATTCTCACATCTTAGCCAGGGATCATATCCCTAAGCTTTGATACCAACTGTGACGCCCCAAAATTTAGGTATACATCACCCATCTTGGGTCGTCAGATACATGATACAAAATTCAAATACAACTTACTAATACAACTGTCGTGTACAATACGACAAAACATAACTGTGAGTTTGAATACAATTATTGTCTACTAGAGATTATACAAACTCAAAAGGAGCCCTCATTACAATTATTAACACACTATTTCACAGAATAGTGAGGACTACTAATGCTATCCTCTGGACCGTTACTCCATTCCCCGACTAGTCCCTGCTATGTTCTCATTTCCTGAAGAGAACAGTGAAAGAAAGGGTGAGCTCAACTAGCCCAGTAAGAAATATTATGACTAAGATAATGCAGAATAAATTATCGTTAGCCTTCAACAGTGTTAAACTGATAAAATATAACAACATCAAGTTTAACTGCATCGGAATAAGCAATCCATTAAAAGAGTCAAGTAGAGAATAAAATCTACTATCTTTTATGATTTAAAGGTTTTTCATGACTTTTATCGCTGGGACTCAGCTTAATAAATAATCCACATCATCGAATCACCCCTGCACTACGGCCAAGGATATTCTTTAGTATCACAACCACAAATTATCCATGCACTACAGCCAAAGAGATTCGTATATTCATTAATGGTCATGATCATGCCAACAACTGTCCATCAATGCACTACGGGCCAATGATAACTTTTACCACATCATTTGTAACATTACGATCATGATTACACCGAATAATTCCTGGTCATAAACATACCAAGTCCATCTATGCACTACAGGCCACAGATGACTTTCAACATAATATAAACATGAGGATGATGACAATGATATAAGAATTCAATAAAAACAAGTTCAAGAATTAATTTATCCAGGAACTAATAATGTCCAAATTGTCAACATGATACTGCTTTGTAGAGTAAAATTCAAGAATGATCAGAAGAATATTTTCATGAAAAGATACTGGATGAAGCACAAATATCAAGGATATTCTACTAATTTGATGGAGTATAGAAGTCAAAACTTTAGCCAACTGAGTATAATAAAGAATGGAATAACAAAAGAAACCACCATGCATGCAGTACTTCGCATAGACAGGTTATTCCAACAGAATAATAATAACGGAACCAGGTCAGGCAAAATTTGCACCGACAGGATATTCCAACAGAATAATAATAAAGACGGAACCAAGTCCGGTGTAAAACACACAGACAGGATGTTCCAACAGAATAATAATAAAGACGGAACCAGGTCCGGTGTAAAACACACAGACAGGATGCTCCAACAAAATAATAATAAAGACGGAACCAGGTCCGGTGTAAAACACACAGACAGGATATTCTAACAAAATAATAATAAAGACGGAACCAGGTATGGTGTAAAACACACAGACAGGATGTTCCAACATAATAATAGAAGAATGTCACCAAGTATAGGGTAAACTGCGTATACAGGTTATTCCAACAGAATAATAAGCAATGGAATAACAACAGTTCTCTTCATGAATAAGAAAGAATAACACCCCTTACATTAGTAGATTGAATACTGCAGTAGTGTAGTAACAGAATACTCTTCTTCTTTCTCTCTTATTCTCTCTATACTTTCTCTCTCTATATCTTGAATGAATTCGTGAAAAATAATGAAGCACTAGGCCTCTATTTATAGAAGATTTTTAGCTTAGCACTTGAAATGTGAAAAGGAAAGTGGCTTGACGGCTGGTAATGTGAAAAGAAAAGTGGTTTGACACCTGTAATGTGAAACGACAATTGATTTGACGCCTGTAATATGAAACGGCAAGTGGTTTGATGTCTGGTAAAGGTAGTTACTATTGACGAAGGTAATTACTATTGACGAAGGTAATTACTATTGACGAACAGACTCTTAGATGATGACATATGGGCCCCCCATAAAATAACCAAACTTACGACAAACGTCTCATAATAGACTCTTTATATACATCAAGGATTGAATAAATATTACCACAAATCATTTTATTTTTAATCAACACATATTTAATCTTTCAACAATTATTAATCATTTATAACTTGTCGTCTCAATTATTAATTTAATAATATAACAAATTATACAGATGATACTGTGACAATAATTGAATCAATAATATAAGAGATATGATGCAGCAATTACTATAGCAATAATTGAGTATAGCTGAGTGACTTCTCACGTAAGCATCAATAATCAATACCGTGTGCTACTATGCAACCACGCGTATTACTGTACTTTTACTACTGGGTATTTCAACAATTTTAACGGTAACACCTCCGCCATTATTTTCATAAAGTATTTTTATCGTTTTCTCAATCCGACAATAATTCCGTTGTGGGGTCCACCAATGATTGTGTCGTCGTACGAATATTCTCCGACAAAAAGAATATTTTCCGACCAAACGAATATTTTATAACAACTTGCTTACTTTGTAAAATTTTTAAATATTACCCACAACTATAACATTATATCAAATTTACTCCATAATATTCAAAAATAATATTTATAGAAAATTCATCTTTATTTATAAAAGTTGGGGTCTTACATGATAAGTGTTTATATAAGTTATAAACACTGATGTGACTATGTGGTAATGTGTCTAGGAGAAAATTGACTGTGAATTACAGTGTTGTGTGGTGTGAAATATTGTGCTAATTGTGAGACCGACATTGTTGATTATAGGTCTTACGAACGCAGTTAAGTTTATTGTGTAGCTGTAATCAGCGGAAGAGGCAAGTTTCCTAACTCAACCTTGAGTTATATTCATTCAATTATTATAGTGGTTAATTATTGTTAATTATACCATGTCCAGGGAATTTATTGTTGATTATTCGCAATTAGTGCATGTTTCATAATTTAAATTGAATTACTGATTCGAAAAATATATATTTATAGAATAACTTTTGTTGGATATTCATATCCATAGAAGATAGAATTGACAGTACAGATAATTCCTGTTATTGTCGAAATATGTTGAGAAATGTCTTAGCTAATCATTCTGGCTAGACAAACATTTATTAGAACTTGATAGGTTCGAGAAGAGAATTCAATTATTATTGACAAATCGATGCCAATTATTTCGGCTACATCGAGAAGGAATTAGAAATTGAAATCACAGTATTTCGTTGTTAAATCAAAATCTTGATTCTGAGACTGAGAAGAACAACCTTTTATATGAAGGAAATATTTTATTGGTCGTTTTGCGCGCGATTAAGTATTATGCATAATATAGGGTATACTAAAGTTGATTATTTTATATACTTGCTGAGGGGTATGATTTAATCTTTATGGTTATCTGATACACCTGGGTATATCAAAGTATAACTTTGATAGTTACTCGAGAAAAGAAGTTCAAGATCCAATGGATCGCTCAACATAAATCTAGAAAACATTCCACTTTGCTATTTCATAGAATATAATTCTTGATTATTCATTTGAATATCGTAGAAAACCTTGAAAGCGTTGTACTCTTTCATTATCGAATTATTGTTGCATAGAATGTGAAAAGATTTGATATTGATTTATATATCTTTATTGTATCTCTTAACTTGTGGAGCAAACTTGTTGCTTACCCTTGCTAAATAAAAATTTTCAGCTAGGGACGAAGTTACAGAAGGTGTTGCGAAGAAGAACAAGGGAAAATGTATAGTTATAAATTAGTTATGATGAACAATATTCTTCTGTTGTATTGTATTGTAAACCCTTTATGTATATCTAAAGGGGTATTTCTAAAATGTTAAGGTTAGTGGACCTATGACTTATGTATTAACAACATATGTTAATGACTTATGTATTCCTATTTATATATGAATGGATAGTTAAATGGTATTATATTGTGGATCGTGAACACCAAACTCGGAGGTCAGATAACCCGGATTTGGGGGCGTCACATATACACCACAGTCAAATGGTGTAGTTGAAAGGAAAAATCGATCTTTGCAAGAAATGGCTAATACCATGTTAAATGAATATCGTCTTTCAAAATATTTCTTGGCTGAAGTTGTGGCAACATCATGTTACATTTTAAATAGAATTTTATTAAAACCTATTTTGCTCAAAATTCCCTATGAGCTTTATTATAAAAGAACTCCAAAAATAAGTTATTTTCGTGTTTTGGGGTGCAAATATTTTATTCTAAATACCAAAGGACGTTTATTGAAATTTGATCCCAAATCTGATGAAGGAATATTTCTTGGATACTCTCTTAATAGTATACAGAATTTTTAACAAAAGAAGTCTACTTGTGGAAGAATAAATGAATGTTACTTTTGAAGAAACTCAACCTCCTCCAAAATTTAAAGAGCTTGTTGATAGTGATGTTGTCATTAAAGATATTCTCAGAAATATGGAACAACCAAAACTAGATAATACATCTCCACCTATTGATGGGAATCCCCTTGAAAACCCAAATCCTCAATTAAATGATTTGTCCAAGGAGTCTCACATTATTAAAAATCATCCTATAGAAAATGAAATTGGTAATATTGATAAAGGGCTTATCACTAGATCACAAGCACGTAATCTAGCTGGTCACTTATCTTTCTTGTCTCAAATTGAACCTAAAAATATAAAAGATGTCTTACTTGATGAAGACTGGATAATGTCTATGCAAGATGAACTTGAACAATTCACTAGAAACAAAGTATGGGAGTTAGTTCCACAACCCGAGGATGTTTCAATTATTGGAACTCGGTGAGTGTTTCGTAATAAACTTGATGAAAATGGAAATGTTGTATGTAATAAGGAAAGATTAGTTGCACGAGGATATAATCAATTGGAAGGTATTGACTATGATGAAACATATGCTTTTGTTGCTAGAATTGAATCTATTCGTATGTTATTAGCATTTGCATGTCATAAAAATTTTAAGCTATTTCAAATGGATGTCAAATCTGCTTTCTTGAATGGTGTTATAGAAGAGGAAGTTTATGTTGAACAACCTCCTGGTTCTTAAGACTTTAGTCATCCTAAATATGTCTATAAATTACATAAAGCTTTATATAGTTTAAAAAAAAAAACCCAGAGCATGGTATGAACGACTAAGTAAATTTTTGCTAAATAATGGTTTTAAACGGGGTATTGTTGATACTACTTTATTTACTAAAAATAAGAATGATGATATTATAGTAATTCAAATATATGTTGATGATATTATTTTCGATTCTACTTACATTACTATGTGCAATGAATTCTCTGAAAGTATGAGTAAAGAATTTGAAATGAGTATAATGGGAGAATTAAACTTCTTCCTCGAACTATAGATCAAACAAGGACAAAAATGTATTCATATATCTCAATCTAAATATTGTAAAGAAATGATCAAGAAATTTGGCATAGAATATTCAAAACCCCTTAATACTCTTATGTCAACTACTGATAAACCCTAATAAGATATTAGAATCCCTAATCTCAGATTAGAAACCCTAATAAGAGATTAGAAATCCTAATCTCAGATTACAAACCCTAATAAGAGATTAGAAACCCTAATCTCAGATTTAGAAAACTAATTGTACAGTTAAAAACCCTAATTGTAACGCCCGAGAAAAATCGGATTTTTATGACAATTAAATTTTTATTTGATTATGTGAATTAAATGAATTTAATTGATTTCTTTGTGAGTAAGCTATGTGAAGGTCGTTCTATGACCTAGAATGTGCTAACGTGGTTAGTATTCTGGCCATGTGTTAGAAATAATTGTTTGGAATTTCCAAGACGAAAATAATTATTTTCGAAGAAATTTTCGTAAAAACACTATTCATCCGTTTCTGTTCGGGGAATTATTTTGAAATTTTGAGAAACACGTAATGATAGAATATCGTGATAAAATGGAATATCTGATAATATTTCATTTATGACAAACGCAGTTTTTGCCTGCGGACTTAAAACCTAAGGGTTGAGTATATTGATTTCTGAGAAGGAAATAATATGCATAGAAGGAATGGCGTTAGGGTTAATGCGAGTGTTGTACATTAGGTGATACTATTTAGTATCTATGTATAATATCTTGAGTAAATATGAAGTACAATATGATTATTGTACGAGTAGTATACGGAGATAATACGTGAATTGTACGTATGTGGCACGATTAGTATTATAGAATTAATATAAGCCTTAAAGGCTAATTCATTTGAGTTGGATTATTAATTAATCCAATCATTTGAATGATCAAGGTCCAATGTTAATTTAGTTAAGCCTAATTCATTAAAATCGAACCGTGGGTTGAACCGGTGGGTCACCGAATGGGTAAAACCCATGGGGCAACCCATGGGATGTCACATGGGGAGGTGGGCCGGCCACCTTGGTGTGGAAGCCAAGCATAAGGCTTGGTCACCAAGTGTTTTACTTGGTTACCACACATGAATAGTAAGGAGGTGATGGTTCTTTGACAACTATGCCCTCCATTCTAGTTTTCTATAAATAGAAGCTAGGTTGATTCATTTGGGAGTTTTTCAAACTTTCCAACCTAGATTATTTGAGAGAGAAAGAGAGCAATACTTGCAAGCATACACTTTGGAAGCTTTAACTTCTATTTTTCCAAAAGATTTCTTAAGAGTTCTTGAGGTAATACTTCTTGCTTCTCATTTCCATCCCTTTTAGATTTTCTTTCATCTTAGAGAATCATAGAATGGGTGGTATATGTCTTGAGTGAGGATTTAAAGATGACTTACCATAGATTCAATCTCTATAAGTCATGAGATTATAAGATTCATAAGGTTTAAGATAGTTTTGAACCATGAAAATATTGATAGTTGAGATCGATTGTTGATAAACAATTGAGCTCCATCAATACGTTAGTATATGCATCTTGTTTGGTTAGGATGTAGATATGAAATCCATGGAGTATTCCATATGATTTGGCTTAGAGAACATTAGTAACGAAGTTATGGCGAATTTTACGAAAATAGAAGTTAAACGTCGAAAACGTAGAAATTCTGGAATGGTAGTCGAAAGTTGCCATGAGACTTGAAAATGTTAGTTTTCAATGTCAACATGTGAGATAAGGTAATTAAGAGTTGTGGGTTCGAGAATCGTCGGATTCTGACTTAGAACGAAGAAAACGAGCATTGAACGCTCATTAACGTTTACGAACGTATATAAAATGAACTCAATAGTGAATTCTGAGTTAACGGATTTGAAAGTGTTGAATTCTTATATGAACACGTAAAGGATGTAATTCCTGACTTGTAGGACTTCGAATGGGTCAATTCGGATGTAAAACGAACAAATTAGGAAGCCGGGAGTTTCGTTAGAAAACCAAAACTGGTTTGGCCAACTGGTGCACAGACTCGGTGCCGCAGCGCCAAAACCAGTACAAAGTGGTGGTGCCACAGCGCCAGACTCGGCCGAGTACCCTGCTAACTCGCGTCGCAGCGCCACTAAAATACAAAGGATGCCGTGCCGCAGCGCCGGCAGTGGAAAATAATTGACCAAGTTAGGTTTTAAACTTCAGTTGTTTAGAGACCTACCTGAGTTGAGTTTATATACTCAATAAATGTACTAAGATTAATCCTATATTGCCTATACTAAGGTATAGGGTATGAAACTTAGGAATGTAATGCATGTTAACAAGATATGTACAATGAACAAAGTTGGTACCTTATCAACGATGTTTGAGTCCGGTTAATAAAACGTCAGTTAAGTGATAAACCGGGACGAAGGGTAATAAGTCCTGTTGACTTTAATAAAGATATTAAGTTAACAAAGACATAGAAGAGAAAGAAACTTGTAGGAACAATGTGAATAGTTGTTTGATAGCTAATTATAGTGTGCTATTTGAATATATCATGTAGATTCTGTAAAGGTTGTGGTCAGTCGAGTAAGTTATTTGAAGACGCTGAAAGGCAAGTTTTCTTAACGCTTGTCTAACTTCCATGTTAGCCAAGTTTTATGTGATTCGTTGAACTGAATTGCAAAACTTGTTTTAAAGAAAGGGTCGATGCCAGATTTTAACTCGGCTAGACAATTCATAACATATAGATTGATTATTATACATATCATTCTATATAGAAATGTTAACGCTATCCTATGCCAAGTAATTGGTACGGATGTGAAGGTAAGGTTTGTCTATGAACAAACAAAAGTATTTTTCATCGATTATTCGATGGGCACGCGAGTTTGCCAAAAATATTAAATGTAAATACGTTTAATGAATGAGTGTTGATCAAGATAGAGTACTATAGGCTGATCATCTAGAAGTGCTCGTAAGTTATACAGATGAACAGCCTTAGTGCTGTGGACTCTTTTTCAAATATGAAAACTGAAATTTACCGTTCATGGTCTATCGACCGGTTCGGAATTCCTAATCTATTCTATACTTTGGGAATTGATGTTATGAACTGTTAAAGTATTATTGATTCATAATACTTCATAACTATTGTTCAGTTATGTTGGAATTGTTATATAATTCATGAATGTGGTATTCTTGTTATCCTTGATTAAACTTGCTGAGCTGTCATGCTCACTTCTTGCTTGAATTATATAACTGCAGTTAAAGATGAACGTTCTGTGAATGCCAAGAGAGATAAGGGCAAAGCTAAGATGGATGCTTAGGTATTGTGTAATAGTTTAGTAAGTTTGTATGTATTATACATTATGAACGATGAACGATGTAACCGGTTTATGAACCTGGGGAGGATTATACTTTGATTGTAATAAGAAGATAGTAATTACCTTCATTTTGTTATATTTTAATAGAATGATTGTATGGATGTTAGTACAGTGGAGCACCATCTGTCGGGTTGGTAGATACCCGAATTTAAGGGCGTCACAGGTTGGTATCAAAGCCTTAGGTTATAAAACTTAAGGGGGGAAAACCTTAGGCTAATAACCTCGTAAGGAAGGTAAAGTCCGAGGAATGAAATTCAAGTCCATTGAATTAATAAGATATTGAGATAACTCAGTATCAAAAGGATTAAAAGATGAAAATCAATCTTAAAGATATTAAATGTGATTTATATTTATACTATTGTGTATTATGTACTAATCAACGTGTTATGTGTTTGTAGATGTCAACCGATAGCTTGATGATTAGAAACGTGGAAATGATAAGTGAGGACTCAGTTAACTAAGTTGAGGTAGTACCAATGCCAGTGGTGGAGGTACCGATAGTTGTCCTAGACGACTCAGACATTGAGGAGTACATCTTTGAGGAGGAATACTCTGAGAAGACTATGGGATTAGCATCATACCTTAACGAGATGCTAGATGTGGAGGAGGAAATGGAGGTGACATCGATTAACACGGTGTTACTTACTCAGGAGCCAACTTCTCTGGATGCAACTAGAGCATTGTATCTGGCAGTGTTGGATAGGAATGTGTATTTGTGTACTAAGGTAGAGGCACAGATTGAGGAGATAACTGCCTTATATGAGGCGAAAGAATCTGCAGAGGCAGACTTTGAGTCAGAGCACGACGAGAAAGTGCTTATGACTGATAAGGCTCGTGACTATAAGGATGAGGTCCTTAAGCTACAAAAGAAACTGGTTGAGAAAGACCAGAAAATAACTAGGATGTCATACATCCGTGAATGCGCTCATGAGGATTTCAAGCTAAAAATTGCTTGTTATTCTATTGAGTCCGGGCAGACTCGACATACCATAAGTCGAGATATAGTGTCGATTCTGGCAAATCAGAAATATGAGAATGCCGTTCGATAGTGTTAGTAGATCATTAGATCTTTTTGTATATAAGTAGTGACGTAAAACCCTCTTTTGTATAACTAAGGGTAGTCTTTTGTTGTAAATCCCAATTTTTGTAGAAGGCAATCGCGGGATAGTATGTAATAGCTTTTGGCTAAGGGAACAAGATGTAAATAGTTTTGACTATGAAAGCATATTTATATAATGAAGTTTTTATTTAACATGCTTGTTGTGGTATGAATGGTTGTTGTTGATTTAAAATGATAACCGAGTAGTTAAATAGATAATAATGAAGCTTTATTTATTTAATCAGAATTATGCCGCCGAGAAGGAGACAACGGAACCAAGAGGCCGAGTCTCATAATGAAAATCAGGGGGGTCCTAACAACCCTATGCAAAAGTTCGTTAATTTATTAAAGACTGCAATTAACCAAGTGGGGGATGGGATTCTTGTAGCTCCTGGGGTAGCAAGAACAACTACCTTTAAGGACTTTAAAAGTGTGGGTCCTCCCGAGTTCCGAGGAACGACGGATCCACTAGAAGCCCAGACATGGGTTAGAGAGATTGAAAAGGCGTTTGTGATAACAAATGTAGGTGAGGCACAAAAGACTTCTTTTGCGACTTACATGATGAAGGGGGAAGCCAACTACTGGTGGGAAGCTCACCAGGGTGGGGCTAGGATAGAGGCTGTTACGTGGGAACAGTTTAAGAAGGTTTTCTTCGAGAACTATTTCTCTACTAGCATGTAGGGTAGAATGAAAATTAAGTTCCTAGAATTTAAGCAGGGGGATATGACAGTTCCCCAGTATACCGCCAAGTTTAACGAATTAGCGAGATTTGCTCCACATCAGATGGATACAGAGGAAAGAAAGGCGCGTAGATTTGAGCAAGGCTTAAAACCCTGGCTCTATAGTAGGATATCGGTTTTCCAGATTGCTTCCTACGGAACCATTCTGGAGAAGGCAATAATAGCTGAAGGTGGTGGTGAGGCTTTGTCTTAGTACCACAAAGAGCGGAAGATTAAGAGTAAGTTAGAAGGAGGTAATAAGGCTGAAGTTGCCAGCGGAAGCGGTAACTTGCCAAAGAGGAAGAGTTTTAACCCTGGGAATACCGGGGTAAAGTAGGGAGATCCCAAACGGAGGACGGAAGGATGTAAGACATGCGAAAAATCTCACATGAGAGTCTGTTTAAAGGGGAAAGCAGTATGCTACAACTGTGGACAGGAGGGGCATTTGTCACCCAACTGTCCTAACCCTAAGAAGAACCAGGGGTGTTTTGTCTGTGGGTCAATGGACCACATGGCAAGAAATTGCCCGAAGAAGGGTTTAGAGGGGAATAAGAGTTCTGGTAGTGGTAAATTAGCCATTACTGGACTAACACCATCAGTGGGTAGACCCTCAGCTCGTACGTATAATATGACTGTTCAAGATACAGTTGCATCAACAGATGTGGTAGCAGGTATCATTCCGGTCAATGAGATAAATGCTTATGTGCTATTTGACTCGGGTGCTACTTGTTCTTTTATAGCATGTGAATTTGCTAAGCGATTAGGTTTAATCCCTAAAAAGTTACCTATACCTTTAGACGTTAAGGTAGCAAACGAAGAGATAATCCTCATTGAACATATTCATAAGGATTGTTGCGTGGAAATTAGAGGGAATAAGTTATCGGTAGATTTGGTACCGATAAGGCTAAAAGAATTCGACATAATTCTTGGTATGGATTGGTTGGTGAACCATAAGGCGATTATAGATTGTCATAGGAAAAGTGTAAACCTTCGACTTTCTAAGAAAACCAAGGTAGTGTTCTTCGGTAGTAATTCACTGAGACGCTCTTGTTGTCTGTCTATAACACAAGCTAGGAAGATGTTGAAGAAAGGGTGTGTAGGTTATTTGTGCCATGTTGTGGATACCCAAAGAGTGGGAACATCCTTGGATCAGATACCTATTGTGTAAGAGTTCGCGGATATATTTTCGGAGGAGTTACCGGGTATTCCACCGGACAGGGAGGTGGAGTTTGTAATTGATCTGTTACCGGGAACGGCACCAGTTTCAAGGGCACCATACCGAATGGCGCCAGTTGAGATGAAGGAGTTAATGGTTCAATTACAAGAACTATTAGACAAGAAGTACATTCAACCAAGTGTGTCTCCTTGGGGAGCACCAGTGTTGTTTGTAAAGAAGAAGGATGGGTCGTTAAGGCTTTGTATCGACTATCGAGAGTTGAACAAGTTAAAAATTAAGAATAAATACCCTTTGCCCAGGATCGATGATCTATTTGATCAGTTGAAAGGGGCAAAGTATTTTTCTAAAATAGATTTGCGCACGGGGTATCATCAGTTAAAGGTGACGAAGGAAGATGTACCTAAGATGGCGTTTAGAACTCGTTATGGTTATTACGAGTTTCTGGTAATGTCATTTGGGTTGACTAATGCGCCAACCGCATTTATGGATATGATGAACATAGTGTTCAAACAATATTTGGACAAGTTTGTCGTAGTGTTCAATGATGATATTCTAGTCTATTCAAAGACGCCAGAAGATCATTCGGAACATTTAAGAATAGTGTTGGAGACACTACGAAAGGAGAAGTTGTATACGAAATTCACAAAATGTGAATTTTGGCTTGAGAGGGTGCAGTTTCTAGGGCATGTTATTGATAAGGATGGCATTTCCGTAGATCCGAAAAAAGTAGAAGCAGTTAACGAATGGGAGCAACCGAAAATGCCAACTGAGGTTTGGAGTTTTCTGGTGTTAGCGGGATACTATAGAAGGTTCATTCCGGACTTTTCTAAAATAGCTACTCCGTTAACAAATCTGACAAGAAAGTCGGTGAAGTATGTGTGGACTGAAAAATGTGAGAACAGTTTTCAAGAGTTGAAGAAGAGGTTAAGTGAGGCACCGGTATTGTCCTTACAAGACGATACAGGAAATTTTGTAGTGTATAGCGATGCTTCGCATAAAGGACTGGGTTGCGTGCTCATGCAGCATGGCAAAGTCATTGCGAATGCGTCACATCAATTGAAGGATTATGAGAAGGTCTATCCTACTCATGACCTGGAATTGGCCGCTATAGTTTTTGCCCTAAATATATGGAGGCATTATCTTTATGGTGAGAAATATGAGATATACACGGACCACAAAAGTCTGAAATATATCTTCACACAGAAGGAGTTGAACATGAGACAGAGAAGGTGGTTAGAGTTAATAAAAGATTATGACTGTGATATTTTATATCATCCGGGGAAAGCAAATGTAATAGCCGATGCGCTAAGTAGGAAGGGTAGAGAGAAATTATCAATGTTAACGACTCAGAATGAGTTGGTAACAGCGATGGTAAGAATGGAGCTAGAAGTTAAGCTACCGGAGGAAGCAATAGAGATGTTATTTTCTATGGAAACCAAACCTACCATAGTGGAGCGGGTTAGGGGAGTACAACTGAGCAATGAGGAGTGCAAGCAGATGCAGAAGAGGATAGAAGATGAAGAAAAGACTGAGTATAACCTCGATAAGGAGGGATTACTTCATTTTGAGGGAAGAATTTGGGTTCCTAATAATCCTGAATTAAAAGAAGAAATTATGATGGAGGCCCATAGTTCGAGGTACTCAATACATCCCGGTAGTACGAAGATGTATCAAGACCTTCGTCAGAACTTTTGGTGGCCGAATATGAAGAGGGAAATAGCAGAATATATTAGTAGGTGCTTAACTTGTCAAAAAGTTAAGGCTGAACATCAACGACCGAGTGGGTTGTTACAACCGTTAGAAATTCCAGAGTGGAAGTGGGAGCACATCACGATGGACTTTGTGGTGGGACTTCCAGCAACAAGGAAAGGATACGATGCTATTTGGGTGATAGTGGATCGATTGACGAAATCGGCTCATTTTCTACCAATATGAGTTAGGTATAACCTAGATCAGTTAGCTAAGCTGTATGTCAAGGAAATTATTCCCAGACATGGAGTGCCTATTTCGATTGTGTCAGATCGTGATCCACGATTCACATTGAACTTTTGGAGAAGTTTGCAAGAGCAAATGGGAACGCAGTTAAGATTGAGTACGGCGTATCATCCTCAGACGGACGGTCAGAGTGAGCGGACAATTCAAACGCTTGAAGATATGTTAAGATCTTGCGTTATGGATTTCAAAGGGAGTTGGAACGAATATCTATCGTTGGTGGAATTTTCGTACAATAATAGTTTTCACGCTACATGCCGCCTTACGAAGCGTTGTATAGGAGGAAGTGCCGAACTCCATTATGTTGGGATAAGGTGGGTGAACGTCGGATGTTGGGACCTGAGATGGTTCAGCAGACGGCGGACATGGTCAAGTTAATACATACTCGATTAGTTGTGGCTCAAGACCGGCAAAGGAAGTATGCAGATCCTCACAGAGAGAATAGAGAATTCGATGTAGGATCTTTTGTTTTTCTGAAAGTATCACCTTGGAAGGGGAAGAAACGTTTTGGGAAAAAAGGGAAGTTAAGTCCAAGGTTTGTAGGACCTTTTGAGATTTTAAGAAGGATAGGGGAGGTAGCTTATGAAGTAGCCTTACCTCCAGAGATGGAACGCATTCATAATGTGTTTCATGTGTCGGTGTTGCGTCCTTATAAACCGGACTATAAACACGTGATAGAATATGAATCTATTCAGATAGAGAAGGACTTGTCCTATGAGGAACTTCCAATTCAAATTATTGATAGGAAGGAACAAGTTTTAAGAAATAAGGTAATACCTTCAGTGAAGGTGTTATGGAGAAACCACAATGCTGAAGAAGCAACGTGGGAGCTCGAAAGTAAAATGAAGGAAGATTTTCCTCATTTGTTTATGTAATTATAAGCTAAGATTCTGGGGATAGAATCCTTATAAGGGGGAGAGAATGTAACGCCCGAGAAAAATCGAATTTTTATGACAATTAAATTTTTATTTGATTATGTGAATTAAATAAATTTAATTGATTTCTTTGTGAGTAAGCTATGTGAAGGTCGTTCTATGACCTAGAATGTGCTAACGTGGTTAGTATTCTGGCCACATGTTAGAAATAATTGTTTGGAATTTCCAAGACGAAAATAATTGTTTTCCGAGAAATTTTCGTAAAAATACTATTCATCCGTTTCTGTTCGGGGAATTATTTTGAAATTTCGAGAAACGCGTAATGATAGAATATCGTGATAAAATGGAATATCTGATAATATTTCATTTATGATAAACGCAGTTTTCGCCTACGGACTTAAAACCTAAGGGTTGAGTATATTGATTTTCGAGAAAGAGATAATATGCATAGAAGGAATGGCGTTAGGGTTAATGCGAGTGTTGTACATTAGGTGATACTATTTAGTATCTATGTATAATACGTTGAGTAAATACGAAGTACAATATGATTATTGTACGAGTAGTATACGGAGATAATACGTGAATTGTACGTATGTGGCACGATTAGTATTATATAATTAAGTTAAGACTTAATGGCTAATTCATTTGAGTTGGATTATTAATTAATCCAACCATTTGAATGATCAAGGCCCAATGTTAATTTAGTTAAGCCCAATTCATTAAAACCGAACCGTGGGTTGAACCGGTGGGTCACCGAATGGGTAAAACCCATGGGGCAACCCATGGGATGTCACATGGGGTGGTGGGCCGTCCACCTTGGTGTGGAAGCCAAGCATAAGGCTTGGTCACCAAGTGTTTTACTTGGTTACCACACATGAATAGTAAGGAGGTGATGGTTCTTTGACAACTATGCCCTCCATTCTAGTTTTCTATAAATAAGAAGCTAGGTTGATTCATTTGGGAGTTTTTCAAACTTGCCAACCTAGATTATTTGAGAGAGAAAGAGAGCTATACTTGCAAGCATACACTTTGGAAGCTTTAACTTCTATTTTTCCAAAAGATTTCTTAAGAGTTCTTGAGGTAATACTTCTTGCTTCTCATTTCCATCCCTTTTAGATTTTCTTTCATCTTAGAGAATCATAGAATGGGTGGTATATGTCTTGAGTGAGGATTTAAAGATGACTTACCATAGATTCAATCTCTATAAGTCATGAGATTATAAGAATCATAAGGTTTAAGATAGTTTTGAACCATGAAAATATTAATAGTTGAGATCGATTGTTGATAAACAATTGAGCTCCATCAATATGTGGGTATATGCTTCTTGTTTGGTTAGGATGTAGATATGAAATTCATGGAGTATTCCATGTGATTTGGCTTAGAGAACATTAGTAACGAAGTTATGGCAAATTTTACGGAAATAGACGTTAAACGTCGAAAACGTAGAAATTCCGGAATGGTAGTCGAAAGTTTCTATGAGACTTGAAAACGTTAGTTTTCAATGTCAACACGTGAGATAATGTAATTAAGAGTTATGGGTTCGAGAATCGTCGGATTCCGACTTAGAACGAAGAAAACGAGCATTGAACGCTCACTAACGTTTACAAACGTATATAAAATGAACTCAATAGTGAATTCTGAGTTAACGGATTCGAAAGTGTTGAATTCTTACATGAACACATAAAGGATGTAATTCCTGACATGTAAGAATTTGAATGGGTCAATTCGGATGTAAAACGAACAAATTAGGAAGCCGGGAGTTTCGTTAGAAAACCAAAACTAGTTTGGCCAACTGGTGCACAGACTCGGTGCCGCAGCGCCAAAACCAGTACAAAGTGGTGGTGCCACAGCGCCAGACTCGGCCGAGTACCTTGCTAACTCGCGCCGCAGCGCCACTAAAATACAATGGATGCCGCGCCGCAGCGCCGGCAGTGGAAAATAATTGACCAAGTTAGGTTTTAAACTTCAGTTGTTTAGAGACCTACCTGAGTTGAGTTTATATACTCAATAAATGTACTAAGACTAATCCTATATTGCCTATACTAAGGTATAGGGTTTGAAACTTAGGAATGTAATGCATGTTAACAAGATATGTACAATGAACAAAGTTGGTACCTTATCAACGATGTTTGAGTCCGGTTAGTAAAACGTCAGTTAAGTGATAAACCGGAACGAAGGGTAATAAGTCCTGTTGACTTTAATAAAGATATTAAGTTAACAAAGACATAGAAGAGAAAGAAGCTTGTAGGAACAATGTTAATAGTTGTTTGATAGCTAATTACAGTGTGCTATGTGAATATATCATGTAGATTCTGTAAAGGTTGTGGTCAGTCGAGTAAGTTATTTGAAGACGCTGAAAGGCAAGTTTTTTTAACGCTTGTCTAACTTCCATGTTAGCCAAGTTTTATGTGATTCGTTGAACTGAATTGCAAAACTTGTTTTAAAGAAAGGGTCGATGCCAGATTTTAACTCAGCTAGACTATTCGTAATATATAGATTGATTATTATACATATCATTCTATATCGAAATGTTAACGCTATCCTATGCCAAGTAATTGGTACGGATGTGAAGGTAAGGTTTGTCTATGAACAAACAAAAGTATTTTTCATAGATTATTCGATGGGCACTCGATATTGCCAAAAATATTAAACATAAATACGTTTAATGAATGAGTGTTGATCAACCTAGAGTACTATAGGTTGATCACCTAGAAGTGATTGTAAGTTATACGGATGAACAGCCTTAGTGCTGTGGACTCCTTTTCAAATATGAAAACTGAAATTTACCGTTCATGGTCTATCGACCGGTTCGGAATTCCTAATCTATTCTATACTTTGGGAATTGATGTTATGAACTGTTAAAGTATTATTGATTCATAATACTTCATAACTATTGTTCAGTTATGTTGGAATTATTATATAATTCATGAATGTGGTATTCTTATTATCCTTGATTAAACTTGATGAGCTGTCATGCTCACTTCTTGCTTGAATTATATAACTGCAGTTAAAGATGAACGTACTGTGAATGCCAAGAGAGATAAGGGCGAAGTTAAGATGGATGTTTAGGCATTGTGTAATAGTTTAGTAAGTTTGTATATATTATACATTATGAACAATGAACAATGTAACCGGTTTGTGAACCTGGGGAGGATTATACTTTGATTGTAATAAAAAGATAGTAATTATCTTCATTTTGTTGTATTTCAATAGAATGATTGTATGGATGTTAGTACAGTGGAGCACCATCTGTCGGGTTGGAAGATACCCGAATTTGGGGGCGTCACACTAATTGTACACCAGAAAACCCTAATGTAATATTCAGGAATCCTAAACCCTAAATTAGGAAATGCCTTGGACAATAATAGAAATAATTATCAAAAATAGTTTTAAAAATTATTTAAAATTATGAAAAATAATTTTTTACCAATTGAAATATTTTTCTTTAATTTTTATAATTATTTAAATATTAAAGGTATTTAATTTATTTAATTAATGTATTAAATAAATTGGAGAAAAATGATTTAATATTATGAAAAATTATTTAAAATAAGAATAATGTATTCAAAAATATTTTGAGTTATAAAATGTAACTTTTAATATTTTTGAAGAATTTTCATTAATAAATTAATATTAATGATATTAGATTTATTTAATTATTAAATTAAATAAATAAGATAAAAATGATTTTATTGATTTAAAAATTATTTTAAATAAGAATAATGTATTTAAAAATATTTTGAGTTATAAAATGTAACTTTTAATATCTTTGAAAAAATTTTATTAATAAATTAATATTAATGATATTAGATTTATTTAATTATTAAATTAAATAAATAAGATAAAAATAATTTTATTGATTTAAAAATTAATTTAAATAAGAATAAAGTGTTAGAAAATATTTTGAATTATAAAATATAATTTTCAATATTTTTGGAAAATTCTCATTAATAAATTAATATAAATGATATTATATTCATTTAATTATTATTTTAAATAAATGAATTAAAAATTATTTTATTGATTTAAAAATTACTTTAAATAAGAATAAAGTGTTAGAAAATATTTTGAATTAAAATATAATTTTTAATATTTTTGGAGAATTCTCATTAATAAATTAATATTGATGATATTAGATTCATTTAATTATTATATTAAATAAATGAATTAAAAATAATTTTATTGATTTAAAAATTATTTAAAAATAAGAAAAATGAATTAAAAAAATATTTTAAGTGATAATTAATTACTTTTAATATTTGGATGATAATTTTATTAATATTTAAATATTAATTGTAATGATTTAAAAATAATTTTAATTACTTTAAAAATCATTTAAGTAGAATATTGATGATTTAAAAATATTTTAAGTTATTAACAATAACTTTAATATTTTGACAAGTATGTTATTAATATTTTTATATTATTAAATATTAATAATGATAAGATTATTTGATAATTAAATCATTTAAAAATAATTTAAGTGTTTGAAAAATTATTATAAATAATAATAATTGTTTATAAATTATTAAAAGCTTTCGAAAAATATTATAAATGATATTTGACTTATCTAATATAATATTGAAGCTTAGAAACCGAACTTAATTGACAATAACTGTGTTAATTATCGGATAGAGTGACCAGAATACCGAGAATGGACCGAAGTCCAACCAGACCAAAATAGTTAGACTTGATAAGTGTTTATATAAGTTATAAACACTGATGTGAATGTGTCTAGGAGAAGATTGACTGTGAATTAAAGTGTTGTGTGTTGTGAAATATTGTACTAATTGTGAGACCGACATTGTTGATTATAGGTCTTACGAACGCAGTTAAGTTTATTGTGTAGCTGTAATCAGCGGAAGAGACAAGTTTCCTAACTCAACCTTGAGTTATATTCATTCAATTATTATAGTGGTTAATTATTGCTAATTATATCATGTCTAGGAAATTTATTGTTGATTATTCGCAATTAGTGCATGTTTCATAATTCAAATTGAATTACTGATTCAGAAAATATACATTTATAGAATAACTGTTGTTGGATATTCATATCCGTAGAAGATAGAATTGATAGTACAGATAATTCATGTTGTTGTCGAAATATGTTGAGAAATGTCTTAGCTAATCATTCTGGCTAGACGAACATTTATTAGAACTTGATAGGTTCGAGAAGAGAATTCAATTATTATTGATAAATCGATGCCAATTATTTCGGCTAGATCGAGAAGTAATTAGAAATTGAAATCACAGTATTTCGTTGTTAAATCAAAATCTTGATTCTGAGACTGAGAAGAATAACCTTTTATATAAAGGAAAAATTTTATTGGTCGTATAATCAACATTTGCGCGCGATTAAGTATTATGCATAATATAGGGTATACTAAAGTTGATTATTTTATATACTTGCTGAGGGGTATGATTTAATCTTTATGGTTATCTGATACACCTGGGTATATCAAAGTATAACTTTGATAGTTACTCGAGAAGAGAAGTTCAAGATCCAATGGATCGCTCAGCATAAATCTAGAAAACATTCCACTTTGCCATTTCGTAGAATATAATTCTTGATTATTCATTTGAATATCGTAGAAAACCTTGAAAGCGTTGTACTCTTTCATTATCGAAATAGAATTTTATTATAAAAGAATTTTATTAAAACCTATTTTGCTCAAAATTTCCTATGAGCTTTATTATAAAAGAACTCCAAAAATAAGCTATTTTCATGTTTTTGGGAGCAAATGTTTTATTCTAAATACCAAAGGACATTTATTGAAATTTGATCCCAAATCTGATGAAGGAATATTTCTTGGATACTCTCTTAATAGTAAAGCATACAAAATTTTTAACAAAAGAAGTCTAGTTGTGGAAGAATAAATGAATGTGACTTTTGAAGAAACTCAACCTCCTCCAAAATATAAAGAGCTTGTTGATAGTGATGTTGTCATTAAAGATATTCTCAGAAATATGGAACAACCAAAACTAGATAATGCATCTCCACCTATTGATGGGAATCCCCTTGAAAACCCAAATCCTCAGTTAAATGATTTGTCCAAGGAGTCTCACATTATTAAAAATCATCCTATAGAAAATGAAATTGGTAATATTGATAAAGGGCTTATCACTAGATCACAAGCACGTAATCTAGCTGGTCACTTATCTTTCTTGTCTCAAATTGAACCTAAAAATATAAAAGATGTCTTACTTGATGAAGACTGGATAATGTCTATGCAAGATGAACTTGAACAATTCACTAGAAACAAAGTATGGGAGTTAGTTCCACAACCCGAGGATGTTTCAATTATTGGAACTCGGTAAGTGTTTCGTAATAAACTTGATGAAAATGGAAATGTTGTACGTAATAAGGAAAGATTAGTTGCACGAGGATATAATCAATTGGAAGGTATTGACTAAGATGAAACATATGCTTTTGTTGCTAGAATTGAATCTATTCGTATGTTATTAGCATTTGCATGTCATAAAAATTTTAAGCTATTTCAAATGGATGTCAAATCTGCTTTCTTGAATGGTGTTATAGAAGAAGAAGTTTATGTTGAACAACCTCCTGGTTTTTAAGACTTTAGTCATCCTGAATATGTCTATAAATTACATAAAGCTTTATATAGTTTAAAATAGGCCCCCGGAGCATGGTATGAACGACTGAGTAAATTTTTGCTAAATAAGGGTTTTAAACGGGGTATTGTTGATACTACTTTATTTACTAAAAATAAAAATGATGATATTATGGTAATTCAAATATATGTTGATGATATTATTTTTGGTTCTATTGACATTACTATGTGCAATGATTTCTCTGAAAGTATGAGTAAAGAATTTGAAATGAGTATAATGGGAGAATTAAACTTCTTCCTCGAACTGCAGATCAAACAAGGAGAAAAATGTATTCATATATCTCAATCTAAATATTGTAAAGAAATGATCAAGAAATTTGGCTTAGAATCTGTAAAACCTCTTAATACTCTTATGTCAACTACTGATAAATTAACTACTGATGAAAATGGAAAAACTGTTGATTCAAAGAAATATAGAGGAATGATTGGAAGTTTACTATACATAACTGCCAGTAGACCTGACATCATGTTTAGTGCTTGTAAATGTGCTAGATTTCAAGCAAATCCTAAAGAATCTCATATGGTCACATTGAAAAGGATTTTTCGGTATCTTAAAAGAAAAACTGAATTAGGATTATGGTATCCTAAAGATAAACCATTTCATCTTGTGGGTTTCTCAGATTCAGACTATGCAGGTCATCATGTCGATCGAAAAAATACCAGTGGTACATGTCAGTTTCTGGGAGGATGTTTAATTTCTTGGTTCTCTAAGAAACAAAACTTGGTATCTATTTCAACCACTGAAGCTGAATATATTGATGCTCCACGTTGCTGTGCACAAATACTGTGGATGAAACAAACCCTTGCCGACTATAACTTGAAATTTGACTGTGTGTCAATTCTATGTGATAATACAAGCACTATCAATATCAGTAAAAATACAGTTTTGCATGCTAGATCGAAGTATATAGACATTAAGCATCATTTTTTACGTGATCATGTTAATAACGGAATTATTAAACTAGAACACATTGACACTGAATTAAATATAGCTGATATATTCACTAAACCACTGAGTTTGGATAGATTTTGCAAATTACGAATTGAATTAGGTATGTTAGATATTTCCTCTTAATTTTTTTTATTATTATTTGTTAACTCATTTTATGTATTTATTATCTTTTAATTATAATACATATATTATTTCTATATATTTATATGGAAAAATTATGTTTATAAAACAAAACATTAGTATATATTTTTATATAAATCTAATAACATTTATTTTATTACTAATTTTTGTTAATTATTGGTAAATAATGTTTAACATTTTAGCCATTTTAGTTTTATATATATATATATATAATATATATATATTATATATATATATATATATATATATATATCAAGAACTGATATGAACCATTCTTTTAAATACAAATCCAATGGTTATCTGGTTCCATCTGTGCCCTCTTAATTGGACCAATCAGATTAATTTATTGAGAAACACACGGATCACCTTTCTGCACCGATCGATCAAATCTGTGACTCCATCTCAGCCATTGAATCAATGTTAAATAAAGAAACACAAATGTTCACATCCCATATTAAATCCCAGTCATTGATCTTATTACAGGCTTACTATCCACCGTTGGATCAACCAGGTTAGTCAAACTATAAATATAAAATTTTAATTTTTAATTCATTTCTCAGTTTTCTTTCTCTCTCTTTCCATCTCTCACGTCCGATTCTCTCTCTTCTCTCTCTTCCTCTCCCGGCTCTCTCTCTCAACTCTCTTCTACTTCTGATTCTATCTCTTCTCTACTCTATCAAAACATGATGCAAGTAATTTCTATCGCTCTCAATATCTCAGATTCTGTACTGATTTGTTCTATCGATCTGGTTAATCGAATAAATTTTTTTAAAAAAAAAAAGGAAGAAACAAACTTTTTTGATGAATCCTCTTTCGTTTGATTTCATCTATTAAGTTTTTTTTCATTCATTTTTATTTTATTTTGTCATAATCTCACATTCTTCCTAATCGAAAGATGGCAAGATCTATGATCTGTATGCTTTTCATTCCATATGTTTATATATGTACTATTTTCGTTCTATGTGTTTATTTTTTTTGGGTTTCGACTGAAAAACAATGAAATTCGTTTCTCTTGTTGTTATTCTTTCGAATCCATTACAATTCTTTTTTTTCAAAACCCTAGCATCGTAACAGTTAATGTTTTATTTTTGTCAGTTTTAATCTTTGAAAAATCTTCATTTGGTCTGCAGATTTGTTTTTTAAAACAAAACCCTAACTTTCTCCTTTTTAAAATTTGTTAAATCTGCTCAAATTTCGGATTAAATCTTACACACTTTTACGTTAAAAAATCTTTTCGATCTGTGAAACCAAACGTCATCAGTTGTGATTTGTTTAACTTTTATCTCACTTCTCCAGATTTGTTCGTTTTTTTATCAATTTCTTTTTGAAACCCTAAAATCGTACCAGTTTTTTTAAGGATTTTTTTTAAACATCTTCATTTTATCTACTGGTTCGTTTTTAAATCCAAGCCCTAATATTTTTTGTTAAACCCATACAAATGTTAGTATTAAGTCTCAAACCCTTTTTCCAAAGTCTTCAGATCTACTATATGTATTGTATTCGTTATATTCGCTGGATATGTTCACTCTTTCTCTGTATATGATAAATTGTATCTGCATTTTTTGGTTTAGGGTTTCTACCGCAAAACATACCTATATTTTTGAAACTCGTGCATACTCTCCTATATATATATATATATATATATATATATATATATATAATATATATATATAATATAGTTTCTATACTTGTCTTAATTTTACTTTGCTAAGAAACAGCATAAGGTTATGCATGCAACATAATCACCTTTCTTCGGACGTCTGCATTTATGATACACTTTATTGGTATAATGTTTCTTAATATGCTCACTCAGGTAAAACCCTCCATATATCTCTTTCATTTTTTTTGTATAGTCACTGATGTCTACTATATATTGTGTGGATACTGATGTCCACTGGCCTTATTTTTTCATAAGTCATTCATAATATATATATATATATATTGTGTGGATATTGATGTCCACTGACTTTATTTCTTGAACTACTGATGTTTGTTAGATCTTAATGTGATTTGCTATAAATGCTAGAATTTACATAATACCTGCCTCTCTGGAATATATTTCGTAATGTCAGTTTCTCAATCTTCTGAATAAACTCGGCTCTATCTTCATCTATGCAATAGTTCTTTGTCGTGTTATACTAAAGAATGTTATAAATGTTAAATACTGCTACATTCTTCTGTAATCATTTTTGAAACTGACTGAACATGGTTGTTCCCTGTGTTAGTTATATGATATTTGGATCACTCCTTTGTTACTGTTTTCTTACCCTCTTAAATATAAGATTTGAAAAACATCCACTTCACTATTTAACTTAAATGTTTTCTGTTCTTCACTACAGTTCCCAGTATGGTCATATTACTTGTAACTCCATAAGTATATTTATTGCTAATCTTGACTGCCTATATTTCGTATATTTAGTCTGAGGACCTTCTTACCTGCATCATATCATTACATTTCTTCTATATCTATATATAAGTTCATTCTCAGTATGGTGCATTCAAATGTTCAGTCATTACTTAGCTTCATATTCTCACCTCTCTTACCTGCTTCTCTACTAATCATGTCTAACATTTTTTCATCTAAGCGTAAGAAACTCCCTCTGCATTCTGAACTACATTTCTCTCATGGTGTTCCTCATCTCATTACTGCATCTGCTTAGGCTAAATACAGAATTATGAGACATAATCTTTGTCCAGGGAATGTGATTACCTCTAACAGTTTTCCAGACTTATTTGAAAAGATCAAAAATGTTGGGTGGGATTGTTTAGTCACTTTTTATGATAAATCTATCTATCCTGGTCTCATATCTGAATTTTATACTCACATGGAATTCTCTAAGGATTCATCTGGTTTGTTAAATAGCGTCACTACTTGTGTACAAGGTCAAACATATATCATTGATGAACTTTTTCTTGTAAATGCACTTCAACTTCATCCTTCTACACTAGAGTTACCTAGAGTCAACTCTTATCTTCATCCCTCTGGTATTTCTGTTGAAGAATGCATGCTATTTAAACACAATTTGTCTATTGGTACTGATCAAATGGTACCTTCTTTACTGTTTAGTTTTCCTTGTAAAGTTAGTCTAGAGTTTCTTACTGCTGAAAGTCAATTCTTGGTTAAAATTCTTCGAAATAACTTCATGCATGTTAAAGATGATAGGAAATTACTGCCTTTTGACTTGGAAATTATCAAAAGTATCTTGAATGAATGCATGCCTTACAACTTGGCTTACTTTCTGTTATCATCTTTTGAGTTCTGCTTCCACAACAACTGTCTGGGTTTTTGTCTGTTGCTCACTCACATCTTTAATTATCTGGAAATCAATGTGTCACAACATCAGTCTCAACTAGTTCCAACAAGCAATATTGTCTCCCATCTTAACCTTCCACCTCAGTCCTTAATTGTTTTCAAACCTTTTGATCATGAGGTCATAGAGTCTAATATCAACATGGCCACCAAAATTGATTCTCTTAATAGCATGAATCAACTTCTTCTACAAAACCAAACTCTCATGTTACAAAAGTTGGAAGATGTGCAATTGTCTTTGCATGCTGTTGAAACACACCTAAATCTAGGTACTTCATTCCCTCAAGACTTGGTGTTCACTTTCCATGCATTCATAACTAACTACCCAAGTATAATAAAATTTTAATAATAAATCCTCCCATTAAAAGGGTTACATAATTAAATCAATACTTCTCCCAGGTTATCTAACCTTTAACATACATCAAGTGCGAAAATTAAAATAATTACATCACATCATATAAAATAAAGTCTATCATCATGAAAGCCAATAAATTACAAATCTTCATCACTTGTTCATTTTTCCTTTTTCTTTGCTAGTGGTAGGTTCATCGACCTTCTCAACCTTAGCTGCAATAATTATATATATGCAAGAGTGAGCAAAACAAATGCTCACTTGAAATAGCAATGAATAACAATAGTATAATAATTACCAATGAATAGCTCATCAAAACTGAATAATACTCTGTCAATGATAACCAAAAACTAGAATCAAAATTTGAAATATATCTGACGATCATAAGACCACGAACTATGTCCAAGGTTACAAGTAATCTTTCAACTTTAACCTAAATAGCCATAAAGTTGTCAGGACTCCCCGTACTTAGGAATATAAAAACTAACAACCTTACGAAAACAATCGATTTTAGCATGATGAGTGATTAACCAATCAATCCCTAAAATCACATCAAATGTAAGTATTTTCAATAAAATAAGATCGGTAGGTAATGTGATGGTTCCGACTTGAATCAAGCAAGATTTATAAATAGTAGATGTAATGAAAGTTTCTCCTAAAAGAGTCTCAACAGATAAGTCAAAGTCTAATTTCTCCGGAGTTAAGTTCAAATGTTGAGCACAAGCATGAGAGATAAAAAATGGGTAGAACCGGTATCTAATAAGGTATAAACTTCACAATAGTTTATGATTAGCTTACCCGTGATCACCTCGTTCGGGTTTCTCGTGTTTTGGGCAGTCACGACAAACGCTCTTCCAGGAACCACTGACTTTGACTTGTTCGGGACAGCCTTTGGAGTCACTATCCCCGTTGGACTTGGTTTCGCTAAAAGATAATCTCTAGCTTTATGACATTCCTTTCCACGGTTATAACACACCTTGGATTGTTGTGGCAGTTTGGGATGATGTGTCCCTCTTTCCCACATTTATAACATACGATCGATGATCGATCTCCTCCCCTAGAAACAGTTGGTGTTGACGTCTTTACATTGTCATTGTTATACCTTCTCTTTTTGAAATCTCCCCCCGACTCGCTTCTTCTACCATCATGGGCATGATTACCACCAGAGTGGTTACCGCTTTTGTCCAAATATTTTTCTCCCCGCTGGTTTTCATTGCTCTGATGACTACTGCCACCGGTATGACCCTGGTTGTGGTCCCTTGGTTGAACATACTCATTATCTCGCTCTAATAATTGAGTCATATTTACAACATCTGAATATAGAGAAAATTTATAAGAGATAAGATATTGCTGAATTTCAGGTTTCAGACCTCTCAGAAACATCCGCGT